>CAWUFW010003401.1:1200000-1835559 GCA_963921515.1 Calotriton arnoldi | reverse complement strand
CCCATGTTGCCATATGCGTTCCTAAGCGTTCCATTTGAACCCCAAAAGCATATCCCCTCCCAAATGCGAATCTGGGGCATGGCCCCATGTTGCCATATGCATTCCTAAGCGTTCCATTTGAACCCCAAAAGCATATCCCCTCCCAAATGCGAATCTGGGGCATGGCCCCCATGTTGCCATATGCGTTCCTAAGCGTTCCATTTGAACCCCAAAAGCATATCCCCTCCCAAATGCGAATCTGGGGCATGGCCCCCATGTTGCCATATGCGTTCCTAAGCGTTCCATTTGAACCCCAAAAGCATATCCCCTCCCAAATGCGAATCTGGGGCATGGCCCCCATGTTGCCATATGCGTTCCTAAGCGTTCCATATGAACTCCAAAAGCAAAGTACAAACCAGACCCAGGATGGGCCAGGAGCCCGCATACACCAGAGTCACAATGAGTAGGGGCACAGCAACACACCCATCGGCATGGCCAATCCGTCCCATGCCACATGTGCACAGCACACAGTCCCATTGCCTAGCACACACAACTACAGATGCCACAGCCACACACTCGCCTCCGGGAAACCCATGTACGAGATTGCACGAACTGCCAATGTCAGACGACTAATACATACTTCGCCAGGTGCAACACAATAACAAATCTCATTCTCTCCACAGGTGACGAACTGCTGGATGCTGGGGATGGAGACAGCAGCCAGCACAGCCAGCCTACAAGCCCCCAACGAGGACACACGGATCTGGAGGATCTGTCCTCCTCTTCGGACACGGACCACCAAGCTGGCCCATCTGGCGTGGCAGGGCCCAGCCGCTCCCCAGGACCCCTCCTACCCACCAACCCATCATCCAGGGATGCTGAACAGTCCCAGTCCCCTGCTGCCACTGTCGTTGCGGCCACACCCACGGTCATTGCGGCCACTACCACTGCCGCAACCGCCACCATCGCCGCACCGACCACCACCGCCTCCACCACCACCACGTCTTCGCTGGCACCAGCCCCAGCGCAGGTGGTGGCCCGGCCGACTGGATCCACCCTGGGAGCCACAGCGAGGACCGTGGTGTGCAATGTGGCTAGTGGGCAGGCCGGTGGCAGCAGGACTGGTAGGAGGAGCAGGGTCAGGGAAACGCCAGCCTCCCTGGGAGCCATGCCCTGCCTCAAATGGCCAGAGTCCTTGGGGCCTATGAAGAGGCCCAAGGACAATGGGCCAGGTCTGCTACTGACACGCGGGAGGTGCTGGGGGTGCTGAGGTCCATGGACGCCCATATGGGCCAATTCGTGTCCTGTATGGACCAACTCGTGGACCTCATGGGCCAGCTGGTGGTGGCGGTGGGGTCACAGGCAAGGCCAGCAACACCACCTCCGCCACCACCTGCTAGGGCGCAGGCTCGGGCAGCAGTGTCCACTTCCCCTGCGTCCACAGCCAGTGAGCACACCTCACTACCACCAGCAGGTCGCCACCACACACCCCCTCCCAAACGTGGAAGGGGCCGTCCGAAGAGGAAACAGATCTCCCGGGAGGACTTCGCACGCTCCAGTCGCAAGTGAGGCAGCCAGCCAGCCTTCCGCCAGCCTTCCTTGACCAGCCACTGCATTGACTTGCTCTACGATCCCACTCCACACAGCCAGCTGGATGGCATGTGTGTGTTGGACTATGGACATAGAACCAGTGGGTACACCCTGATCATCACGCAGCCATGACCGACAGCTCATTGTCACTGCACGCACCACTTTTGTCATCACCTTACACACAATCACATGTCACAGTTTGTAATAAATGCACCTTTTTCACTAACTGCTGTTTGTGCCCTGTGTTTTATTTGTACGGAATACAACGGCCACCTTGGGCGGAAAGGCACCTGATGCGTGGCATGGCAATGGAATCCGGAGGGCCTGTAGGGACCTAGGGGTGGGAGACAGAACAGGAGCACATTCAATGAGTGTGTCACACACCCATCACACAGTACATGTCAACAACTACAAGCAATGTACACACATCGCACAGAGCAATAGGGCACAATGCCACAGTCACCAACAGTGGCATACTACCCTGGCCATGGAGCGTTGACACACTGCACGCAGTGAACATACGGCCACCCTGACACAGCACACACACACCTGCACAGATACAGACACATCATCCGTCGTACATGGACACTCACCGTCAAGTGAAGTAGCGGGCGATGAGCTGCTGGCGCACATTCCCAGCTTCCTCCTCTCCGCTGTCCACCTCACTCGAGCTGTCCTGGTCTGCGGGCTGGGGCCCTGGTTGATCTCCGTCATCCACAATGAGGGGGATCTGCTTCCGAATGGCCAGATTGTGCAGCATGCAGCACGCCACCACTATCTGGCACACCTTCTGTGGGGAGTACGCCAGTGCACCCCGGTGCGGTCCAGGCACCTGAACCTGGACTTGAGGAGGCCAAAGGTACGCTCGACCACACGTCTGGTCCTCCCATGTGCCTCATTGTATCGATCGTCTGCTGGGGTGCGAGGATTCCTCAATGGACTGAGCAGCCATGCCCCATTCGGATACGCAGAGTCACCTGGGTGTGAGGGACACAGAGAACCGTTGCAATTCCAACTGGACAGGGGACAGCATCGCACAACCAGCACGCTACACCACTCCACATACTCACCGACAATACAGGCACGATCCTGTTGCAGATTGGCCATCAGTCGTGGCAAGATGCTGTTGCGCATTATGTGTGCGTCATGGGCCGAGCCTGGAAACTTGGCACACACGTGGGTGATCACCATGTCCGCAAGGCACACCACTTGCACATTCAGGGAGTGCGTGTGCTTCCTGTTGCGGTACAGGTGCTCAGTGGCCTGTGGTGGAACAAGGCCAACATGAGTGCAGTCAATGGCTCCCACGACGTGTGGGATTCTGCCAAGGGCATAGAATGCACCCTTCACTGCCGCCAATTCACGAGCCCTGGGGAATCTGATGTACCTGTTCCGGTACAGCATCATGGCTGCCAGTACATCCCTCAGCACCTTGCTGAACATGGGCTGGGACATCCCTCCTCCACTGCCCACTGTGTGCTGGAATGACCCAGTGGCGAAGAAATGCATGGCGGCCATCACCTTAGCCGTGGGGGTGACAGCAGTCGGATACACCCTGCGGGGACGGAGATGGGGCTCTAACATGGCACACAGTCGATGCAGAGTTGGCCTGTCCAGCCGAAACTTCCTGATTACCTCTGTATCGTCCATGTCCGCCAGCAATTGGTATGGGCGGTCAATGTTCGGTCTCCGCCTGGGTTAAATGGCAGAGGACACATGTCAAAGCAACACGGCACATAGCAATTTCGCATACACATCACTGACATGACTGAGCAAGCACATGAGCCACAGCCCAGCTGTCAAGCTGGGACGGCACGGCCACAATACACTTACACAGGTCTCCCAACAATGGCAAGTGAGACATACCACTGCCATGTGCATGCACATGGGGATCTAGGCCCCAATGACTTGCGGGGCGTGCTGACGGGGACTGACTGCATATTCGTCAAGCGGCAACGCCACGGCAACATGAGTGTCTGCTGAGCATGGAACTGCTTCCGAGGCTGGATGAGTATGGCACACGACGACGACGATGTGGGCACGGGCTGAGCGGCCAATACAAGTGGGACCTGTGGCACGAGGGGATATGAGACAGTAGTAGGTGTCAGCACTGCACCCTATGTACAGCACTGTACGGATCACAGCTCCCGAAACATTGACTGGTGTCCACATTGACAGCCCCATGCCAAGACGGCTGTGTGCTTGCAGTCACACGTCACAGGTGAGAGGTTACATTGCACGTGCCAGGTGGCAGACGTACATAGTGGGAGCTGGCATGTGTGTGCATGTGTCTCCTGTTCAGGATCCACCAGATGGGCGCTGACTCTGTACTGACCATTGGACACAGCATGTTCCGTGGAAGGCTTGTGTGTGTGGGATGGTGGCACTGGATGTGCCTCCGTTGGGTGGGGGCCATGCACAGGGCGGGTACGTCGATGATTGCGCATTGTTGGTCACGGTGGGTGCACCAACTAAGATGTGTTGCCCTGTGTTCAATTCCTATGTCCGCATGATGATGGACTGTGGATGTGGGCAGACTACACATTGGTCTTTGTGCTGTCTATATGCATGTGCCTTCACACCAGGCACAGCTGCCCCTGCACATGTGACCCCTGCTGGACTCGCTGCTGGGTCTGTGGAGCTGATGCACCTTCTGCGCGTGGGGCGGGCAGCTCTCCTCACTTCCCTCATTGCGCATGTCATGTCTTTGCCGCAGGTGACATGGATCATGGAGGGCCCACATGTACGCGTGGGTAGGCTACACATGATTGTTCACTGGTCGCCACCCCCAGTCAGTGTTTCGAATGGGAAGGTTGTCGTGCTGGTGGTATGTTCGATGTGGCGGATGGGCGGGCCTAGGTGCGGGCTTACATTCCGGACATGGGGGGTAGTTGGATTGGCGACTAGTTGCAGTACACACGGGACACGTCTCTTCCTTTCCACATCTGGGTCATCCCTTGTACTAACTGACAGTGATACAGTCATCTTCGCCCCAGCCCTCATGTCCTCCCCTCGCCCCCCCAATATGCATGCTCACCTGCGAGGCTAGCGCTTGCACAGGCAGCCCCAAGCTCGCACCAGAGAGGGCAAGGAGTGTATGTGTGGGTCCAGTTGCACGAGTGGGCTGTCTCAGGGTATGATGTGTGGCGGGACGCCGTCCACCTGCGTGGTGCCCCAAATGGAGACCCGGCCTGCATGGACTATGCATCACAGTCTTCGCCTTCCGGATCCGCCACCTGCGACACCCAGTGGCTGTGGCTGCCCTTGCGGCCAGGCCGCGTCCGTCTGTGGCTGTTGGCCCACACATTCACTCTTTGGCCTCTCTGGGGAGGGCTCGGGGGTGGTGGCGCACGCGCTTGCACTTAGTCGCAATGGCATGTGTCGTGGTTGGTATGATGGGCAATGGATGGGATGGTGCGAGCCACCTCCCGTGACGTCAGTGCTGCTCATGCTGTGGTGCGTCCCCCTACACTTCCATTTGACTTGTGCCATGCTAGACATTGAGGTTCTATTGCCTGCGTGATATGACCAGGAGGAGCGCGAGGAGACCTCTCACACACCATGCTCCACTGCCATCCCGTGCCCTGTATCGCCTGTGCGGATTGACTATGTTGGGGTTACACCTGGTCGACTGGGGCTGTGTGTGCCTTGTCAAGGGGCATGGCGGGCGCACAACAGGATCCAGCTTGTCCACAGAGGGTGGGCTGAGGTGCGCCTGGTACCGCTTTGTACGTGTGCCCGGGTGCTGTGCACACACGTGTTCACTCCCCCCGACAGGTGTCCTCTCACAATGCCCAGGGAAGCGGTGGTGTACTGTTCATGACCCCTCCCAACATGGCGTGCTCCAACTTGGCATGTGCGCATCTACCCGTCGCACCCACCCACCTGAGCACTGCGTCCATACGACTTCACACGACACATGTGTGTCTTCCACAGTAGTGCTACTCATTTGCGTTGACATCCAATACCAGTGGACTACATGGTCATGTCACGACTGCCGTGTACTTCACATACTCTCATCCTCTCTCATTCGTACTTGTGAAATGAGTCAGCGGAGACAGTTTTGGTTTCAAACATTATATTGAGTCTTCTGTCCTCTGTGATGCAGTATAGTGGACACTACTGGCAGCGGAATACATGTTGAGGATATACTGAGCATGATTACAAATGGGATAGGGTGTGGGGTTACATCTGCTTGGCCAAGGCTGTGCTAATGTACATTTACGTATAGCTGCGGAGCTGCGGACTTTGACACAGACGGTATACATGTAGCCTACCAGACCGCTCGGCATCATGGGCACAGTCCATCTCAGTTCCATGTGACAGGTTTGCTGCGGTTGTTCCTCATGCACGCGTGCATGTGAGATGACATCAGGGCATGTGCTTGCGTGCATGCAGCGGCGTGCCACTTGTTGTTGCACTGTGGTGGTTACTGGACATGTCACAGTCACTGGGGTCGTGTTGTTGTTGTATGCACTTGTCGTCCATGCAAAGGTCCTGGTATGGGATTCCCGGGGCGGGGGTGGGAGGGTGCAGCACCCACAGACTCCAGGCGACCTATTCATGTCCACTGAGCGGTGTGTGTGTCCATGTGCGCTGGATCCATGTCGTGTCCTGGTTGTTCGTGCAGTTCCGTCCATGTGGGTGCGATGCACAGAGCCCATGCCACTGCCTCCCACGATGCATGCGGTGTTCCTGGATGTGATGGGGAACAGTGTGCATGTCCCGGTCATATCCGATGTCATGGCGATGTCGTTGATGGTGTGGTTACAGTTGCCGGTCGTTTGGTATGGCTGTTGTGGTGGTGACTGGCCAGTCCGTGCGGAAGCTGAGCATGGGTGCGGGGTTGGACTTCATAGGTCACTCGGGGAACCTGCGTTGTGGTCCGACGTATTTACAGGTTGTCAGGTATGCGATGCCGTCCAGCAGGGCTTCCATGTCATTGGTGGTGTACATGTTTGCCAGCCAATGAAGCGGATGGTGGCTGTCAAGGTGTTGTTCGTAGGTTGTCCCTTGGAGGACCATGATGGGGCATGCTGGGTGACATTCGATGTAGCTGTTCTCGATGATCCGTCGTGTGGAGGCACAGTGGTTCCATTTCAGTGCGCGTGCGATGTTGGCCACATACGCCATGCCCCCATAGGCAGAGCAGGCCCTGTCGTGTGCGTCCAGAGGGAGGAGTAGTGGTAGCAGGTCCGCCTTCAGACATGCCGGGTTGGAGAGGCATATCTCGACGGGATGCTGGTAGGGACACCTCCGACAGTAGAAGACGGGCATGACGCAGCTGAACAATGTGATGCGGTAAGTCAGTCGGTAACTTACGTTCAGCAGGGACAGGAGATCGCATCCCAATGTATGTATCGTGTTGGTTTGGTACAGCTTGAGCTGTTCGGCGTAGTTGGGTAGGTGTGTTGCGGTTGCCATTTCGCAGCGGTTCGTAGAGGTGGCGTGCTCCGGCTGTGTGTGCAGTCTGCAATGTGCACGCTCCGGGGTTGCTGTGAGCTCTGTGTAGTCGTGGGGAGACAGGACTTGTGTTCTGTTGGCTTGTTTGGAGGACACGGGCCCTCTTCCCACATGCTTCTCAGACAGTTCAAGGTCAGTGCTGTGTGACTCCTTCCAATTAACTTGCATGTGGCCGACATGGGGGAGTGTTTTCTTCTTTCTTCCCCGTCCGTTGTGTGCTTCTGTGATATGCGCTATCTGCCCTGTGGTCGGTCTCCTCGGCATGCCTGTGTTGGTCTATTCTTGGACAATGGCTGTATTCACCGGCTTCTGTCGTAGGGCTGTGGTTTCGGTGTTGGAATGGAAGGTCATTCAGTGCTGTCTGCTCTCCCTTGTGTGGGCGGCAGGCTGCCTTTCCGCTCTGCGTTGGGCCTTGTGTGTGGATGTTATTCTTGGGCCACCTGTTGTCGGTCCCCGGGCTCTTTGGTGTTCCGTTTCATGTGTCTTGTTCATATGTGCAGGGTGGTATGGGTTTTTCAGTGTGGTACTGGCGTTCCTCTTCCCGAAGGGGCCCTGCTTCTCCTAGTTGGTGTTGCCGCCGCTGTGTGCTACGCCATGTTTGTTACACTGGGGTGTGTCCTGCAGTTGCGTGTCTTCACTGACATGTGTGCGTCGGTTGTGTGGCGTTGGGTGTTGTCCGTGAATTGGGCGTTGGGGACATGTCTGTGGCCGGCCTGTCACGTGTCATGTGCGTTCGGGGTGGGGCTGATGTGTGTGCTGCTTGGTTGTGTCCCTGTCCCTGTGTGCGACGCATGCATGGCGCTGCGGTTGGCCTCTGCGTTGTGCGCATGTGTGGCGGCGTCATCGGCGCTTTGGGGCCGTGACGGGGTGGTTGGTTCCTAGTCCCAGGTGGTGTGTACACATGTGTTCCGCGATGTTAGGATTTGGCCTGTGTGTCATATGTGGATGCAATGGTGGATGTGTAGTGTGCACGCGCTGGTGGGGGTTGTCCGCTTTTTCCGCCCTTGCACTGTGTGCGCTGTTTGCGTGCACTTGTTGTGTGTGTGCCTACCTGCGTCTCCGCGGTACGTTGCGTCCTTGGTGGTGCATCAGCAGAAGCATGGGAAGGGCCTGCAGTGCTGGATTCATGCCCGGGTGCCGCTTCTTCGTTGTCCGTGCTCTGCGTCCGTGTTTCCGCCTCTCTTTCACGTGCGGTGTCTCTTTGCCGTGGGAGCCGTTTGTTTGCGGCATCGTAATTTATGCGCCGGGCGGGACGTGTTTCGTCGGACGGTGTGTGTCAGTTGTGCTGCGCCGCTACGTGTGCGGGCGCACTTTGATGGCGGACGGTGTTGCTGGCTTGCCGGCGGTGTTTGGCCTGCTTTTCGCATCGTAATTGGGCGGGCGTGTGGACTGCTGCGTGCCGGCGGTAACTGGTGGTTTCTGCATCCGCCAGCACGGCGGTTGTGCTTCCGCCCGCCATCGTAATGGGCCCCTTAGACTTGTATCTAATAATGCTGTACTAAGCAGTGGCACACCTTCCAAGCCCAGACCTTGAAACGTCATGAATGCATTTACTGGCATTCATGCTGTGTTTTGGGTTTTTCATCTCTTTTTTTTAGTTTACTCACATAAAATATTTGTTTAATTTTTAAGGAGGGGGGTCACTGGTTACATTCTGCATGTTCTATTCCCTTGTTTTTAACAACAAATTATTTTCCCTGCACTTTTTACTTTCTGTTCCGTAAATTACTATTTTGTAAAGTTCCATCTATCCAGCCCCACCCGTTTTTTCTTTTGTCCCCAGAATGTTCACAGGTTTTTGTGTGTGTTGTGCCCTTAATTTAAGGATCCTCCGCATGGTCGAACTTGATAACCTACAGGATATGCCAAATGTAGACACCTGTGGAGGTTGATTGACCTTTGTGTCCTCGGTTCCAGCCTGCTGTGGGTCTGCAAACTGGGCCAAACACAACTTTCCTCATGTTGACAGTCAGGGTAGCGAGGGCAAGAAGTCACAGGCTTCTCAGGGAGGTAGTGTGGGGGGGCACAAGCTCAGAACTCAACAATCAACCAACATACACTACAATTCCAATGTCTAGTCCAGTGCTTGTCTCTTTAGAAAATACTTAACTTTTTAATCTCACAGCAGTGCTTAATACTACACAATTCAGTTCACTATACAGAGTATTGATCCTGGTCATGACTGCCTGATAGTGCCACGCCTCTTTGCTCTCTCCATGCCATCTCACACCCAGGTAAACCTAAATAAGTTTGCTCCCCTAGCAATTATGGTAGAAGCATGACAAAGGCTCAGGCGCAGATTCTGGTGCCACACAAGTCAAATGTGCAGTTAGTTCACTCAATTGCTCGATTTCTTACCCCCGGTGGTGTAGAGGGTGGCAATCCAGTCTCTTACTCCTTCATGCTCGACTAGTGCAATGTTGGCAGCTTTATTCCATGCAAGCAGACCACCAAGGGATGTGTAACCGTGAACAGGCCAGTTCAATCTCGTAGGCAGATGCAGCCCGATAGGGCTGAAATGTTGAAGCACATACACTGTTCATGAACCTCGTGGGGAAACATGGAGAGTCGGAAGACCCTCTGCACCATGGGCAGTGCCTTGCTTTGCTCTCATGAAGTATGCTTTTTCTGGGTGTCCCTTAGACCAGGAACACACCAGCTTCTTCTCTATGAACGTTACTATTCCTGCAGGGCCAAGTAAATGTCTTCCCCCTATCAGCAGGCATGCAAACATTGCAGAGAGTGTGGCCTTCAGGTGATGTTGCCTTCACCTTGGGAGACTGGCTGTCAGGTACTCTTACCATCCACCAAATTGCCATGCTCAGAAAGTACTAATCAGCAGCCCCTTGCGAACAAAGCCTTAATAGAATTTCTACATATAACCCTGTCTCCATCCCCTTCACTTCAGTTTCTTGATCTCCACCATCCAGCCTCAGGACTCATCCTCCATTCTATGCCATTCTCAGCCAGGACAATGCAAAAAGGACTGCATTAATCTCAGTACTCTGAATCATACACCCACAGAATCCTACTACTGCGCATGTGGTGCTGCACACACATTTCACACACTCCATATTCACACAGGATGTCAGTGTAAGCTTCAGGGTACCCTATACTCATGCAGTTGGGCTCTAAGGTGGGTGAACATGCCTGTATACTGTGCAGAGGACATTCTCGTCCGAACAGCTTTATTGATTATGGATTATGTTATTTTGAAAGCTGTGCCTTATCTGTAATGTTCTTCTACTGCATTACTTGCATTACTTTCGGTTTTAATTTAATGCAAATCCATTTTTGTGTTGCATTGTAATTACCAACGCAACACCTTGCGTCGGGTTTACGTTTACAAAGTAACGCAAACCCAAGGTAACGTCTTCGTAAATCTGGACCCATGTGTATTGTTATCAATAGATCTACACTGTTAAAACCCAGACCTAGAAAGTTGACTAGTCAACAGATTACATTGGAAGATACCTTGGAGAGGTCCAGAGTGGCATTAAAGCACTGACTGGAAGCACCAGAACTGCAGAAACGGGCAAGAACAACACACCAAAATTAGGTGCATTATGGAATCGCTTCCCAAAGAAAAACGTTTGATCCCTCTTAAGACGGAGGCCAACTACAGCAGGTTACTTAAAGAATTGACGTCTGGTTTTTTCCAAGAACTACTTATTGGAAAGAGAGCACAGAGAGTTGAGCAGACTGGCGTGCCTGCTGCTGAGGTCTGCGAGCAACTGGCGCCGAGGCACATATTTGAAACTGGCATCTCCGCCATCTTCTTAAAGTGGCTTTCAGACCCCTTGCACAAATAATTGTTTAGTACAGTATTCCGTCCCATGGGCCATTAATTAAGAAATGGCCATTAACTAGAAACAAAACAAACCTAGCCACCGCTTCGTGAACATTTCAGGGGACAAAAGAAATAAAAATGGATGGATGGAATAAGTGGAGCATGAATGCCAGTAAATGGAGTTGTGAGGCTACTAGGTCAGGGTTCAGATGGAGTGGCACTGTTTATTACAACGGGATTGGATCGGTGTCTGAATCACTCGTTCCTCCTGTCTGCCAGGAACCAGGAGCTCTTCCTTGTCACAGGGTGCGTGATGGTGTAAGGACCAAACAACTGGAAACAAGAAAAACAATGCTTTGCTCACCAGTGATTACACCACTTACTGAACGCGATGCACCGCCAAGAGTCACTGGTGCCCCAGGGTCCCACACTGTTTTCAGGTCAGGATGCTCCTCAGACCCCTGGGGCTGCTTTGGTCTGCTTAGTTGCTCACAGCCAGACTGCACTGTAAGAAAGCTGAAGGAGTTGAACAGTGCGTTAAGTGGACTGAAAAGGGTGTCACTAAAGAGGAAAAAGAGTGACCCTAGAATGTGGTCTGTGCTACTAAGGACATGTAGCACCAAAAGAAAAGGCAACATTAATCAAGTAGACAAATGCTTAAATGGGCCAAGAAGCTGATGGTGCCTTTGTCTAAAGCTGCAACCTTGACTGCAGAAAACCATCAAGATTGGGATCATAGACAGAGAAGTGTGGCTCAATGGTTAGAGCGGCAGACCCTGATGCAGAGATCTGGCCTGGGACCAGGGTTCAATTCCCGCCTCGGCGGGTCTTGGGCTCAATTTCCTCGGACCTGATAATTCTCGCCTCGGTGCCTATTCTAATCATGGGTCCCACTCTGCAACTCTGGGCAATAGCTTGCTTAATCTCCACAACGGCCCCACCAGCGCTGGGATGCCTGCCTTCACCTTGGGGGTGCCCAGGAGTGGACATTTCACAGGGAAAAAGCCAGGAAGGGTTCCACAGCGGTATGCGTTCAGCGCCAGGAAGCCTCTGGGTAGCAGTGCGCTTTACAAGTACAAATTCATTTCATTTCACCACTGAGTAGCCAGAATAATCCAAACGCGCCCTCTTTGAGCCATATCCTGAATGGCTCAGAGATAGCGAGTGAGGCAAGTGAGACTATCACTCATTGGAAGCTTTACCAGGGGAATTCTGAAAACAGTGTGGCTAAATTGTGACTTTTAGATCTCAATTCTCAATTAATTTGGTCCACCCACCATTCTATCCTTTTCTCTACCCTTCCTTAATTCAATCTATCCTTCTCGTTATCCATGCATCATCTTTCTGTCATACACTAATCCATCTTCCTTTCTCATCCATCCTTCTATCCATCCACCCACCCAATCATCCACCTATCCACCCATCCGGCCATCCATCGTCCAACCATCTTTCTGACCATCTCACCCTCCCTTCTTTCTTTTCACGTTCCTTTGTTTACTTAGTTCCCTAGGCCCCAGCTCCTTCAAAATATTCTCCTCTAGTGTTTTTTATGATCTGTTTGGGCACCAGTGTCTCTGATCAAGGTCACAGAAGACCCTTATTTTTCACATGCTGTTGCCCAGTGACATCAAGGTGCGTCTTATTAGACAAAACGCTATGGAACACAAACATCCTCATAACACAACAGGAAACGGAATTCTGGGAGCTGGAAGAATATAGGAGGTACACAAGCAGCACTGGTGAAATATGAATAACTATTGACAGTGAAATGTGTAGTTAGGAACCTACAAATCCCTTTCCTTTCTAACAAGAACAATGGATCTAAAATATAATTCTGCATCTTTGCAGGTAAAATATCCTTCCTATTTATGTGACATAAACACACTTTCAACTGCTTATCACTAAAATCACACTCTTTTTCCTCACACATTCAGAATCAACCGCACCAAAACCTCGACACCTCACCGTTGTTTCTTATCGATCAGCCAGAAAAATGTCATCAGAAAGTTTGGAACCAAATCTTGATTACATACACATTTAGCCTTGGCTTCCCCCTCCATCCTTTGAGACCAGGCTTCCATAAGTAGTTTGGTATTCTTAAATCCACTTCTGCTGAAAAATGAAAAGAAGCGGTTGAATGAAACCCACCGAAAACGTGAAACTTATCTGGGTAAAGGACATGATAAGAGGCATTATACACATAAATGGCTAAGGAAAAGAGCTACATCTAGCCCATAGCCCTATAGGTACTGCCTATGGTCTAATTGCCCATTTTATTCAGGTTGTCAGTGGCAGTTTGGCTGGACTGTTCCCATAAGGAACAGGGTCAAGAGTGATTTGCATATGGCTGAGTCCAAACTGGGGTGGTGTGGTGAGCAAAATATTGATGGATTAAACCCAGATCCTTGTGACTGGGGGTGAATGTTTGACAGTGTTCAGCATTCCATCCATCATTGCTCGTTGCTATTGTCAGTAAGCGGAGGACAATCTGAAGGTCATGCCCAACAACGCGTACTCCTTTCCCACCAAACCCATGGCAAGCACACTGTGGCTTATAATTTAAATGACTTTTTCACAGATTATTGTAGGCACTCAAGAAATCATCATACATGCACTCTGTCAGTCATCCTTGCATGCATGCATCCATTCATCTGCCCACTGACTCATTCTATGCATTCACCCACTAACCCATCTGCAATGAAACAGACACACAAACTGCATAGGCATATAAAAGATAAATTAAAAGAATAAAAGTAGAATAAGGAAAACATGCCACCAATCAAACTTGGCAGGCATGTGCTAACAAAACAAAAATACAATTTAACTTAGCAGTGGGACGCCATCTTGAAGTGGTATTGTATACTTTGCTTAATTTGTTTAAAGTTCCAGCTTGGCAGCCACATTTAGAAGCAACCAGTAGGGTTTCTTGGAATGGTAAATCAATGATAGATTATGAACAAACACATTTCAAGATGTTATGTTATGTTATAGTTATGTAAAGGGCCTGTATATCACCCGTCAGGGTATCCTGGCACCTGTGAACAAAGAAGTACAGACTCTTTGGGGCCTAGTGGAAGAGCCAGGACTTCAGTTTCTTCCCGAATTCAAGGACAGAGCTGGAAGCTCTGATGTGGTAGGGTAGTTTATTCCATGCTTTGGGGGGCAAGGTAGGAGAAGACTCAGCCTCTGGTTTGGTGTATGCGAAGGACACAGATGAGAAGAGGACTGGCAAAATGGAGGTGTCTGAAGAGTACAGTTGGATGCGGCTTTTGAGGTAAGCTGAAACTTTGCTGTGAAGTGCCTTGTAGGTGTTTGTGAAGAGATTGAAAAGGGCACGTTTGTGGATTGGGAGCCAGTGGAGGTCTTTGAGGTGTCTGGATACTTGAGTGCAATGTGGGAATTTTAGAGTGAGCCTAGCAGCTGCATTCTTAATTACTTGGAGCCTGTTGGTGGACTGGTGTTGGACTTGGCCCTTTTTGCAGGGTCATCCCTGAACTTTTTGCCTTCCTCCTAGTATTTTTTCTGATCTGGTGTTGGTGGTTTTAGGACTCTGGGCACTTTAGCACTGCTGTTCAGTGTAAAGTGCGTGTGCTCTCTGTGGTAAACATGGTAAGATTGGTCTACACCTGTTCGGCATATTTAATTTACCTGTCAGTCCCCAGTAATGTGGTATCTCATATACCCGGGGCCAGTAAATTAAATGCTACTGGTGGGCTTGCAGCGCTGATTGCGCCACCCACCAAAGTAGCCTTTCAAACCTGTCTCAGGCCTCTGCCATTGCAGGGCCTGTGCGCAGTGTTACTGCCGCTGTGACGTGACACCTAAAGTGTGCGCCACGTCTGTGACCCCCCTTTTACTGCATGTCAGTCACCCCTAAGGTAGGCCCTAGCTAGCCCTATGGGGAGGGTGCATTGTAGGTAAAAGGTAGGATATGTACCTTAAGTGTGTGACATGTCCTGTTAGTGACAAACAGCCATTTTGGTTTCTCACTGCTGTGAGGCTGCCCTCCCATAGGAATGCATTGGGGATTCCCTGATAAGTGGTTCAGTGGTAATTCCTGATATGAGAGGAGCAGCGTGGTCCAGTTTGGTATGTTTGGAATAGTAATAATAAATGCTACACAATGGTGTGGGCAGATTTATTATCACTATTTTAGAAATGCCACTTTTAGAAGTTGGCATTTCTGTGTGCTATGTGTCTGCCTGCCTGATGTGTATTGCATGTCTGGCTCTGGAGTGACAGGGGCTGGTGAGGTGTGTGGCTCCAGTGAGGGCAGGGCGAGTCAGCGCTAGGCTGAATGGGCAGATCTGCATTTGGAGTAGTGGGAGGAGTAGTCCCTGACCCTGAATAGGTCTGTGCATGCCTGGGTGAATGCTGGCTCCGCACCCCTGTGGTGTGTCTGAGGACCGAGCCCACATCTGACAAAGGAGGGTGGAAGACTGGTAAACAGAGTGCTTCAACACCCCCCAGAACCAGTTGAGGCTGGTTCCCCAAGCCCTGTGCCAGGGCAGAACAAAGGAAAATGTACTATAAATGTTGGGGCTGATACCTCATGAGTTAAGTGCTGTTTTGGGTGCTTGGATGTACTTGCTGGGCCCCAGGAGGAACCGCCACGAGGGACTGCCCCTCTGCTGGAGGGCCCTGTGAGCTGGCCTGCCTGGGCCCAGTCTTGCCCCTCTAAACTCCTGGCTCCTTGTGAGTGCTACATCTTCTTCTCTGCTGGTGTCAGGACGAGGGGAGCGTTGGAGCCCTGCAGCGCTGGGCAGAGGAGTGTTCTGAAGGAATCCCGGCGTGGGGATTCCCCCGGGCTGCCTACTTGTGGACAGGAGCCTACCCCGCCGTTTTGAGGGCCCAGGAGCAGTGGAGTCATCACTCCGTGAGTAGCCACATTCCAAGCGGGGCTCCCGTGTGCCAGGGAGAGCCCCGCGTTTTAGGGAAACCAAGCGGGAGCCCACCCCACGTCTTTTTCGTTGCCGAAATTGGCCGCCGCACCTCGAGTGGTGACCCTGAAGGCAGGCAAGCTGCCTGGTTGTAGGCGGGGCCAGCAGGAGCAGCCAATCGTCCCTGCGGCGGCAGGAAGTCAGGCGAGCTTGTGCCTGCTTGTATGCGGGGCTCCCATGACCGGAGAGAGCCCCGCATGTTTCCAAGTCTGAGAGCGAGCGCATGCAGCGCTGCTCGTGCCTGGGGAGTGTCTGCCCAAAAGGAGAGGATCCGAGCCCAGAAGGAGAGCGGGAGCCTACCCCACATTTCGGGTGCCCAGGAGAGAGGGCCCTCCGTGAACGTGCGGCGGCTGGGGCAGCGCGCCGCCAAAACCGGACGTCAGGCGAGACGAGTCTGACTGGGGGCGGGACCTCGCGTCCCCGTGAAGGAAGTTCCACCAGCGCAGAAGCCAGGCTGAATTTGCGTGGCAGGAGAGACGCTGCTGAGCCAACTTTCCGGCGGGAGCCCACCCTGCGATGTCCAGTGGTGGCTGCAGGAGAGACCGAAAGGAGTCCACAACAGAGCCCCGGTGAGTGGGGCTCCCCGAGACACACAGTTAGTGCCGATTTTGATGAGAACAGCCCCGGTGAGTGGGGCTGGAATGGTGCACTGTTGGTGCTGTCCGAGTGCACCGGGAGGAGCCCAGTGAACGGGGCTCCCTAGGCACTGTTAGTGCCAGTGCTTTCTCTGCTACACAGCTGCATCGCGAGAGCGCGGGCAGCTGCAACAAGGGGGCACCTTTGTTTTAGAAGTCCCAGAGTGCACCCCTCGGCCCCTAGAGCATGACGCACATCTTTTCTGCAGCTTTGGCAGCCAGAGGGCTACTTGGGAGGCCCTATAATTGCGAGCCCTGGCATTTGGGACAGAGGGCATTTTGGCCTCAGAGAAAGGCCAGTTGGCCTGGGGTCATTTTTATGGTGTTGACAGGGCGCAAGGCCCCAATGTGTTTATGCCTAATGCTATTGCATAATGTGGTGGTGCCTAATGCAAATGTCATGCTATGATGTTTATGCCCAAAGTTATGCAGACATAATGCGTTTATGTTGCTGATGCTGAGTACAGTATTTGACCAGTAGTTACTGGTTGTGTTTTATTACTTGTGCGTTCTAATGGTTCTGACCGTGGCCCAATTGGCCCGGTCATGTATATAATCCCCTGTGAATTTCTACCTGGTGCCAGTTGGCACAGTGTATATTGTGTGATTATGATTCTAATGTGTTTATGATAATACAAAGGCTATTTTTTATATAACCTTGTGTGGAGTTTCTTTTGTAGTGTGCCTAGTGTGTTGCTGCTGTGTGTGTGTTGCGCAAATGCTTTACACATTGCCTCTGGGATAAGCCTGACTGCTCGTGCCAAGCTACCAAGGGGGTGAGCAGGGGTTATCCTCGGTGTGTAACTCCCTTGCCCTGACTAGAGTGGTGGTTTCTGCCTGGCTTATGCGCAGGCCCTAGCCAACCAGAAATCCCATTTCTAACAACTGGGATGTGATGCAGACTTAAAGGGCATTGCTATAGTGGAGCCTGCTGGTGACGGACGCTTGCTGACAGGTCAACAGGTTCCAAGGGGGGAGCATTTGAAGACTTTCCTTAGCATTGTCAGGGCATGGAAGCAGGTTCACTGATAACACATCGACACCCAAAATATCCTCATACCACAATATTGAGTCATAAATATAGATGTAAAAAAATATCAACATCCTATATTTATAAAGGTAAGTACAAAAATATCGAAACAAATACATCGATGACATAAATATGGATGTAAAAAATATTGTTTTTATATATATATATATGAAATAAAATAATAAATATTAAATATATTAAATAATAAACTTAATTTTAAAAATAAATAGATTTAATATACATTTTAACAAAAATAACAAATGAACTTAACCTAAACAAGTTAAACACACATATATAATAATTACTATATATATTTAGTGTAAAACAATAAATAAACTATTAATTTAAATGTATTTTATAAGTTTAAAAATATATAAAAATTAAACAAATAAGTATATATATATATACATATACCAATAACATAAAATTTATGTTAAAAAACACTCTATTGGACTGGAATTATTTTGAGGATGTGCTAGAGGTGATGGGGTTCGGCCTGCCGTTCCGGCGCCTCATCCAGGTTCTATATTCCTGCCCTAAGGCGAGGGTCCTAGTCAACGGCGTGCTGTCGGAGACATTCCCCATCCAGAGAGGCACCCGCCAGGGCTGTCCGCTCTCGCCGCTCTTATGTGCGCTGGCGATGGAGCCCCTGGCCTCCCTTTACGCCAAGATCCCCGCATTCGGGGCTGGGCGTGGGATCCCTCTCAGGTCGATAAGGTTGCCCTTTATGCCGACGACGTTCTCCTCTTCCTGGCGGACCCCGAGAACTCTGGCCCACGCTGCTTGGAGGTTCTCTCCGCTTTTGAGCGGGTGTCGGGCCTTCGACTCAACCCGGCGAAATCCACTCCGGTTCCCCTCCATCCGTCCCGGGCCTGTTTCGATTGGCAGACAACCATCCCCTTGCGCAGGCAATCTTTCAAGTACCTGGGGATTTGGGTGGCCCAGCTTTCAGATCTCGAATGGGCCCTGAACATTACGCCCCTAATCACCAAGGCCAAGGCGGACCTTAGGAAATGGCAATCTCTTCCTCTTAACCCCCTTGGCAGAAGTGCTCTGTTTAAAATGATGGTTCTCCCCCGGTTTTTATATATTCAGCAGAATATTTCCTTTCACCTCCCAGCGAGCTGGTTTTGAGAGCTTGACGGTGTCCTTACCCGCTTTTTATGGGGGGGCAGGAGACCGCGGATGTCCCTGGCGCATTGCCGCATACCTCCTTATGATGGGGGTATGGGAGTAACCAACCTTCACCTCTACTATCTCGCCACGAAACTTATCGTGGTCCAACCCGGCATACCAGGTAGAACTCCGGACGATAGACTTCCCGCGACTTCAGGCTTACTTGTACAGCGCTCCCATACCGAGGGACCTACCCCCCATCACTCGGTCGGTCCTCTTGGCTTGGCGCACTGCTTTGCGCCACACGAGGTGGGATCAGAAACTTACCAGGCAGACACCCCTGTGGTGTGGCACTTGGTTGCAGGAGACCTCATACCTCCGGGACTTCCATCAATGGGACCACATAGGGATCTCGCTTCTTGGGGACGTCTGGGTGGGGGACCATATCAGAACATTTGAAGACCTGCAGCACCAATTTTACAAATATTTACAGCTTATTCATGCCCTGGGGGTGCACCATCCATCTTCCACCTCCCTTCCCGAGTTTAGTCCCCTCGAGGCCCAGGTGATGATGGGGAATCTGGGTAGGGGTGGGGTCTCTCGGATTTATCGCTCCCTTGTGAACAATGGTCCCGCTACCCTGGACGCGCTGCGAGTCCGCTGGGAGGGTTGGGTGGGCCCCTTGGAGGATGCGGATTGGAGGGACGCCCTTATGGCCCCCAAGACCCTGACGACCTCCTCCAAGCTGAGATTAGTCCAACTCTATTATTTACACGGCGCATACCTCACTCCAGCGCGCTTATACAAAGCCCAGCTGCGCCCTTCCCCGGCCTGCACACGCTGCAACCACGCCCCAGCGGACTTCTATCATATGGTCTGGCAGTGCCCTGTCCTTGCTCCGTTCTGGGCGGGTGTGGAGCTGGAACTCTCACAAACCCTGGGATGGACGGTTCCCCATGACCCATTGCGCCTGATTTTAGGCGTCTTTGATGGCCTAGACGGCTCTCGGTCTGACAAGCACTTTCTTGGGACAGTGGTGGCAGTGGCAAAGCGCGATATAGTGGCGCTGTGGTCCCAGGCCAAACCTCCAACTGTGCGGAGATGGAGATGGGGAGTGGACTGGTGCGGGACTCAAGAGGAGCCCCTCTTCGAAGCCCGGGGCTGCCCCGGACTCTTCGATAAGATATGGGGAAAATGGTTCAACCTGTTGTCTTGAGGGGTGGGTGCGTTGCTCCTATGCCTCGGGATCATCTTATGCATGTTTTTACCCTGCAACTTGATTTGCAAGTCTCTGTCGTTTCTCATGTGGATGTACATTGTGATACTGTGCTTGATTTCGATGCCAATGTGAATTTGTGGTTTGATCAAAATTCAATAAACTTGATTATCAAAAAAAAAACACTCTATTATTCATTAAACTACTTAAAAAATATTAAACTTAAATTTCCCACTCTAATCAATGCAACAGTAGGGAAAGTGTTGCATAGCGGAGGGATAAAATGTAATATTCCCACTGCAGTCAGTGCAACAGTAGGGAAAGTGTTTGATAGCGGAGGGGTAAAAATTACTCTTCCCACTCCAGTCAGTGCAAAAGTAGGGAAAGGGTGGATAGAAGAGGGGGGAAAACTTAATATTCCCCCTCCAATGAGTGCAACAGTAGGGAAAGTGTTGGATAGCGGAGGTGTAACAATTAATATTCCCACTCCAGTAAGTACAACAGTAGGGAAAGTGTTGGATAGCGGAGGGGTAAAAATTACTATTCCCACTCCAGTCAGTGCAACAGTAGGGAAACGGTTGGAGAGCGGAGGGGAAAAAAATAATATCCCCACTCCAAAGAGTGCAACAGTAAGGAAAGTGTTGGATAGCGGAGGGGTAAAAATTACTATTCCCACTCCAGTCAGTGCAACAGTAGGGAAAGTGTTGGATAGCGGAGGGGTAAAAATTACTATTCCCACTCCAGAGAGTGCAACAGTAGGGAAACGGTTAGATAGCGTAGGGGTAAACATTACTATTCCCACTCCAATGAGTGCAACAGTAGGAAAGTGTTGGATAGCGGAGGGGTACAAATTACTATTCCCACTCCTGTCAATTCAAAACAAACAAAATATCAAAAACAAAAAATATTTGAAAAACAAAATAAATTAAAAAATATATATAAATATGTAAAAAATTAAAATACAAATATATTTAATATTATAAATTAAAAAAAATAAAAACATATTATAATGTTAAATACATATCACAAATACCTACAAATATTATATTAAATAAAATATATACAAAAAATTCAAACAAAGAAATATTTCTAGTTACAAATTATTTACAAACAAAAACATTATTACATACATTTATCTTGTTTACATCCTACCCTATTAGACCACACAGTTCACAACCCACATCTAAATTAAAAATAAAATATACTTCCATAATTAACAAAATAATTATCAATTAAACAAATATTATTAATTAAAAAACAAATACAACACATACAAAATATATATATATTTTTTTAAAAACATCTAAAATTATTTACACAATTCCCATATTTAATTTTCAATTAATTTAATAATATTATTTAACAACTAATTATTAATTAATTAAAAAAATTACTTCCTACCCTTTACCCCTATATACTCCACAACATGCACCTTAAAATAATTACACAATTTCAATATTTAATTTTCAAATAAATAATTAATTTTAATTAAAAAATAATTATTAATTAATTAAAAATAAATTACTTCCGACCCTTTACCCCTCTAAATACCTCAAATTAATTAAATAATTGTCATATTTAATTTTCAATTAATTAATTAATAATAATTAACACTAATTATTAATTAATTAAAAACAAATTACGTCCCACCCGTTACCCCTATAAACCCCACAACCCGCACCTAAAATTAATTACACAATTTCAATATTTAATTTTCAATTAATATTACTTAACAACTAATTATTAATTAATTAAAAATACATTACTTCCCACCCTATACCCCTATAAACCCCACAACCCGCACCTAAAATTAATTACACCATTTCCATATTTAATTTCCAATTAAATTAACAACAAATTATTAATTAATTAAAAATAAATTACTTCCCACAATTAACACTATAAAATATCAATTAAATAAATATTAATAAATACAAAATATCATTAATTTATTATAATTAAATTACTTCCCACCCTATTCCCCTATAAACCCACAACCCGCTACGGAACTAAAAAACACAAAATTTAATTGAAATGAAATTGATAACTACTAAAAATTTAACACATATATTAAAAAACGTAAACCATACTTATACAAAAAAATACATCACATACATTTAAAATATATACTAAAATACGTAACACTAATTAAAAATTGATATTTTAAACAACTATAATTTTGCAAACGATATTATTGACTTCTATATTTTTAAAACGATATTTCTTACCTTAAATTCGATATTCTTGACCACAATATTCTTGCTGTCGATATTTCCCACTACGATATTTAGGACCCGATATTAATGTACTTCGATAATTCCAACTCAATATTTTGTCTGCACACCTGGAAGCAGTTGGTGGAGACTGAGTTAACTGGATTGGTCATGGAGATTTGGCTGTCAATCACAATATCCATGTTCCTGGCAGCATTAGATGAGTGGGAAGTCAGTCCTAACTAGTGTGGCCACCAGCTGGGAGGCCAGAGAGAGGTGTCTTTGCCAAAGAGTACCATTTCTGTTTTGTTGCTTTTGACCTTGAGGCAGTTCCTTTTCATTCAGTCTGCTATCAAGGACATGGAGCTGACACAGTTTGCTTGGGTGTCAATATCTTCAGACACAGAGAGGATGAGCAGAGTGTTGTCTGAGTAAGAGATGATGTTGAATCCTGGTTGGAGGCATTGGACAAGTACGGGGCTGTGCTGACCCTTTGGGTGCAGCCTGAGAAGAAAGAGCTGATCCATCAAAGCGCCTGGCCATTGTTCCAGCTTTGTGGAGGAGTCGGATGAGGACAGGGTGAGAGACGGTGTTGAATGTTGCAGACAGATCTAGTAGGATGAGTGCCACTGTCTCTCCTTTGTCCATGGTGAAGCAGTTGTCATTGGTGGTGGCGATGGGGGTTGCCTCTTTGTTGTGGTTGTGTCTGAATCAGATTTGGAGGGACACAGGTGGTTGTTCACGTTGAGGTAACTGGACAGTTTTGAGCTGGTGAGCTTCTCCAGGACCTTGGCTGAGTAGGGTTGGGGGAAATTGGCCTTCATGGTCATGGTAAGGGGGTCCAGTAAAGGCTTTTTGAGGAGTAGTAGGATGGTGGCATGTTTCCATGAGACAGGGAAAGTGATGGTGGAGAGTGAGGCATTAATAATGGGTATGAGGACTGTGTTGATGGGGTTGAGTCCTTTGGGGAATATGTAGTGTGGCCAGGGGTCAAAAGGGGCCCATAAGTGGTTGGAGTGCATCATATTAGCCCTTTCCATTCTTGTGATGGCTTATCAGCAGGCCAGTGAAGCTTCTGCTGGGTTTCTGTCAGCAGAGAAGAGGCCTTTGAGAGTAGATAGGTCAAGTTTGGGGGGGGGGGCAAAGGTATTGTATATGGAGTTGATTTCATTTTTGAAGGTGTCGGAAGGTTGTGTGCAGAGTTCCTGTGATGGGGTGATGGCTGTGGAGTTGGCAGATCTCTTTGGAATTTTAGCAGCTATTTTGGATCCATTCTCTGAAGGCTTGTTGCGTGGCGTATTTTATGATGCCAGTGGTAGATGCAGAGGGCCAACTTGTAAGAGCCTCTGTCAATGTTGTTGTGGGAGTGGCACCACTGTCTTTCTTACTGCTTTACAGTGATGCTTCGAGAACCTGAGGTCCTTGGTGTACCAATAGGCTTGTGGCTTGGATTGAGGATTGGTGGGGGTTTCAGGAGAGCCAAGGAGTCCGCGCAGGAGGTGGTCTACATTTTGAGGTTCTTGATGGAGCATGTGAGGTTGTTGTGGTGGGGGCATTCGGATTGGTGCTCTGAGATCCAGATGTCCTCAGGGATTTTTTTCCCTTGGTCTGGGTGCTGGTGGTTCTGAGTTGGGTGGGTAGGTGTAGGATGAAGGGAAAGAGTGAGTGGCCTATCCAGGTGAGCAGGTGGGCTTGTTCACCGTGATGTTGGGAAAATTGGCAGGGTCTACGCGGTATCGGCATCATGGGTGGTGTCAAATACTTGTTGGGTGAGTACCAAGATGCTGAGCTCCTCCAGGAGGGTAGTAAAGCTTAGATCAGTCAGGTTCTCCAGGTGGAAGTTGAAGTCACTTAGTAGGATGAAGGAGTTGGATGTGAAGGCCAGAGGAGCAATGAGGTCAGCAAGTGGGGAGCTGAAGTTGCGTCTGGGTATGGGGAGAGGTAGAGTAGTGCTCCTCCAAGGGTCCTGGTGCCGCAGGCGCTGAAGGGGCTAATTTTGAAGACCATATGATCTAGTCGGTCGCTGCTTTTTGCCAAGGTAATGGAACAGTGGATTTCCTCTTTGTAGATGAGTGCAAGACCTCCATCGGGGCTATTGGTTCTGTCTTGTCTATTAACTTTGAAGCTGGGGAGGCTACTCTTGTGATGGCACTCAATAATCATTACACTGGGTGGCCATATTTGTAATGCTAACTTAAATAGTGTGTCACTGTTGTACTGATCTGAAGTGTCCAACATTATGTTATAAACAAGGTGGCCATCTTAAAACAATGGCACTTTCTTGATAATACCATTCCAAGATGGATGCCTATTTTACAAATAGTGGTCTCAGAGGATGCAGCGGCTGGTGAATGGTTGACTGGTCAATGGAGCTACAGAATGCTATAAAAAAGTTGGAAAGAAATCAAAGGGGTCATTAAAAGGATAAAATGGAAAACTAAGAGACTAGCCCCAGCCCAGTTACTAAAACACATTCATTTTCAGATGGATATGCACATGTAATCAGGCAAAATGCTGCTACTCACAGGCCATAGAACAAACTGCAGAAGTGAGCTAATTGGCACTCGAACAGACAAAAGAGGGCTTTCCCAAAGACCTTATTTGTATGTATATCTATATAGACTTTGTATGGGTTTTGTCAAAGGAACTAACCAGCACCAAATTACTTGCTTACAACAGACAGGCATTCCACGCAGAAAAATGTACGTCTAAAGTTTTAACACAGTTTATTACCAATCCACCCTTAAAGACCCAGTGACTTTAACATATGATTTTCACAATAAAGAAGTTAGACCTACTGTCTTTCTTGACTTTTTTCAGTTCTATGGCATGTGACATTCCTTTCCCAAATGAAAACCAGTCAGGCCTATAGCTTTCATCATTGTCTTATGACCAACCATATCTAAATCAGTCCTACCATATTGAACATAAGCTTTCCTAAAAGGTAACCATCAACAGTCATAAAATTAGAGAGACAAACGCCACCAGACCACTTGCCTGTTATGGTCATCTGTACGATTCCATGTAACAAAATACCTGTCTACAGGCTTTATCACAGTGTAATATTATTCCCCCCCTTAAAAGTCAATTTACTTTTACATATTCTTTTCACAATAAATATGTCAGGTCTAAAGCTTTTGTAGTACCTTTCATAATAAATAAATCAGAACTATGATATCTGACATACCTTTTTTCCAATTAACCAATCAAGCCTATAACCTTTATCGCTGTCACTATAAAAAACACAGGCCTACTGTATTGAGCATGACCTTTGTTTCAGAACAACAGTTGATACCCATTCTTAAACTTAGACATACAAAATTATAGCTGGCAATGCAATATACAGACCCTCCTAAAAATGACATAAAAGAGATCCCCAAAACAGAAATCAACCCAAGGAATTTTAGCAGGGGTAACCAACATCAAACCCCTTGCCTTCTTTGGGAATCAGTGAGATGTTCTGTAACAAAATACTTGTGTACTGCCTTTAACTCAGTGTAATGACAATCCACCCTTAAAGGCCTATTGGCTTTCATGTATGATTTTCACAAAAAATAAGTCTGACCTACTTTCTTTATCATAACGTTTAATATTAAACAGATCAGTCCTATAGCATGTGATATAACGTTCCCAAATGAACCAATCTGGCGTGTAACTTTTTTTCTTTGACTTGTCACCATCACCAACTCTGGGCTACCATGTCAAACGTAAGCTTTCTCACAAGGCACACATAAGGCAAACAGTCAGCAAAACTGCTAATAGTTATACATTTACAGTTGGCAAAACATTATGCAACACCTCTAAAGAAGGTCTAACAATGCATATCACAGTATATCTTCAACTCCAAGAGCATTTTCGAGAAGGTAACAAATCCATCCTTAAAACCATGTTAACTAATTTAATCCATGAGATTCTATGTAACAAAATAGCAGTCTACATCCTTCAACAAAGTGTAATAATTCATCCCTATATATGTGTAGCAGATCATATCTATGACATCTGACATAACGTTTCCCACGGAACCAATCAAACCTATAGCCTTCATCATTGTCTTGTCACCCTAACAAATTTTGAACTCCTGTATTAGCCCATAATTTGCCATCCATGAGGCACAGTCATATGATGTCAAATATATACAGAAAAATACAGATGGCAAAACAATATCCAATATCCCTTAAAAAAACCTAACAAGGATTATCAGATTGACAATATTCATTCTAGATGCCTATCAGAGAGAGTAGCCAGTAAGAAAATCCTTGCCTACTACAGTAATCAGTGGGATTCCACATACAAATAAATCTGTACAAACATGTTGGACATATCGAATCTGACATAAATGTTCTCAAAATATACATTTCAGCCTGCAACCCGTACCACTGGCTTGTTTTAAAACCCACTCATGCCTACTGAATTTTAGATTAACATTACTACAAGGCACCATCAGGCCTGTGGTCAGAAAATCATAAACACACACAAAATTGCAGTAGGTAAAATAACATTCAACCCTATTATGAGGGTTACCAAGGATTATCAAATTGAAAATCTTCTACCCATAGGGTTTCTAATAGAGGAACCAACACCAAAACCCTTTACAACTACAGCAATCTGTACGAATTCATGTAACACAATACCTGTCTACAGGCTTTAACACAGCATACCATCAATGTATCCTAAAAGGCCTTTTGATATAACATATGATTTCATAATAAAAACGTTTGCCCTACTGTATTTGTCATAATGATTGATCCAGGGTGGTCTCCATACCCAACTCAGTACTGCTGTGTTCTTCAGTTAAGCATAAGCTCTACCATAAGTAAAATTGTGCAACACAGGCATTTATTTTAGCGGGAGCACACAACTTCTCTCCAATCAAAACCTGTACTCAAGAAAATCAACATTTGCGTGGAGCTATAGCCGCTCTTTCAGTAGTGCTTCTTAAATGTGAAGCACGACTTAAAAGTGTACAAAGTATTAAAACACAGAAAAAGAAAGGGGACTAAAAGACAGAATAAGTTATCTATTTGAGGTATCAGAAATAAAAAGAACATTTGTGAAAGAAGCACAAATGAGCTGAGGCAGCTTAAAACTAAGCAGACCAGAGCAGAGAATAAAATTATAGAATGTAAATGTTTTCTCAGCTGATAGGGTGAGGGAAAGCTCTTGGAACTGACGTCTTTGGTGTGGTCTTTCCTCAAACCTTTTGACTTCACCCCTCCTATTTTCTGAATTTGTTTTTGTTGCTATTAAGCCTCTGGGCATTACCACTGCTAACAAGTACTAAAGTGCTTGTGCTCTCTCCTTAAAACAGAATATAATTGGCCTATACTTGATTGGCACATTCAATTTACTTAGAAGTCCCTAGTATATGCTACTACATGTACCCAAGGCCTGAAAATTAAATGCTACTATTGGGTCTGCAACACAGATTGTCCCACCTACTGAAGTAGTCCTTTAACACGTCTCAGGCCTGCCATTGCAATCTGTAGTGCAGATTTAAACTGCCAATTTGACCAGGCATGGAATACCTTTTTCCTGGGCCTCAAACTTCTTTTTTAATACTTGTATGTCACTCTAAAGGTAGGCCATAAAAGCCCATAGGGAAGGGTCCATTGTATGTAAAAAGTAGGACGTATGGATATACGTTTTAAATGTCCTGGTTGCGAAAAAATCCTACATTTGTTTTTCACTATTGTAAGGCTTGTCACTCCAATTGGAGTATAGTTACATTTAATAAGTGCTTACTTTTGATTGGGGCAAACACAAGGAGATGATGGACGGAGCGCTGAAACTTTTCAGACACTCACCACCAGTCACAGATCTGGGTTGAATCCATCATCGTTCTTTAGCTCACTTCTCTACCCCAGTTCAGACATAGCTATTTGCAAATAAGTCTTGACCCTGTGCGTCATGGGAACAGTGCAGCCCGAACTGCCAAGCCATGTCTTCCCTGGACCGGAAACAAGCATCCTGGGACCGGTTTCAGGCTAATAGCCCTCATCAGCCAGGCTAGCTTCAATCCAGTGGCAAAGTGAGCAAGGGACCCACGTCTGGGCATACCATGCCAACTTAAGGCGAACAAAGCAAACACAAGGAGATGATGGACGGAGCGCTGAAACTTTTCAGACACTCACCACCAGTCACAGATCTGGGTTGAATCCATCATTGTTCTTTAGCTCACTTCGCCACCCCAGTTCAGACACAGCTATTTGCAAATCAGTCTTGACCCTGTGCCTCATGGGAACAGTCCAGCCCGAACTGCCAAGCGATGTCTTCCCTGGACCGGAAACAAGCATCCTGGGACCGGTTTCGGGCTAACAGCCCTCATCAGCCAGGGTAGCTTAAATCCAGTGGCAAAGTGAGCAAGGGTCCCACGTCTGGGCATACCCTGCCAACTTAGGGCGAACAAAGCAAACACTCACTGCTCACTGTGCCACTGGATTCAAGCTAGCCTGGCTGATGATGGGTGACAAACCCCAAAACCGGTCCCAGGATGCTTGTTTCTGGTCCAGGGAAGACCTGGCTTGGCAGTTCGGGCTAGACTGTTCCCATGAGGCACAGGGTCAAGACTGATTTGCATATGGCTGGGTCCAAACTGGGGTGGCGCAGTGGGCAAAAGAACGAAGGATTTAACCCAGATCTCTTGACTGGGGGAGAATGTTTGAATCATTCAACATTCCGTCCATCATTTGTTGCAGTTACACTTTTGGCCCAAAGTGGGACGGGTATGCCCAGACTTGGATCCCTTGCTCACTGTGCCACTGCATTCAAGCTAGCCTGGCTGATGATGGCTGACATACCCCGAAACCGATCCCAGGATGCTTGTTTCTGGTCCAGGGAGGACCTGGCTTGGCAATTCTGGCTGGACTGTTCCCATGAGGCACAGGATCAATACTGATTTGCATATGGCTGGGTCCAAACTGGAGTGGTGCAGTGGGCAAAAGAACGATGGATTTAACCCAGATCTCTTGACTGGGGGAGAATGTTTGAATCATTCAACATTCCGTCCATCATTTGTTGCAGTTACACTTTTTGCCCTAAGTGGGACGGGTATGCCCAGACGTGGGTCCCTTGCTCACTGTGCCACTGGATTCAAGCTAGCCTGGCTGATGATGGGTGACATACCTCGCTCGAAACCTGTCCCAGGATGCTTGTTTCTGGTCCAGGGAGGGCCTGGCTTGGCAGTTCGGTCTGGACTGTTCCCATGAGGCACAGGGTCAGGATTGATTAGCATATGGCTGGGTCTAAACTGGGGTGGCACAGTGGGCAAAAGAACAATGCATTTAACCCAGATCTCTTGACTGGGGGAGTATTTTTGAATCATTCAACATTCCGTCCATCATTTGTTGCAGTTACTCTTTTCGCCCTAAGTGGGACGGGTATGCCCAGACGTGGGTCCATTGCTCACTGTGCCACTGGATTCAAGCTAGCCTGGCTGATGAAGGGTGACATACCCCAAAGCCGGTCCCAGGATGCTTGTTTCTGGTCCAGGGAGGACCTGGCTTGGCAGTTCAGTCTGGAATGTTCCCATGAGGCACAGGGTCAAGACTGATTTGCATATGGCTGGGTCCAAACTGGGGTGGCGTAGTGGGCAAAGGACGATGGATTTAACCCAGATCTCTTGACTGGGGGAGAATGTTTGAATCATTCAACATTCCGTCCATCATTTGTTGCAGTTACACTTTTCGCCCTAAGTGGGACAGGTATGCCCAGATGTGGGTCCCTTGCTCACTGTGCCACTGGATTCAAGCTAGCCTTGCTGATGAAGGGTGACATACCCCGAAACCGGTCCCAAGATGCTTGTTTCTGGTCCAAGGAGGACCTGGCTTGGCAGTTCTGTCTGGACTGTTCCCATGAGGCACCGGATCAAGACTGATTTGCATATGGCTGGGTCCAAACTGGGGTGGGGCAGTGGCCAAAGGAACAATGGATTTAACCCAGATCTCTTGACTGGGGGTGAATGTTTGAATCATTCAACATTCCGTCCATCATTTGCTGCAGTTACACTTTTTGCCCTAAGTGGGATGGGTATGCCCAGACGTGGGTCCCTTGCTCACTGTGCCACTGGATTGAAGCTTGCCTGGTTGATGAAGGGTGACATACCCCGAAACCGGTCCCATGATGCTTGTTTCTGGTCCAGGGAGGGCCTGGCTTGGCAGTTCGGTCTGGACTGTTCCCATGAGGCACAGGGTCAGGATTGATTAGCATATGGCTGGGTCTAAACTGGGGTGGCACAGTGGGCAAAAGAACAATGCATTTAACCCAGATCTCTTGACTGGGGGAGTATTTTTGAATCATTCAACATTCCGTCCATCATTTGTTGCAGTTACTCTTTTCGCCCTAAGTGGGACGGGTATGCCCAGACGTGGGTCCCTTGCTCACTGTGCCACTGGATTCAAGCTAGCCTGGCTGATGAAGGGTGACATACCCCAAAGCCGGTCCCAGGATGCTTGTTCCTGGTCCAGGGAGGACCTGGCTTGGCAGTTCTGTCTGGACTGCTCCCATGAGGCACAGGGTCAAGACTGATTTGCAATCTTCCGTTCTTGCCATTTCTCCCAACAACCTTCCCCAGGCGGACTCTTCTGGTTTCACAAGTAGCATCCGGATGCCTTTAAACTGAAATGCTATCGCATACCAACTAATATCAGGAAGAAGGAGGAGGTGGTGAGGCTTTCTTATATAAGTTTGGGGCTCCAAAATATTTCAAGCGAGTACGCCTGAAGGTTCTGAGGGCAGCCCTGGAAATATGGTACAAAGTTAGACTCAAATGGGGGATAGGTTATTATTCAGACCAAGCTCCAATTTGGGATTCACCCAGAACACCTTGCTGCCTCAGAGACAGTCTGGCGGTACCTATCAAGAGAGCGGGTATAACTATCTGGTCCGACTTGGTAGATTCAGAGGGGATCCATCCCTGGGAATTTCTGAGGGCTAAGATTGGTACAGGGTTTTCCAGATTCAAATATCTACAGCTGGTATCATGGTTTGACGCAGAAAAAGAGGAAGTAAGAGGGAATGGGGATATTGAAAGTCTGTGTCAACTTGTACATCCAATAAGGAAAGAGATAGTGTGGTATAATCATCTACTAGAAGCAGAAGATCTGGAGATCCCATCTTTATCTATGGTTTGGAATCAAACCCCCCTTGAACCATCAATAGATGCCCTTTTTGAGCCCTCATTGAAAGTACTATATAAATACATCAAACCCGCAAGCCTGAAAAAGAATCACTTTTTTGTTATCCATAGGCTTTATTACACCCCAGCAAAGATAGCCAAGTTTGCTCCTACTCCAACACCAAAATGTCCAAGATGCTTGACGCCTATAGCCAATGACCTCCACATCTTTTTTGAGTGCCCTGAATTAAAAATCTTCTGGAAGGAGATTGGTGACACTCTCCAAGATATTTTTAAGGCCAATATTGATGTTAATTTGTCACTGGTTTTTTTCGGGGACGATGGTTTATTTTGTCAGACAGCACCGCAGTCTCACAGAGGGCTACTACTATATCTAGTACTACTTGCACGGAGAGAGGTCTGCAAATAGTGGAAAGACTCGCTACCTCCGAAAAGAGAAGACTGGCTTAAAGCCACATTCGCTATGGCTTCGCCTGGACCATGAAGGGGAAGGGTATAAGCTGACAAACATCTGGCAGCCCCTCATGAGTTGGGGTCGTAACCTAAGATTAATATAGCTTGTCCTATGATTACATCAAGTTCCCTCACGAATGGGATCGGTCGGGTGACCTAAGCGAGTGCGGTAAGCCGTGAGGCCCCCAGATCGTTACATCGGCTTCATAAGACCCGCAGAAGCTTATTAGTGAGATGAGGACAAAAAAAAAAAAAAAAGACTGATTTGCAATGGCTGGGTCCAAACTGGGGTGGCGCAGTGGGCAAAAGAACGATGCATTTAACCCAGATCTCTTGACTGGGGGAGAATGTTTGAATCATTCAACATTCTGTCCATCATTTGCTGCAGTTACACTTTTCGCCCTAAGTGGGACGGGTATGTCCAGACATGGGTCCCTTGCTCACTGTGCCACTGGATTCAAGCTAGCCTGGCTGATGAAGGGTGACATACCCCGAAACTGGTCCCAGGATGCTTGTTTCTGGTCCAGGGAGGACCTGGCTTGGCAGTTCGGTCTGGACTGTTCCCATGAGGCACAGGGTCAAGACTGATTTGCATATGGCTGGGTCTAAACTGGGGTGGCACAGTGGGCAAAAGAACAATGGATTTAACCCAGATCTCTTGACTTGTGGAAAATGTTTGAATCATTCCACATTCCGTCCATCATTTGCTGCAGTTATACTTTTGATTGGGAGCAGGGATATCAAATTTGGACTCAAATGAATTATAATTAAAAATCCTTTTTTTTAATGGTAAAGTCAGATTTTAAGTCGCAATTCTGAAAATGCCACATTTGGAAATTTGGCATTTTGTTGGCCTAACCATTTGGTGTCTGCTGCCAGCGTCCTGGGTCACATGACTGTGAATGGCTCTGCTGTTGGACTTTGTGAATTCCTCCCAGACAGTGTCACAAAAGAAGACTTAGGGGCCGATTCCGATCCCGGCCGGTAGGGCATCGAATCGGATTCGGCTTAACCGGATCCGATTCGGAGCCCTCTTTCCCGACCGATTCGTACGTGCGTCCGGCCGAGCAAGTACGATGCGAGCGCACGCGAAATCGCCGACCGACTTGTTCGCGGGTCCGAAGCGCTCCGACCGACTCGCACGGACACGACTCGCACCGCGCAATGGAGACGTTCCCCGGCCGGGCAAGTACGATGCGCGCCTCGAGCAGTCCGACCGACTCGCGCCGTCCGGCTCGAAGGAGCTGTCAGAGCCGGACTTTGAGGGTCCGTGTCGGACCCCCTGTACGCGTAGCCACGCGAGTCGCACACAGGGGGACCCATGGGTCCCCCTACCTGTGCATGTACGCCGCGAGTCGCTTCGAGGCGTACGCGCTGTAGGGGCACCCTTGTTCGCCTCGCACCCATTGAGTCAATGGGAGCCCGCGTACGCGTTGTACGTCCGGCTCCCATTGACTTCAATGGGAGTCCGACCGACTCGAGTCCGATTGCATGCGTGCGCATCGTACTCGTTCGGTCGGACTGCCAGAGTCCGATTCGGTCGGAAATCTCTCCGGGTCCGGCTCGGTCGGAGAGATTTCCGGCCTGAATCGGAATCAGCCCCTAGGTGTTGACAAGATGGGCCATGGCTGGGCTGGGGATGGAGCTGTTCCCTATCGACTTCCACTTCAAATGCTAAGCCTCCAGAACACACAAACGAACCTGACACTACTCTCTTGTCACCCCAGACTTCTTGGAGCATGTCAGGGAAAGGGAAGAACTTTACAAACTAAATGGAGGTAGCATGGGAAATTCGTCACTTCAGAAGCAAGTACCAGCTACAAATATTGGACCCTCATAATAACTCATCAGGACACTTCTAGACCTGAGTAAGCCTCCAGAAGGACTTCCATGTTTGCCAGAGGACTGCCCTACTGCTCGAGGCCTGAGTTGCTCTCCAGAGAACTGTCCAGCTGCTACCAGAGGACTCTCCTCCTGCTGCTTGAGGCCTGCCTTGCTTCCCCCGGGCCTGCCCTGCTGCTTGAAGGGCTGCCTTGCTATTTAAAAGAGGTCTGCACCATCTCCTTGAACCAAGAACTGCTAGAAGTAACTCCAACGACTAGTTGACTGGCCTCCTGTGTTCACTACAGGGACATACCAAGCTCCTGAGATGTTGAACCTTGCCCCTGGCAGAGTGCTCCCTAACCCCATAAGTGATGTTTACAGGTCCTGGACCACTCGAAGTGGTGTAACATGGGACTTGAAAAATGTTCACCAAAAATTCTAGAAGAACTGACAGTAGACCGGTCCACAGCTGGTCCAATCTACCCAAAGTGCACTTGACTTCGCCGAAATCCCTGCTACTTTCTTGAAATGAAATAAAAATACATTTTATATATCACACTACTGTCCGAAGGCGTCTAGCCGCTTCCACCTGCACAAGAAAGGAGGCAAGAAGAAGATGCAGGGTTAGAAGAAGATCCGGAAAAACAAAGATTGAAATAAACATTATTGCGTAAAAAGCCATGTTTTCAAGGCTTTCCTGAATGCGTGAAGATCAGTACATTTCTTTAAAGAATTGAGAAGAGAATTCCATTTTTTATCTGTACAGTAAATAAAGCTCCTTCCTCCCTAGTGAATCCTCTTCACTTTAGGAACAATTACATTGAGGGCTGAGGAAGACCTTAAGATGCTGGATGGGTAGTACCAGATACATTTTTGCTACAGATATTTTGGGCCAAGGTCATTCAGCTCTTTAAAAGCATTACAAAGAGCTTTCGGATCAATGCACTTGTAAATAGGCAGTCAGTGGAGCTGAGCCAAGGCTATCAATCAATCAATCACGGCATTTATAGAGCGCGCTACTCACCCGGGAGGGTCTCAAGGCGCTGGGGGAGGGGGTAAGTTACTGCTCGAACAGCCAGGTCTTGAGCTGCTTCCTGAAGGAGAGATGGTCCTGGGTTCGCCGAAGGTGAGTGGGGAGGGAGTTCCAGGTCTTGGCTGCCAGGTAGGAGAAGGATCTTCCTCCGGCGGTGGCTCTGCGGATGCGTGGTACGGTGGCGAGGCGTGGCTGGTTGATCGTAGCTGGCGGGTGGGTGTGTAGAAGGTCATGCGGTCGTTGAGGTACTTGGGGCCCAGGTCGTGGAGGGCCTTGTGTGCGTGGGTGAGGAGTCTGAACGTGATTCTCTTGCTGACGGGGAGCCAGTGCAGGTCTTTCAGGTGTCCGGTGATGTGGCTGTGCCGGGGGATGTCCAGGATGAGTCGTGCGGAGGCGTTCTGGATGCGCTGGAGTCTTTTTGAAGTTTGGCTGTGGTTCCGGCGTAGAGGGTGTTCCCATAGTCCAGTCGGCTGGTGACGAGTGCCTGGGTGACGGTCTTCCTGGTTTCAGTGGGGATCCATCTGAAGATCTTGCAGAGCATGCGCAGGGTGTTGAAGCACGAAGATGAGACGGCGTTGACTTGTCTGGTCATCGACAGGGAGGAGTCCAGGATGAAGCCCAGGTTGCGTGCGTGGTCCGTTGGCTTGGGCGCGGTGCCCAGGGCCGGGGGCCACCAAGAGTCGTCCCAGGCGGAGGGTGATGAGCCCAGGATGAGGACTTCCGTCTTGTCTGAGTTCAGTTTAAGGCGGCTGTTCCTCATCCAGTCGGCGACGTCTCTCATCCCGTCGTGTAGGTTGGCTCTGGCGGTGGTGGGGTCGTTGGTGAGGGAGAGGATCAGCTGGGTGTCGTCGGCGTAGGAGATGATGTTGAGGTTGTGTTGGCGTGCGATGGCTGCGAGGGGGCTCATGTAGACGTTGAAGAGGGTTGGACTGAGTGAAGATCCTTGTGGAACGCCGCAGATGACTTCGGTGGCCTCGGATCTGAACGGGGGAGGCGGACTCTCTGGGTTCTTCCGGCGAGGAACGAGATGATCCATTCCAGTGCTTTCTCTCGGATTCCGATGTTGCTGAGGCGCTTCACTAGGGTGCGGTGGCAGACGGTGTCGAACGCCGCGGAGAGGTCCAAGAGGATGAGGGCTGCTGTTTCCCCGTTGTCGGTTAGGGTTCTGATGTCGTCGGTGGCTGCGATAAGGGCGGTCTCGGTGCTGTGGTTGGCCCGAAACCCGGACTGCGAGGGTCGAGGATCCATTCGTCTCGAGGAAGGCGGCAAGCTGTCTGTTGACGGTCTTCTCGATGACTTTGGCCGGAAACGGAAGGAGCGAGATGGGACGGTAGTTCTTGAGGTCGGTGGGGTCCGCCGTTGGTTTCTTCAGGAGGGCGGTAAGCTCGGCGTGCTTCCAGCTCTCCGGGAAGGTGGCGGTGTGGAAGGAGGAGTTGATGATGTCCCGGAGATGGGGTGCGATGGTGGCGTCGGCTTTGTTGAAGACGTGGTGTGGGCAGGGGTCGGTTGGTGATCCGGAGTGGATGGAGTTCATCGTGCGGGTGGTGTCTTCGGTGCTGATCGGGGTCCAGTTGCAGAGGGTGGTGGTGGCGGGCGTTGGTTCGGCGGTAGGGTGCGTGGTCTGTGCGTCGAAGCTGTTATGTATGTCGGTGATCTTGCGGTGGAAGAACGCGGCGAGTGAGTTGCAGAGGTCTTGCGAGGGGTGATGTCGTTGTTTCCGGCGCTGGGGTTGGAGAACTCTTTGACGATGCTGAAAAGTTCCTTGCTGTCGTGGGCATTGTTGTCCAGTCGTTCTTTGAGTGCCGACTTCTTGGTGGCACGGATCATCTGGTGGTGTTTGCGGGTGGCGTGCTTGAGGGCGGTCCTGTTGTCTGTGGTCTGGTCGAGTCGCCAGGCTTTCTCGAGAGTGCGGCAGTTCTTCTTGGATTCCTTGAGTTCGTTGGTGAACCAAGGGGTTTTCTTGCTTCCGGGTCTCCTGGGAGGGTTTTTAGTGGTGCGAGGTCGTCGGCGCAGGCGGTCAGCCACTTGGCGAGGTTGCTGGCTGCTTCGTTTGGGTCCGTTGTGTTGGTGGGTGTGTTCTGGCTGAGGGAGGCGGTGAGCTGCTCGGCGGTGATCTTGCTCCAGCTCCGGCGGGGAGCCTGTTGCGGGTGGTGGTGGGTCGCAGTCTTTCTGAAGCTGAAGTGGACGCAGCTGTGGTCGGTCCAGTGGAGTCCGGTGGCGTGGCTGAAGGAGATGTGCTTGCTGGAAGAGAAGACGGGGTCAAGCGTGTGGCCGGCGTAGTGGGTGGGCGTGTTCACCAGTTGCTTGAGTCCGAGGTTGGCGAGGTTGTCCAGCAGGGCGGTGGTGTTTCTGTCGTTGTTGTTCTCCAGGTGGAAGTTGAGGTCCCCTAGGAGGATGTAGTCGGCGGAGGGCATGGCGTGCGGGCTGATGAAGTCTGCGATGTCTTCGCTGAATAGTGTGCGTGGTCCCGGGGGTCTGTAGATGAGGGTGCCTCGGAGGGTGGTCTTGGGGTCAGTGTGTATCTGGAAGTGTAGGTGTTCGGCGGCGGTGAAGGTCTCGTCGGAGTTAGTCGAGATGCGGATGGTGTTCTTGTGTACGATGGCGATGCCTCCTCCCGTCTGGTTGACGCGGTCCTTCCGGGTGATCTTGTATCCATCCGGGATGGCTATGGCGATGTCGGGCGCTGAGGAGGCGTTCATCCAGGTTTCGGTGAGGAAGGCGACGTCCGGTGCTGTTGCGTCGAGCAGGTCCCAGAGTTCCACGGCGTGCCTGTGGACGGAGCGGGTGTTCAACAGGATGCATTTCAGGTGGTTGCTGCTGGTGCTCGACTTGGCGGAGGTGGTGCACGTCCGGGGGCAGGTGAATCGGCAGGCTTGGCAGGTGAAGGGTCCGTGGGTGCGTCTCGGTGAGGCTCGGTAGCAGGCAGGGTTCCGGCCGGCATTGAGTGCGGTGAGGGTGGCGGCGTCGTAGGTCCGTCGAGTAGTGTTGCATCGGTGGGATCCAGGGGTCCTGGCGCTGGGCGCGGGCCAGGCGCGGACGGGCGCAGACGGGCTTACCTTTGGCGCACCTTCGGCGCTCCGTCGGTGCTCCCACTGCGCGCGGCCGCTGCGCGGTCGCTCAGGGGGCGTCATAAGTAAGGAGCCTGGAGGGAGGAGCAGCTGGGTGGCGGGAGCGGGGCGGCGAATGGAATCACGGGGGCGGGGCCGCAGGGAGGCAGTGGCGGGAAGTCCCAGGAGCAGCGGGCAGCGGGAAAGTCCCAGGAGCAGCGGGAAAGTCCCAGGAGCAGCGGACAGCGGGAAAGTCCCAGGAGCAGCGGGAAAGTCCCAGGAGCAGCGGGCAGCGAGCGAAGGAATCTCCAGGCAGGAGGCGGCAAGGCAGGCAGGAGCGGCAGCAGTGAGTGGGGCGACCAAGCCCTGTGGAGGGCTGAGCGGTCAGGCTAGGGAACCGGAGTGATATTTGGGGATCTTAAGAAGCATATGAGCCACAGCATTTCACAGAACTTGTAGTTTGTTTGTTAACCTTTGCTGTAAATTTACATATGGTCCATTAAAATAATAAAGTTTTGAAAGCACAAGTGCAGTAACCTCCAGTTTCTGCATGTCTTGCGGAATGAATGGAAGAGAATTTTTAGAACATAGAACAGCAAGGAAGTCACAGCATTGATCAAATGACAGTTTGTCATTGAAGATGATGCCCAGGTTTTAGCTTTAGAAACCGGTGTGGGTAGTTCTCTCAGTCCCTGTGGCCACCAAGTGAGGGACCAGAAGGAAGTATTGTTGCCCAACAGGAGCACTCGGTTTTGCAGGAGTTTAATTTTAAGCAATTATCATTCAATTGCTAGTCTCCATCATGCAGATATGGAACCTACTAGCAGTGTCTTCCGTTTTGCCAGCAACTGAAATGACTATCTGAATGTCGTCTGCATAGCTGATGACTGAGAAACCTGACTTTTAAAACGCATAACCAGGGGGTTACATATAGATTAAAAAGCATAGAGCTCAAAAAGAGCCCTGCGGGACCCCATGTTATAATAAAAAAGTGCTAGAAGAGAATTTATCCAAGGCCACAAATTGCTTCCTGTCCAACAGAAAGTATTTTAAGAGCCACAGAAGCTAATCCTGTTCAGCAGGACCTCTCAGTGGCTTTATTCATGCACAATACCTCATGCAGCCCTCTTCAGCCACAGCCTACAGCTTTCTCCCTGCTGGAGGTTTTTCGCCTTCCAAAAAGTTGTCTAAGCCTGAAGATAAACATCTTCACTGGCCTTAATGGTGACAGGCTCCCCATCAATGATGACAGACTCCTCAGCCTGGAAAGTCAGCTTTTCCTGCTCTTAGCTTTTTCCTTCCATCATCAACAGCTTCATCGAGACTTCATCCAGCGGCTCCCCAGACAATACCTACTTTGACACAGCCAGCTGCTTTGCTCTGCTAAACTCTATCTTCTTTTAGACTTTTGTTCCTGAAATCTTCAAAATCTGAAGGTAAGCCAAGATCAGGCCCAATCCACCTCTTGTATCTAACCCGAGCTCCATCACAGCTGGCCTTAACTGTTGACAATCAAGGATCTTCACCAAGCATTACTCAGCAGAGGGCGATTGGAACAATAACAGGGGCAGGCCAAATAATTTTAGAAGAAACAAGCAAACTTACCGACATGCATAATCGTGTGCTAATGACATTAAAGGACATCAGAAGTAATGGAGGCCTGGGGCTTAATGGCTTACCAGGTCACCTATTCAAAGAGGATTGTGAGTTCTGGGCAACTATATTGATCCCACTTTATCAGTTTTGTATGGTCAATGCAACGATCCCAGAAGACTGGAAAGGTTCCCTACTACAACCGATTCACCAAAAAGGTGACACCGCAGATCCCAACAACTATAGGATGATATCCCTCTTGGATATTGAGGCTAAGGTATATGCACCTCTCCTCCTACAAGATGTACAAAACTGGGTTAATGAGGAAGAAGTATTACCAGTATATCAATCAGGCTTTAGGGCTGTGGCCTCAACACTCGATAATATACTAGTCCTAGCCTATCTGGTTGAACAATTCACCCAGGAAAAACAGCACCCCCTTTTTGCTTGCTTTGTGGATCATTATGTAGCCTTTGACTGCGTCATTAGGAATTTACTTTGGCAAAAACTACAGAACTGGGGGATCCCTAGGATGCTGCTGAATGCTATCAATGCTCTTTACACTAAAAACCTGGGTACGCCTTAAACTAACCCAGAATGCAGCAACAAAGAAGGTGTATACGGACCAAGGGCTGAAACAAGGCTGCGTTTTAGCACCTTTGCTTTTCACCTTATATACTGCAGACCTTGGTAAATCAATATCAAAAGCTAACCTGTTAGTGCCAAAAATCGGGCTGACCAGACTTTTTCTAATGCAGTATGCAGATGATATGATACTAGACAACAGGATGTGGGAGCACACCGCTGACCTCTCAGGCAAGGTTCGCCCCTGGCATTCTGGTAAATGCAGTTTCTTGTAGCTCGCTCCGATATTTTCGAGTGTTTCGCCAAGGTTGGCGCAGATAGTGCTGATCTCTAGACACGTGTTTCTGGTTTATTAACCGTCATCAGTAGAGAATATAGTCTTGTATTTTGGGGTTTGCTGAGTAGGCTGCCAAACATTATATCAGGTCTGGTACCTCTCACTGGCGCGCAGGTGCTTCATCCACGAGCTCGTCAGCTCAATGACTCACGGGAGTACTTTAAATAGACAACAGGATGTGAGAGCACACCGCTGAACTCTCAGGCAAGGTTCGCCCCTGGCATTCTGGTAAATGCAGTTTCTTGTAGCTCGCTCCGATATTTTCGAGTGTTTCGCCAAGGTTGGCGCAGATAGTGCTGATCTCTAGACACGTGTTTCTGGTTTATTAACCGTCATCAGTAGAGAATACAGTCTTGTATTTTGGGGTTTGCTGAGTAGGCTGCCAAACATTATATCAGGTCCGGTACCTCTCACTGGCGCGCAGGTGCTTCATCCACGAGCTCGTCAGCTCAATGACTCACGGGAGTACTTTAAATAGACAACAGGATGTGGGAGCACACCGCTGACCTCTCAGGCAAGGTTCGCCCCTGGCATTCTGGTAAATGCAGTTTCTTGTAGCTCGCTCCGATATTTTCGAGTGCTTTGCCAACGTTGGCGCAGATAGTGCTGATCTCTAGACACGTGTTTCTGGTTTATTAACCGTCATCAGTAGAGAATACAGTCTTGTATTTTGGGGTTTGCTGAGTAGGCTGCCAAACATTATATCAGGTCCGGTACCTCTCACTGGCGCGCAGGTGCTTCATCCACGAGCTCGTCAGCTCAATGACTCACGGGAGTACTATAAATAGACAACAGGATGTGGGAGCACACCACTGACCTCTCAGGCAAGGTTCGCCCCTGGCATTCTGCTAAATGCAGTTTCTTGTAGCTCGCTCCGATATTTTCGAGTGTTTCGCCAAGGTTGGCGCAGATAGTGCTGATCTCTAGACACGTGTTTCTGGTTTATTAACCGTCATCAGTAGAGAATACAGTCTTGTATTTTGGGGTTTGCTGAGTAGGCTGCCAAACATTATATCAGGTCCGGTACCTCTCACTGGCGTGCAGGTGCTTCATCCACGAGCTCATCAGCTCAATGACTCACGGGAGTACTTTAAATAGACAACAGGATGTGGGAGCACACCGCTGACCTCTCAGGCAAGGTTCGCCCCTGGCATTCTGGTAAATGCAGTTTCTTGTAGCTCGCTCCGATATTTTCGAGTGTTTCGCCAAGGTTGGCGCAGATAGTGCTGATCTCTAGACATGTCTTTCTGGTTTATTAACCGTCATCAGTAGAGAATACAGTCTTGTATTTTGGGGTTTGCTGAGTAGGCTGCCAAACATTATATCAGGTCCGGTACCTCTCACTGGCGCGCAGGTGCTTCATCCACGAGCTCGTCAGCTCAATGACTCACGGGAGTACTTTAAATAGACAACAGGATGTGGGAGCACACCGCTGACCTCTCAGGCAAGGTTCGCCCCTGGCATTCTGGTAAATGCAGTTTCTTGTAGCTCGCTCCGATATCTTCGAGTGTTTCGCCAAGGTTTGCGCAGATAGTGCTGATCTCTAGACACGTGTTTCTGGTTTTTTAACCGTCATCATTAGAGAATACAGTCTTGTATTTTGGGGTTTGCTGAATAGGCTGCCAAACATTATATCAGGTCCGGTAACTCTCACTGGCGCGCAGGTGCTTCATCCACGACCTCATCAGTTCAATGACTCTCGGGAGTACTTTAAATTGACAACAGGATGTGGGAGCACACCGCTGACCTCTCAGGCAAGGTTCGCCCCTGGCATTCTGGTAAATGCAGTTTCTTGTAGCTCGCTCCGATATTTTTGAGTGTTTCGCCAAGGTTGGCGCAGATAGTGCTGATCTCTAGACACGTGTTTCTGGTTTATTAACCGTCATCAGTAGAGAATACAGTCTTGTATTTTGGGGTTTGCTGAGTAGGCTGCCAAACATTATATCAGGTCCGGTACCTCTCACTGGCGCGCAGGTGCTTCATCCACGAGCTCGTCAGCTCAATGACTCACGGGAGTACTTTAAATAGAAAACAGGATGTGGGAGCACACCGCTGACCTCTCAGGCAAGGTTCGCCCCTGGCATTCTGGTAAATGCAGTTTCTTGTAGCTCGCTCCGATATTTTCGAGTGTTTCGCAAAGGTTGGGGCAGATAGTGCTGATCTCTAGACACGTGTTTCTGGTTTATTAACCGTCATCAGTAGAGAATACAGTCTTGTATTTTGGGGTTTGCTGAGTAGGCTGCCAAACATTATATCAGGTCCGTTACCTCTCACTGGTGCGCAGGTGCTTCATCATCAGCAAACCCCAAAATACAAGCCTGTATTCTCTACTGATGCCGGTTAATAAACCAGAAACACGTGTCTAGAGATCAGCACTATTTGCGCCAACCTTGGCGAAACACTCGAAAATATCAGAGCGTGCTACAAGAGACTGCATTTCCCAGAATGCCAGGGGCGAACCTTGCCTGAGAGGTCAGCGGTGAGCTCCCACATTCTATTGTTTATTTAAAGTACTCCCGTGAGTCATTGAGCTGACGAGCTCGTGGATGAAGTACCTGCGCGCCAGTGAGAGGTACCGGACCTGATATAATGTTTGGCAGCCTACTCAGCAAACCCCAAAATACAAGACTGTATTCTCTACTGATGACGGTTAATAAACCAGAAACACTTGTCTAGAGATCAGCACTATCTGCGCCAACCTTGGCGAAACACTCGAACATATCGGAGCGTGCTACAAGAGACTGCATTTCCCAGAATGCCAGGGGCAAACCTTGCCTGAGAGGTCAGCGGTGTGCTCCCACATTCTATTGTTTATTTAAAGTACTCCCGTGAGTCATTGTGCTGACGAGCTCGTGGATGAAGCACCTGCGAGCCAGTGAGAGGTACCGGACCTGATATAATGTTTGGCAGCCTACTCAGCAAACCCCAAAATACAAGACTGTATTCTCTACTGATGACGGTTAATAAACCAGAAACACGTGTCTAGAGATCAGCACTATCTGCGCCAATCTTGGCGAAACACTCGAAAATATCGGAGCGTGCTACAAGAGACTGCATTTCCCAGAATGCCAGGGGCGAACCTTGCCTGAGAGGTCAGCGGTGTGCTCCCACATTCTACTGTTTATTTAAAGTACTCCCGTGAGTCATTGAGCTGACGAGCTCGTGGATGAAGCACCTGCGCGTCAGTGAGAGGTACCGGACCTGATATAATGTTTGGCAGCCTACTCAGCAAACCCCAAAATACAAGACTGTATTCTCTACTGATGACGGTTAATAAACCAGAAACATGTGTCTAGAGATCAGCACTATCTGAGCCAACCTTGGCGAAACACTCGAAAATATTGGAGCGTGCTACAAGAGACTGCATTTCCCAGAATGCCAGGGGCGAACCTTGCCTGAGAGGTCAGCGGTGTGCTCCCATATTCTATTGTTTATTTAAAGTACTCCCGTGAGTCATTGAGCTGACGAGCTCGTGGATGAAGCACCTGCGCGCCAGTGAGAGGTACCGGACCTGATATAATGTTTGGCAGCCTACTCAGCAAACCCCAAAATACAAGACTGTATTCTCTACTGATGACGGTTAATAAACCAGAAACACGTGTCTAGAGATCAGCACTATCTGCGCCAACCTTGGCGAAACACTCGAAAATTTCGGAGCGTGCTACAAGAGACTGCATTTCCCAGAATGCCAGGGGCGAACTTGCCTGAGAGGTCAGCGGTGTGCTCCCACATTCTATTGTTTATTTAAAGTACTCCCGTGAGTCATTGAGCTGACGAGCTCGTGGATGAAGCACCTGCGTGCCAGTGAGAGGTACCGGACCTGATATAATGTTTGGCAGCCTACTCAGCAAACCTCAAAATACAAGACTGTATTCTCTACTGATGACGGTTAATAAACAAGAAACACGTGTCTAGAGATCAGCACTATCTGCGCCAACCTTGGCGAAACACTCGAAAATATCGGAGCGTGCTACAAGAGACTGCATTTCCCAGAATGCCAGGGGCGAACCTTGCCTGAGAGGTCAGCGGTGTGCTCCGACATTCTGTTGTTTATGATATGATAGTAATGGACCAGACAAAGATGGGTCTGCAAAGAGCACTGGATGCATTGAGCACCTATAATGACGCCAATGAACTTACAGCCAATGCCAGCAAAACAAAGGTAGTGATCTTTGGAAAATACGCAAATAAACTTAAACATCATTGGAGATTGTGCAAATTGAAAATAACCATGACATCGAAATACAACTATTTAGGGGTTTGGTTTATGAGCACTGGCAAGTCCACTGCACACATTTCGACTATGGAAGTAAAAGCTAACGTGATGACGCACGCCCGGTGCAAACTTAACTCTAAGTTGCACAGTCCCTCTGCTGAACCAATTCGAAAAGGTATAAAAGCCAAGTTACTACCCTCAATCTCCTATGGGCACTTAACCTTTCCTGGGGCATTGGTCAATACCATGGAGTCTGCCAACTGCTGTGCGTTCAAACGGATCTTCCGAATTCCTGCTCATGCATGGAATGCCTTGGTGTGGCTGGAGTTCGGCCTAAGCAAACAATCCTATGAACACTGGGCATCGATCATTCGTTACTATCGAGGAATATGTGCAGCGCCTCCAAATACAATGAAAGCAACCTTGACATTTTTTTTCACAAAAGGTAAAAACCCCAGGGCAGATTTTTTTATCTGCCGACTGCGTCAAATTAAATCTTGTCATGTCCACCTGGGGGAATTTTATCCATCAACCAGGAATTTTAAAATGTATTTTAAGGAAACAAGTAACTCTTTTATCCAAACAAGATGACCTGGGGCCAATAGAGACCTCTAGAAGCAATATACAGATCTTAGCCAGCTCATACAAGGACAAACCAAGCCAGCCGTATTTAACTGCTGCACTAACTAAACCAATTTTAAAACAAATTCTGTCAGTCAGACTTATGGTTTTGCCAATAAAAGACATTAACACTCACTGGAAATCCATTGAGATGGTCACCTCTTTCAGATTGTGTCATCAATACGAGGAATCTTTGGCTCATTTAGCTTGCATTTGTCCATATCTGAGTCATGCACGTTGCACTTTACTAAAACCATTGTTTTGAAAGTACGGCACTCGCACTTGCTTAGAAGCAATGAAACTTCTTTTTAATTTGGAGACCCCGATGGAACTGGCAAGGCTGGCGAAATTTGCATGTCAACTTTATTGACTTCTGAGCAATGATTCAGCACAGGCCTAAAGGGAGACCAAAAGTCAATGACTGCGGTAACATCACTATTCTAACGGTTTTTACTTTTGGCGTACAACTGTGTCATTTTTAAATCAATTTGGTGAATTGACATGTTGATGTTTTTACTAAAGAAAGCTCTTGAAATGATATATTGTGCACAATTTTGTAACAACTTTTATTAATCGAAACAAATAAATGTATTCACCTCACTTCACTTCACTTCACTTAACTATTACCTTTGGTCAGGTCTCGCGCGACCAGATACATGCAGTTGAAGCTTCGATCTTTTACGTGGCATAGTTTACTACAGCAGTTAGAAATTCATAACTTCGATTCTACCAATTCTATTGAATTTGTTTTTGTGTTATTTTATTTATTACAATTGTCTCTATTTTTCTAAATTGGTTTGGGGCTTTTCTTGTGTCGTGTTTTCACCTTATTACTTTCTAATCTCACTGACCCTTAGGCTCACCCATCTGTCTACCCATGACATTGATATAGGGGACAGGATGCTTGTGAAAAATAAGATCTACAGGCTATCTTACGAAAGCTCTTGAAATGATATATTGTGCACAATTTTGTAACAACTTTTATTAATCGAAACAAATAAATGTATTCACATCACTTCACTTAACTATTGACTTTGGTCAGGTCTCGCGCGACCAGATACATGCAGTTGAAGCTTCGATCTTTTACGTGGCATAGTTTACTACAACAGTTAGAAATTCATAACTTCGATTCTACCAATTCTATTGAATTTGTTTTTGTGTTGCTTGTAAAAAATAAGATCTACAGGCTATCTTACGAGGTGAGAGCTACAGTGCTTAATTTGAGCCGGTGGTTTCCGGTGCTCGGCACCGGCACTTAATTGCTGGAACCTACACTTATGACTGCTGCCACTGGGTGGCGGTGTTTGTACAGTTTAAAGATGAGCATAAAAACAGTTGTTTGTTAATATAATATACATTAAAAACAACTAATGCCTGCCACCCAAGCCATTCTTAAACCTTTGCCGGCCTTGAACAGTATGAATTGTCACACTTGTAGCAGTGTGATGGTTAGTAGTTGTGCTAGTATAGCGGCAGTGTGTGGTGCGAACTGCGGTGGCCACCTGACGAGGGCCCCAGCACTTATTTTTTTACAAATTAAGCATCAAGAGTGAGGTGTCCGAGATGCTGGAACTAGGGTGATTGAGCATCCCAAGAGTCCTTGGTCAGGCCCAATGTTGCTAGTCCCCATGGCCACCCCACAGCTCAGTTTCTGTGAGGACTATAGATGGCTCAACCTATTAACAAAGACTGATGCTCACTCCATCCCCTGAGCTGATGAGTTCATAGATAGGTTAGGGGCTGCCAAGTTCCCAAGAACATTTAATTTGACATCTGGGTACTGTCAGATTGCCATAACTGAAGAGTCAATGGAGAGATGTGCATTCTCCACCGAGAGAGCCACTTCCAGTTTAGGGTGATGGCCTTTAGGTTAAAGAATGCCCCTGCCAACTTTCAGAGGTTGTCTAACAGGATCCTGACTGGGTTGGAGGCTTTCAGTGCAGCCTGCCTGGATGACATTGCAGTCTTCAGTTCCATCTGGGAGGATCACCTGTTTGACTTCCAAGAGGTATTTCAGGCTCTACAGGAGGCAGACCTGACTATCAAGGCCAGCAAGTTCCAGAAGGGGCAGGGATCTGTGGTCTATCTAGGACACCAAGTGGGCAGGGACTAGGTGCAGCCCCTCCAAGCCTAAATTCAGACTATCCTGGCTTGGGAACCCCCCAAAACCCAGACTGAGGTGAGTGCCTTCCTAGGCCTCACTGGATATGATAGACGTTTTGTCAAGAGCTGCGGCACCATTGTTGCCCCCTTGACTGGGCTGACTGCTAAAAGCAGCCCAATAAGGTAATCTTGATAGATGTCTGCCATAAAGTCTTTGACACCTTGAATGAGGTCATGTGTACAGCACCAGTACTCAAGGCCCCTTACTTCTCCAGGGAATTTATCATCCAGATGGACGACTCAGAGCATGGCATAAGGGACTGTACTCTCACAGCTCAATGAAGAGGGCCTAGATCAACATGTAGCCCTCAAGTAGGAGGCTACTTCCCAGGGAACAGAGGTGGAGTGCAATTGAGAGGGAGGCTTTAGCAGTGGTCTGGGCACTGAAGAAGTTGAGACTATACTTATTTGAGACTCACTTCCAGGTTCAGACAGATCACAAATTTGTCAGATGGTTAATGCAGATGAGGGGTGACAATCCCAGACTGTTGAGGTGGTCAATCTCCCTACAGGTAATTAACTTTATGGTGGAACACCACCCCGGGACTAACCACTCCAATGATGAAGAAACCTAGGGCTTGTAAATTAAATGATACTAATGGGTCTGCAACACTGATTGTCCCACCCACTCAAGTAGCAGTTCACCACATGTCTCAGGCCTGCCACTGCAACCTTTATTGCAGTTTTAAACTGCCAATTCAACCAGGCATTGAAACCGTTTATCCTGGCTCTCAACCTTTTTTAATATATATGTCACCTCTAAGGTAGGCCCTACAAGCCCTTAGGGCAGGGTGGTTTGTATTTAAAAAATAGGACATGTGGTTTTACTGTTTACATGTCTCGGTAGTGAAAAGCTCATACATTCATTTTTCTCAACTGTAAGGCCTATCACTCCCATTGGGGTAACATTGGGTTACCTTATTACATTTAATAAGTGGTAACGTTTGCTTGGAAATAGAGAGGGATATCATGTTTGGACTCAAATGAATGGTAATCTCAAATTCTTTTTAATGATAAAGTCAGATTGTAAGCCATAGTTTGGAAAATGCCACTTTTAGAAAGTTGTTATTTTCTTGGCCTCACCATTTGGTGCCTGCTGCCAGTGTCCTGGGTCACATGACTGTGAATGGCTCTGCTATTGGGATTTGTGTATTTCTCCCAGACAGTAAGACAAAAGAGGACTAGATGATGGCAGAATTGGCCATCCTGCCTGGAGGGCTAGTGGCAGAGCTGTTTCCTGCTCACTTACACTTCAAAGTGCTTGCCTTCATCACACACAAAGAAACCTGACACTATTATTTTGTCACCCCAAACTTCTAGGAGCCTGGCAGGGGAATGGAAGAACTTTCCAGAACCATATGTGGGGTAGAATAGAAAATTCCCCCACTTCAAAGCCTTGTACCAGTTATAAATATTGGACCCTCAGAACACCTCTTCAGTACACTCCTGGACTTGTGGAAAACTTCAGAAGGAATATCTTGTACCTCAGAAGAATGCCCTGTGGCCTGAAGCCTTGTTCCTCAGAGGACTTCCCCGCTGCTGCCAGAGGACTGCCCGTCTGCTTGAGGCCTGCTTTGCTCCGCAGAAGACTACTCTTCTGCTTGAAGGCCTGCCTCGCTGCTCGAAGGAGAACTGGACCATCTCATTGAACCCAGGATGACCCACCGGAAGTGACTCCAAGGGCTACTTAGCTGGACTTCTTTGTGAGCCACAGGGACATAACAAGCTCCAGAGACCTTGAACTCTGCACCTGGCCTCTGCTGGAGTGAGTCCTAACCCCCCAATTGGTATCCCCAGGTCCTGGAGGTTTGGAAGTGGTGTTAGAGGTGCTGCTCTGCCTAGCCCTAAAACTTGAGACTTTGTAATATTTTCACCAAAAAGTGGCAGAAGATCTGGCAGAAGACCGGAACCTACCTGCTAGCCCATCCACCCAAGGTGCATCGCCGTGCAACTTTTCTTCACGGTAGCTCCCGCTGTGTTCTTCTCTGCAGAAGAAAATGCTGTTCAACAAGACCTCTCAGTGACGTTATCTGGCCTCATGGAACTCGCTTCGGCTACAGCCTACAGGTTGGTCCCACTAGGGGTTTTCAACTTCCAAAAAGTTGTCTAGGCGTCTGATTTAGATCTTGGCGGAAACAGTCCCACAGTCACTTTTTCATCGGTTTTTCTGCTCACCGGCTTTGCGGTCTGCCGATCCTATTTAGATGTTAGTAGGTCCATAGACAAAAGACCGTCTTGGTCCCGTCGACAGCAGGATAGGTAAAAGCGGCTGTTGGAGGCAGGACCGCCAGTTTCCCCACCGGCCCAATCACGATGTGCATTCCTGCTGCATGACTGTGGCAGTAAAACCTCCACATGTGAGTTGGCAGAATGGAAGTGATAAAAGCCAGAAACTCACCTTTTCTCACTTACACACTTCCTGTTGCACCATGGATCTGATCTTCCAAGTCCTGGCATTGTGTCACCAAGCCATGTTTTTGTCCGGCAAAAACATGGCGTGGTGAAACAACGCCAGTCAAATCTGATATGGGATTTATCCCGTGGAGACAGATATATACGCAACTATGATTTAATAATGGCTCAGGAAATTAAGAGATAAATCTGTGTAAATTTAGAAGCCTTGAGAAAGCCCCAGGCTCAATAGCCCTAGGGGGTGAAACACGTTTTGGCTGTTTTTGGATATTGATCCAATATTCTGATAATAAAAGTGGAGCTATGAACATAATGGCATGAGTATGACTGATTACTAATGGGAAAACACTCCTACCCTCTTTTGAACTAACATTTCAGACATGTACCTGTTCCTCTGGTGAGCCATAGAGCTGGCCATACAGGGAGAGACCTCCTGTGTCAGCAAATACAGCCCCTGTGGCAAGAAGGCAGGGGCCCTCATTCCTGCTTGGCCTGGCATCGTTGCTCCAGGAGATGACAAACAGCAGCAAAAGTGGAGGAGGTCTTGATTGAAGCAGTGTTGGGAGGCAAATGAGCTTTTTGTCCAACGCCACGTACATGTATGCAATTGTCAGAATAGATGGACAGGTATTGGCCTTTGTACTTACTTTCAACAATGTTAGCCTATGACTATGTCCGTCATGGAGTTCACCACCCGTTACGTGGTTAGCGTCTGCCACGCCTGTCTGATTCCAAATGTCATATTGGAGAGGTCTGGCACTAGCCATTTTAGAAGTTCAAAATAGTGTGTTTGTGACTGTTAAGTGCATCACCACTACTCAAAATGGGGATAGTTTGTTTACATATTCAAACTTTAATGGACACTCATTCTTTTAAAAATATACAATTATATGTAGTGGGTTAATGTGTTGAAAAGTGATATTAGCGCAGTGTTGTTTACATCTCAGTTGGCTTTACTTTTGAAGGAAAACAATAATAATGTGTCAAGAATATATTTTAAATGTATTATTTACATATTTTGATAATTTCAGGTTATGGAGTTAAAAAAGGGAGACAGTTTGCTAATGGAGCTTTAACAGCTGCAGATGTGCTCCTGTGTGTACTACATTGGTCATAATGTCATACAAGTGTGCTGATTACACATGGGTACTTACAGCATTAAAATCCATCAGGCATTCATGTATTAGAGTCCCTTCACCAATTGAATATGTGCAGCAATATACTAGTTTCAACTTTTTTTTTTTTTACAAAACCAAAATTAATTCTGGCAAAGACAGATAAAATCTGCAGAAAAAAATATGCATAGACAGACACAGAAATGCCCCCCCCAAAAAAAAAAGAATGCCTACAATTGAGAGCTCTATGCTTGTTTGACCAGATTTCACATCACACATGTCTGTGGAAAGTGGTGAGAATGAGAGCAACGAGTAGGATGAATGCACTGTAGGTATTATTGAGAGGTTAGTTGGAAGTGCCACATTAGAAAGAGGAAATGATGAGTAGGAATGAAGAAGATGAACCACTAAAAAGAGTGAGAACATGGGCTGTGAAAGGGTGGTCTAATAAGAAATCATCATCGTAAAAGAGAGTTCTGGGTGGTGTGCAACAAATTGTCATGGAACAATCTATATGTGTGAAGAGGGGATAAAGTTTGGTCCTGAGGGACATTTGGGGATTTGTAAGACTGAAAGAAAAGTAAAGAATTATTTTTCCTAGCCAGTTGTAGAAACCGTAGTGATGGGACGCCTCGCATATATAGAGCTAAGACACTTAATTTACCTGGTTTGAGTGGAAGGTGCAAACGTGCCATAGAAAAGATAGCTTTTGATGTAACTTCCCATTGGCTTATAGTGGTTTGATAGGATCCTAAACAAAATTATACAATTGCCCTTCTGAGGAAGGAAGACTTGGAAGAAGGAAATTGCGGAGACAATATGGGTATTGGAATAGAACACCTGATTGTCACCATCTGAGATCATGTGATGAAACACCATTATGTTACATTTATGCCAGGCGAGCTAAAAGTGCTTCAAACGGAGTCTTGGCCAACCGATGATGTTAAAAGAAGAGGTGGAGAAATACAGAAGGACATATGTGTTTACCTTAGAAATATCTTTGCAGTTTAAATGTACACACCCATCGCATCGTATTGGAAAAAACACCACCTTACGTCACAGGCAGCATGTCCCAATGTTAATTACCACTACTAGAAATGTGTTTCTATTTTAGTAGCAAGGATAGATTCAAACCAACCTCATCAGCTTTTTTACATTTCTTTTCAGACCAAATTCAGTGAAGATCTTCGTAGGATGAGTGTTCCTTCCACGGTAAGCATTTTCATCCTTAAACTCACTTAGTGGTACGTATTTTAGCCTAAAATCCTCTTTAACCTAGGGGCATTTAAAGATGTTTTTTTCAATTCGCTGTTTATAAAAGCATGTGTAAAGTTGTAGATTGTAAAAAAACAAGCATTTTTGATAGATTTCAGGTCCACTAAATATCTTAGTGGACAGTATCCCTGCTCAGTATTATATAAGCCATAATAAAGTGCTACAAATAGGTACACCCACGCCTGACAGATTTAGCGCACATAAAAAACATACATGCAATTCCATCCTTGGAGTCGTTCATTATAAATTCCAAGAAAATTAATTTAAAAAACAAACAAAAAACTATTTACAATTTGGTAGTATTTCAGATATGTTTGTGATGACATCATTGGCATGAGTTCAAGTAAAGTTGAGAACAATTATCTGTATCAATAGAGAAATTAGCAAACTTTGACGTAGAGAGTAAAGTAAAACAGGGATTCGTTGTTTTCCCCATGCTTATCATCTAGAGGAGGGAAAGCCAAAGACTTCAGTTGTGAATGGATTCTCTAAAAAGAAAAGAGGATCAGTGCTCCAGTGCCCCCCAGAAAGTACTACAATATAAAGCAAATATTACTGCTCCTTGGCGTTTTGAATATGCCATAGGAGCAAATAGAGAGGCAGTTTACGATAAGACTGTTCACATACCGAATGAATGACTGCACAGTCCAAAGCAGCTGCTATCTCTCACTCTGTACTGGTTCTCTGCTGAAGCAGGTGGTTTGATTGGATAGTGATTGACGCAGGAGTTGTGGTCATGGAAAGGGAAAACAGACGCTCCTGCTCTTCCTCCCTCATGGTATTGCCGAACTGTTAATCAGTTACAGCAGGGTTTGATGGAGAGGAAGCAACCTCTCCCTTGACTTGCTTCACCCTAGCATGTGACACGTCCTCTGTGTGTCAAACAGCACATACATGCCCTCCCAGTCCTCTAGGTATGGGCTGTGAAGATTGGCAGGAGAGGAAAGAGAGACAGCTGCTGCTGCCTCAGTAGGGAGACAGAGGCTACTCTTTGGGGACGGGAGGGGGGCCCACCCAATGTAATTCTTTCACCCACTAATGGTGGCCGTTTATGCCCGTTCAGGCAGTTTCTAGGTCTGGCTGACCAGTGCAGGTATCTGCACACCCGTTATTTGCAAAGTTCATGTAGTAGGCTTTGAGTCAACCTTCTTCAAGCACTGACTTGTTTGGGCCAAGCTGTTGACTGTTAGGTGTATCATTCTACCGCCTAGGACATGTTTCCATTACATTACTTAAGAGACTACACAATCATGCTCATTGGCACATCCATTTAATTATCTCATACATGGATTCAATACATAAAGCCATCTTGATTTGTTATTTGTTTATCTGCAGCAGGCATTTTCTTAATGCTCAAATGCACTGTGAAGCTAAAGTAGTCTGTAAATTGGGATTCCTTGTGTGCCCATACAGATGGTTTTTTTTTATAAACCTCTCAGCATCTTCTTTGGATTGTCACAGGTGGCTTGGTATTTCTCATAATTTAGAGCTTGTGGTGTAGGATACTTTGAGGTAGTTTTGAATATTATTATGTCCCTGGACATAGAAGTAAATAACATTTACACAAATCCTGGGGACAGGAGCCTGTTGTTTTTACACCTATTTGCTGAGTGGGTCATCACCAATAGGTTCCTGGGTGTGCCCTTTAAAATGCATTGCTAGATCCACTCCAAGGAGAACATTACCTGAAACATATGAATATAAGAAATCTTCTTGTGCTTGCTGCACTCAAGAATTCACACCCTGGTCTGGGAAAGTGGTGATAAGAGAAGTCTCCTGCTTCTCAGAACTGTAATTTTCTGCAGAGTTAATTGTACTAGTCTCCTGCAACCCATGGAACTGTAGGGGGTCATGCTACTACCAATGAAGCTTCTTCCTCCTACCCCGTGGAACTTTACTGCTGGGGCTGGAGGGGGCAGGAGGTCCTATAGTAGAGCACTGTGTTTCTCCCCGGAAGACATAAGTGTACATGTTACAACTGGACATTTCTCCTGCTTGCCCCTTCTGGGAGTTCTATATTGTGACTGGAAGGTTTAGAGATCTTGATGACATAAGAAACTGGTGCTGCAGTTTTGGTACAAGCAATAAGAAATTTGTTTTTGCTTTTCTCAACACATTTCTCTTTTAATATTGTGTTTTACCTCAAGACAGGCCCACAGGGAGCATACGGCTTGCTTTAAGTGCCAAAAAATAATGTACTGTTGTTCATTTGTGTTTGTTTTAAGAGGAAAACTCTTAGACTTTGCTCCTAACCTCAATCCGGGGTACTGGAGGGAAAGCCGCCACTTATAATTATTACCAAGTAAATTTGTATAAATTTGGATCCCTAACTTTCAAAGGGCAGATTATTTGGACCTTGTGAGAGCCTACTGGACTAAAGTAAAGGGTAGCCACAACAGGTGAATTCCGATGTGTTTCTTCTACCTATACGATATAGGTTAGTGGGATGGTGGGTTCTCAGCCTATACCCTAAATTTGAAGAAAATCTTAATTAAACTTAAAAAATAAACATTTTAAGATGTATTCTGGCTTCTTCAGGGAGCCAATGCAAGGTCTTCCAGGCCTTCATTAGATGATCCTATTTTTAGAACCAAAAGACATACTTTCTATGTTTACTGTTCAGTTCAGTTAAAAAACAAATACGTTTACTGTTTTAGCATTTTTTCTTTTAGAGATTCAGAAACAGAAGCCATTGAAATCTATGTTACCAATGGTACAAGTGCACCGTGTCCCCCCTTATTTCCATTTTTCTTTTTTTTTTGGTACAACATCAGTTGTCAATCACCGTCCATGAGTGGTAACTCTTTCAGCTCAAATGCCATTCACAGCTCAGCTTCTCAGATCTCTTCTAGTTTTGTTTTTCATTTTGTGGCAGATTAATTGGCAAACATATTTTTTATTTGTGCAAGAACATAATGTCCAGACACAGCTTTGGTAGTTCCTATTTATTATGCTGCGTTAGCTTGAGGTGGTGTTAGATCTTCTGTTTTTATTGACTTTGTCTTTGCTGTCCTTAGGACTCTGCACACTTTATCATTGCTAACCAATTCTAAAGTGCTTGTGCTCTTTCCCTACAACATGGTAATATTGACTTATAGCCAATTGGCATATTCAATTTATTTGTAAGCCCCTAGTAAAGTGGCACTACATGTGCCCAGGGCCTGTATATTAAATGCTGCTAGTGGGTCTGTGCCACTGGTTATGCAACCCACTTCAATAACACTTTAACACATGTCCTAGGCCTGCCATCGCAGCACATGTGGGTGCAGTTTTAAACTGCCATTTTGACCTGGCAAAGTAATCCTTTTGGTAGGCCCAAACCTTCCATTTTAATATACATAAGAAACCCCTAGGAAAAGCCCTGGACAGCCCAGAGGGCAGAGTGCAATGTATTTAAAAAGTAGGACATGCACTTTTAAGTTTTACATGTCCTGGTAGTGAAAAACTATGAAAGGCCTATCTCTCCCATAGGAAAGCAATAGAGTTTCCTTATTACATTTTCTAGGGGTAATTTCTAAATAGAACTAGATAAACGGATCATGTTTGGGGTCTCTGGAATTGGAGTTTAAAATCCTAACTTATGGTGAAGTCGGATTTTGAATTACAAATTTGAAAATGCCTCTTTTAGAAAGTTAGTATTTTCTTGTCTTAGCCATTTGGGTCACACACAATGGGGAGCTTCGGTGTGACTGGAGGGCCATTAATGGCAGGATGGGTGTTAGGAGTTGGGCACAGCCACACTAACATTCGAATAGGCTGTGTTTTTTTTTTTTTTACGGAGTTTTATATGGCGCGAACTTGACCCGAAGGTATCAGAGTGCTTTACAGAAGCACCAGTTGCATTACATGAGGACACATTCAGTTTCAATCAATCAATCAATCAGGGAATTGTAAGCGCGCTACTCACCCGTGAGGGTCTCAAGGCGCTGAGGGGGGGGGTCCGTAGATCAGTCTAGCCGAAGAGCCAGGTCTTGAGGGTCTTCCTGAAGGTGTTCAGGGAGGGGGCTCATCTGATGTCTACCGGTAGCTCGTTCCAGGTCTTGGCTGCAATGTGGGAGAAGGATCTTCTGCCTGTTCTGGCTCTGTGGATGCACGGGGTTTCGGCCAGTGCGAGGTTGGAAGATCGGAGGTTTCTTTTGGGTAAGTGGAAGTTGATTCTGTCGTTGAGGTATTTGGGTCCGTTGTTGTGTAGGCATTTGTAGGCGTTTGTAGTTTGTTAGGCACGGGGAGATTAAATGATTTGCCCAGAATCACAGGATGTTGCATGTCCTTGCCGAGACTCGAACCAGGTTCCCCAAATTGGAGGTTGACCGCTCTAGCCGTTAGGCCATATCCTCTCCCTACTAGGGCTGCAGACCCCCTATAGTTAGTCTGGAGCCAGGGTCAGGAAGGCAGGGCATCTGACACTTCAGAGGCACAACTGTATATAAATACTGGACACCACCTCTTCACTACACTATGGACCTGTGGATACCCTGCAACGAAGAAGGACTGCTGTGCTGCTACAAGGACTGACACTCTGCTGGACTGCTGCTCTAAAGGAACTGCTGCCCTGCTGTGCTGGCTTGCTGCCTGCTGCCCTCTTACCTGGGGAAGAGCAGCTGGACCTGCAACTTCATCTTGAACCCAGGACCCTAGATTGACTCCAAGGGTTATTCTGATGTCTTCTTGATCTGAGCCTCAGGGACATAAAAGGCTCCCTAAACAGCTCCTGGACCCAGATGCAGCGAGTTCCTGACCACCACGTGGTGTCCCTCAGATCCTGGACCCTTGGTGTGGCTCAGTGAGCTTAAATCAAGCTTTGGGGCTCTTCATGCCTACATACAGGCCTCTTAGCACCAAGACCGTGGCGCTCACATCGAAAATCTGGCAAAATAGTAGCACCAGACCGTCTCTTCGCACTGCAGCATCAACCGCTCTCCGGGGGCCTCCAACGCGAAGCTGCAGCTCGTCCATCCGTCACGCCGAGTCTGCTCCTTGCTCCTCAGGGCTCTCTCCAACACACATGGAACTCTTGGCACAAAACTTGGGAAGGTAAAACTTCAGCTGGACTAATCTGGGACTGTATCCGACCTGCGCTCCATCACGGTCAGCCTGAACTTTTGACTTTGATCCGGTCAAGCGCCACTAGAAAGCCGTAATTGGCGCTCTCTGCTTTATTTTACACCTTTTTCCTTCAAAATTCATAACTCCGGTTGTATTGATTGGATTTTAGTCATTTAGGTCTAGGTTAATTTTCAAATCTTCTGTGAAATCTTTTTGTGTTGTGTTTTCACTGTTTTACTGTTTACACTAATACTTAATTCTTTACCTCTAAGTTAAGCCTGACTGCTATGTGCCAAGTTGCCAGGGGTTTGAGCAAAGGTTAATATGGGGTTTGCTTGTGCATTTCCCGGACAAGGATTGTGGTTTCTGCTTAACAAGGGCTCACCCCCCAGTCAGCCAGTAAGTAACACAGTTTCTTACATTGGTGATTATCAGTGAGGATTAGGACTTGTGTTTGTGCAGTGCCATACTGTGATTTGGTGTACACTACCAGTGGCGGCTTGTAAGTTTAGGAGGGAGGGGGTGGACAGGACACACACGCACATGCACACATACACACTCACAGCCATGCATTCACACGCACGCACACACACAAACCCATCCTTTCACAACACTCATTACCAAACATTCATACACACACACATGCACGCACCAAATATTAATTTAAAAAAACACGCACCCTTACCTGCAGCTCTGCCTCAGAGGTCCCAGGAGGCTTGGGACTGCTGCCTTCCCTCATTGGCTGACCTTAGGTTGGTCATTACAGAGTGGGATGGGGTCAGTGAGACTGCGGACCCCACCCCACTCTGTGATGAAGTGTCAATCAATCAATCAATCAATCAATCAATCAGAGGTTTGTTAAAGCGCGACTACTCACCCGTAAGGGTCTCAAGGCGCTAGGGGTGGGGAGGGGGGGGTGCAGGTTCCATCCATCAAGGAGGGGGTCTGTCGAAGAGCCAGGTTTTGAGGTTTCTTGCGAAGATGGGGAGCGATGTTGTCTGTCTGAGGTGGAGCGGAAGGGCGTTCCATGCTTTGGCCGCGAGGAAGGAGAAGGAGCGGCCTCCCGATCTGGTCTTTCTGGTGCGGGGGACCAAGGCGTAGGAGAGCTGGGCTGATCGTAGGGTCCTTTGGGGTGCGTGGAATTTGAGTCGGCTGTTCAGGTATGCTGGTCCGGTGCCGTGGAGGGCCTTGTGTGCGTGGGTGAGCATCTTGAAGGTGATTCTCGCCTCGACAGGGAGCCAGTGGAGTGTGCGCAGGTGCTGGGAGATGTGACAGTGTTTTGGCAGGTTGAGGACCAGTCTTGCGGCGGCGTTCTGGATGTTCTGTAGCTTGCGGGTGAGGTTTTTGTTTATTCCGGCGTAGAGTGCGTTGCCGTAGTCGAGTCTGCTGGTGACCAGGGCATGAGTGACGGTCTTTCGGTGTTCAAGGGGGATCCATTTGAAGGTCTTACGAAGGAGGCGGAGGGTGTGGAAGCAGGAAGACGAGACAGAGTTGATCTGGTGGTCCATTTTGAGCTCGGAGTCCAGGATGATTCCTAGGTTGCGTGCGTGGTCCGTGGGGGTTGGCGGGTTTCCGAAGGCGGGGGGCCACCAGGTGTCGCTCCAGGCATCGGGGTTTGGGCCCATGATGAGTACTTCTGTTTTGTTGGTGTTTAGATGTAGGCAGCTGTTTTTCATCCATTTGGCGACGGCTTCCATGCCTTCTCGAAAGTTGCGTCTGGCGGTGTTGGGCTCGTTGGATAGGGAGAGGATGAGCTGGGTGTCGTCTGCGTATGACACGATGTTGAGTCCGTAGGTTCTGACGATGGGGGCGAGTGGAGCCATGTAGACGTTGAAGAGCGTCGGGCTGAGGGAGGAGCCCTGGGGGACTCCGCAGGTGGTAGGTGTGGGGTCCGAGAGGAAAGGGGGAAGTCTGACCCGCTGCGTCCTGCCGGAGAGGAAGGAGCAGATCCAGTCGAGGGCCTTGTCCTGGGTTCCTGCGTCGTAGAGTCTGCGTATTAGGGTGCGGTGGGAGACTGTGTCGAACGCCGCTGATAGGTCGAGGAGGATGAGGGCTACTGTTTCTCCTTTGTCCAGTAGGGTGCGGATGTCGTCTGTTGCGGCGAGGAGGGCGGTTTCTGTACTGTGGTTTTTTCTGAAGCCGGATTGGGAGGAGTCGAGGATGTTGTGTTCTTCAATGAATGTGGCGAGTTGGCTGTTGATGGCTTTCTCGATGACTTTAGCTGGGAACGGGAGCAGGGAGACGGGTCTGTAGTTTTTGAGGTCGGTGGGGTCCGCTGAGGGTTTCTTTAGGAGGGGGTTGACCTCGGCGTGTTTCCAGTCGTCGGGGAACGAGGCGGTCGCCAGGGAGAGGTTGATGGTGTGGCGGAGCATGGGTGCGATGGTGTCGGCGGCTCTGTTGAAGATGTGGTGGGGGCAGGGGTCCGTGGGGGCCCCTGAGTGGATTGACTTCATTGTCTTCAGTGTGTCTTCGGTGGTGAGGGCTGTCCAGTCGTCAATCGCTGGTTTCCGGGTGTCGGGGGTGGTTGGTGAGGGTTCAGTGTGTTGGTTGTCTTCGTCGAAGTTGTCGTAGATGCTCTTGATTTTGTGGTGGAAAAATAGTGCTGAGTTTGTCGCAGAGGTCTTGTGAGGGAGGGATGTCGGTAGACTTGCTAGTGGGTTGGGCGAACTCCTTGATGATGCTGAAGAGTTCCTTGCTGTTGTGCGCGTGGGTGGAGATTCTGTCTTCAATCGCTTTTTTCCTCGTTTCTCTGATGAGTTGATGATGGGCGTTGGTGGCGGCTCTGAAGTTGTCGTGGGCTTCTGTGGATTTGGTGTTCCTCCAGGCCTTTTCGAGGCGGCGGCATGTGCTTCTGGACTCTCGAAGTTCGGTGGTAAACCATCTGGCTTTCTTGGTGCGGGTATTGTTGTTTTTCTTGAGGGGGCTATGGTGTTGGTGCTGTCCGAGATCCATCTATGCAGGGTTCGGGCTGCGGTGTTGTGGTCGTCGTTTTCCGCGATGGTTGGGGTGGAGTTGTTGAGTGAGGAGGTGAGCTGGTCGTCGGTGATTTTGGTCCAGTTTCTTCGTGGAAGCAGGTGCTGGTGTCTGTGGATGGTGGGTGTTCTGAAGGTGAAGTGGACGCAACGATGGTCGGTCCATGGGAGTTCGGTGGTGTGGCTGAAGGTGATGGAGTTTCCTGTAGTGAAGAGGGGGTCGAGGGTGTGCCCTGCTGAGTGCGTGGGCTCGGTCACGATCTGGCGCAGTCCAATGTTGTGGAGGTTGTCCAGGAGGGATGTGGTGTTGGGGTCCAGTTGGTTGTCGAGGTGGAAGTTGAGGTCTCCCAGCAGGGTGTAGTTGGTGGATGCAATGGCCTGCGGGGAGATAATGTCCGTGATGGAGTTGGCGAAGGGTCCGCGGGGTCCAGGGGGTCGGTAGATGAGGGTTCCTCGGAGGGTGGCGGTGGGACTGGCCAGTATCTTGAAGTGAAGGTGTTCCATCAGTTCTGTGGGCTCGTCAGGGAGTGTGCTCAGGCGGAGGCTGGATTTGTGGACAATGGCGATTCCTCCTCCTGGGCGGGTGGGGCGGTCCTTCCTGGAGATCTTGTATCTTTGGGGGATGGCGATGGCGATGTCCGGTCCCGAGGTGGTGTTGGTCCAGGTTTCGGTGAAGAACGCTACGTCCGGGGTGGTGCTGTCGAGGAGGTCCCAGATTTCTGTGGTGTGTTTGTGGAGGGATCGGACGTTGAGGAGGATGCATTGCAGGGTCTTCGGTTCGGTTGGGTTCTTGTGGGCGGGTTGTGCTGGATCCGTGTTCTTGGCGGTGCTGCAGGTGTGCCGGCAGCGGTGACAGCTGAAGGGTCCGTGGGAGTCGGCTGGTGATGCTAGCTTGCAGTTGTTGTTGCGGCCTGGGTTGAGTGCGTGGAGTGCTGCTGGGTCGTAGCGTTGGCGGGGCGGAGGTCCAGGGTTCCTGGCGCTGGTCGCGGTCGGGTCGCGGACGGGCGCAGACGGGCTTGCCTTTGACGCGCCTTCAGCGCGCCAGCATCGCGCCCTCAGCCAAGCAAAGTTCAGCTCAGGCACCCTGGAGCCTGTGCATTTAGCGCATGTCTGGCTCCTGGCTGCCTGACCTGAAAATGAACAGTGTCTGTCAGGCGGACCTTTGTTCAGCCTGACAGACACTGTTCGTGAGGGGCAAAAGGTGGGGGCGTGGCCCCTCAGTCCCTACGGACCGGCCGCGGCTGTACACTACTATCCCATATCTGAGACCAATTTGACTTTAAATTCTTCCTGGTTGGCCTTTTTGCTTTTTATAAATTCTCTCTCTTACTGTCATGCCTGAATCCACCTCTGCAAGTATGTGGTTTGAGCTGGCTAACATGGAGTCCTATACTGTGGCCCAGCTTGGGGAGTTTTGTAAGGAGAAGGCTGATGCTAAAAGGTCCTTGGCAAAAGAAAGGGCTGAGTCTGAGAGGACTTTGGCAAAGGAGTAGGCTGAGACTGATAGTGCCTTGGAGGAGATGAGACTAGCAATGGAAGAATGGAGAATGACCCATGAGCTAAGTCTCAGAGAGCTAGACATCAGAGCTAAGCAGGTGGAGTATAGCAATTATGGTGGCAGTGTACCTACAGTGCCTACTGGAGACAAGAGGGTCAATATCCCTAAATGTCTGGTGCCTGAATTTGTTGTGTGAGATGACATTGACAAATGGTTTGAAGCTTATGAATTGGCTTTAGAGATACACTGGATCCAGACCATTTTGGCTTGGGGACCCCCAAGACCTACACAAAATTAAGAGGCTTCTTAGGTCTCACTGGTTAATACAGGAGATTTGTCAAGGGGTATGGCACCATTGTTGCACCCTTGACAGATCTGACTTTTAAGAAGCAGTCATGTCAGGTGATCTGAACAGAGGCATGCCAGAACACTTTTGACACCCTGAAGGAGGTCATGTGCACAGCACCCGTGCTCAAGAGCCCTGACTTCCCCAAGAATTAATTGTACAGACAGATGTCTCAGAGTATGGCATAGGGGACATGCTATCACAGCTAAATGAAGAGAGCCTGCATCAACCTGTAGCCTTCAGTAGTAGGAGGGTACTTCCCCGGGAACAGACGTGGAGTGCAATAGAAAGGGAAGCCTTCGCAGTGGTCTGTACACTGAAGAAGTCGAGACCATACCTGTTTGGTGCTCAGATGACTAATGCAGATGAGTGAGAATCCCAAACTATTGAGTTGTCCATCTCCCCACTGGGAATGAATCTTAAGGTGAAACACCGTCCTGGAGCAGACCACACCAATTATGATGGTCTCTCCAGGTTCTTCTGCATTAGTGAAGAGAACTGCCAAGGGGTTGTGTAGGTCTCCCCACTTTTAAGTTGGGGAACATGTGTTAGACCTGGCAACCTTGGTGTGTTTTTTCCCCCTAACTTTTTGCTTTCAGACCTCCTGTTTTTGCTGACTTCATTTTTGCTTGCCGTAGGACTCTGCGCACGTTAGCACTGCTAACAAGTGCTAAAGTGATTGTCTTTACCCTACAACATGGTAACATTGGCTTATACCCAAGTTGGCATATTTATATTAGTTGTAAATCCCTAGTGAAGCGGCACTACATGCGCCCAGGGCCTGAAGATTAAATGCTACCACTGGGACTGCAGCACTTGTTGTGCCTCCACTTAAGTAGCATTTTAAACATGTGTCAGGCCTACCATTGTAGAGCCTGTGGGTGCAGTTTTAAACTGCCATTTGGACCTAGCAAAGTAAACCTTTTGCCTGGCCCAAACCTTCCTTTTTAGTACATATACGTTACCCCTAGGTTAGGCCCTGGACAGCCCAAAGGTCAGGGTGCAATGTATTTAAAAAGTAGGACATGTACTTTTAATTTTACATGTTCTGGTCCTGGTAGTGAAAAACTCTTTCACTACTGCAAGGCCTATCTTTCCAATAGGATAAGATTGGACTTGCCTCATTACATTTTCTAAGTGTAATTTCCAAATGGGAGTGGATAACGGGTTCAGTTTGATGTCTCTGGAATTGAAGTTTAAAATTCTAATTTATGGTGAAGTCGGATTTTATATTACAATTTTGAAAATGCCACTTTTAGAAAGTCGGCTTTTACTTGCTTCAGCTATTTGGTGCCTGCAGCCTGTCTCTGGGTCACATGGCTGGGTGTAGCTGACATTTGGGCTTTGTGTATTCCTCCAAGACAGTCACGCATAATGGGGAGTTTCGGTGTGAATGGATGGGCCATCACTGGCAGGATGGATGGTAGGAGCTGGGCCCAGCTTTATTTACACTTGAATAGGCTGTGTCCTGTCTCCGCTCAAAGGGCTGCATACCCCCTGTAGTTAGTCAGGAGCCAGGGCCAGGAAAGCAGGACATCTATGCACTTCAGAGGAATGCCTCTAGATGCTTCTCCCCACTTCAAAGACACCAACTCTTCAGTACACTTCTGGACCTGTGGATACTCCACCAGGAAGGAGTGTTTTGCTGCTACAAGGATTGCTACTCTGCTAAACTGCTGCTCTAAAGGAACTGCTGCCCTGCTGTACTGACTTTCTACCTGCTGCCATCTTGTCTAGGGAAGAAGAACTGGACCTGCAACTTCATCATGAACACAGGACCCCAGAATGACTCCAAGGGCTAGTCTGCTGGCCTCCGAGTCTGTGACTCGGGGAAATAAAAGGCTCCCCAAACAGCTCATGGACCCAACTGCAGCAAGTCGTGACACCCAAGTGGAGTCCCTCAGGTCCTGGACTCTTGGTGTGGCTCAGTGAATTTAAGTAAATCTTTTGGGCTCTTTGCGACTGCTAACTGGCCCATTTGCACCAAGACCATGCCACTTACACCGCAAATCAGCCCAAACTGCTGCCAGCCCGTCTCTTTGCACTGCAGCATTGACAGCTCTCATGGGACTGCCAACATGAAGCTCCAGCCCATCCGTACATGACTCCAGGCCAGCTCTCTGCACCACGCTGACAACCTCTTGCAACACTCACCTCTCTCCTTGCAGCTCTCTTCAACACGAAACAGGCTCTTGGCACAAAACTTGAGACTGTAAAACTTCAGCAGGGCTTATCTGGGACTGGATCTTACCTATGCTCCATCACAGTCAGCCTTCACTTTTGACTTTGACCCGGTCAAGCGCGACCAGATAGCCACAGTTGGCGCTTTCTGCTTTTAGGCACTATTTTACACTTTATTCTTTAAACATTCAAAACTCTGGTTCTTCTGACTGGATTGTTGTTGTTTTGGTTCTCGTTTATTTATTAAATGCAGCTCTATTTTTCTAACTTGGTGTGGGATCCTTTTGTGTGGTGTTTTCACTGTTTTACTGTTTGGAGTTTTGCACGAATACTCTATGCATTGCCTCTAAGTTAAGCTTGACTTCTCTTTGCCAAGCTACCAGGGGGTTGGGCACAGGTTAATATAGGGTTTTGGTTGTGCCTTGCCCTGAGAAGGACTGTTGTTGTTGCTTATCCAGAGCTCAGACCCCAGTCAACCAGTAACCCAATTTCTGACAGGTGGCATGTAACTTCAGTGCACTCAGATTCTCTGCTATTTTTTGACCCTTAGAATAAACCAGCCATACAATTATCTAACTTCCATCTATGGAAGAGATTGCCTCTTACTGGGGGCACAACCGGTTAGATTTCCCTAGCTTCAGAGCCAAAGGAAAAAAATCAGGTATCTCACATCCCTCCCTGTTTCATATACACATTAAGAAGAGATGCATTTGGAGGATAACAGGCCTGCTGAATCACCCGTAGAGAATACGGTAATCCTACACTATTTTGAACCCCCAAATTAGTACAGAAACCATTTATAATAGTGTGTATTCATAATACGCTAAGTTATTGTTGAAAGTATGGAATTTATTGTATAATTGTGATTCAAACACTAAAAGAAAACAAAATTAAGTGATAATTACTAAGCCACATAAAGCTTCCTTGTGTGACTCTGCCTGGCATAGTAAATCCAGACTAAGACAAGGTAGTGCAAATTGCTGCCTTGCATTACTCTACTTTGGGAAGGCGTTCTGTCGGTAGAGTGTGGGAGTTCTCATGCAATTACCCATGGATTTTGGTGCTTTCTCAGATTTTCAAAGACTGGTAAACCTGGAAATGCATCAAAACGGTACTCCTTCCTACCAGAGGTGTAACGAGGAAAAACATCTTTATTTCGCCTCGTTATTTCCTCTTTCTACATGTGCAGATAGAGAAAGAAAGAGAATTTGAGATCTCTGTAGCTATGAATGTAAATTAATGGCCTCCAATCCAAAAATCCTGTGGCCAAAAAGTAGGCTAAGTGAAGGAAAGCATAGAGAATGAGAGGGAAGGAAGTGCAGAACTTTAGATTACAGATCAAGGGGCTTTTGCCTGTCCAAGGCAGCTGGGCCAAGCATAGGTATTTAAAAATTAATAAGGTTAGGGACAGGGAGCCAATGTAGAAAGAAGAAATATGAAAGTACTTATGGAGATTGAAAATTAGAAAATTAAATGGACAACTTTGTGTTGGATGCAAATAAGAAAATTAAGGACATAAGCAGGGAGACCAAGATAGAGAAGGTACAGTAATCTAGACACAATTGTATGACTGCCTGAACTACTGATTGACGAACTGTCAGAGGAAGAACACAAATGATCTCGAGCAATAAACTAAAACCCCAAGTTATTAACTTCAGGCACTAGAACAGAAGAGAAGCCTAGTTCCCCTAACCACCCATCCACTGCTGTTGTACCTGGGAAATGCTTGCCAGCAATACGTATTTTAGTTTTGTCTACATTGATTTTTAGTAAATTTCAGTTCAACAAAGAGTCTAAAACAATAAGACAGTTCTTGAAATTGATATGGTGGGATAGGCAGGTCTCAACCAGATGAAGAGGGCTTGAGATTTCATCTGCATAAGTTATGAAACAAAAGACAAAAGATCAGAGAGGGTGGAAAAATGGCAAATGGAAATGTTGAAAAGAGTGGGGCTGAGGTATAATCATGAGGGATGATCCTTGTAGGGCTCCTGTTGTTACATTAGAGAAGGCTGATCTAAAAGATGTTCATTGAAAGGCAAGAGCTTCAAACCCAATGCCAGCGTGTTGGAAAGTTGATGGCAAGGTGTTACATGCAACTGTGTCAATGACTGCTGACCTATCAAGGAAAACCAGAGCGACACAGCAGCCCTGGTATTTCAGTACTTGAGTTCATAGAGAATTAACACGAGTGGTTTCAGTACTCTGCAGTGACTGACAACCCAAAAGGAGGGGATCAAGCATATGCCAAGTGTCCAGAAAGAGGGAGAGAAAGAAACTGATTTGCTTCTCAAGGACTTTGACCAGAAATGGATCACACAGGAGTGTAGTACACTCCTAAAGCACTATATGAGGTTCTGGAATTCAGCATCATCTCATGCAGGTTGCAACTTTCTGTTTTAGGCTAACCCTTACATTTTGTCACACACTGCTAGCTCAGAACATGAGAAACTGTTCCCATTTTTACTTCCTGATGCTTTTAGGTAAAACAGAAAATGGGTCCTCACTCTCTTGTAAGTCAACCTGAACTCTTTATCTCCCATGACATGACTTGCTACAAACTGATTGTCATGAACTTACAGTTTTTCATCAAATGTAGTGGATCTGCGTAGCAGCAACATCTTATAACAGTGAAGAACCTAAACATGTTTAGTGTCATATATATGTCATATAGTCACTGTCTATTGCTGGTTTGTGACTGATAGAGGTTGCACCATTTAACTTTCGCCTTCTTTTGATTTTCAAGGCACAACTTTCAAACACGGAAATGAAAAATGGCCTTGTGCAATCTCACGCCTACACTGTGACCGGGACTGCTACGGTAAGATGAAGGATTATTAACTTCAGGAATGTCTTACTCCTTATGTATAGATCAGTTTTTAATTTCATTTCAGTTTTATTTCCATTTAAAAGTTTGCACAACATAAGCAGATACAATGGTTTCATTTTGCCATAATGCATATGTTTGTCATTTAGTTTCTGAAATCGATTATTGTATAAGTTTCTCTTTAAGATACATTTGATGGCTTTTCATTCTTGGCCTACTTCACCCCCAGGTGAATGAGGTAGAAACTTTAGGTGATAATTAAGGGTGGGCGGAACTCCGCGGAGTTATAGAAAAATTTCTCTAGATTCCGCGGAATGCCCACAATGGATGGGAAATGCCCAGCTTGCACTGCAATTTAGTGCCGGTAGCGCAAGCAGAGCTGAAAATCAGTGTGAACAGCACCATGTGTTGCAAAAGAGAGTGCAGCCATTCAAGTTGATTTTGCTGAAGCTTGAGTGGAGACCTTATTGACGTATAATGTGAGTGGCGGCAACAATAATAAAGGAGGCTGCTGATTTCTCACCTAGCTTCCTCTTTGTGTGGCCATCCCCTAACGCCGAGCTTTCCCGACCAGCGTTAGCCCTCAGCCATGTTCCTCATCGGAGTCTCCCTCGTCCAACCACTGACTTTGGTACTCAGACCCTTGTTATCTGTGGTCAGAAAGGCATTGTCTATGATTTGTAAGGTCGCTATTTGCGTATTGCAGTACAAGCCTCATTGTTAGTCATGCAGGATATGGTTGGAGTTGCTATAATTTCGGTGCTGTGAGTTAACTGCCTTTTGATGAAGAGTAGGTAAGTGATGGCCCAGTAGTTGGTGGGGTCATCAGGGTCTGGTGTGGGTTTTTTCAGGAGTGGGGAGACCTGTTCTGTTTTCAGAGCTACTGGGAAGATATCTTGAGTTAGGGAGCCATTGCCAATGGTGAGCTGGTTTGCGAGAGCTTCTCTGTAGAGGGCGCTTTTATGAAGGAAAAGGGTGAGAAACTGTGCTATTTTTTAATGTGCTGAAAATATTAACAAGTATGTTACAAGAGAGAGGAATTTAAAGGATAACCATTTTGAGATGTAGCACATAGAGGTGGGTCCCAGTGGAGAAGCAGACTTGGTGTTGACGATGTGCAGTTGATGTGTACGTATTTTTTCCCTGAAGAAGAGGTCGATGGCATTGCATTAGTCAATGCAGAATGGTGTCTGGGGGACAGGCAGTGCTTTTTTGTCTTGAGGATCATATTGTTTCTGTTGGCAGATTCACTGTACGTGTTGATGTAGTGCTTGGTTTGGCAGATGTAAGTTGTCTATGTAGTTAATAAGATGGTTTAAACATTCTTCCTCAAGTCTCACTTGCATATAAATGTTGTAGTTGCAGCAAGTCCTTTGTGGTGCAGACATTAAAAAGAAAGGAAAAATGCATCTTGTAAAGAGAAGCTTTTATGAATATCTTTAAAGTTACCAGATTACTCCATTTCACGAAGGACGCAATACTGAACGGAATCAAACAAAGTGAAGTGGGAATACAGATCACAGAATGCACTTCTTTCTTAAATATGAACCCAGGAAAGAAGCACTGCGTCCTTGAGGACTTGGAGTCTTCTGATAAACCTACATCTCCTGTTTTCTGTGCAAATAACTTGCTTAGTGAAATTGATTTTCTGACGTGTGTTTGCATGTCTATACACAGGTTTACAGCCCAGTGTATTGAGATAAATGCACTCCCAGTATTGGTCCAATGGGTGCACTGACACAACATTGACATCAAAAATATTGATGTAAAAAATAACGATGAAAAAAATTTAGAATACAAAAATATTGACTCCCTATACTTAAACAGGTAAGTACAAAAATATCGGAAAAAAATATTCATGTAAAAAATATAGTTGTACAAAATATTGATTTATATATATATATATATATATATATATATATATATATATATATATATATATCAAAGACACTCCTTGAGGCTCATTGCTGGTGGTGAAGCTTTATTCAAAATCCAAGCGACACAGCATGCTTTCCCCTTCTAACGTTTCAGCATATAACAGCCTTGCTCACAGGTGGGAAATCAAGTTTGCAAAGTGCGCACATGCGTGCCTTTTTAAATGTTTCATCACGTGACTGCATGTTAAAAATACAATTCCCATAGTGCTTTGTTAAATCCTACGAAATAACAATCTGGAAGTCCTCATTTTTATGCCATCATTGGAACATCGCATTTGGCACAAGCACTAATGTTGGTGTGGAAACTTGAAAGAACAGTCAGGTGAGTTCAAATTACGTAGTGCTGTGATTCTACGAATGTCTTGACAAACCTTCAGACACCAGCATGATCAAAGTGGGATGTTCTCCCCCTCGAATCCCTTCCACACGCGCTCATATTTTCGCTGCATTAGCCTTCCCAAATGGGCTGGGCGTGTGAGTGGGTCATGCTCCTCCATAAATTCCACACAACAAGTCTCCTGTTCTGGAGCCCCCGACCCTTCAGGGCAGCCTCAAAAACAATGGGCACGGAGCAGCCCATCCATTTAACACCAAAGACACTCCTTGAGGCTCATTGCTGGTGGTGAAGCTTTATTCAAAATCCAAGCGACACAGCATGCTTTCCCCTTCTAACGTTTGAGCATATAACAGCCTTGCTCACAGGTGGGAAATCAAGTTTGCAAAGTGCGCACATGCATGCCTTTTTAAATGTTTCATCACGTGACTGAATGTTAAAAATACAATTCCCATAGTGCTTTGTTAAATCCTACGAAATAACAATCTGGAAGTCCTCATTTTTATGCCATCATTGGAACATCGCATTTGGCACAAGCACTAATGTTGGTGTGGAAACTTGAAAGAACAGTCAGGTGAGTTCAAATTACATAGTGCTGTGATTCTACGAATGTCTTGACAAACCTTCAGACACCAGCATGATCAAAGTGGGATGTTCTCCCCCTCGAATCCTTTCCACACGCGCTCATATTTTCGCTGCATTAGCCTTCCCAAATGGGCTGGGCGCGTGAGTGGGTCATGCTCCTCCATAAATTCCACACAACAAGTCTCCTGTTCTGGAGCCCCCGACCCTTCAGGGCAGCCTCAAAAACAATGGGCACGGAGCAGCCCATCCATTTAACACCAAAGACACTCCTTGAGGCTCATTGCTGGTGGTGAAGCTTTATTCAAAATCCAAGCGACACAGCATTCTTTCCCCTTCTAACGTTTCAGCATATAACAGCCTTGCTCACAGGTGGGAAATCAAGTTTGCAAAGTGCGCACATGCGTGCCTTTTTAAATGTTTCATCACGTGACTGCATGTTAAAAATACAATTCCCATAGTGCTTTGTTAAATCCTACGAAATAACAATCTGGAAGTCCTCATTTTTATGCCATCATTGGAACATCGCATTTGGCACAAAAATAAAATAATACATATTAAATAATAAAATTATGTTTAACAAAATTAATTAGATTTAATATACATTTTAACAAATATAACAAATCAACTTTATTAAAAAAAGTTAAACTCACATACATAATAATTAATTTATTACTGAAGGCCTGTGCACATGTCAATATTTAGTTGCAGAATATGTACTCTGTATCACAAAGTTTAACATCAATAAGCATTAAAAGTGAATCTGTATTGGGAAAACAATAAACACTCTGAAGTTTTTGTGTTCTTCTTTAATCCTGATCGATTGCTCAGCCAACTCGTGTTTCGTCTGGGGAAGTACCCCAAGACTTCTTCAGGGCTGAAAGGATTTGCAATATGACAGTGTCTCAGTCATTTAAACCCGACAGTAATCACATGATAATGTTCAAGGCGACCAGTGTGGGTGAGTGAGCACCCATGGTGAGATAGTAGTGAGAATATACACTGGAGTGTATCCATAAGTGTGGGGTGTGCCCTGAACTTTTCGATATCATCCTGACACTTTATCTCCGATTTGTCTTTTCACTCTTATTCTTTATCTCCTTCACATTGCCAGAAGGTAGGATTGCGCTTTAGGCCAGGTGCTTTTCACCCTTTGACCTCACCATAGACTTAAGCGTCTAGTCACTTCGGGTCGCAATAGCAGTGCATGAGCGAAACGATCATCGTTGTAGTCTAATTCTATTATTTCCGGTAATCTTCCGCTCACCACGCGGCCCACTTTTTCGCCTTCCACCTTCTCTCCCTCTCTCTCTTCCTAATCACATCCTCCTCCCATCTCCCTGTCTCCCTTTTCTCCCCCACCAGAATCCTTCTAATGTCATTGCTCTCTCTCTCTCATCTTCTCACCACACCGGAACTGTGTGTCACTTATAATTGCAATGCACAGTGATAACATATTATGTTTTATTCATGCTCACAATCAATGTCTTATCAGTCACAGGGTTCCCACACCCCACACTTATGGATACACTCCCATGTATTTTCTCACTACCATGTCACCATGGGTGCTCACTCACCCACACTGGTCGCCTTGAACTGTATCATGTGATTACTGTCGGGTTTAAATGACTGAGACACTGTCATATTGCATATCCTTTCAGCCCTGAAGAAGTCTTGGGGTACTTCCCCAGACGAAACACATGTTGGCTGGGCAATCGTTCAGGATTAAAGAAGAACACAAAAACTTCAGAGTGTTTATTGTTTTCCCAATACAGATTCACTTTTAATGCTTATTGATGTTAAACTTTGTGATACAGAGTACATACTGTGCAACTAAATATTGACGTGTGCACAGGCCTTCAGTAATTTTGTAAGACCTCTGGTCTGTAACTCAGGGCGTTCAGGGTCTCCCCCTTCCTGTTGGCACCGTCCCACGAAACCATCAGCCAGATATACGTACACTTGCTGCAGGCGCCACATCCTACCACATACGTCTAAAACCTGTCCCTTGTTCTAATAATTAATATTAATATATATATATATATATATATATATACATACATATATATATTTACTTTAAAACAATTAATAAACTATTCATTTAGATTTATTTAATAATTTTAAAGTTATATATATATATATATATATATATATATACCAATAACATAACATATATTTTAATAGAACATTCTATTATAAATTGAAACATTAAACAATTTAAAAATATTTCAACAAATTTACCAATACAGTCAGTGCAACAGTAGGGAAAGTGATGGATAGCGGCGGGGTAAAAATTATTATTCCCACTCCAAATAGTGCATCAGTAGGGAAAGTGTTGGATAGCAAAGGGGTAAAAATTACTATTCCCACTCCAATTTTTTTTTTTTAAACAATTTTTATTGACTTTTACATATTACTTCACATACATGCAGACGTATAGGCATAGAGGCATCACACCTGATGCAAACAGTACTTTTTTACATTGCATTAGATCAGACCTTTCATGGGGGCAGGAGTGTAATTTAATGAAGTAGGCATGGTTCGTGAGCTCCCTGTGACGGTCAAGCTTAGTGATAGTAACCCTGAATGTTTGCCTAGTGAGAAACTATTCCCTTGAAGAAGCTTCCGGTCTCTTAAACTACCGGCGTGTGTGACTAACTGGGGGTTAAAACTTGGGGTGAATGTGTCCGGGCGGGCTGAAATTGTCTCTATGGGCACCTAAGATGTAGGGGTGCTCATGTCGTCACATGTCTTTGTGAGGGCAAGAGGGAAGTGGGGCGTCGTGGGGATGGGGCTTTACCATAAGCGTGATGCACTGGAGTCTGGGTGATTTACGGACGATTCTACTCCTGTGAGGGCTCTGCAGGGACATGTTTCTTGGTGAGGCCTGGAAATGTCTGCGTCAGCAAGAGTGTGCGGCTGGGACTCAGGCTGCATGTTGTGGCTCGGGTCATCTGGTGCGCTAGAGGACAGCTCGAGTTGTGGGGCGTCGTTCATGTGGTGACCGAAATGATGCAGAAGCGTTGCCCATTCCATAGAAATGGGCCTCCTACGCAACCCCTGTTCCTCTTCCTGCCTGATTGCGTCTTCTTCCGCCGAGACCCATTTTCTGACTGCTCCCACCCAGGCCGCTAATTGGAGTCCCCCTGGGGTTCTCCAGCTCATTGTAATCCCTCTCTTCGCTAGTAGGAGGGCTAGGGAGACGAAACACGTTTGCACTTTAAGGTTTTTACGCCTGCGGTAGATCCCTATCCCGATGGCTTCCCAGGTATTGATGTCTGTGAGCCCTGTTAAGTCCTGCAGTGTCTCGTGTAGTGTGAGCCAGTAGGGTTGTATCATAGAGCATGACCAAAACATGTGTTTGAATGTTGCATCTGGGGATTGGCATCTCAGGCATACAAATTGTGTATCTGGGAAGCCGTGCTGGGGTGAGATAGACTCGATGCAATATAGAGAACTGTATGTTTTTGAAGCGGGCGTTTCAGGACACCTTCTTTGGATATTCCAGGGCGAGCTCCCATTCCTTATCATGCAGTGGGCATCCTATCTCCTCCTCCCATTTTTGTCGTAACGGGGTAAGCGTGGTGGCGGTAAGTTCTCGGATCGCTTTATAAAGCTATGTGATTAAGTGCCGTCCCACCCCCATGTGTAAGATTGTGTGAAGCACTGGATGTGTCTCTGGTACCCCTTCGGACAGATCCCAAACGCGGCGACTGCCTAGGACTCTTTGCCTATGTAGTAAGAACTGCCCTGGCGGGAGACCTGTCTCGTCCGAGAGCCGGTCAAATGGTAGCAACTGGCCTTCCTTGAATAAGGATTCCACCTCGAGGACTGCGTATTCCGTCCAGGTTTGCATTGCTCGAGCGGAATAGAATCTGTCGCTCCTGGGCAGACCAGCTAGCGGATACAAGGGAGTATATAGGAGGGTGTCGCCGGAGAAGCGATGAATCCGTAACATACATGTTCAGCCACTTTACTTATATTGAGTGCGTTGATTTAGGTCGAGTGCCTGGTAGCAGCAGGCGACACAGGGCCTGCACTGACATGGGTCCGTTTTCCGAAGCAGTTTCCGCTAAATGTCGCCCCACCGTCCAGCAAGACAACCACTGGGTTTGTGCCGCAAGAAAATAGGCTTTGAAGGACGGCGCTCCGAGTCCCCCTTGATCAATCGGAAGTTGAAGTTTTGGGAGGGCAACTCTTCAGCAGCCCCCACCCCATATTAGGGAGCCCAATAGGGCATCTTGCTCTCAAAAGAAGGAGCGCGGGGGGACAACCGGGGTGTTGGCAAAGTATTAAAGGAATTGTGGCACTAAAATCATTTTGGCTAATGCTATTCTGCCTATGGGAGCTAATAGTAGGGTCTTCCAAAAGGCTACTCGCACTTTGGCGCCGGCCTAAGCCCTATGTGGTTGCCCTCGAACAAGTCAGTGGGGGAGTGATAAAGTCGAACCCCAAGGTATCGCGAGGCACCATCGTTCCAGTTCAGGCGCAAACTCCCAATTCTTATCTCTCGTGGAGGGAGGTGAGGGCTGAGAGGGTATATGGTGGACTTCGACCAGTTGACTTTGAGACCTGTCACAGCCGCAAATTCCGAGAGTATGTTCCTTATGGGGCTGAGATCGGCTGCTATATCTCTCACATACAGCAGCAGATCATCTGCATACAAGGACACTATGTGCGTGGTTCCTGCTAGTGGAATACCCCAAGCTTCCCCTTCCTGACGCAATCAGATCGCGAGGGGCTCCAAAGCCATGGCGAACAAAAGGGGGGAAAGTGGACATCCTTGCCAGGTGCCTCTCTCTATCCAGAAGGGTGGGGTAATATACTTGCCCAGTCTCACCCTTGAAGTAAGTTGTGTATATAATAGCTTTATGTGCACTCTAAAGATTGGTACCGTCCCCATTCGTCTCAACAGTTCGAAGAGGTATGGCCATGTCAGGGTGTCAAACGCTTTTTCTAGATCCAGGATCAGGCAAGCCAACTTGGGGTAGCGGTCCCGTGCCTTATTCTGAACCTGAAACAGCCTGCGGATATTTTGGGACGTGTTTCTGCCCGGCACAAATCCATTCTGATCCTGGTGTATGAGCGGTGGGAGCAGTGGCCTCAACCGGTCCGCCAGTATGTTGCCCAGGATCTTGCAGTCGGCCGAAAGCAGCGTGATTGGCCTATATGAGGCTAGCTGCATCGGGTCTCGGTCTGGTTTCGGGATTGAGACTATTAGGGATTCCCGCAGCGAGCCGGGTAATTCCCCCTCGTCCAAAGCCGCCGCATACATGGAAGTCAGCTGCGGCGCCAACAGCATGGCAATGGTGCTGTAGTATTCTAGGTGCAAACCATCCATCCCTGGGGCTTTATTAGGGGGCCAAGGTCTGGATTGCTTGTTTCACCTCCGATGATGTGATCTCATCCTCAAGGAGGTACCCATCTTCGCTCTGGATTTGAGGTATAGTGAGGGAATCCAGGAACTGATTGGGTGGCCACTGACCACCCTCTGTGGGGCATCTGTATATCTTTGCATAGTGGTCATGAAAGAGTCGCAAAATGTCCGATTGGGAGGTTGCAGCTCCGCCAGATGGGTCATCAATTTCTGTGATTGGCAGTGCGTCCTTGTTTTGACTAGCCAGCCAGGCTAGAAGCCTTCCCGATCTGTCCCCCTCTCTGTGCCTTTAGGCTGCGTATAATTTAAAATTATACCGTCTCAGGTCCGCTAAGCCCTCCTTGTATGCCAACTTGGCTTCCGCAACCTGCGCGGGGGTCACCGAGTTCGAGCCCTCCGCTTTAGTTATTGCCGCTAGTTTAAGTTCCGCTTTTTCAAGGCTTCGGCCTAGAGTCTTGCGAACTCCCGCTATTTGCCTAATACAGGCCCCTCGAATGACAATTTTAAAAACGTCCGATTCCAGCGTCCTGCTGGATGCTGTGTTGGTGTTGTTGCGAAATATTCTGCAATACTGTCCTCTTGGCCGTGGCGAAATACTGGATCCTCCAGACATTCTCACTGCAGTTTCCAAGTTGGGACCGGAGGATGGGGCGGTCGCCACCGGAGGGTCAGTAGGTGTGATCGTGGTCAGAGACCACTCTCCCTAAGTAATCTGCTTGTTGGATCATGGGTAGTATCTCCGGTGAACAAAGGAACCGGTCAAGACGCACACGCAGGTCATGGGGTATTGAATGGAATGAGTATAGCCTAGTAGTTGGGTTTCGGTTATGCCAGGCATCCGTGAGAGCCCAATATTGCGTCCACGATCGAAACCACTCGGTGCGTGCTTGGGCAGGGGAGCCGGTACCAGTGGGGGTGTGACCGGTCGAGAGACAAGTCTAGCACACAGTTATAGTCGCCCCCCAGTATCCAGGGCGACGTTGTGTAGTGTGGTAGGATTGCCGATAGTGAGTCCCAGAACTGCCCCTGGTCGACATTTGGCCCAGTAGGACAGGCTGCCCGTCTAGTAATCCTGCCAGGAATGCGTTACGCCATTCCCACTCCAATGAGTGCAACAGTAGGGAAAGTGTTGGATAGCGGAGGGGTCAAAATTACTATTCCAACTCCAGTCAGTGCAACAGTAGGGCAAGTATTGGATAGCAGAGGGGTAAAATTACTATTCCCACTCCAGTGAGTGTACCAGTAGGGAAAGTGTCGGATAACGGAGGGATAAAATTTACTATTCGCACTCCAGTCAGTGCAACAGTAGGGAAAGTGTTGGATAGCGAAGGGATAAAACTTACTATTCCCACTCCAGTCAGTTCAAAATTCAAAACAAACAAAATATTTAAAAAATCAAAAATATATTTAAAAAACAAAATATATAAACATGTTAAATATTAAAATACAAATATATTTAATATTAAAAATAAAAAATAAAAACATATTATAATGTTAATTACATCTGACAAATACCTACAAATATTATATAAAATAAAAACAAACTTCAAACAAATAAATATTTTTAACTAGAAAATATTTACAAACAAAAACATTAAATATTACATACATTTATTTATTTTATTTCCTACCCTATAACACCACACAACTCACAACCCACATCTAAATGTATAAAAAAATATACTTCCATAGTTAAGATAATTAATTACCAATTAAAGAAATATTATTAATAAAAATAAAACAACTAATAAAAATTTATTAACTTCCCACACTTTAACCCTATAATCTCCACAACCCACAGCTAAAATTAAACTGTAAAAAACTAATTACACAATTATAACTTATTTTTGAATAAAAAACTATTACTATTGAATAACTAATTATAAAGTAAGTAAAATGTATTTAATACCCACCCTTTACCCCTTTAAAAGTAAAAACCAAACACAAAAAAAAAACTATTACCCTAATTAAATATCAATTAATTATTATTAATTAACAACTAATTATTAATTAATTAAACACAAATTACTTCCCATGGTTTACCACTATAAACCCCACAACAAACACCTAAAATGAATTACACAATTTCCATATTTAATTTACAAATAATTAATTAGCATCAAATTATTAATTAATTAAACATAAATTACTTCTCACCCTTTGCCCCTATAAACCCACACAACCCACACCTACAATTAATTACACAATTCCCATAATTACTTTTCAATAAATTAATTATCAATTAACAACTAATTATTAATTAATCAAAAATAAATTACTTCCCACCCTTTACCCATGAAAACCCCAAAGCGTGCACCTAAAATTAATTACACAATTACCATAATTAATTACCAATTAAGGGGCCCATTACGATACCCGGCGTAAATAAATCCGCCAGGCATGGAAGCGGCAAAAATCCGCCCGCACACACCGTCTGAACACCGACCACGCCATTACGATTACACAAACCGAAAACCGCCATCGGCGGAAAAATCACACAAAATACCGCCCGCCATCGTCCGAGTCGGAGTCAAACCGCCCGCCACGGACGGAAACACGCACGACAACACAAAACCGCCCGCCCTCACGGCCGACACACCGCACGTGAAATTACGATCGCACCGCCATGAGCGCGGGAAAACTACAAATATACCGCCCGCCAGCGCAAACAACGCCGATGAGAATCGACACGGCAGAAGCCATGGCGCCCACGTACCTGCACAGAAACCATCCGCTCACAAAACCAATAGCACACAACATGGCCAACAAGTCCACACAGCAAGGCACGCACAAATACACAAGCACAGTACACATCCCGAAAACACCCCCCGGACAAACAAAAACTACAAAGGCCAGAACCCCAGACACAACACACCTGAAAACAACAGACCATGAGGACACACCCACATAGGTAAGTACAAAAGCAGCACTCCCACAGACCACAACCCCTTGCAACATTGCAAACCAGAGAGGAGAGGAGAGGACACAGTGACACAGCAAGGACAGCAGCACACCACAGAAACGCACACATCACAACCACCACCACCACCACCACCACCACCAAACACCGGCACCACAAACCCCCTGCACATTACACAACACACACCGCACCAGCACCACAAACACCATGGCACCACAAAGAATGCCCAAGTTCACGCCCATTGAGCTGACGGTCATGGTCGACGAGATCATCAAGGTGCACCCACAAATCTATGGGAACATGGTCCAACACACACCACTAGCCACCAGAAACAGAATGTGGAACCGGATCGTAGACCAGGTCAATGCAGTCGGGACCCTGCCCAGGAACAGAGTCGAAATTAACAAACGGTGGAATGACGTCAAGAGCCTGGTCAAGAAGAAGGAGGGCAAAAACAGAGAGCTGGCTGCCGTCACTGGCGGAGGGAATCCCGCGCTCTTCAAGACCTTCAAAGCGTGGGAGGAGAAGGTGCGAGTCATCATACATCCCGAGATCCTCGCCGGATTAGCAGGGGGAGTGGAGGCTGGTAAGTACAAACTAATGTATACCAGCACACCGCTATGTACTCACATGCACAACCACCATGCCACAGCTCCCAGGGACAAACACCCCCATGTCCAGCACACAATACACGACACACACATGCAACAGACACCACCACACACAGCCCAAACAGAACAACTGTAAGATGCGTGGGGACATGTGTACACTCAGCCAGCCACGTAACCACCAACAGGTCCCCAAATATGCCAGAAGCGCCACAACGAGCACCCACCACACCCATGTGTCCGCCACAGCTGCACTAACCGACAAGTAACAGGTAAGTGGCAGGAACACAAAGTGCAGTGGTTGGGACGGTGGACAGCCCAAGTACAACACACACCAGGCCCCTAGTCCCACAGCACAGCAAGGAGGAGCATCCCCCACACCCCACAGCCACGTGTCAGCCACCGCAGTGCACAACGACAGCCGAAAGGCAGACATCACGGTCCACAGCAAGCGGTGTCAGTGGGTGTCCAGCCACCCCCACGACCCACAACACCCCCCACCCCCACAGACCTGCAACATGGAGCACCCCCGCTTAGAGCCATGTGGCATCCAGTACAGTGCACGCACGAACAACCTGCAGGTGGGAAACTGGACAGGGCTGGATTACTGGAGGCATGAGGACCGGTACACGACCAACACATGGGACATGTCACGTAGCAGACGAACACGCAGCACCGCCCACCGTCACGAACAAGCGAACAATGTGCACACGGACATGAACAACAGACTCACACCCCACATGACCCATCACAGACATAGCAACACCCAAGGAGCCACGTCTGCATACACAAGCCACACTGAATATAGTACCACACGGCAGCCACTGTGCAACTCATCACACACAACCGAAACACCATTGAAGTCCTGTCCATGTAGCCCCTACTGCCTGTCAACCACACACCCCACAACTACGCCTATGTAAGACAAACAACACTAGACGCAACAGAGCGGAACAACATAAATGCACACGAACACCACTGAACCCATCAAACACACAGACACACCATGCACATACAACATACCATCCATCCCATCCGTCAGCCCCAGTCTCATGAAAGGCATGTCATCCGCACAGCTGCCACACATACAGCAGTCACGCTAAGAAACATGCCCATGACCAACCATGTGCCAGAAGTCAATGAAGCGCACGACACACTGTGAGCAACAACACACAACATGGGCCACACCCCCCACGAGCACTGCAGTGATGCACATGGCACAGGGCAGCACGCACACCAAGGAGATGGGACAACTGCAATACGTTGGCTTTCACACACAACCATCACTCACTCATAACGATGCGTCCAATGCCATGTCCAGTAATCACAACAGACAGCAAATATGCAGGCCATGTCAAGCATGCACACACCTCAAACCATGCACTGTCATGCTGCCACAACACATGTCACGTTCGGCACCCATGGCTCACAGCATGTACCCCAAAAGCATATTCCCTCCCAAATGCGAATCTGGGGCATGGCCCCCATGTTGCCATATGCGTTCCTAAGCGTTCCATTTGAACCCCAAAAGCATATTCCCTCCCAAATGCGAATCTGGGGCATGGCCCCCATGTTGCCATATGCGTTCCTAAGCGTTCCATTTGAACCCCAAAAGCATATTCCCTCCCAAATGCGAATCTGGGGCATGGCCCCCATGTTGCCATATGCGTTCCTAAGCGTTCCATTTGAACCCCAAAAGCATATTCCCTCCCAAATGCGAATCTGGGGCATGGCCCCCATGTTGCCATATGCGTTCCTAAGCGTCCCATCTGAACAGCAAAAGCAAAGTACAAACCAGACCCAGGATGGGCCAGGAGCCCGCATACACCAGAGTCACAATAAGTAGGGGCACAGCAACACACCCATCGGCATGGCCAATCCGTCCCATGCCACATGTGCACAGCACACAGTCCCATTGCCAAGCACACACAACTACAAATGCTACAGCCACACACACGCCTCCGGGAAACCCATGTACGAGATTGCACGAACTGTCAATGTCAGACGACAAATACATACTTCGCCAGGTGCAACACAATAACAAATCTCATTCTCTCCACAGGTGACGAACTGCCGGATGCTGGGGATGGAGACAGCAGCCAGCACAGCCAGCCCACAAGCCCCCAACGAGGACACACGGATGTGGAGGATCTCACCTCCTCTTCGGACACGGACCACCAAGCAGGCCCATCTGGTGTGGCAGGGCCCAGCCGCTCCCCAGGACCCCTCCTACCCACCAACCCATCATCCAGGGCTGCTGAACATTCCCAGCCCCCTGCTGCCACTGTCGTTGCGGCCACACCCACGGTCATTGCGGCCACACCCACGGTCATTGCGGCCACTACCACTGCCGCAACCGCCACCATCGCCGCACCGACCACCACCGCCGCCACCACCACCACGTCTTCGCTGGCACCAGCCCCAGCGCAGGTGGTGGCCCGGCCGACTGGATCCACCCTGGGTGCCACAGCGAGGACCGTGGTGAGCAATGTGGCTAGTGGGCAGGCCGGTGGCAGCAGAACTGGTAGGAGGAGCAGGGTCAGGGAAACGCAAGTCTCCCCTGGGAGCCATGCCCTGCCTCAAATGGCCAGAGTCCTTGGGGCCTATGAAGAGGCCCAAGAACAATGGGTCAGGTCTGCTTCAGACACGCGGGAGGTGCTGGGGGTGCTGAGGTCCATGGACGCCCGTATAGGTCAACTCGTGGACCTCATGGGCCAGCTGGTGGTGGCGGTGAGGACACAGCCAGGGACAGCAGCTCCCCTCCGCCACCACCTGCCGGGGCGCAGGGTCGAGCAGCAGTGTCCAGTTCCCCTGCGTCCACAGCCAGTGAGCACACCTCAACCACCAGCATGTCGCAAGCAGGCACCCCCCTCGCAAACGTGGAAGGGGCCGTCCGAAGTGGAAACCGATCTCCCGGGAGGACTTCGCACGCTCCAAACGCAAGTGAGGCAGCCAGCCAGCCTTCCTTGATCACCCACTGCATTGACTTGGACTACGAACCCACTCCACACAGCCATCTGGATGGCATGTGTGTGTTGGACTATGGACATAGAAACAGTGGGTACACCCTGAGCATCACGCAGCCATGACCGACAGCTCATTGTCACTGCACGCACCACTTATGTCATCACCTTACACACAATCACATGTCACAGTTTGAAATAAATGCACCTCTTACACAAACTGCTGTTTGTGCCCTGTGTTTTATTTGTACGGAATACAACGGCCACCTTGGGCGGAAAGGCACCTGATGCGTGGCATGGCAATGGAATCCGGAGGGCCTGTAGGGACCTAGGGGTGGGAGACAGAACAGGAGCACATTCAATGAGTGTGTCACACACCCATCACACAGTACATGTCAACAACTACAAGCAATGTACACACATCGCACAGAGCAATAGGGCACAATGCCACAGCCACCAACAGTGGCATACTACCCTGGCCATGGAGCGTTGACACACAGCACGCAGTGAACAAACGGCCACCCTGACACAGCACACACACACCTGCACAGATACAGCCACATCACCCGTCGTACATGGACACTCACCGTCAAGTGAAGTAGCGGGCGATGAGCTGCTGCCGCACATTCCCAGCTTCCTCCTCTCCACTGTCCTCCTCACTCGAGCTGTCCTGGTCTGCGGGCTGGGGCCCTTGTTGATCTCCGTCATCCACAATGAGGGGGATCTGTTTACGAATGGCCAGATTGTGCAGCATGCAGCACGCCACCACTATCTGGCACACCTTCTGTGGGGAGTACGCCAGTGCACCCCCGGTGCGGTCCAGGCACCTGAACCTGGACTTGAGGAGGCCAAAGGTACGCTCGACCACACGTCTGGTCCTCCCATGTGCCTCATTGTAGCGATCGTCTGCTGGGGTGCGAGGATTCCTCAATGGACTGAGCAGCCATGCCCCATTCGGGTACGCAGAGTCACCTGGGTGTGAGGGACACAGAGAACCGTTGCTATTCCAACTGGACAGGGGACAGCATTGCACAACCAGCACGCTACACCACTCCACATACTCACCGACAATACAGCCACGATCCTGTTGCAGATTGGACATCAGTCGTGGCAAGATGCTGTTGCGCATTATGTGTGCGTCATGGGCCGAGCCTGGGAACTTTGCACACACGTGGGTGATCACCATGTCCGCAAGGCACACCACTTGCACATTCAGGGAGTGCGTGTGCTTCCTGTTGCGGTACAGGTGCTCAGTGGCCTGGGGTGGAACAAGGCCAACATGTGTGCAGTCAATGGCTCCCACGACGTGTGGGATTCTGCCAAGGGCATAGAATGCACCCTTCACTGCCGCCAATTCACGAGCCCTGGGGAATCTGATGTACCTGTTTCGGTACAGCATCATGGCTGCCAGTACATCCCTCAGCACCTTGCTGAACATGGGCTGGGACATCCCTCCTCCACTGCCCACTGTGTGCTGGAATGACCCAGTGGCGAAGAAATGCATGGCGGCCATCACCTTAGCCGTGGGGGTGACAGCAGTCGGATACACCCTGCGGGGACGGAGATGGGGTTCTAACATGGCACACAGTCGATGCAGGGTTGGCCTGTCCAGCCGAAACTTCCTAATAACCTCTGTATCGTCCATGTCCACCAGCAATTGGTATGGGCGGTCAATGTTCGGTCTCCGCCTAGGGAAAATGGCAGAGGACACATGTCAAAGCAACACAACACATAGCAATTTCGCATACACATCACTGACATGACTGAGCAAGCACATGAGCCACAGCCCAGCTGTAAAGCTGGGACGGCACGGCCACAATACACTTACACAGGTCTCCCAATAATGGCAATGGCTAGTGAGACATACCACTGCCATGTGCATGCACATGGGGATCTAGGCCCCAATGACTTGCGGGGCGTGCTGATGGGGAATGACTGCATATTCGTCAAGCGGCAACGCCACGGCAACATGAGTGTCTGCTGAGCATGGAACTGCTTCCGAGGCTGGATGAGTATGGCACACGACGACGACGATGTGGGCACAGGCTGAGCGGCCAAAACAAGTGGGACCTGTGGCACGAGGGGATATGAGACAGTAGTAGGTGTCAGCACTGCACCCTATGTACAGCACTGTACGGATCACACCTCCCGAAACATTGACAGGTGTCCACATTGACAGCCCCATGCCAAGACGGCTGTGTGCTTGCAGTCACACGTCACAGGTGAGAGGTTACATTGCACGTGCCAGGTGGCAGACGTACATAGTGGGAGCTGGCATGTGTGTGCATGTGTCTCCTGTTCAGGATCCACCAGATGGGCGCTGACTCTGTACTGACCATTGGACACAGCATGTTCCGTGGAAGGCTTGTGTGTGTGGGATGGTGGCACTGGATGTGCCTCCGTTGGGTGGGGGGCCATGCACAGGGCGGGTACGTCGATGATTGCGCATTGTTGGTCACGGTGAGTGCACCAACTAAGATGTGTTGCCCTGTGTTCAATTCCTATGTCCGCATGATGATGGACTGTGGATGTGGGCAGACTACACATTGGTCGATGTGCTGTCTATATGCATGTGCCTTCACACCAGGCACAGCTGCCCCTGCACATGTGACCCCTGCTGGACTCGCTGCTGGGTCTGTGGAGCTGATGCACCTTCTGTGCGTGGGGCGGACAGCTCTCCTCACTTCCCTCATTGCGCATGTCATGACTTTGCCGCAGGTGACATGGATCATGGAGGGCCCACATGTACGCGTGGGTAGGCTACACATGATTGTTCACTGGTCGCCACCCCCAGTCAGTGTTTCGAATGGGAAGGTTGTCGTGCTGGTGGCATGTTCGATGTGGCGGATGGGCGGGCCTAGGTGCGGGCTTACATTCCGGACATGGGGGGTAGTTGGATTGGCGACTAGTTGCAGTACACACGGGACACGTCTCTTCCTTTCCACATCTGGGTCATCCCTTGTACTAACTGACAGTGATACAGTCATCTTCGCCCCAGCCCTCATGTCCTCCCCTCGCTCCCCCAATATGCATGCTCACCTGCGAGGCTAGCGCTTGCACAGGCAGCCCCAAGCTCGCACCAGAGAGGGCAAGGAGTGTATGTGTGGGTCCAGTTGCACGAGTGGGCTGTCTCAGGGTATGATGTGTGGCGGGACGCCGTCCACCTGCGTGGTGCCCCAAATGGAGACCCGGCCTGCATGGACTATGCATCACAGTCTTCGCCTTCCGGATCCGCCACCTGCGACACCCAGTGGCTGTGGCTGCCCTTGCGGCCATGCCGCGTCCGTCTGTGGCTGATGGCCCACACATTCACTCTTTGGCCTCTCTGGGGAGGGCTCGGGGGTGGTGGCGCACGCGCTTGCACTTAGTCGCAATGGCATGTGGCGTAGTTGGTATAATGGGCAATGGATGGGATGGTGCGAGCCACCTCCCGTGACGTCAGTGCTGCTCGTGCTGTGGTGCGTCCCCCTACACTTCCATTTGACTTGTGCCATGCTAGACGTTGAGGTTCTATTGCCTGCGTGATATGACCAGGAGGAGCGCGAGGAGACCTCTCACACACCATGCTCCACTGCCATCCCGTGCCCTGTATCGCCTGTGCGGATTGACTATGTTGGGGTTACACCTGGTCGACTGGGGCTGTGTGTGCCTTGTCAAGGGGCATGGCGGGCGCACAACAGGATCCAGCTTGTCCACAGAGGGTGGGCTGAGGTGCGCCTGGTACCGCTTTGTACGTGTGCCCGGCTGCTGTGCACACACGTGTTCACTCCCCCCGACAGGTGTCCTCTCACAATGCCCAGGGAAGCGGTGGTGTACTGTTCATGACCCCTCCCAACACGGCGTGCTCCAACTTGGCATGTGCGCATCTACCCGTCACACCCACCCACCTGAGCACTGCGTCCATACGACTTCACACGACACATGTGTGTCTTCCACAGTTGTGCTACTCATTTGCGTTGACATCCAATACCAGTGGACTACATGGTCATGTCACGACTGCCGTGTACTTCACATACTCTCATCCTCTCTCATTCGTACTTGTGAAATGAGTCAGCGGAGACAGTTTTGGTTTCAAACATTATATTGAGTCTTCTGTCCTCTGTGATGCAGTATAGTGGACACTACTGGCAGCGGAATACATGTTGAGGATATACTGAGCATGATTGCAAATGGGATAGGGTGTGGGGTTACATGTGATTGGCTGTTGCATGTGGGATGTGGGCTTCAGGGTGACATCTGCTTGGCCAAGGCTGTGCTAATGTACATTTACGTATAGCTGCGGAGCTGCGGACTTTGACACAGACGGTATACATGTAGCCTACCAGACCGCTTGGCATCATGGGCACAGTCCATCTCAGTTCCATGTGACAGGTTTGCTGCGGTTGTTCCTCATGCACGCGTGCATGTGAGATGACATCAGGGCATGTGCTTGCGTGCATGCAGCGGCGTGCCACTTGTTGTTGCAATGTGGTGGTTACTGGACATGTCACAGTCACTGGGGTCGTGTTGTTGTTGTATGCACTTGTCGTCCATGCATAGGTCCTGGTATGGGATTCCCGGGGCGGGGGTGGGAGGGGTGCAGCACCCACAGACTCCAGGCAACCTATTCATGTCCACTGAGCGGTGTGTGTGTCCATGTGCGCTGGATCCATGTCGTGTCCTGGTTGTTCGTGCAGTTCCGTCCATGTGGGTGCGATACACAGAGCCCATGCCACTGCCTCCCACGATGCATGCGGTGTTCCTGGATGTGATGGGGAACAGTGTGCATGTCCCGGTCATATCCGATGTCATGGCGATGTCGTTGATGGTGTGGTTACAGTTGCCGGTCGTTTGGTATGGCTGTTGTGGTGGTGACTGGCCAGTCCGTGCGGAAGCTAAGCATGGGTGCGGGGTTGGACATCATAGGTCACTCGGGAACCTGCGTTGTGGTCCGACGTATTTACAGGTTGTCAGGTATGCGATGCCGTCCAGCAGGGCTTCCATGTCATTGGTGGTGTACATGTTTGCCAGCCAATGTAGCGGATGGTGGCTGTCAAGGTGTTGTTCGTAAGTTGTCCCTTGGAGGACCATGATGGGGCATGCTGGGTGACATTCGATGTAGCTGTTCTCGATGATCCGTCGTGTGGAGGCACAGTGGTCCCATTTCAGTGCGGGTGCGATGTTGGCCACATACGCCATGCCCCCATAGGCAGAGCAGGCCCTGTCGTGTGCGTCCAGAGGGAGGAGTAGTGGTAGCAGGTCCGCCTTCAGACATGCCGGGTTGGAGAGGCATATCTCGACGGGATGCTGGTAGGGACACCTCCGACAGTAGAAGACGGGCATGACGCAGCTGAACAATGTGATGCGGTAAGTCAGTCGGTAACTTACGTTCAGCAGGGACAGGAGATCGCATCCCAATGTATGAAACAGGTTGGTTTTGTACAGCTTGAGCTGTTCGTCGTAGTTGGGTAGGTGTGTTGCGGTTGCCATTTCGCAGCGGTGCGTTGTGGTGGCGTGCTCCGGCTGTGTGTGCAGTCTGCAATGTGCACGCTCCGAGGTTGCTGTGAGCTCTGTGTAGTCGTAGGGAGACAGGACTTGTGTTCTGTTGGCTTGTTTGGAGGACACGGGCCCTCATCCCACATGCTTCTCAGACAGTTCAAGGTCAGTGATGTGTGACTCCTTCCAATTAACTTGCATGTGGCCGACATGGGGGAGTGTTTTCTTCTTTCTTCCCCGTCCGTTGTGTGCTTCTGTGATATGCGCTATCTGCCCTGTGGTCGGTCTCCTCGGCATGCCTGTGTTGGTCTATTCTTGGACAATGGCTGTATTCACCGGCTTCTGTCGTAGGGCTGTGGTTTCGGAGTTGGAATGGAAGGTCATTCAGTGCTGTCTGCTCTCCCTTCTGTGGGCGGCAGGCTGCCTTTCCGCTCTGCGTTGGGCCTTGTGTGTGAATGTTATTCTTGGGCCACCTGTTGTCGGTCCCCGTGCTCTTTGGTGTTCCGTTTTATATGTCTTGTTCATATGTGCAGGGTGGTATGGGTTTTTCAGTGTGGTACTGGCGTTCCTCTTCCCGAAGGGGCCCTGCTTCTCCTAGTTGGTGTTGCCGCCGCTGTGTGCTACGCCATGTTTGTTACACTGGGGTGTGTCCTGCTGTTGCGTGACTTCACTGACATGTGTGCGTCGGTTGTGTGGCGTTGGGTGTTGTCCGTGAATTGGGCGTTGGGGACATGTCTGTGGCAGGCCTGTCACGTGTCATGTGCGTTCGGGGTGGGGCTGATGTGTGTGCTGCTTGGTTGTGTCCCTGTGTCTGTGTGCGACGCATGCATGGCGCTGCGGTTGGCCTCTGCGTTGTGCGCATGTGTGGCGGCGTCATCGGCGCTTTGGGGCCGTGACGGGGTGGTTGGTTCCTAGTCCCAGGTGGTGTGTACACATGTGTTACGCGATGTTACGATTTGGCCTGTGTGTCATATGTGGATGCAATGGTGGATGTGTAGTGTACACGCGCTGGTGGGGGGTTGTCCGCTTTTTCCGCCCTTGCACTGTGTGCGCTGTTTGCGTGCACTTGTTGTGTGTGTGCCTACCTGCGTCTCCGCGGTACGTTGCGTCCTTGGTGGTGCATCAGCAGAAGCATGGGAAGGGCCTGCAGTGCTGGATTCATGCTCGGGGTGCCGCTTCTTCGTTGTCCGTGCTCTGCGTCCGTGTTACCGCCTCTCTTTCACGTGCGGTGTCTCTTAGCCGTGGGAGCCGTTTGTTTGCGGCATCGTAATTTATACGCCGGGCGGGACGTGTTTCGTCGGACGGTGTGTGTCAGTTGGGCTGCGCCGCTACGTGTACGGGCGCACTTTGATGGCGGACGGTGTTGCTGGCTTGCCGGCGGTGTTTGGCCTACTTTTCGCATCGTAATTGGACGGGCGTGTGGACTGCTGCGTGCCGGCGGTAACTGGTGCTTTTTGCATCCGCCAGCACGGCGGTGGTGCTTCCGCCCGCCATCGTAATGGGCCCCTAAGTAATTAATATTAATTAACAACAAATTATTAATTAATTGATAACAAATTACTTCACACAATTAACACTATAAAATCTCAATTAAATAAATATTAATACATTAAAAAAATTAATTTAATATAATTAAATTACTTCCCACCCTATTCCTCTATAAACCCACAACCCGCTACGGAACTAAAAAACGCAGAATTCAATTACAAAAAAATGAATAACTACTAAAAATGTAACACATATATTAAAAGATATAAACAATTCTTATACAAAAAAAATCACATACATTTAAAATATATACTAAAATACATAACACTAATTAAATAATCGATATTTAAAACAACTATATTTTTGCAAACGATATTATTGACTTCTATATTTTTTGAATCAATATTTCTTACCTTAAATCGATATTCTTGACCACGATATTCTTGCTGTGGATATTTTTCACTCACGATATTTAGGACTCAATATTTCTGTAGGTCGACATTTTAAACTCAATATTTTGTCTGCACGCCGGTCAAATGCTTGTACAGTGACTTGAACTTAATTCGAACCTCAGCTGATAGGAAATGGTGACTGTTATAACGAAGACAAGATGTGACACAGCACTAACAGCTTAAAATTCATACCCTTGACCACTTTGTGACAATATCTGTTTATATTGATGATAATACCTAGTTCCCTGTAAGAGTGGGATAGTGTCAGCCTCTCACCCACCAGTAGGATCTCTTCATTATTCAGAAATAGACATGGTGTAAACATGGTATTACATGGATTGGAGGGGGAAAGGGAAGGGAAAGAAAGGGCAAGGGAAGGGCAAAGGAGGGGGCAAGGCAGTAGCAGCTGCTACCAGATTCAGGTGTGGGGCGGGAAGAGGATATGGGGGGAGACGGGGGACGAGGGACGACTGAGAAAGAGAAAATAAAGAGAACACTTACCTGCAATGGCCGGCTGCCGCCCCTCCTCCATCTTCTTCCTTCCTGCAGTCCCGGCCATCAGCAGGAAGCACCCGGCTCCCAGGTTTTCCTGAGCCAATTACAACGCTGCAATGCAGCACTGTGATTGGTCTGAGCGCCGTGGATCAGGTAAGGGAAGGGAAGGAGCAAGGGAAAGAAAGGGAAAGAGTAAGGGAATGGAAGGAGCAAGGGAAGGGAAGGGAAGGAGCAAGGGAAGGGAAGAGAAGGAGCAAGGGAAGGGAAAGGAAGGAAAGGGAACAGAAGGAGCAAGGGAAGGTGCGGGAGGAAGGGGGAAAGGAAGAGAAGGGTGGGGACAGGAAGGTAGGGAAGGGAACTACTTTTTATAAGTGGAGTGTAAATAAAGCATTCATTATTCCAAATCCCAGGTTATACTTATTGATCAAATGTACATTTGACTAAAAGTATTAATATCAATATATTAAATTCTTTTCTTTATAGATCTTTCATTATGCTGAGTATTTGTGAGGTCTTTTTGTGATTTTTTTTTATATGTGGGAAGAAAACAAACATTGTTTTATTATATTCTAGGTACATCACCAAGAGAAGGGGCCGGTAGAGCTAATCCGTTTGTGGAACCCTTGGTGTCGAACAGAGTGGAACGGGCCGTGGAGTGACAAGTATGAGTTTATATCTATAATCAAAATATTGAGACACATTACATTCCATTTTTGTGAGCAGATTACTGTGGAAGTTTCTACAAGCATCCTGTGAGCGACTGCAATGCAATTTTTTGCTGCTTGGCCATATTTTGCTCTTATGTGATACAAAAAATATTATTTATTACAATTATAGAATTATGACAGTTAATTAAAAATAAATGTGTCCCTTGAAGTAAAATAGAGGGACCAAACAGTGAAGGTTAATGGGCATTGCTTACTAAAGTATTTGCGTAACTTAAAGCATTCATGAGATGGTCTTAACCCTTAACCAATTAAGGGCAGTTACAAGGAAGACAAACATAAATACTGTGCAAGATAAAAAACACTTAACGAGGAAAAAGTTATTATATAAATGTTATGTTTGGCTTCCGTATATAGCCATTATATAGAACAAAGAATTTGAAATCTGGCTATTCACTTCTCTGACATCACTGCAGCGAAACACTGCCCCCCCAAATCCTGTGTTCTAATCTATGATTCGCAACCTGGGGTAGGCAGACCTGCCCCTACCCAAGGGGTCCATGAATGTTTAGAAAACTAAATAATATTGGCAGAATAATAAAGTATATGAACATAAGAAAGCAAAATGTAAAACTGAGCATTTTAAGACACATCGGGCCTATTTACGAGAATGTCACGCAATGTAGCGCAGCAAGTCACCTTGCTGCACTGCTTGACAGGGAAAGGGCAGGAATGCGCCATTTTAAGGCAATACAGCGCATTTCTGCCTTTTGCCACTGCGCTGTTGCCCTTTTGGCAGCCTACTGCCAACGCAAGCACCCTTGCACCATGGTGCAAGGGTGCCTTCATTGCATGCAGTCAATCAATCACTTATAAAGTGCTGCTCTTCATACCAGAGGGTATCCAGGCGCTGAGGTTTTGCTTGTCTCAGCTGAAAATCCAGGTCTTGATTCCCCTTCTGAAATCTGGCAGGGAGGGTGATGTCCGTAGGTGGACGCCGTTCCAGGCCTTGGCGGCGAGGTAGGAGAAGGAACGACCTCTGCTGTGGCTGTGACTAATGCAGTGGGGTGTGTGCGAGGGCCAGAGAGGTGGAGCTCAGGTATCTGGCGGGTTAGTGGAAGTTCAAGTGGTGGTTGATGTATGCTGGTCCCTGGTCATGTAGGGCTCTGTAGGCGTGTGTCAGTTGCTTGAACTGGCATCTCTTCTGGACAGGGAGCCAGTGGAGGTTCTTCAGGTAGGGGGTGGGGTGGGTTTGTTTGGGAGGTTGAAGATAAGTCTGTCTGCTGCGTTCTGTATGCTCTGCAAGATTGTTTTTGTGCAGGAAGGGACACCTTTGTGCACAAAAATACTGAGAGGCATATTTCTTTTTCTATGTGTGCTGCAGAGTGCAGCACACATAGGAAGAGGTAGTAACGAGGAGAAATAAAGATATTTCTACTTGTTGCGCCTTTCCTGAGAACACATACCTTTTTGGCAAATCCCCAGGTCTACCAGTTCTGGTAAATCTGGAAATGCGTCAAAAACCATGGGAGTTGTGTGGGAACACCCACCCAATGCCCATGGAATGCCTTCCCAGGGCAGAGTAAGGCAATGCAGCGATTTACGCTGCGTTGCTTTACTCCCGATTTATGGAGCCACTCAGGGCCACACAAAGTGGCCTTGTATTGCTTCATAAATCACATGTAAGGTTTGCGCTGCTCTTGCATCACGGTGTGACGCAAGCCAGCTCATAAATAGGTCCCTTGGCTTAAGGCTACAGTGTAAATACAGCAAACAGAATTTAGTATGACCGATTTATGGCTTTTACTTGTAGCACCAGTATGCTCCGGCGAAAAGAGAGCATGGATTAGAGGCAAAAAGACAATTTGACGTGCTAGAGTGTATAATTTTGCTTCATCAACTAGTAATAAAAACAAACTTTGAAAAGTTCCAACCTGCTTTCTAACTTAAAATTGTGATTATTGTATTTTTTATTTGTGAATTAACCCTTTCGCTGCTAGGCCTCCCCCCCCCCCCACCCCCTGTGCTAAGCCTTTTTTTTTAAACTTTTTGGGCTAGTTTGTGCTTAGGCCCCTGTAACTTTTTGGCCACATAATGTATCCATGCCAAATGTGCGCCCTTCTCTTCCAACATCATGGGGATTTTAAAGGTACCCAGGGTTTGTGGCTTCCTAGAAAATATATTTTTGGGGAAAAATAGGGAAAAAGTGCTGCAGAAGAAAGCGGCTGGTTTTTTCCCTGCAAATGGTATCAACAAAGAGATTGTGGTGCTGAAATCATCATCTTCCCAGCTTTTAGTAACAAGCAGATTTTTGTCAGAAAACCAACATTTTTTATACAGTTTTGGCATTTTACTGGGACATGGCCTATTTTTGCTACTTTTTGTGCTTTCAACCTCCTCCCTGTTAGTAGTAGAAATGGGTGTGAACGCAATAATGGATCCCGGAAAGCTATACTTTTCTGAAAGGTAGACAAAATTCTGAATTCAGCAAGGGGTCATTTGTGTGGATCCTTAATTGTTTTTTTATAGAAACTAACAGTTGAAAATAGGAAAAATTGAAAATGAGTTGAAAAACACAGCCATTTGTGCCAACGTTTTCACCTGTAACTTCTTCTAAATATGACAGATTTTTTAAAGCAATATATCGTTACATCTGTTGTACCCTTCTGGTTGTGGGATATATAGGACTTGTAGGTTCACCAAGAACCCAAGGAACCCAGAGCCAAAAACTGAGCAGCGTCTTGCAGTTGTTTTTCAATCATTTGGTAAAATATAAAGAGTGAAAAACAGGTATCAAAAACGCCTATGCATTTCCGAAATGGGAACAAAATATAAAGTTTAGAAACAGTAGCTATTTGCACATCTCTGAAATTGTGGGTACCCATACTAGCATGTGAATTGTAGGACATTTTTCAAAGTGACTTCTTTTTTACACATTGTCTTACATTTGGAAGGCAGAAATGCATAGAAAGTCAATAGGTAATAACAGTTGCTCTACAATTCTGCGTTCTCCTAAGTCTCCCGATAAAAATGGTACCTCATTTGTGTGGTCAGGCCTAGTGCCCGCGACAGGAAACGGCCCAAAACATAAAGTGGACACACCACATTTTTACAGTGAAAGCTGACTCTTTTTTTGCAAAGTGCTTAGCTGTAGATTTTGAACCCTAGCTCTACCGGCACCTAGAGAAACCTAGCAAACCTATACATTTCTGAAAACTAGACACCCAGGAGAATTCAGGATAGGGTGACTTGTGTTGCTCTCACCAGGTTCTGTTACCCAGAATCCCTTGCAAACCTCAAACTTTGTAAAAAAAACACATTTTCCTCACATTCCTGTGATGGAAAGTTCTAGAATCTGCATGGAGCCACAAAATTCCACCCAACCTGTATTCCCCAAAGTCTTCCGATTATAATTGTACCTCACTTGTGTGGGTAGGCCTAGTGCCCGGGACAGGAAACAGCTCAAAATGCAACGCGGACACACCACATTTTTACAGTGAAAACTGACCCTTTTTTGCAAAGTGCCTAGCTGTAGATTTTGGACCATAGCTCTGCCGGCACCTAGGGAAATGTTAGAGATGGGGGTCTCTAGTTGGCAGAGGTAGGTACCTTTGTCCAAATAGGGACCCTTGCTTCTAGTCAGGGTAAGGGGGATACACTCCTAAAATAATCCCTGCTCACCCCCTTGATAGCTTGGCACGAGCAGACAGGCTTATCTTAGAGGCAGTGTGTAAAGCATTTGTGAACACATACAGTAATAAAGTGAAAACACTACAAATAGACACCACAGAGTTTAGAAAAATAAGTAATCTTTATCTAAACCAAACAAGACCAAAACGACAAAAATCCACAATACAGTAATAAAAATATGACTTGCAAATGGTAGAAATAGTTCAGTTCAAAGCAAATTTCAGATGCAACACTTTTCACACAAAGTACCTTAGATGCGTCGTGCGCACGAACAAAAAGGGTTGCAGGGAAGGTGATGGGTCTGTTCCTTACACTCAGGGAAGGTGATGCGTTGGTTCCTTGCTCTCGGGGAGGTGATGCGTTGGTTCCTCACTGCTGCGCAGGGGAGGTGATGCGTCGGTTCCTTACCGGAGAGGAGGTGATGTGTCGGTTTCTTACTGCGTGGGGAGGTGATGCGTCGGTTTCTTACTGCGTCCCCCAACGATGTGACAGACTTGGCTCCTCAATGAAATGCGACGATCTGGGATGATGCGTGGGTTCTTGCAGCCGCACAGCAGGCCTTGCGTTGGAATCGGTGCAGTGATTTCGGACTTCGGAGATGGGTGCACTCGATGTGGCGTGCGAGGATTTCTCGAGCCGCGGGCAGGCGCTGTGACGATTTCTTCGGCGATGCATCGGAAACAGGTGTGGATGCGTCACACTTCTTGAAGTTGCTTTACTTTTCCCAGCTCCCAGCGGCAAACAGCCTCCAGAGGTCCAAAACAACAGCAGGCACCTCTTAGCAGGTCAGAACTCCCAGCAAGGAACTTCAGGGGAGCTGGTGGTGAAGTCTTTGTGTCCCTGAGACTTCAGAACAGGAGGCAAGCTCAGTTTCAAGCCCTTGGATATCTTCCTCAAGCAGGGGACAGAGCAAACAGCAAAGTCCTTTTCTCCTTTCCTTGGCAGCAAGTAGCCACTACAGGCCAACCCCTCAGCTTCTCAGGCTCTTCTCCTTGGCAAAGGTTCCTCTTGATTCCCAGAAGTGATCTAAAGTCCTGGGGTCCGGGCCCCAATATTTATACTACAAAATCCTTTGTTTTCTGGTGGCAGAGAAGCCCTGTGCTTGGCCAAAACCGGTTCTGTCTTTTCTGGTGCAGCTTCCTGGCAGGAGGTGAAGACAGCATTGTCTTTGACAGACCAGTCCCATTCAGGTGAAAGGAAATATCCTCGCCCTACTCTAAATGCAGCCCAGGTCTATTCAGCCCAGCCCTGACTCATCAGGCTCCCTGGAGCCACTGCTCCTCCCCAGCCCCTGCCATCCAAAAGCCAGACATGCAATACATAAACCTAGCAGAGGCACACTGGATGGCTAAGCAAAAAAAGACTTACTTTCTAAAAGTGGTATTTTCAAACACAGAATGTAGAAATCACCCTCACTAAAAGATGCATTTTAACATTCTGAGTTCAGGCATACTAAACTTTATTTTACTACTTTGTTCCCAGGCGCGAGTTATGTTTATAAGATGTTATAAGCAAACTCCCCATTCTCTCCTATGGGAACAGGTAGCCTTGCAATAGTGAAAAATGAAATTGGCAGTAATTCACTATCAGGACATGCCACACTCATCAGAGCATGTCCTACCTTTCACATACACTGCACCCTACCCACAGGGGTACCTTGGGCCTACCTTAGGGGTGACTAACATGTAAGAAAAGGGAAGGTTAGGGCCTGGCAAGTGGGTACATTTGCCAAGTCGACATGGCAGTACAAGACTGCACACAGGCTCTGCAATGACAGGCCAGAGTTACATTTACAGGCTGCTTATGTGGGTGGCACAATCAGTGCTGCAGCCCACAAGCAGCATTTGATTTACAGGCCCTGGCACCCACAGTGCACTGTACTAGGGACTGATTAGTAAATCAAATCAGCCAATCATGGAAACACCAATCCATAACAACAATTTACAGAGGGGGCACTTGCACTTTGGCACTGAACAGCAGTGGCAAAGTTCCCAAAGCATCTAGACCAGCAAAACAGAGTCCAACACACAGCAAAAACACAGGAGGCAAAGGCAAAAAATTCAGGGGAGACCCACGCCAATGGTGCCAGGTCTAACAGGAAACCTAGCAAAACTATACATTTTTGAAAACCAGACACCCAGAGGAATCCAGGAGGGGGTGACTTGTGGATTCTGGATAACAGGTTCTGTTACCCAGAATCCCCATCAAACCTCAAATTTTGTAAAAAAAAAAAACACATTTTCCTCATATTTCTGTGATGGAAACTTCTGGAATCTGTGTGGATCCATAAAATTCCACCCACCACGCATTCCCCAAAGTCTTCCGATGAAAATGGTACCTCACTTGTGTGGGTAGGCCTAGAGCCCGCAACAGGAACCTGCCCAGAACGCAACGTAGACACACCACATTTTTATAGTGAAAACTGACCCTTTTTTCGCAAAGTGCCTAGCTGTGGATTTTGAACCCTAGCTCTGCCAGCACCTAGGGAAACCTAGCAAACCTATGCATTTTTGAAAACTAGACACCCAGAGGAATCCAGGAGGGGGTGACTTGTGTGGCTTTCACCTGGTTCTGTTACCCAGAATCACTTGCAAACCTCGAACTTTGTCAAAAAAACACATTTTCCACGCTTTTCTGTGATGGAAAGTTCTGGAATCTGTGTGGATCCACAAAATTCCACCCACCCTGCATTCCCCAAAATCTTCCAATAAAAATGGTCCCTCACTTGTGTAGGTAGGCCTAGAGCCCGCAACAGGAAACTGCCCAGAACGCAACGTAGACACACCACATTTTTACAGTGAAAACTGACCCTTTTTTCACAAAGTGCCTAGCTGTGGATTTTGAACCCTAGCTCTGCCAGCACCTAGGGAAACCTAGCAAGCCTATACATTTTTTGAGAACTAGACAACCTGGGGAATCCAGGAGGGGGTGACTTGTGTGGCTCTCACCAGGTTCTGTTACCCAGAATCCCTTGCAAACCTCAAACTTTGTAAAAAATAAAACACATTTTCCACACATTTCTGTGATGGAAAGTTCTGGAATCTGTGTGGATCCACAAAATTCTACCCACCCTGCATTCCCCACAAAACGACCTGGTTTTGCAAGGGGTCACTGGGTTTTTTGCCCCGGGCTCGGCCGCTATCTAGGGAAACCTACCAAACCCACACATTTCTGAAAGCTAGACACCCTGGGGAGTCCAGAGAGGTATGGCTTGCGTGGCTCCCCCAGCGTTTTTCTACCCAGAATCCCCTGTAAACCTCAAATTTAACTGAAAAAATCATATTTTCCACATATTTTTGCGTGGGATCGCTGTCCCGGCACAAATGCCCTACCACACAGCGTTCTCCTGAGTCTCCTGAGTAAAATGATACCTCACTTGTGTTGGTGGGGCAAGGCCCTGTGACTGGGAAGGGACAAAAACATAGGCATTAAGGGTATAGCACAGTGAATTCTAAGCACTACTTTAAAAAAAAAAAAGTTTTTAGCTGATTCTGCATTAGACACTCACACAAGTGAGGTACCATTTTACTCGTGATACTGAGGGGAACGCTCTGTGGTAGGACATTTATCCCGGCACGGTGATCCCACGCAAAAATATGTGGAAAATATGATTTTTTTTCAGCTAAATGTGAGGTCTGCAGGGGATTCTGGGTAGGAAAACGTTGGGGGATCCATACAAGCCATACCTCCCTGGACTCCCCGGATGTCTAGTTTTCAGAAATGTGTGGGTTTGGTAGGTTTCCCTAGATTGCCGCCGAGCCCGGGGTCAAAAACCCAGGTGCCCCCCTTGCAAAACTAGATAGTTTTGTGATAGGTAATTTTGATGTCTCCTCAATACGTTTTGGCCCTTGCCTGTCGCGGGTACTTGGCCCACCCACAAGAGTGAGGCACCATTTTTTATCGGGAGACCTGGGGGAATGCTGGGTGGTAGGAAATTTGTGTCAGCCCAGTGATCCCACATCTTTCCCACACAGAAATTTGAGAATAATTTGATTTTTTTCAGCTAAATGTGAGGTTTGTAGGGGATTCTGGGTAGGAAAACATTGGGGGATCCACGTAAGCCATACCTCCCTGTATTCCCCCGGGTGTCTAGTTTTCAGAAATGTGTGGGTTTTGTAGGTTTCCCCAGATGGCTGCCAAGCCCGGGGCCAAAAACCCAGGTGACCCCCCCTTGCAAAACCAGGTCGTTTTGTGATAGGTAAATTTGATGTCTCCTCAATACGTTTTGGGCCCTTGTCTGTCGCGGGTAGTTGGCCCGCCCACGTGAGTGAGGTACCATTTTTATCAGGAGACCTGGGAGAACGCTGGGTGGTAGAAATTTGTGTCAGCCCGGTGATCCCACAACTTTCCCACACAGAAATTTGAGAAAAGTTAGATTTTTTTCAGCTAAATTTGAGGTTTGCATGGCATTCTGGGTAGGAAAATGTTGGGGGGTCCATGCAACCCATACCTCCCTGGACTCCCCAGGGTGTCTAGTTTTCAGAAATGTGTTGATTTGGTAGGTTTCCTTAGATGTCTGCTGAGCCCAGGACCAAAAACGCAGGTGACCCCCTTGAAAACCAGGTCGATTTGTGATTGATAGGTGGGCTCCTGTGTTTTTGGTCCCGGGTTTGCAGACATTTAGGGAAACCAAAAAAAAACAGACATTTCTGAAAAAAATGATACCTTACTTGCGTGGTTGGGCCAAGTTCCTATGACATGGAAGGGCCAAAAACGTGTAGAGATTGAGGGGGGCCCAAAGCGGGTCTAAAAGGGCAGTTTGTTTATATGTTTTTAGGCTGACGCTACTTTGGGCATCCACACAAGTGAGGTATCGTTTTTCTCGGGAGACCAAGGGGAATGCTGGGTAGTAGGAAATTTGTGCCTGCATGGTGATCCTACAACTTATCCGAACAGAAATGTGAGGAAAATGTGACTTTGTAAGTAAATTTGAGGTTTGTGGGGGATTCTGGGTAAGAAAACACTGGGGGATCCATTCAAGCCACACCACCAGCCAAGAGTCAGTACACGCACACAACCATCCACACACACCACCAGCCAAGCGCCATTTATGCACACCGCCAGCCAAATGCTATCAATGCACACAGTCAGCCAAGCAATGTCAACGCACACCACCAGCCAAGCCCCACCCACGCACTCCGCCAGCCAAGCGCCAACCCCACACACCGCCAGCCAAGCAGGGCCAGACTGGGAACAGCAACCAGCCCTGGCAGACTGCTGCTTGACTGGCCCGGGGGGGGGAGAGTGCTAGTAAAAAGCACTGCTCCCACTTTTGTTACTGGGGCCCGATATTGCAGCACTGCTGCAAAACCGGCCCCCAGTGACAAAACCACCCGCCACAGCCAGAAAACCAGCCCCCACCCCTCCGGCCCACCGGGGAAATGCCCGGTGCCTGCTAGGGCCAGTCCGTCCCTGCAGCCAAGCACCCTCCATGCACACAGCCAGCCAAGCACCAGTCCACATACACCGCCAGCCACGTGCCACTCCACGCACAGCACCAGGCAAGCGCAAATCTACACACACCATCATCACGCTTGAGTCCACCCACACCATTAGCCAAGTGCTGGTCTACACACACTGCCAGCAAAATGCCAGCCAAAGGTCAGTACATTCAGACCGTCAGCTAAACTCCAGTTTACACTTACACAAACTCTCCCTGGTTTCTAGTGGTTTTCTGCCCCCGCTTGTATGTAGATGAGAATAAAAATATCACAGAAACAGCCAAAATGTGTGCCTAAAAAAAGGGAGCGACCCTTGTCTATGGGGCTTCTCACTGGCATGCCCATAAACATATCCCTGGTGGGCTTTCTGCCCCCACCCGCAGACGCAGATAAGGGGATATTGCCCCGATCTGCCTTCTGGGGGGGGGCAGAAAGCCTTTTTTGGCAGTGGAGGCATTAGCATGCCCATTCTCGACAGCCCCCACCCCTATGTATAGAGAAAACAACAAAATCCCTGGTTCCTAGTGGGTTTTTGCCCCCCCGGGGGGCAGATTATGGACTATTGCCCCCATCTGCCTCCCGGGGGAGGCAGAAAGGCTGTGGCAATTGGGGTGGAGGCAGTGGCATGCCCATTTTGGGCAGCCCCCCACCTCTACATATAAAAAAAACAATCCCTGGGGCCTAGTGGGCTTTTTACCCCCCCCCGGGGGCATTTCAGGGGCTATTGCCCCATCTGCCTCCTGGGGGGGCAGAGAGACTGTGGGATTTTGGTGGGGGGGCATTGGCATGCCCATTTTGGGCAGCCCCCACCCCAAGATACATGAAAAAAAATCCCTGGTGCCTAGAGTGCTTTCTGCCCCCCCGGGGGGGGGGGACAGAATTAAGGCTATTGCCCCCATCTGCCTCCAAGGGGTAGAAAAACTGTGGAATTTTTTTTGGGGGGTGGGGGCATTGGCATGCCCATTTTGGGCAGCCTCCACCCCTAAAAACAATAAAAAACATAATCCCTGGCATCTAGTGGGCTTTTTGCCCCCCCCCCGGGTTGGGCAGATCGGGGGCTACTGCCTCCATCTGCCTCCCAGGGGGGCAGAACGATTGTGGAATTTTGTGGGGGTGGGGGCATTGGCATGCCCATCTCGGGCAGCTCCCGCCCCTAAATTCAATAAAAAAAAAATCCCTGGCTTCTAGTGGGCTTTCTGCTCCCTCAGGGGGGCAGATTGGGGGCTACTGCCCCCATCTTCCCCCCAGGGGGGGCAGAAAGACTAATTTTGCGGAGGCATTGGCATGCCCATCTTGGGCAGCCCCCACCCCTAATTGCAATGAAAAAATATCCCTGGTATCTAGTGGGCTTTCTGCCCCCCCTTGGGGCAGAAAGGCTGTAATTTTGCAGGGGGTGGGGGCATTGGCATACCCATCTTGGGCAGCCCCCAACCCTAAATTCAACAAAAAAAAATCCCTGGCGTCTAGTGGGCTTTCTGGCCCCCAAGTGGGGCAGATAGACTGTAATTTTGCGGCGGTGTGGGCATTGGCATGCCCATCTTCAGCAGCTCCCACCCCTAACTGCAATGGAAAAATATCCCTGGTATCTAGTGGGCAGATTGGGGGCTACTGCCCCCATCTGCCCCCCAGCGGAGGCAGAAAGACTGGTAACTGCTTTTTCCAATGGGGGGAGCAAAGGCCCTTGCCCAAGGGGCCGCTCACCCTCCCTGGTGCTTAGTGGGTGGATCCCTGCTTGGGGCCTGCTTGGGGGGATTCTCCCCTTTCCAACGATACCTCTCCCGACTTTCGACATGCTCAGGGGGCTGAGATAGCCCCCTGAGCACATAGAAAGTGAAACTGAAATAAACCTATCGGCTCATTTCAGTTTCGGTTTCACTGACATGATGTCAGCGCGACATGCGCGCTGATCGTCATTTCAGGGAAACCATCTACACAGCCTCGGGAGTTGGGGAAGCTCTTCCCCATCTCCCGAGGCTGTTGGGGAGAAAAAGAAATTCCTCTGGTGCCCGCACCAGCGGGATTTCAATTGTCATGTGCGAGCACGGCCGGGAGCCTTCCTGCGCACATGCCCACCGTGGCTCAGGACGGCTCCCGGCCGTCCTGACCATGGAAGGGGTTAAAGAAAATAACACGTTTCTGTATTTTTGTGTGTTGTTTTGAGGTTCAGGTTGTAAAAGTTGCTGAGGCCGTAGTCCCCGGCTTCCAATAGTGATTTAGTTAGGTTTAACAGAAGCTAAAAGGTTCCTGTAGTGAATGTTCATGGTGGTCTGCAGTGTACCCTTCATCACAAGACACCCAAGGGACAGGACATATGGTAATCTGGGTGTCTTCTATGTCACCTGCTGCAATCTCCCATGTCGGTTGCAATTTTCTGCAGCCCCATGATGACTAGCAGCTCTCAAACAATTGCTGTTAGAGTGATACTGGCACTCCTCTTTCAGTGTGAGAGGAAAGAGCATGGTTTTGGGCAGGATGGGGGAGAGAATGTGCAGGGAAGTAGGCAGGTAGGACATTAAGGAATTGTTTTACATTGGGAAAGGCATGATTGGAAGGTGTTGGCAAGCATATACTGGGAGGATGTTTATGGAAGAGTATAAACAAGGGTAAATTGAGAGGATGGTGCAAAGGCAGATATTTTTTGTGGGGCATTGGGTGGGATTGGGGGTAGTTCTCCTGAGGGTGTAGGTGGATGGATGGCCCAAAGCCGTTTCCTTTAAGGCAGCCTGTTGTATACAGCTCATGCGTGACTCCTCAAACCGTGGACTTTTTATGTAAGCATGGAACCGTGGACTTTTTATGTAAGCATGGAAAGAGGATGTGTGCTTCTAAACACAAAATTAAATTAAAGATGGATAGTTGTCAATAGCACAGTGTTTTTCACCTTGTGGTCCAAAGTGATATCACAAACAATCCGAGCTTTTCTCTCTTCAAAAGATCAGTGTGTTTTTGCCAGTATTCATTTAAATTTGATGCACTGTGGGTTTTGACACAAGAAGGGTTGCGCAATCTGATAAAGTCACTGTCCTGTTAGAGGTGAAAGAGAAGGAAAAGGTCTAACGTGATATCGAAGATTGTACAGCTCTGGGCACTTCTAGCCATGTACAGAAATTATACAAAATCACCCTAATTATTACATGGCTCGTGTTTTAGTAGCTTGTTTTGAAATAACTTGGTGTAAACCTAGTAAAAGAGCATATGGAATAAAAGACAAAGAATATTTCAGCAGAAATAAGTTTAGGAGATAAAGAGCATAATACATATAAATAACCTAATGTCCTGAAAAGGCAAATCCTAAAAATTCTAGCAAGGACTTATTAATAACTCGTAATGCAGATCATGGTAAGCCACTTTCTATGCTGTGTACTGTGCATCAACCAATGAGTAGGACTCACCTGTCTTCCTCCCCAGAAGAGCTGAAGGAAGTGACCTGATTAGGGCTACCCGGGTCACATATGACCACCTCTCAGCCTTCCTACAAATGAAGAGTGGGTCAGACAGTAGAGAATACAAACCAAAGTATTTATTAGTAATACACTCGAGTGGAGTCCGGTCTGACCAGCCTCCTTAGATTGCTGCAGAGGGACTGACTTCTACCCCCAAGACAACGTATAATGTACATCTTCAGGATCACTAAAACACGCCCAGACTGGAAATTTCCAGTTGGCAGCTAGTGAACAATGGAGATACAGAAGGATGAGTTGCAATCCCAGGACCGGGTACATGTTATCACAACGTCAAGGTTACTTTGCCTGCACCCGCCGCTCTAATGGTGGGAGCAGGCCTATCTAGTGAGGAAGGTATTCAATGATTAAAACAGTCTATTCATTTGCACAGCAAAGCTCAACCTTGTCGAAATTCCAACAGGAGGGAAAGGGAAAATAAATAATACAGCAGCTGCGTTCACTGAGGCAGACAAATGAATGAGACGGAGACTAGTTTCGGTCATGGATCAAAATGGCGACTCAACTCAAAATGGTGCGGCGAATGGTAACTTTACATCGAGCAATACACTGGCAGAGTGAATACATAACATTTACATTTCAACAGACCCTCCTTTTAGCATGAGCTAACCATTGAAAGTTGAGAGAATAGACAGGGCAGCATAGCGTGCATACAACAAATAAACTTCAAAGTTCAAAACACTTCATTTATTCAGCATCAAAGGAAGAGGAGTCTACAAATATACCCTCGTCTATCTGCATAAAGCACAGCATTAGTATCATGGATGGGCACCTTCTGCTTTGGGGTAAGGAGTGTGATACAATAAGTACAACAGGCCGGGAGACATTGTATACATAGGCAACAGGTGAGGAAAATACCAGCGACTACCGCTAGGAAAGCAAGGATCTTCCAACCCCAGGATGTAAATATGCCCCTGAACCATTCAGAGAGTGTCCAGGAACCATTCTCTTGGTGTATGTTGGATCAAAGCCTATGCAACTTCTGTATGGCAGCAGATACGTTGGGGGTGTGGTCTGGGATGTATACACAACAGCTACTGTCAATGACATGACAGGCCCCTCCCCGGTCAGCAAGGATGACGTCTAACAGCATCCGGTTTTGTAAAGCAACAAGCCTCGTAGCCTGGAGCTCAGCTGTAATATTCGTCAGAATCCCTGCTGTCATATTAATGACCCCTTCTACAACTCTGGTGAGTTGACTGATATTAAGGCTGTTGGACATGGGGTCCCAAAAGGGCACAATACCTTACATGGCGTCTGTGAACTGTTGCAAAGTGGTATCTGTCTGACCTATGTCTTCTGTATTAATAACCCTTCTAACTTGGGGCAGGTATGCACCCCTACGCTGTAATCGATGGTCCGTATGGTAATTGGATGGTGCTATATACACTGGGGGAAGAAGAAAAGAGAGATAGCATATACCTGACCACCCCCTAGGAAGCCAAACATAAGCATGGGAGCCGCAAACAAAATGGATATTATATGGTGGGAGCAAAGGCGGGCTACTAGTCATGCTCAACGTATATGTGTAATTGCAATTACTCTCCCCCACTTTCACCATTCCAATTCCCCGAACACAGAAACCAGCTGTTGTATTGACTACTGGCACTGGCATCGCTTTATCCTGTGTAATATTGCGTGTTTAGAAAGATCGGAAATATTCAGTTGCATTGAACCCCTGGAAATCTAACATTTCATTTCGAAGCCATGTTTCGTTCTTTACCTGCTCATATACATTCATGCAAGCTGTTGGAGACAATGTACCAGGGGTCTCTTGTTCTCCTAGCCTTGGGGAAATATACACTTACTTGATGGTAACGTATATATTGTAACACAGTGCGGGAGTCAGCAGAGGTCATATTCATAGCAGAGAAATGAAAATGATAATGCACCATAGTAAACAGTGTAAACCACCCTCGCAACTTCCTAAATAGGATAATGGCATCGACAACAAAACATCACTCTTATGTGTAACTGAGGGGAGCAGTCCACAGAGTTTCATGGGCCTGATGCAACATTTGTAAAAATACATTGTCTACATAAGATTTCCGATGTTCTCCTTTGTGAGGAGCCAAAGTAACAAACATGTGTTCAGGGGGGACGGGTGTTGTCCCAATCAAAGAACTTGCGGGATACTTTTCCTCTAAAAACCAAGATATCCCCAACACAAATATCAACGCAATTGCAATTATAGATACGAAAACTATTTTACTTTTAGTGGACCAACCCCACTCTGGGCGCGGAGGTGCAAATGGCTGTTCTACCTCAGTAATGGGCCGACCGAATGGATACATAGTGGAACCAGGGGAAAAGAATGCAATAAGACTAATGTCAAAGGCAAAAGTTCCCAGTGTCCGTTAGAGCCTCATTGGCAGACTCCTATTGTTCATCAACGTTGGCGCTTTTGAGCACTGGCGGTGGAGCTGTTTGATCCTAGCTCTTGAAGAAATCCCACGTCGTCCAGGATACCGTACCTCCCTCCAGGGAAGCACGCTCAATTGATCCAGTCCGCTGTCCAAAGAATGTACCAATTCCACCTCTCCCTAATCTACTGTTGGTACCATAGGCAAGGTACACCCTGATCTGCACAGTCCATCCCTAGTAATATGACTTCTCCTTTGGTGCACTGTTCCTCTGTCGAGGGCGCAAATTGTACCTGACTACTCCAAGCACACAGGGGTCCGTAAAAAGGGGGTCAGACACAGAGGGGCCAGTGGAAGGGGGCTCTGAAATTTCTTTAATCTCCGGGGGCACTGCTGCATTTAGCACCTCATGGTTCTCAGCCTCTGTTTGGGTCCACCTAAGCCTGGCATCCGAAAAGGGAAGAAATCGGGGGACTCGCTCGCTCTCCAAGTCCCCGATTCCCTCGCCGACCCACTGGTTGTAGGGTAGAGGAAGAGGCACTCTGCGGCAATGCTGGCAGTGTATCCAGTTCTTTCGGCCGGCCACCTTGATGGCAGTGCGTGTTGCAAGGAGCACCTGGACCAGCCCCTTCCACCTCGGCTCCAGACTCTTCTTTCTCTGGAAATTGCACACCAACACAAAGTCACCAGGCCGAATGTCGTGTCCTGGCCCCTCAGGTACTGGTGGACGGGAGTTCTGAATCTGTTGGTGAATAGAACGCAGACTTTTAGTTAACTCATACAAATAAATAATCCACCAATAGAGGATATTCAATTTCCGAGAATCAACGAGGTCGCAGGACGCCCCAAACGTTTGCGGGGCGCCCAAACACGACCTCGTAGGGTGACAGTCCTGTTCTAGAATGGGCTGTCGTTCTTGTGGACAAAAGGGCTAATGGTAAAGCATCTGGCCACTGCAAACCTGTGCTCTCCTGAATCTTTGCCAGTTTCAGTTTGAGAGTACCATTGTACTTCTCAACCAAACCTGCGGACTGGGGGTGATTTGCAGCATGAAATTTTTGTCTGATATGCAGTCCCTCGCAAACTAACTGGATAACTTTCGCATTGAAGTGACTTCCACTGTCACTCCAAATCAAACGGGGCAAGCCGAAGCGAGGAAAGAACTCCTTCAGGAGCACATTTGCAGTCGCTATGGCAGTATTTTCTTTGGTGGGGTAAGTCTCAACCCACTTACTGAATGCACAGACAACCACCAACACATATTTCAAATTATTGACTCGATCCATTTCTATATAATCAAGCTGGAGGACCTCAAAAGGAAAGGTGGGAGGTGCAAAATTATCAGGGGGCGTGGGAGTACCTTTCCCAGGATTGTGCATCATGCACACCATACAATCTTTGACTAAATGGGCGGCTGTCTTCGGGATGTTATCATTTTGCCATACAGGGTCTAACAACTTACAAATACCTTTCGCACTAATGTGAGCTGGCCCGTGCGCCATGGTGACTACGGGAAGAACATATGCATCTGGCAGCATCCATCTCTGTTTCCCTGACTTATCACCCATCCTCATCCAGACGTGCTGTGCTTTCCTGCCATATCGCTAATTCCTCAATAGTTGCCTCACTTTGTATCTCCTTGACATTTTCCAGCGTATCCTCAAACATGGTGACCTCGGGCACCCACCTAGTGGGACCTGCTACAAACATCCTTTTCATCTTCGTTCGGGCTGTCTCCTTAGCTCACTGATCTGCAAAGGCATTCCCTTACCCACATTACCAGTAATTTTCCTGTGTGCGCTACACTTTATTATCGCTAATCTCTTGGGGAGTGTCAAGCCGACAAGAGCCTATGTATAAGGGGGCCGTGTTGGATCTTCATCCCATGGGAAGTGAGAAACCCTCTCTCTGCCCAGAGCCTTCCAAAATTATGGGCAACTCCGAAGGCATACTGACTGTCAGTATAGATATTGACAGCCAGTCCCTAACTCAACTCACAGGCTCAAATAAGGGCAACTAGCTCTGCAGCTTGAGCCGATTGACAGGGAACTCGTGATGTTTCAACTACTGTGTGCAGTGTCGTGATTGCATATGCAGCTGTTGTAGTGCCATCTGGTAACTTGAAACAAGAATGAACAAAAATCGAGGAACGGGGGCTTTTAAGAAACAGGTCCAGCAACATGTCGACCTTTTAATCCACTCTCACTCGTCATTACACGCATTTAGCTGCAACAGGTTGAATTCCTCCTGCCAGACTAGACTCCAGTAGTCTTTTTTAACCATAGCACAATGTCCAGTTAATAAAGGTTCCCTGGAGCACTGATAGCTATTTTTATTCTCACGCACACGCACTACACCCACTATACTCACTACTCTACGCCCCCCCACCCCTACACATAGGGCCTCTTGGCGTTCTCATCTAAAGACCTCCGGCAAAGAGCCCCCCTGAGGGGCCTGTTGGGCATTGCAGCGCCGGCCCAACGAGGAGCTGCCCTATGATGAAGCATGACACCTCTCGGGGTGTGTGAGGGCCCTTGCTCCTTATTGGAGCTCTCCCCTTTCTGATCCTTCTCCCACCCGGGTTCCCCCATCTTCCCTCCTCTCCCTGACCTTCTCTTTTCTTTTGTCCCCCCTTTTCCCTTTAGGAACTGGATACCACTTCTTGATCAACTTGAAACAAGAGCCATCGACATATAGTTCCCCTTGGGGGTCAGATAAGGGAACATCAGTCAAGTCTACCCGTCCTTTCGTCTCTTCCTCTGTTCGGAAGATACAATCATGTATATCAATTTCCTCACTCTCAGAAGGGAGGGGTAGCAACGTGACTGGGTTCAGAGTGGCACATCTTTTAATCGTGACATGCGGTGCAAAAAGAGTTAGCTCATAACCGGTCAGACGTGCTCTGGTGAGGTGCTGTGTCTTGGTCTTATTCAAAAGGGTATCCACCGCATGGGGCACCATGACTGTGAGGTCAGTATCAAGTACGAGCCCAGCCGATTGTCTTATTGAGATGGCCACAGCCACGACCGCTCTTAGACAGCTCGGGAGGGCTCTTGCGACAGGGTCAAGAAGCGCAGAAAAAAAGCACATGACTGTTGCTTACCCTCTATAGCCTGTGTTAAAACAGAAAGCGCGCAACCATCCCTTTCGTGCGCGTACTGCATGAACGGCTTCGCATAATCTGGCGTACCAAGCACAGGCGCAGAGCAAAGCACAACTTTTAATTGCTCAAAAGACTGCTAACATTCAGGCGTCCAAGGCAAGGGTTCTTGCACATCATTAGTGGTTAGTGCCAGCAAAGGCTTTGTTAGTAACGAGTAGTTAGGGATACAGTGCCGACAATAGGAAGTAATGCCAATAAAAGCGCGCACATCCTTTTGAGTTTGAGGGATAGGCATTTTAACAATGGTACTGATACTCTCAGGAGTCAATCTCCTACCCTCCTTCTACAGTAGGTGACCAAAGTAGGTGACCTCCTGTCGACAATATTGAAATTTGGAAAGGGACACTTTATGTCCGTGGTGTGCCAAATGCAGCAACAATTTAACCGTACTGTCTTTGCAACCCTTTTCAGTGTCAGAAGCGATGAGAAGGTCGTCTACATATTGGAGCAATACATTACCTGAGGGGAGCGTGAGGGAGTCCATTTGGGCTTTCAAAGCTTGATTATATATACTAGGGCTCTCAGTATAGCCCTGAGGAGCGCGACAGAATCTAAGCTTTTGCCAGCCAGTGTAAAACCGAACAAGTACCTGCTGTCTGGATGGATCGGGATACTACAGAATGCATTTTTTAAATCAATGACAGAAAAGAATTTAGCAGAAGAAGGAATCATCGTTAGAAGAGCAGTAATGTCAGGGACCACGGGAACTGAGGAACTACTATTTTATTAATTTTGCGCAAATCAATCAAAAAACGATAAACATCTGGATGATCATCATAGTAGCCTGAAGGTGCCCTCTTAAGAATGGGAAGAATGGGGCTATTACACACATTCGCAGTCGTCTCTTCGACAACCCCTGACTGAATCAAGTCTTGTATAATTTGCAACAAGGCTCGCTCCCCTGCTTGTGGTATTTTGTACTGAGGAATACGAGGCTAAACGGCATTGTCATTAACTTTGATAGAAACTGGGAGAATCTGCAATAGTCTTGCATCTGTGTCACCTGTTGCCCACAACGTGGGCGGCACATCCTTAAATTCAGCAGGGCGGGGTGCATCTTTGGACAGACACTGCTTAGAGCTGACTACATTCGGGCCCATCGTCATGTAAACACCATCCGGGGAACAATAAATTGTAGCATGCAGTTTCTTTAACAAATCCAATACCATTAAATTTTCTCCACAATTAGATGTCAACAAAAATGGCGAATCCACAGTAAAAGGACCTATAGTCAATGTGAGAGGTTTGGAAATGGGGCTTACAACCGGTACACCAGAAAATCCTACCGAAACATTATTATGGCCAGACAGAGCTGCCCCAGGGACCAGTGAACAGGAAATAGAGCTATTCATAGCACCTGTATCCACCAAAAATTCCCTAGCTGAGCCATGCAAATCTCTAGTAACGTAAGGGCCACGCTGATCTACAGGTATCTGAACTGGCCCCTCACCCTGTCCCTGGCTGTCCTAGCTGTGAGACATCCCTGTCACCTCATCCATGTCATAGTCATCGTGATAATACTGTCCACCCCTAGTGTCGTCGAAGTAGTTACTACCCAAACGATCCTGTGAGGCTGCCGCATGCTGAGCTCTGTCCACCAGCTCCACGACCCCGTCCACGAGAAACCCGTCCTCTAGGGGCCGCAACCTTCTGCAGCAGCACCGGGCACTCACTACGCCAATGTCCCTCCTCTTTACAATACGCACACTGATTCGGCCCTACAGGTGTAGTATTCCGGCTGGTAGGCGGAAGCTGCCGGTCCAAACCACCACGTCCTCTACCATTCCCCCTAGAGGCCTGCTACAACAACACCTTTGTCTTCAATTCCTTGTGCTTTTTCTCCACCTTCTCCTTCTCCTCATTCTCCCTGTGTTCACAATACTGCACCATACTCAATATTACAGAAGGGGAGGAGGTAGTCCAGGTGCTCTCCGAGGCCTGTAACCTAGTCGCAATCTCCGGAAGCAAGTTCATGACAAATCTATTAATGAACACTCGGACACCTCCCTCCACTGACAAATCCTGCACACTAAAATCCCAAAACACCCCTTCAAACCGAGTGAAGAAATCAGACACACTCTCATCTTTCTTCTGATGACATGCCGTTAACTTGTCCCAATCTACCCTCTTCGGTGGAATAAGGGAGTGCATGTACGTAATGATTAGGCCACGCAAAGCTAGTATCTCGGCCTTAGGCTTCTCCCCAGGCTTTTTCTCCTGGTCCCACGCCTTAATCTGATCCCAGGTACCACCCAATACCACAACATGGTCCTGTGTGTGCACTTGCCTCCAAATATCAAAGGGCACCAGTAAACCAAAGAACATCTCAATATCTGCAAGGATCATCACTGTCGATGAAGCAGCCTCGGTCAATTCTTTATAATATGCAGTAGGATTTTTCCTAGGGTCAGGTAGCTGAGTCTTAAGGGACAAAACCTCACTCCTTTTCCATGGAGTATAAACCCACTGTTCTTGGAAACGGGCTTCCACCCGCGGCCTAGAAACATTGTCATGTGGATCCCGCAACTCTGGTATTTCAGGGTGGTATATGGGGTGACAACAAAAAGACAAACGGCAGACCAAGGTCAAGCACATCCAGTCCACATGTACAGTAAATTCACAAGGTGGTGCAAACACTTCCTACACCCGCCGTCCAAAAGGTGTCAGTAGTCACCAAGTTCTAAGAAGAAAATGGAAGGTGCACACGTGATGAAGTCAATACACGCACGTCGAAGTCTGTTCCAGAATTGCTTCTTTTTATTCAATCAAATTTGTTAAACCTGGCACACAGCCAACGCGTTTCGTTCCCGATTTTAGCCAGAGGGAACTTCGTCAGGGCTGTAACATTATAAACAAAACATAACATCAATAGAACAATAACAAAACATAACTAAACAAGACATAAATAATATCAGACGGCCCACAAATTTACATGACAAAACCTCACGTATATAGTGCATCTATTATTCAAACATGTACAAACATATACAAAACATCAAAAAGTATGTATGTCAAACAGTCAGAAAAAACATATATACAACCTACAGGGGAAAGACTTCATTTTCAAATACACATATTTTGATTTTTTATATATACTGGGGATGGATAGTTATTTCTTAAAGGTACCATAACATGCAGCAGCACCATACATAAGAAAGGTGCAAGACAAAATAAGTCTATACAAAAAGAAGGGCACTTCTGCCATATAAAGCTGGAGGGATCATATATATGCTCATTCTTATTGAGGGATCCCTCCATTCAAATCAGCAACTCATTTGAGTGTTCATGTGCCACATTGTCTTCAAGCCATATCTTATTATTTATATTTTCAAAATTAGTTGAAAACAGTACAGCCAAATGGCTAAAGAGTCATTAATTAGGGTAGAGACCATAATTAATACACTTAAAAATAACCGGCTAGATAATAAACTAAATCTCACCTCCTATATAATCAATTTGACAGTAGCAGGATTGGACCTCAAGAGGCATAAATTAGCCACGATTACAGTAAGGTTAGTAGGTTCTGGGACAAATAAGAGGAAAGAAAGAATCACAAAGGTGGACCAGTTGCAAGTCCCGTGAGGGGACCAAAATAAATCACTTTGTTAGACTTATTAAAGAGATGTAAACTCACCTCACGCTTCAAAATATTGGGCTTTAAAATTTCTTTTTCTTATTTGGCGAAATCAGTATAGAGAAAAGGTCCAGAACGTTTAGTCATCAAATAGACTTTATAAATAAAAAGTCATGCTGTATCAATCTGACAAAGAGATAATAGCACATATCAGAGGTGGCACCAGATGTTAAATTATATAAGTACCTAAATAGTTGATAAGTACATCTATCGAAAGAATGAAAAATATCGAGATCGGCATCAGATGTTAAGCTATATCCAAACTTATGTAACCTCAAAGAATGTCATCCAGAGCCACAATGAACGGAGTCAACCATAATGATGTTCAATACCCCTGTTTAAATGGGGAACATTCAACTAGTTCACACCATATTATAGGGACAAAGGGTCATATTTTGCATACTGACACCATTTTCGAAAAAACTATCGCCTACAATACAATATATATCTCAAGGGTTATCAGACCCCTATTGATCTAAAGAAATAGGTTCTTTGTATATCCAAATCAGCTTATCCCTCAAATCCATAAAAACACAGTTAAAAACATGAAATCATGCAAACGTTTTAAAACCAACAATGACCAACAATGACGTGGCAAACCAGAAAAAAGCACGACATTGCATCCAAACATCCAAACACAGCTATAATGTACATTGTGCATACCCATCACCTCATATTGCATGGTATGGGCTCAAATCACCAAACTGTTTTCTTATGGTGATTTGAGCCCATACCATGCAATATGGGGTGATGGGTATGCACAATGTACATTATAGCTGTGTTTGGATGCAATGTCGTGCTTTTTAAATTGATTTCTGGTTTGCCACGTCTAGCGGCATTTTTCTGTGCTGCCTCCATAAATATATGGCTGGTTTGTGAGGTCACTTAGCGATTTGCTATCTCCGGTTAGTAACTTTGTCTTAGCTCATTGTTGGTTTTAAAACGTTTGCATGATTTCATGTTTTTAACTGTGTTTTCATGTTTTTAACTGTGTTTTTATGGATTTGAGGGATAAGCTGATTTGGATATACAAAGAACCTATTTCTTTAGATCAATAGGGGTCTGATAACCCTTGAGATATATATTGTATTGTAGGCGATAGTTTTTCGAAAATGGTGTCAGTATGCAAAATATGACCCTTTGTCCCTATAATATGGTGTGAACTAGTTGAATGTTCCCCATTTAAACAGGGGTATTGAACATCATTATGGTTGACTCCGTTCATTGTGGCTCTGGATGACATTCTTTGAGGTTACATAAGTTTGGATATAGCTTAACATCTGATGCCGATCTCGATATTTTTCATTCTTTCGATAGATGTACTTATCAACTATTTAGGTACTTATATAATTTAACATCTGGTGCCACCTCTGATATGTGCTATTATCTCTTTGTCAGATTGATACAGCATGACTTTTTATTTATAAAGTCTATTTGATGACTAAACGTTCTGGACCTTTTCTCTATACTGATTTCGCCAAATAAGAAAAAGAAATTTTAAAGCCCAATATTTTGAAGCGTGAGGTGAGTTTACATCTCTTTAATAAGTCTAACAAAGTGATTTATTTTGGTCCCCTCACGGGACTTGCAACTGGTCCACCTTTGTGATTCTTTCTTTCCTCTTATTTGTCCCAGAACCTACTAACCTTAATGTAATCGTGGCTAATTTATGCCTCTTGAGGTCCAATCCTGCTACTGTCAAATTGATTATATAGGAGGTGAGATTTAGTTTATTATCTAGCCGGTTATTTTTAAGTGTATTAATTATGGTCTCTACCCCAATTAATGACTCTTTAGCCATTTGGCTGTACTGTTTTCAACTAATTTTGAAAATATAAATAATAAGATATGGCTTGAAGACAATGTGGCACATGAACACTCAAATGAGTTGCTGATTTGAATGGAGGGATCCCTCAATAAGAATGAGCATATATATGATCCCTCCAGCTTTATATGGCAGAAGTGCCCTTCTTTTTGTATAGACTTATTTTGTCTTGCACCTTTCTTATGTATGGTGCTGCTGCATGTTATGGTACCTTTAAGAAATAACTATCCATCCCCAGTATATATAAAAAATCAAAATATGTGTATTTGAAAATGAAGTCTTTCCCCTGTAGGTTGTATATATGTTTTTTCTGACTGTTTGACATACATACTTTTTGATGTTTTGTATATGTTTGTACATGTTTGAATAATAGATGCACTATATACGTGAGGTTTTGTCATGTAAATTTGTGGGCCGTCTGATATTATTTATGTCTTGTTTAGTTATGTTTTGTTATTGTTCTATTGATGTTATGTTTTGTTTATAATGTTACAGCCCTGACGAAGTTCCCTCTGGCTAAAATCGGGAACGAAACGCGTTGGCTGTGTGCCAGGTTTAACAAATTTGATTGAATAAAAAGAAGCAATTCTGGAACAGACTTCGACGTGCGTGTATTGACTTCATCACGTGTGCACCTTCCATTTTCTTCTTAGAACTTGGTATATGGGGTGCACTTCCCTCATCGGAAACTGGGATACTGTCTTCGGACTCTTTTCAAGCAGCCTATTTCGATAAGCAGCCAGCGTTGTGACACTACTAAAAACCTCACCAGGTGCCATACCAGTAGCATATACATGATCCCTAATATCATAAATAATTTGGGGTGCTACATCATTGAAACACTGTTCCCACAGTCCAATCAAAGTAGCCGACATATGCTTAAGCGCATGCTGCTGCACAAACAGCTCAGAATCTTTCATCAGATGCCACACATCCTCCACACTGTAAATGGGGTTACGAGCCCACTGGGCTGCTTGATTAGCCACCACCTGTTTTTCAGATTCCCCCACATCAGATCGTATTAGCGTCCGACCTAGCCGGTCCTTGAATTTTGTGCAGTCCCTATCCTCAGGACCGCGTACTGGTGTCTCGATAGTCTGCAACATTGGGGAATAGGGGAAAACAGTAGGAGTGATAACAGAGGTACCGGGCAACAACGTCGCAGCTGGCTGTGTTGTGGGCGTAGGAGCTGGTGAAAAGGATACCGAAGCAACAGGAGTTGCCGAAGCGTTAACAGTCATAGTTTCCACAGACGGCGATGACAAAGAAAGGACAGGAGGTGCCGTGGCCAAGGCAGGCGGAGCAACAGTAGCAGAGACAGGGACAGCAGAAATAGAAGAATCGGGTAGCTGGGTCTGCGGGGGAAGTACGGGGTATACCTTCTGTGGGGCATACAGAGGCGGGGGTCGAGAATCTAACAATTCCTCCACAAAAGTGTCATTCTCCTCTCGGGCAACATAGGACTTTTCACATTGTAATCGAAACTTCCTATCAACACACTCCATTCCCTACTCTATTTTCTCTCTATCATGCGCTACATCTTTCTGAGTCACTGTCTGCATTCTCCCCTACGGGCCTCCTTCTCGGCTTTCATTTGTCTCTGTTTAGATTCCTTTTGCCACGTTCTGAGCGAATCAAACATCGACTGCCTACTCCTTTTCGCAAACAATTTATCCTGTAGGAAATTAATTTTCTGTTCATCAAAAGTGCCCGTCAACGGCCACTGCAACTCGGCGTTGTCCCTCGTATATTTGTGCCATAACGTACTAAACATAATAGGGCCAAGGCCATGTTTTACATACATGTCAAAATTTGGTGTGCCTTCTGGAGGCACTGGCTGACTTTCTTCCAATCGAGCATCAGCAGAACAACAACGACAGCCCAAACAAAACACTTTAATAAGACACCACATTTTCAAAAGAAAACAAGTTTACTATTTATGCCGAGCAGATACTTGCAAATATCTTTTTCAAAGTCGGTCCTCAGACCTCATCAAATACAAATCAAAAAATGGTACCATGCTCATAAAGAACTCAAACAAATTCAAGCGCTTGGCCAAAGACGGTCCTCAGACCGTACCAAATAAAAATCAAAATGGCGCCAATCCACAAGAACCAAAGCAAACTCACCTGGTGCAGACAGGTCAAACAGGTTTATTCTCCACTGCCGACTCTCCGGACCAAACGGTCAAATCCAAGGGTTTCGCGGTTCAGGACCCCAGTCGGGATGACCACTGGACGAGGCACTGCCCAGTCAGACAGACGGGGCAGCTGCGAGTAACAGACTCTCTCGTGCAGGGATCCCCGTCCGCCCGTCCGACCCGACGTGGCCCCGACCTCCTCACCCAGGATGGGCCACCCGATGGAGTCACTGTTTGGGTGCCAACTGAAGGAAGTGACCCGATTAGGGCCACCCGTGTCACTCGTGATCACCTCTCAGCCTTCCTACAAATGAAGAGTCGGTCAGACAGTAGAGAATACAAACCAAAGTATTTATTAGTAATACACTCGAGTGGAGTCCAGTCTGACCAGCCTCCTTAGATTGCTGCAGAGGGACTGACTTCTACCCCCAAGACAACGTATAATGTACATCTTCAGGATCACTAAAACACGCCCAGACTGGAAATTTCCAGTTGGTAGCTAGTGAACAATGGAGATACAGAAGGAGGAGTTGCAATCCCAGGACCAGGTACATGTTATTACAACGTCAAGGTTACTTTGCCTGCACCCGCCGCTCTAAGGGTGGGAGCAGGCCTATCTAGTGAGGAAGGTATGCAATAATTAAAACAGTCTATTCATTAGCACAGCAAAGCTCAACCTTGGAAAAATTCAAACAGGAGGGAAAGGGAAAAAAAAAATACAGCAGCTGCGTTCACTGAGGCAGACAAATGAATGAGACGGAGATTAGTTTCGGTCATGGATCAAAATGGCGACTCAACTCAAAATGGTGCAGCGAATGCTAACTTTACATAGAGCAATACACTGGCAGAGTGAATGCATAACATTTACATTTCAACATAGCTGACCTTGTTTGGATTCTGCAGTGGACATGCTACTGGAATACTCAGTTAGGGGAGCATAGACAGTGTCAGCACTAGCGACAGAGTTGCTGTGTGATCTTTGCATTGCTTGAAGTCAGGTGATTTTGGCTCCTTGGATTCTTCTTCAGGTCCAGAAAACACTCCCCCCCCCCACACTAAAACAAGCAAGGAGCTGACCCCAGTTCCAATGGTACATTGGATGATATCTGGTTTTCCCATCTGTAAGCGGAGACTCACCCTCCTTCTAAGTGTGAATCAGTGAAGTGTAATCTCCTACTGCATGTTGATGAGCATCTTTGGGCTCTAAGCACTAGCTTTTGATAGTGGGGTCACCCATTAACAACTTAGTGGATCTTCTAAAAAACTATCAACATAAGCCACTTCTACAGGACAGAATGCACTTCTGATGTATTCGGGTAACCAAAACCTCAACCTGTCTTCATGGACGGTGAAGGTCCTCCCTGTGCTGCAGCAGTCATTATAGTTTAGCTCCTCCTTAGCCCCTTTGCTGTCCTTCTGCAGAGACAATTTCAATGCCCCTACTCAGCAGGCAGGTGGCTCTGGATTTTGATGAATATCCCAACTCCGGAGCAAAGAAGAATTTCTCAATCACCACTGGTGTGGGACCCAGGATTTATGTGGAGCAATCTTAACTGGAAATCTGTACATCTTCTTTATGCTAAAGCTGCAGACACTACTTGTGCATTCCAACAGTCAGCTCTGCAAATGGTACTGTGCAGTTCTGCTCTTTTGAGGAATCCACTCAAGCTGCTCCAGCCACATCTTTGTCACAAACTATGAGCAGGATGGTGGGGTGCAGCTGCGAGTCTCCAGGTAAGAGAGACTCGAGACAAAACAAGAGCACAGATTCAAGGGAGGTTGCCCATTTAAATAAATGTTAATCTGTGGAAGGTAGCTTTCCAGAGAAGAAGGTAGTCTTCCAAAGAACAATAGGGCAGGAAAGGGAGGAAGGAACTCCCTACCTTCAAAGGGACCCTCTGTCACATCGTTTTGCCACTCTTCAGCATAATCCGTTACAAAGGAGACCTGCAATGCTCTGTGGAGAGGCCTACAATTCATGTACAGTGCATTGGTCCTCTCCAACCTTCCATCTTAAGTATCACTTAACTATAGAAAAGACAAAATGGATCCCAATGTGGAAATTGCCACCTGTACTACACATGCACCATACTTAACATTTCCACACACATAAACCGGTACACTCATGGGACATCCATGTCCCACATGGATGGGCAGATCACAGGGCTGCAGGGGACTGACAGACCCCTTTAAAAAGTTGAGAGCATTAACAGTTAAAAAGGTACACCTTGCCACTACAAATGGGGTAACTGCCCTCACTGAAAGTTATCTACAGCCTGGCAAGCTGGAATTAATCATACTTGACAAAGAGGGTGCACATGGTGTGCCCCTCTAGACAACCAAGTCCTGCTCTGGATCTACATCTGTGTCACAAAGGTACCTCCTTAAGCTTTTCTCTGCTGCAAAGGCTACCCTGAAACCCATGGAACCCGTTTGTCATTGGTATCATTTCAAAACCACATCTCTACTGGAATTCTGGAGAGCACATAAGACCTGGCTGTCCAACTCTAATGACCATCAAGTGCCTAAATACCCTCCTGAGAGATTAGTCGTGCTATACAAATCCACTAATTGATTGAAAACCTTCTTCATTGAATGCAAAATCACCTCTTGCAATAAATGCAATGCCAAATGAAACTTAGTGACCATCACACTTCCTTTGTTATTTTAAATGTTTATCCTCAATTTACATGTACCATGACGGCACAAATTTCAAATAGTGCAATGTGTCCTTTGAGAAAAAAATCATAAACCAAAGAGAACAAATACAACCAAATCAGTGGTGAAACAGAAGAGTGCTTGTGTCTATATAAGAAACAGATTGTAGGTTCTATGATAGTTTATTGATCAAATTTGCCAAGTCATTTGTTAGTTAACACTGTTAATGGTGTTTCAACTCTTAGGCTGGAGAGGAGGGCCTCATCAGGACTTAAAAATCATGGGATATCTGAATGGCCAGTGTATTATGTTCAAAGGTAAAATCTGTCTCAACTTAATTACGGTGGTAAAGTGAGTGCTCATCCTTCAGTAGATAATAATCTACTTACTCTGGGCAGTTGTACTACCTCTGAGTAAGCGTGTATCCGTCTGGTGTGTTATTTGCTAAAAAGCTATTCTCGTAGTAAGAGAACTGGGTGCATTCCCTGTATGCTATGAGGCAGGCACGGGGAGCATCTAATTCTCCCAGAGAGAAAGGAAGCGCGGCTGAGTGATCATCACTGCCCGACTGGAATCACAAAGTTCCTCCAGCACACATGCATGATTGATGTGTGTGCTGAGGCAAGGGTCAAAAAGCAACAGTTTGCTCTGAGATTTTAAGACGGGGCATACATTCCGAAGGATAATGCAGGGACCTTAGTCCTTCAAAACAGATGCCTCACCCAGATCCGAATGCTTCAGGGCTGAGAAGTCAGGTCATAATACTGGAAAAAGTGGTGGTGTAGTCCATCTGCATTTTATTGCTCTAGTCCTTCTATTCTTCAAATTGCAGACCAATCGCTGAAAACTGATTGGCCACTAGAGCAACTTAGGTTTCTGTTTCTTCTTAGCCAACAGCCACTTAAGTGGCTTATGATCCATCTGAACCAGGAGCCACCCCTGCCAAGATGAATTCAGTTTGACTTCCAGTTTAGTTTGCTTATCATGTCAACCCTGGGGTGAGTGAGATGAATAGAAAGAGCAAAATAATCCATGACCTATTTATAATCCTCTTACTGTTGAGGAGTCAGGTCAGTGGCACGCTTCACCCCTTCTGCCGAACTATCCTTTTCATCACTATGCAATAGATGTGTGAGGGGATCACTCTCCTCTTTAACAATTTCTCCCATTCTCAGCATTCTACCAATGTAGTCTCTCCTGAGTTAGGGCTTCAGCTGCTTCACAGGAACCCCATCTAGGGTTCCCAAGTGGTGCATGTATTAGCTAGGTAGTTAGCATCAGAGCTCTTTCTCAACACCTTGTAGAGACCACACCATTTGCCTACCAAAGCTTGAAGCCAAACTGGCTTGAGCACCACTACATCTTAACCTACTTGGTATATAGTCAACATCACCTTCTGATCACATCATTCCCTCATACATTTTTGGCTAGACCGAAGGATAGTTTTGACCTTGTTCATAAACTGGAGATTCAGTTGTATGAGGCGCAGAACATAGGGGCATATTAGCAAGGCGATTATCGCCACTTTAGCGGGACTTTTTCCCGCTAATGCGGCGATAATATTATCGCCTTATCAACAAGCTGTCGCTAACTGCTGTTAGCGACAGCTTGTAGGCGATAGCGACCGGGTTGGGTGCCGCTTTGCATGCCAGCGATATTTATCGCTAATGGCATGCAAAGTAGGCGTTCCCCACCTAACAGCGACTGGAAACAGTCGCTGAGGTCGCTAACGCCTATCAGCGAGGCAGGGGCGGTGATTAGCGAACCAGCGCTAAACACGTTTAGCGCTGGTTTGCTAACACCTGGTCCCACCCTGACTTAGCCATGTAATCCAATGAGAGGTGGATTACATGGCTAAGTCCCCTCGCACTATCAGCAAGCAGAACTGGGAACAGTGTGAATATCGCCTGTTTTCAGGCGATATTCACACTGTTCTCCAAGGTTTCTATCGCTTTGGAGATTAGCATTGCTGATTGCACGCTAACTCCGCGATAGAAACCGGCAATGCCTGTCGATAATTATCCAAGCGCTAATTGCACTTTGCGATAATTATCGCCAGGCATTGCTAATATGCCCCATAGTTTATCAAATCATGGCTTGGAACTCATGCTACCTACCCAGCCCTCGTTGACCAAAAGCAGTAGGCTGTGGACAGGATGTCCAAACAGAAGCTGAAAAGGGCTATATCCTACCCGCTTCTGAAGGATTTCTATGCAGGTATACAACAAACATGGCAGGAGGCATTTTTTCTAACATTCTCAGTTAGAGTTCCCATCATGCTCTTCGTTATCTTTTTAAAAAGTTCCACCAACCAATTAGTGTGCAGGTGGTACATATTGGGGAAGTAGTAAGTCACACCAGCTTTCTTCCTCATCACCCTCATCTATGAAGATATGAAATTCATTCCTCTATTTGATAAAGTCTTTGAGAATCTGATTCTGGAGAAGATCGCAAAGAGAGCATTTGCCACTATCTTAGTAGTTGCTCTCCTTAGGGGTACTGTCTCTGGATAATGGGTGGCATGACTCACAGCAACCAAAATATATTTGGTGCCCAATGCAGGGGAGGGATCAAATGGTTGGGTTATGTCTTTGCCTACCCTCTCAAATGTCACACTGACCATGGGTAGAGTTACCAACGATGCCTTGGCTCCACCTCCAGATTTGCTATTTACTTGACAAGTGAGGCAGGTTCAACAAAATCTCTCTACTTCTCAATCAATTCCTTGCCAGTAGAACAAAGGTTCTATCCTGTTCTTGGTCTTTTGGATCTCCAGGTGCCTTCATGGGATAGCAACAACAGAAAGTTTCTGTGCTGTGGTGGAACCACCAACCTCTTGCTGACACCTCGTTCTAGATTCGTAGATTCACTATATAGCAGCTGATTTGACATTTCAAACCATTCTTGGTGTCTATTGTGAGATAACTCTGAACTAAATTTATGTTTTAAATTATAGCAGCTTATTGAAATTAGGTTGTTTTACAAGGATAAAAGGAAACAAAGAATTGAGATGGGAATCTTGCTTCCTACACAGAACGACCCTGAACTGTGTATCCAGTCAAATACAATTGACCCTTCGAATTAATACAATTAACCCATCGAATGATGCAAAGGGCACCCGGGTATGACAGGCACTACGAGATCTAAGTGAGAAAGTGATAAATGGTAATAATTAATTGAGGAGTTAAATGGCTTGCTGATGCAGGCAGTAATAAAGGACAAGTCAAACATTCAATGATTTTCCCGGAACCGTAGGAAGACTTAAAATATATGATTATTTTTACGGGTATTTTCTCTCTTGAAATTTTTTATTTGCCTGCATATTTTCAATACCCCAGTGTAGAAAAGTGCCCCTTTTTGACATGGTCACACCCACTTTTTGCCTGGTAACTGATGTCATTTTGACTGGAAGTGCACTTGGTCCCTGCTAACCAGGTCCCCAGTGCCAGAGTTATTTCCCAAAACTGTACTATTGTTCCACAATTGGCACAACTTCAACTTCACTTGTAGTCCCTAGTAAATGGTACACCAGGTACCTAGGGCATGGGGACTGAAGAGGGACCCCTAGGGCTGCAGCACACATTGTGCCACCCTAGGGACCCCGCACCAAGCTCATGCAAGCTTCCTTTGCAGGCTGAGTGTCTTGGTTCAGATGAAACTGTAGAGTCGACATGGCACATGACCGTGTGTGCCATGCCTACAGACACTTCATGAGATATAGGTAAGTCACCCCTCCAGCAGGCCTTACAGCCCTAAGGCAGGGTGCACTATAATCCATGTGTGGACACATCTGCCAGAGCAGATATGACCCTACAATGTCTAAGTCCATTCTTAGGCATTGTAAGTGTGCAGGAAAGCCATAAAGAGTACAAGGGCTGGACACTCGTCATTACGAGTTCCCCAGCTCCATGAAGGCTTCACTGAATCCTACGATGCTTGGTACCAAACATCTCATCTTAACGAACCCGCACTAATGCCAGTGTTGGATTTATTTTTAAAAAATGCACCAGAGAGCACCTTGGAGGTGTCCCCTGCAAACTTACCAGCTACTAGTGGGGTTACCGACTGGTCTCAGCCAGCCTGCTACCACTAGACATGTTTCTGGCCTCCTGGGGTGAAAGCCTTCACTCTCAGAGTCCTGGAACAAAGCCTGCTCTGGGCAGAGGTGTTCACACCTTGTACAAGCAGAAATTGGTGTGCAGGGCTGCCTTCGAAATGCAATCCAGGCCTCTCCAGCTAGTGGAAGATGCCAACCCCCCTGTCCTGTCCCCACTTTTCGGCGGGAGGAGAGGTGGGAACATTTGTAAGATTAGGAGGTGTGCCAACACCTAGCCAGTACTACCTCTAAGGTGGGGCAGCTGATGTGGACCCCACTTTTCAGAATCCTCCATCTTGTGTTGGAGGGAATTAGCCTATTAGGATCATGGTTATGCCCGCTTCCCACAGTAAGTGGTCATATAGAGGCTGTAGTCACCCTAAAGGTAGGTAGCCCATTGGCTACTACCTGGTACTACCCTTAATGCCCCTATATTGAGTATTTAGGTGGCACCCCTCGACCCAGAACTTCAGATTTGATGGACCTAAAGAAGAAGAGGACAAAGACGAATTGCTGAATCCAAGAACGGAGTGCCTGCTGCAGATGTTTGTAGGGAACCCCTGCCTGCTGCTTCAAGACTCGACCATCGTGGAGCGCTGTCTACTCTTGACCTGCCGCAGTGTGGCCTATAAGAATGCCAGAAGACTACCATCCATTCACTAATCACCGCAGAACTCCCTTAGAGTATAGCTATTCTCCTGCAAACTGCAGGCACCGAAACCGCAGAGTCCTTTTCATTGATTTGCAGCTCCCTGGCCCGACGCGCACAGCAACTGACCTGGAAGAGGTACTCATGCTCTGGAAGTTCAGATCTGTCTCCTCACCAGGTTTGGCGGCACCAGGACTAACCGGATCTGTGTAGCACCAACCCCCTTGGTACCGGACGCCCTGCAACAACAAAGACCGACATCGTAGAGCCAGTCGGGACTCCAACTGCACCAGAGCCCAGCAGCCACCAAGGGTCATCCAGACCCCTGAGGCCCACTAAATGAGTGGCCTAGCACTCTAGTATCTGCCCCTGATTGTGAAGAGCACCTTTATGCACCAGCCCAGCCAACCAACTTGCTCTGCACCCAGCTCGCCCGGCCTGCGTACTGACAAACCGGATGTGCTCTCATATCCCTAAGGCCCTTGCGACCCCAGCTCCAGTATGGGAACCCTCGGACTTGCCAGCAAGTCCCCTTGTGCAGCTTGTTTTTAGTGGACCCTCCTTCCCTGTAGCACCAGCTACCAACGACACTGTCACCCTGCTACCGACGGAATTCTGGACGCACCCAACGAACTGTTGGTAGGACATTGGACTTTAACCTTCAGCTATTCCAAACCCGGAGGGGGAACCCCTACAACTGTCTGTTCTGTGTGCATTACCTACCTGCTTTTTCCTCCCATAAGATTGTAGGGTGCGTAATTGATCATGACTTTGAACTGTTTATCTTTGCGAATTTATCTAAAATACTGTACTTACCTTTGAACATAGTTCTTGGTTGTAAAACATATAAAAAGAATTGTTATTTTTCTAAATTGGTCTTGGATTTATTCTTGAGTGTGTGTCTCATTGACTGCCTCAGTGAGTACAACAAATGCTTTGCACTACCCTCTAATAAGCCTTACTGCTCTCCCACACTGCCACAAATAGAGCGTTAATATTATCGACTTTTGCCTTAGTCAACCACTGGGGACTAACTGGACTCTCTGCACAGTGTATTTCTTTTTAGTGCACTATATAGAGAGCCAGCTACCTACACCCAGTTATTGTGACAGACCATAAAAGGTAGCCAAGAGGGACATGGGGGTTATTGTTGTAGGCAAGGTTACTATATCTATTTGTCAGACCCATGTGTTGTCAGTCACAAGCTTGCAGAGGAATTCCCAAAAATAAAGATGATACTGAGGAGACACATCTAGGGAGTGACATGAGGACATCAGATGCTGATGGCTACTCTGTCCAGGACTTCTATCACCCCTCATCAGCCAGGCTAGCTTGACTCCTGTGTCATGGCAAGAACAGGACCCACTCGAGGTGAAAAATGCCAAAAGAACACTTGATGGAAGGAATGCTGAACAATGTCAGATATGGGTCTAAATCCATTGTTGTTTTGGTCACTATGCCATTCCATTTTGGACCCAGCCATATACAAATCAGTTTTGACCAGGCTCCTCATGGGAACAGTCCAGTCCAAGCTGCCAGACCAAGTCCTCACCAGGCTGGAAACAAGCATTCTGCGACCGGTTTCCGAATATTACCCTCATCAGCCAGGCTAGCTTGACCACTGTGGCGTGGAGAGCACGGGACACATGTCTGGTCATACCCGTCTCACTAGGGGTGACAAATGCAAAGAGAACAATTGATGGATGGAATGCTGAACAATGTCAAAACTTCACCCCAGTACAGAAATCTGGGCCTAAATCCATAGTTTTTTTGCTCACTATGCCATTCCAGTTTTGAACCAGCCAGATTCAAATCAGTTTTGACCCTGCTCCCCATGGGAGCAGTTCAGCCCGAGCTGCCAGGCCATGTCCTCACCGGACCTGAAACAGGCATCCTAGGACCTGTTTCGGGGTATCACCCCTCATCAGCCAGGCTATCTTGACTACAGTGGCATGGTGAGCACAGGACCCACGTCTAGGCGTACGTGTTCCACTTGGGAAGACAAATGCAAAAAGAACAATTGATGGATGGATGCTGAATAATGTCAAACATTCACCCCCAGTACGGAGATCTGGGCCTAAATCCATAGTTTCTTTGCTCACCATGCCATTCCAGCCATGTTCAAATCAGTCTTGACCCTGTTCTCCATAGGAACAGTCCAGCCCAAACTGCCAGGCCGGGTCCTCACCGGACCGGAAACAAGCATTCTGGCACCTGTTTCAGGTTGGCATCCCTCATCAGCCAGGATAGCTTGATTCCAGTGGTGTGTCGAGCATGGAACATAAGCCTGGGCATACCCATCCCACTCTGGGTGACAATTGCAATAAGAACAATTTATGGACAGATTTCTGAACAATGTCAAACATTCACCCCCAGTACAGAGATATGGGCCTAAATACATAGTTTTTTTGCTCACCATGCCATTCCAGTTTGGACCCAGCCATATGCAAATCAGTTTTGACCCTGCTCCCCATGGGAACTGTCCAGTCAAATCTGCCAGACCAAGTCCTCATCAGGCTGGAAACAAGCATCCTGGGACCATGTTTCAGAATATCACCCTCATCAGCCAGGTTAGCTTGACCACAGTGGCGTGGAGAGCACAGGACTTATGTCTGGTCATACCCATCTCACTAATGGTGACAAATGCAAAAAGAACAACTGATGGACGTAATGCTGAACAATGTCAAACATTCAAAGCCCCCCCCCCAATACAGAGATCTGGGGCTAAATCCATAGTTTTTTTTGCTCACTATGCCATTCCAGTTTGGAACCAGCCATATGCAAATCAGTTTTGACCCTGCACCCCATGGTAGTAGTTCCACCCAAGCTGCCAGGCCATGTCCTCACCGGACCTGAAACAGGCATCCTAGGACCTGTTTCGGGATATCACCCCTCGTCAGCCAGGCTATCTTGACTACAGTGGCATGGTGACCACAGGACCCACGTCTAGGTGTACGCGTTCCACTTTGGGAGACAAATTCAAAAAGAACAATTGATGGATGGATGCTGAACAATGTCAAACATTCATCCCCAGTACGGAGATCTGGGCCTAAATCCATCATTTCTTTGCTCACCATGCCATTCCAGCCATGTGCAAATCAGTCTTGACCCTGCTCCCCATAGGAACAGTCCAGCCCAAACTGCCAGGCCGGGTCCTCACCAGACCAGAAACAAGCATTCTGGGACCGGTTTCAGGTCACATCCCTCATCAGCCAGGATAGCTTGACTCCAGTGGTGTGTCAAGCATGGAACCCTAGTCTGGACATACCCATCCCACTCGGGTGACAATTGCAATAAGAACAATTGATGGACAGATATCTGAACAATGTCAAACATTCACCCCAGTACAGAGATCTGAGCCTAAATCCATAGCTTTTTGCTCACCTTGCCATTACAGATTGGACCCTGCCATATGCAAATCACTCTTAACCCTGCTCCCCATGAAAACAGTCCAGCCCAAACTGCCAGGCCGGGTCCTCACCAGATCGTAAACAAGCATTCTGGGACCGGTTTCAGGTTGACATCCCTCATCAGCCAGGATAGCTTGACTCCAGTGGTGTGTCGAGCACGGATCCATAGTCTGGGCATACCCATCCCATTAGGGTGACAATTGCAATAAGAACAATTGATGGATGGATTTCTGAACAATGTCAAACATTCACCCCAGTACAGAGATCTGGGCCTAAATCCATAGTTTTTTTGCTCACCATGCCATTCCAGATTGGACCCAGCCATATGCAAATCAGTCTTAACCCGGCTGCCCATGAGAACAGTCCAGCCTGAACTGCCAGGCCAGGTCCTCACCAGACCGGTAACAAGAATCCTGGGACCGGTTTCGGGGTATCCCCCATCATCAGCCAATTAGCTTGAATCCAGTGGCATGGCAAGCACGGAACCCACGTCTGGGCATACCCATCGGGGTAACAAATGTAAAAAGAACAATTGATGGACAGAATGCTGAAAAACGTCAAACTTTCATTTGCGGCACAGAGATATGGGCCTAAATCCATTGTTTTTTCCTTTCCATGCAATTCTAGTTTGGAACCAGCCATATGCAAATCAGTATTGACCCTGCTCTCCATGGGAGCAGTCCAGCCCGAACTGCCAGGCCATGTCCTAACCACACCTGAAACAAGCATCCTAGGACTGGTTTCGGGGTATCACCCCTCATCAGCTAGGCTAGCTTGACTACAGTGGCATGGTGAGCACAGGACCCACGTCTAGGCATTCATGTCCAACTCAGGGAGACAAATGTAAAAAGAACAATTGATGGACAGATTTCTGAACAATGTCAAACATTCACCCCCAGTACAGAGATCTGGGCCTAAATCCATTGTTTCTTTGCTCACCATGCCATTCCAGATTGGACCCAGCCATATGCAAATCAGTCTTGACCCTGCTCCCCATGGGAACAGTCCAGCCCAAACTGCCAAGCCGGGTCCTCACCGGACCGGAAACAAGGATTCTGGGACCAGTTTCAGGTTATCACCCCTCATCAGCCAGGCTAGCTTGACTCCGGTGGCATGGCGAGCACGGAACCCAAGTCTGGACATACCCATCCCATTCTGGGTGACAAGTGGAAAAAGAACAATTGGTGGACGGATTGCTGAACAATGTCAAACATTCAACCCCAGTACAGAGATCTGGGCCTAAATCCATTTTGCTCACCATGCCATTCCAGTCTGGACCCAGTCATATGCAAAACAGTCTTGACCCTTCTCCCCATGAGAACAGTCCATCCCAAACAGCCAGGCCAGGTCCTTACCAGACCGGAAACAAGCATCCTGGGACTGGTTTCGGGGTATCTCTCCTCATCAGCCAACTAGCTTGACTCCAGTGGCATGGCGAGCACGGGACCCACGTCTGGGTATACCCGTCCCGATCAGGGGTAACAAATGCAAAAAGAACAATTGATGGACAGAATGCTGCACAATGTCAAACATTCACCCCAGTACAGAGATCTGGGCCTAAATCTATAGTTTTTTTTTCTCACCAAGCCATTCAAGTTTGAACCAGACATGTGCAAATCAGTCTTGGCCCTGCTCTGCATGGGAGCAGTTCACCCTAAACTGCCAGGCCAAGTCCTCACCGGGCTGGCAACAAGCATCCTGGGACTGTTTTTCAGAATATCACCCGTCATCAGCCAGGCTATCTTGACTCCAGTGGCATGGCGAGCACGGGACCCACATCTGGGCATACCTGTGCCACTTGTGGTGGTGAATGCAAAAAGAACAATTGATGGACAGAATGCTGAACAATGTCAAACATTCACCCCAGTACAGAGATCTGGGCCTAAATCTATAGGTTTTTTTTTCTCACCAGGCCATTCAAGTTTGAACCAGACATATGCAAATCAGTCTTGGCCCTGCTCTGCATGGGAGCAGTTCACCCTAAACTGCCAGGCCAGGTCCTCAAAAGGTCGGAAACAAGCATCCTGGGACCTGTTTTGGGGTATCACCCCTCATCAGCCAGGTTAGCTTAATTCCAGTGGCATGGCGAGCACGGGACCCACATCTGGACATACCTGTGCCACTTGTGGTGGCAAATGCAAAAAGAACAATTGATGGACAGAATGCTGAACAATGTCAAACATTCACCCCAGTACAGAGATCTGGGCCTAAATCTATATATTTTTTTCTCACCAGGCCATTCAAGTTTGGAACCAGACATATGCAAATCAGTCTTGGCCCTGCTCTGCATGGGAGCAGTTCACCCCAAACTGCCAGGCCAGGTCCTCACAAGGTCGGAAACAAGCCTCCTGGGACCTGTTTCGGGGTATCACCCCATATCAGCCAGGCTAGCTTGACTCCAGTGGCATGGCGAGCACGGAACCCATATCTGGGCATACCCATACCTCTTGGCTGACAAATGCAAAAAGAACAATTGATAGACAGAATGCTAAACTATGTCAAACATTCACCACCAGTACAGAGATCTGATCCTAAAGCCATTGTTTTTTTGCTCACCATGCCATTTCAGTTTGAACCCAGCCATATACAAATCAGTCTTAACCTTGCTCCCCATGAGAACAGTCCTGCCCAAACTGCCAGGCCAGGTCCTTACCAGACCGGAAACAAGCATCCTGGGACCGGTTTCGGGGTATCTCCCCTCATCAGCCAACTAGCTTGACTCCAGTGGCATGGCGAGCACGGGACCCACGTCTGGGTATACCCGTCCTGATCAGGGGTAACAAATGCAAAAAGAACAATTGATGGACGGAATGCTGAACAATGTCGAACATTCACTCCCAGTACAGTGATCTGGGCCTAAATCCATTTTGCTCACTATGCCATTCTAGTTGGGACCCAGCCATATGCAAATCAGTCTTGACCCTTCTCCCCATGGGAGCGCTCCAGCCCAAACTGCCAGGCCAAGTCCTCACCGGGCTGGCAACAAGCATCCTGGGACTGTTTTTCAGAATATCACCCCTCATCAGCCAGGCAAGCTTGACTCCAGTGGCATGGCCAGCACGGGACCCACATCTGGGCATACCTGTGCCACTTGTGGTGGCAAATGCAAAAATAACAATTAATGGACAGAATGTTGAACAATGTAAAACATTCACCCCAGTACAGAGATCTGGGCCTAAATCTATAGTTTTTTTGCTCACTATGCCATTTCAGTTTGGAACCAGCCATATGCAAATCAGTTTTGACCCTGCTCCCCATGGTAGCAGTTCCGCCCAAGCTGCCAGGCCATGTCCTCACCGGACCTGAAACAGACATCCTAGGACCTGTTTTGGGGTATCACCCCATATCAGCCAGGCTATCTTGACCTCAGTGGCATGGTGACCACAGGACCCACGTCTAGGCGTACGTGTTGCACTTTGGGAGACAAATGCAAAAAGAACAATTGATGGATGGATGCTGAACAATGTCAGACATTCATCCCCAGTACGGAGATCTGGGCCTAAATCCATTATTTCTTTGCTGACCATGCCATTCCAGCCTTGTGCAAATCAGTCTTGACCCTGGTCTCAATAGGAGCAGTCCAGCCCAAACTACCAGGCCGGGTCCTCACCAGACCGGAAACAAGCATTCTAGGACCGGTTTCAGGTTGACATCCCTCATCAGCCAGGATAGCTTGACTCCAGTGGTGTGTCAAGCACGGAACCCAAGTCTGGGCATACCCATCCCACTCAGGTGACAATTGCAATAAGAACAATTGATGGACGGATTTCTGAACAATGTTAAACATTCACCCCCAGTGCAGAGATCTGGGCCTAAATCCATAGTTTGTTTGCTCACCATGCCATTCCAGATTGGACCTAGCCATATGCAAATAAGTCTTAACCCTGCTCCCCATGAGAACAGTCCAGCCCGAACTGCCAGGTCAGGGCTTCAGCAGACCGGAAACACGCATCCTGGGACCGGTTTCGGGGTATCACCCATCATCAGCCGACCAGCTTGAATCCAGTGCCATGGCAGGCATGGAACCCACATCTGGGCATACCCATCAGGGGTAACAAATGCAAAAAGAACAATTGATGGACAGAATGCTGAAAAATGTCAAACATTCACCTGCGGTACAGAGATATGGGCCTAAATCCATTGTTTTTTCCTTACCATGCAACTCCAGTTTGGAACCAGCCACATGCAAATCAGTTCTGACCCTGCTCTCCATGGGAGCAGTCCAGCCCGAACTGCCAGGCCATGTCCTCACCACACCTGAAACAAGCATCCTAGGACTGGTTTCGGGGTATCACCCCTCATCAGCCAGGCTAGCTTGACTACAGTGGCATGGTGAGCACAGGACCCACATCTAGGCATTTGTGTCCAACCCGGGGAGACAAATGTAAAAAGAGCAATAGATGGACGGATTTCTGAACAATGTCAAACATTCACCCCCAGTACAGAGATCTGGGCCTAAATCCGTTGTTTCTTTGCTCACCATGCCATTCCAGCTTGGCCCCAGCCATGTGCAAATCAGTCTTGACCCTGCTCCCCATGGGAACAGTCCAGCCCAAACTGACATGCCGGGTCCTCACCGGACCCAAACAAGGATTCTGGGACCAGTTTCAGGTTATCACCCCTCATCAGCCAGGCTAGCTTGACTCCGGTGGCATGGCAAGCACAGAACCCAAGTCTGGACATACCCATCCCACTCTGGGTGACAATTGCAGAAAGAACAATTGGTGGACGGATTGCTGAACAATGTCAAACATTCACCCCCAGTACAGAGATCTGGGCTAAATCCATTGTTTTTTTGCTCACCATGCCATTCCAGTTTGGACCCAGCCATATGCAAGTCAGTCTTAACCTTGCTCCCCATGAGAATAGTCCAGCCCAAACTGCCAGTCCAGTTCCTTACCAGACCGGAAACAAGCATCCTGGGACAGGTTTCTGGGTATCTCCCCTCATCAGCCAACTAGCTTTACTACAGTGGCATTGCGAGCACGGGACCCACGTCTGGGTATACCCGTCCCGATCGGGGGTCACAAATGCAAAAAGAACAATTGATGGACGGAATGCTGAACAATGTCAAACATTCACCCCCAGTGCAGAGATCTGGGCCTAAATCCATAGTTTGTTTGCTCACCATGCCATTCCAGATTGGACCTAGCCATATGCAAATCAGTCTTAACCCTGCTCCCCATGAGAACAGTCCAGCCCGAACTGCCAGGTCAGGTCTTCAGCAGACCGGAAACAAGCATCCTGGGACCGGTTTCGGGGTATCACCCATCATCAGCCAACCAGCTTGAATCCAGTGGCATGGCAGGCATGGAACCCACATCTGGGCATACCCATCAGGGGTAACAAATGCAAAAAGAACAATTGATGGACAGAATGCTGAAAAATGTCAAACATTCACCTGCGGTACAGAGATATGGGCCTAAATCCATTGTTTTTTCCTTACCATGCAACTCCAGTTTGGAACCAGCCACATGCAAATCAGTATTGACCCTGCTCTCCATGGGAGCAGTCCAGCCCGAACTGCCAGGCCATGTCCTCACCACACCTGAAACAAGCATCCTAGGACTGGTTTCGGGGTATCACCCCTCATCAGCCAGGCTAGCTTGACTACAGTGGCATGGTGAGCACAGGACCCACATCTAGGCATTTGTGTCCAACCCGGGGAGACAAATGTAAAAAGAGCAATTGATGGACAGATTTCTGAACAATGTCAAACATTCACCCCCAGTACAGAGATCTGGGCCTAAATCCGTTGTTTCTTTGCTCACCATGCCATTCCAGCTTGGCCCCAGCCATGTGCAAATCAGTCTTGACCCTGCTCCCCATGGGAACAGTCCAGCCCAAACTGCCATGCCGGGTCCTCACCGGACCCAAACAAGGATTCTGGGACCAGTTTTAGGTTATCACCCCTCATCAGCCAGGCTAGCTTGACTACGGTGGCATGGCAAGCACAGAACCCAAGTCTGGACATACCCATCCCACTCTGGGTGACAATTGCAGAAAGAACAATTGGTGGACGGATTGCTGAACAATGTCAAACATTCACCCCCAGTACAGAGATCTGGGCTAAATCCATTGTTTTTTTGCTCACCATGCCATTCCAGTTTGGACCCAGCCATATGCAAGTCAGTCTTAACCTTGCTCCCCATGAGAATAAAGCGATACAAAAGGGGATGATGGACGGAACGTTTGAGCCAATCAAACACTCACCCCCAGTCAACTGATCTGGGTTTAATCCATCATCATTCTTTAGCTCACTCCACCACCCCAGTTCAGACATGGCCATATGCAAATCAGTCTGACCCTGTGCCTCATGGGAACAGTCCAGCCCGAACTGCCAAGCCATGTCTTCCCTGGACCGGAAACAAGCATCCTAGGACCGGTTTCTGGTATTCCAGCCGTCATCAGCCAGGCTTGCTTGAATCCAGTGGCAAAGTGAGCAAGGGACCCACGTCTGGGCATACCCCGCCAACTTAGGGCGAACAAAGCGATACAAAAGGGGATGATGGACGGAACGTTTGAGCCAATCAAACACTCACCCCCAGTCAACTGATCTGGGTTTAATCCATCATCATCCTTTAGCTCACTCCACCACCCCAGTTCAGACATGGCCATATGCAAATCAGTCTGACCCTGTGCCTCATGGGAACAGTCCAGCCCGAACTGCCAAGCCATGTCTTCCCTGGACCGGAAACAAGCATCCTAGGACCGGTTTCTGGCATTCCAGCCGTCATCAGCCAGGCTTGCTTGAATCCAGTGGCAAAGTGAGCAAGGGACCCACGTCTGGGCATACCCCCGCCAACTTAGGGCGAACAAAGCGATACAAAAGGGGATGATGGACGGAACGCTTGAGCCAATCAAACACTCACCCCCAGTCAACTGATCTGGGTTTAATCCATCATCATTCTTTAGCTCACTCCACCACCCCAGTTCAGACATGGCCATATGCAAATCAGTCTGACCCTGTGCCTCAAGGGAACAGTCCAGCCCGAACTGCCAAGCCATGTCTTCCCAGTGATCTGGGCCTAAATCCATTTTGCTCACTATGCCATTCTAGTTGGGACCCAGCCATATGCAAATCAGTCTTGACCCTTCTCCCAATTGGAACACTCCAGCCCTAAATGCCAGGCCAAGTCCTCACCGGGCTGGCAACAAGCATCCTGGGACTGTTTTCAGAATATCACCCCTCATCAGCCAGGCAAGCTTGACTCCATTGGCATGGCGAGCACGGGACCCACATCTGGGCATACCTGTGCCACTTGTGGTGGCAAATGCAAAAAGAACAATTGATGGCCAGAATGCTGAACAATGTCAAACATTCACCCCCAGTAAAGAGATCTGGGCCTAAATCTATAGTTTTTTTTCTCACCAGGTCATTCAAGTTTGGAACCAGACATATGCAAATCAGTCTTGGCCCTGCTCTGCATGGGAGCAGTTCACCCCAAACTGCCAGGCCAGGTCCTCACAAGGTCGGAAACAAGCATCTTGGGACCAATTTCAGGGTATGACCCCTCATCAGCCAGGCTAGCTTGACTCCAGTGGCATGGCGAGCACGGGACCCACATCTGGGCATACCTGTGCCACTTGCGGTGGCAAATGCAAAAAGAACAATTGATGGACAGAATGCTGAACAATGTCAAACATTCACCCCAGTACAGAGATCTGGGCCAAAATCTATAGAATTTTTTCTCACCAGGCCATTCAAGTTTGGAACCAGACATATGCAAATCAGTCTTGGCCCTGCTCTGCATGGGAGCAGTTCACCCCAAACTGCCAGGCCAGGTCCTCACAAGGTCGGAAACAAGCATCCTGGGACCTCTTTCGGGGTATCACCCCTCATCAGCCAGGCTAGCTTGACTCCAGTGTCATGGCGAGCATGGGACCCACATCTGGGCATACCCGTACCTCTTGAGTGACAAATGCAAAAAGAACAATTGATGAACAGAATGCTAAACTATGTCAAACATTCACCACCAGTACAGAGATCTGATCCTAAATCCATAGTTTTTTGCTTACCATGCAATTCCAATTTGGACCCTACCGCATGCAAATCAGTCTTGATTCTGCTCCCCATGGGAACACTTTGGCCTGAACTGCCAGGCCAAGTCCTTCCGGTGCCAGAAACAAGCACCCTGGGACTGGTTTTGGAATATCACCCCTCATTAGCCAGGTTAGCTTGACTCCAGTGGCATGGTGAGTAAAGGACACACTTGTGGGCATACACGTCCCACTCAGGGTGACAAATGCAAAAAGAACAATTGATGGGCAGAATGCTGAACAGTGTCAAACATTCACCCCCAGTACAGAGATCTGATCCTAAATCCATAGTTTTTGCTTACCATGCAATTCAATTTGGACCCTACCGCATGCAAATCAGTCTTGATCCTGCTCCCCATGGGAACACTTTGGCCTGAACTGCCAGGCCAAGTCCTTCCTGGTGCCAGAAACAAGCACCCTGGGACTGGTTTTGGAATATCACCCCTCATTAGCCAGGTTAGCTTGACTCCAGTGGCATGGTGAGTAAAGGACACACTTGTGGGCATACACGTCCCACTCGGGGTGACAAATGCAAAAACAACAATTGATGGGCAGAATGCAGAACAGTGTCAAACATTCACCCTCAGTACAGAGGTCTGGGCCTAAATCCATCGTTTTTTTGCTCACCATGCCATTCCAGTTTGAACCCAGCCATATGCAAATCAGTCTTGACCCTGTGCCTCATGGGAACAGTCCAGCCCGAACTGCCAAGCCAGGTCCACCCCGAGTGGGACGGGTGCCCAGACGTGGGTCCCGTGCTCTCCATGCCACTGGAATCAAGCTATCCTGGCTGAAGAGGGGTGAAACCCGAAACCGGTCCTAGGATGCTTGTTTCCAGTCCAGGGAGGACCTGGCTTGGCAGTTCGGGCTGGACTGTTCCAGGCTGGGGTCAAGGCCCAGTTTGCATATGGCTGGAGTTCAAACTGGAATGGCATGGTGAAGCAAAAAAACGATGGATTTGGGCCCCAGATCTCTGTACTGGGGTGAATGTATGACATTGTTCTGCGTTCTGTCCATCGACTGTTTTTGCATTTGTCCACCCGAGTGGGACGTGTATGCCCAGACGTGGGTCCGTGCTCTCCATGCCACTGGGATCAAGCTATCCTGGCTGAAGAGGGTGGAGCCAGGCCGGTCCTAGGATGCTTGTTTCCAGTCCAGGGAGGCACGAAGCTGAGCAGTTCGGGCTGGACTGCTCCCATGGCTGGGGTCAAGACTGATTTGCATATGGCTTAGTCCAAGACTGGAATGGCATGGTGAGCAAAAAGCGATTGGATTTAGGCCCAGATCTCTGCACTGGGGTGAACCGTGTGACATTGCTCTGCATTCTGTCCATCAGCTGTTGCATTTGCATCTGTCACCCGAGTGGGACGAGGTGAAATGCCCAGGCGATGGGTTCCGTGCTCTCCATGCCACTGGAATCCAAGGCTATCGCTGGCTGAAGAGGGTGAAACCCCGAAACCCGATCCCAGATGCTTAGAGCAGTCCAGGCAGAGACCACAAAGCTGGCAGACCGGAGCTGGACTGTTCCCGAGCAGGGTCAAGACTGATTTGCATATGGCTTGGAGTTTCAAGCCTGGAATGGCATGCGTGAGCAAGCAGATGGACCCAGATCTCAGTACTGGGGTGAATGCTATGACATTGTTCTGCATTCTGTCCATCAATACCGGTAATCACCCGAGTGGAGGCAGTGTGTCCATTATGCCACTGGAATCAAGCTATCCTGGCAACATTGTCTTGATTTCAGACCTTGGTCAACAGATGGCAGACACAGAATCAAACAATTTGCAAATAACAGATTCCAAATGATGGCATGTTGAGCAAAAAAGCTATGGACTAAGGCCCAGATCTGCAAGGAATTGACATTGTTGTTGTTTTTGCATTTATCACCCAGTGGGACGAGGTAAGCAGAACGTGGAGTCCCGTGCTCTCCCATGCCACTGGAATCAAGCTATCCTGGCTGAAGAGGGTGAAATTTGCCCGAAAACATTCTAGGATGCTTGTTTCCAGTCCAGAGACCTGGCTTGGCAGTTGGTGGGACTGTTCCCATGAGCTGGGGTTCAAGACTGATTTGCACGCTATGGCCCCGGGTTCAAACTGGAATGGCATGGTGAGCCAAAGCTTGATGGATTTAGGCCCAGATCTCTGTAAACTGGGGTGAGATGTATGACATTGTTCTGCATTCTGTCCATCAACTGTTGTTTTGCATTTAGTCACCCAGTGGGACGGGCACGCCCAGGCGTGGGTCCCGTGCTCTCCAATGCCACTGGGATATCAAGCTATCCCTGAAAGTGAAACCTTGAGCAATCACCAAGATGCTTGAACAGTCAGGAAAGTCCAACCCCAGCAGTGAACCTACAGGGCACAGAATCAAGACTGATTTGGCTGTGGTAAAAGCGATGGTGGAACCCAGATCTAGCAGGTGAATGTATGACACTGTTCGCATTCTGGCCATATGACTTTGCGGGCAGGTAGCTCTATCCCCGCTCTCCTGCCACTGGGTAGCTATCCCTGAAATGAACCCAGGCATGATCCTAGGTCTGTTTCAAGTGAGAACCCTATTCTTGTACCAGAACCTGTTCCATGAAACACGGAATTTAAGACTGATTTGCATATGGCATTCCAAACGGAATGGCATTGAGGCCCAGAACTCTGTACTGGGCGTGAATATTGCTGGAGTAGTACGACTGTTCTGCATTCTATCCATCAACTGATTGATTTGCATTTATCACCCTGATGGGCAGTATGCCAGACGTGGGTCCAGTGTCTCCATGCCACTGGAATCAAGCTATCCTAGCTGAGATGAATCAGAGCAGTCTAGTGCTGTTTCCAGTCAGGAAGACCTGGCCCCAGTGAGACTATTCCCAGGACGGGGCCTGTTGTATGGCAGGTTCAAACTGGAATGGCATGGTGAGCTTGAATCGATGAGGCAGTCTTCTGACGTTGTTGAGCATTGCTCTGCCCGTCCATCACTGTTTTTGCATTTGTCACCCGAGTGGGACGAGGTATGAGCGTGGGTCCCGTGCTCTCCATGCCTGGAATCAAACCTATCTAGCTGAGAACAGCTCTAGGATCTTGTTTCAGAGAGAGCGCCTGACCTGGCAGTTGGGCTATATTCCCATGAGGCACAGGTCAAGAGTTGTATCTGGCATATGGCATGGTGAGCAAAAACGATGGATTTAGGCCCAGATCTCTGTACTGGGGTGAATGTATGACATTGTTCTGCATTCTGTCCATCAACTGTTGTTTTTGCATTTGTCACCCCGAGTGGGACGGGTATGCCCAGACGTGGGTCCCGTGCTCTCCATGCCACTGGAATCAAGCTATCCTGGCTGAAGAGGGTGAAACCTCGAAACCGGTCCTAGGATGCTTGTTTCCAGTCCAGGGAGGACCTGGCAGGCAGTTCAGACGGACTGTTCCCATGAGGCACAGGGTCAAGACTGATTTGCATATGGCTGGGTTCAAACTGGAATGGCATGGTGAGCAAAAACGATGGATTTAGGCCCAGATCTCTGTACTGGGGTGAATGTATGACATTGTTCTGCATTCTGTCCATCAACTGTTGTTTTTGCATTTGTCACCCCGAGTGGGACGGGTATGCCCAGACGTGGGTCCCGTAGCTCCATGCCACTGGAATCAAGCTATCCTGGCTGAAGAGGGGTGAAACCCCGAAACCGGTCCTAGGATGCTTGTTTCCAGTCCAGGGAGGACCTGGCTTGGCAGTTCGGGCTGGACTGTTCCCATGAGGCACAGGGTCAAGACTGATTTGCATATGGCTGGGTTCAAACTGGAATGGCATGGTGAGCAAAAACTTGATGGATTTAGGCCCAGATCTCTGTACTGGGGTGAATGTATGACATTGTTCTGCATTCTGTCCATCAACTGTTGTTTTTGTATTTGTCACCCCGAGTGGGACGGGTATGCCCAGACGTGGGTCCCGTGCTCTCCATGCCACTGGAATCAAGCTATCCTGGCTGAAGAGGTGAAATCCCGAACCGGTCCTAGGATGCTTGCTTCCAGTCCAGGGAGGACCTGCTTGGCAGTTCGGGCTGGACTGTTCCCATGAGGCACAGGGTCAAGACTGATTTGCATATGGCTGGGTTCAAACTGGAATGGCATGGTGAGCAAAAACGATGGATTTAGGCCCAGATCTCTGTACTGGGGTGAATGTATGACATTGTTCTGCATTCTGTCCATCAACTGTTGGTTTTTGCATTTGTCACCCAGTAGGGACGGGTATGCTCAGACGTGGGTCCCGTGCTCTTCCATGCCACTGGAATCAAGCTATCCTGGCTGAAGAGGGTGAAACCCCGAAACCGGTCCTAGGATGCTTGTTTCCAGTCCAGGGAGAACCTGGCTTGGCAGTTCGGGCTGGACTGTTCCCATGAGGCACAGGGTCAAGACCGATTTGCATATGGCTGGGTTCAAACTGGAATGGCATGGTGAGCAAAGACGCGTGGATTCATTTGGAATCTATGGCACCAGTATCTGTACTGGGGTGATATGTCACCCCCGATTGAACACTGCAGTCTGCCCAGACGGCCGATGCTCATGCAAGCTGTCACCCCGAGTGAGGACGGGTGAAGCCCGAGACGATGCGGTCCCGTGGCAACGCTGGCTGCCACTGAGACGATCAAGCTATCCTGGATAGCTCGAAGATGGCATGGTGGTAAAACTGGTGATCTATGCTGGGCGAATACACGGCATTGTTCTGCATTCTGTCCATCAACTGTTGTTTTTGCATTTGTCACCCCGAGTGGGGCGTATGCCCAGACGTGGGTCCCGGTCTCTCACATGCCACTGGAATCAAGCTAGCCTGGCTGAAGAGGGGTGAAACCCCGACCGGTCCTAGGATGCTTGTTTCCAGTCCAGGAGGACCTGGCTTGGCAGTTCGGGCTGGACTGTTCCCATGAGGCACAGGGTCAAGACCGATTTGCATATGGCTGGGTTCAAACTGGAATGGCATGGTGAGCAAAAACGATGGATTCAGGATTTAGGCCCAGATCTCTGTACTGGGGTGAATGTATGACATTGTTCTGCATTCTGTCCATCAACTGTTGTTTTTGCATTTGTCACCCCCGAGTGGGACGGGTATGCCCAGACGTGGTCCGTGCTCGCCATGCCACTGGAATCAAGCTATCCTGGCTGAAGAGGGTGAAACCTCAAACCGGTCCTAGGATGCTTGTTTCCAGTCCAGGAGGACCTGGCTTAGCAGTTCGGGCTGGACTGTTCCCATGAGGCACAGGGTCAAGACTGATTTGCATATGGCTGGGTTCAAACTGGAATGGCATGGTGAGCAAAAACTGATGGATTTAGGCCCAGATCTCTGTACTGGGGTGAATGGTATGACATTGTTCTGCATTCTGTCCATCAACTGTTGTTTTTGCATTTGTCACCCCGAGTGGGACGGGTATTCCCAGACGTGGTCCCGTGAGCCGCGTGCTCGCTGACTGCCAGTCCAGGAGGACCTGGCTTGGCAGTTCCTGATGAGGCACAGGGTCAAGACTGATTGCATATGGCTGGGTTCAAACTGGAATGGCATGGTGAGCAAAGACGATGGATTTAGGCCCAGATCTCTGTACTGGGGTGAATGTATGACATTGTTCTGCATTCTGTCCATCAACTGTTGTTTTTGCATTTGTCACCCCAAGTGGGACGGGTATGCCCAGACGTGGGTCCCGTGCTCGCCATGCCACTGGAATCAAGCTATCCTAGCTGAAGGGGTGAAGCCGACCGGTCCTAGGATGCTTGTTTCACTCCAGGAGGACCTGGCTTGGCAGTTCGGGCTGGACTGTTCCCATGAGGCACAGGGTCAAGACTGATTTGCACTGGCTGGGTTCAAACTGGAATGGCATGGTGAGCAAAAAACGATGGTTTAGGCCCAGATCTCTGTACTGGGGTGAATGTATGACATTGTTCTGCATTCTGTCCATCAACTGTTGTTTTTGCATGGTTCATGTTATGAGCATATATGCTGCCAATTACAATGTGTCGATCATGCAGTTTGCCCTTCATTAAGACGTGTCGTCCGTCTGGGTCTAATCAGGTATCATCAGTCTGAAAAGGGACCCCTACATTGATCCACACCAGTACCCCCCTCGCATATGTGTAGAAATTAGTCGAGTATACCTGCCCTCACCAGCGTTTTTGCAGCTTGATAGCCTTGGTGGTGAGTAAATGTTATTCCTGCAAATAAGCAATATGGGTATTGCGGTGTCGGAGGTAGGAGTACACAGCATACCTGTGCACTGGAGTCTGCATGGCATGGATGTTTCATGTTATTACGTTTGTGCCAGGCATGGCACAGAGTTAAACGTGTGTTGGAATCTGGCTTCACCAAGCGGGGCAAGCATCAAATCCGGAGTGTTACGCATGTCGTGCATCCAAACTGTGTAACATAGTATCCCTGGAGAGAGAAACCAACTAGTGGGGTTAGAGCAGTGTGGGGTGCAGGCGGCGGAGACCCCTCTGATGAGAAATATCATGATTAGTACAGGGCAGGGTTAGGGCTGGTGTCTGTGGGGCAGGCCACTGCATGTGGAGATATCCCCTGTAACAATGCATGCTAAGTCGGTGATCTGGAGTATATTAAGCATGTGCAACCCCGTTAGAGTCAGTGTCTTATGCATACATTTTTATGTGCAGCCACCGTTACATGCCAGCATGGAGAGACAGTGGATACATGTACAATGGAGTAAGCACTCCAAGAAGTTCATCGCCAGTTTGCGGCGTGACATCTGGCGGCGCTTGTGCGTCAGGACGAGACAGTCAGCTGGTAGAAGAGCCATCCTCACTGGAGGATCAAAGGGAATCTCTGTCAGCGTCTGAGTGGGGAGCATGTTCCTGTATGTCAGTGGTCATCTGCAGCGCTTAAGCTGCTCCCGTATCACTTGTTCCAGTTTGGGGGTTGATATGACACTGGACGGACGGACCTCTCTGCAGGTTTTCCCATGGTGCTAGACATGACATGGGAGTCCTGTTGTCTTGCCTTCCGGCACAAAAGGATATTGCGAAGCAGGACCCTTAGTGTCAATCCAGTCCCAAGCCTCCTTGGGATCCGTGAAAAAATAAGATTTTCTGTCCATCAGCACCATGAGTTTTGCTGGGAACAGGAGGGAGTATTTTATTCCAAGTTCACGTAGGCGGTGTTTCACTGCCATAAATAAGCGTCTAAGGCGCTGTACTGCCAAGATGTAGTCTGGGAAAAGCATCACTCGGGCATTTTCCACAGTAATGTCAGCCATCTTGCTGCCCTCTTGGAGGATGAGGTCGCGGTCCTGGAAATGCAATACCTTGAAAATCCGAGGTCTGAGGTTGGCACCTGGCAGCGGTCGGCGGGTAGGCACATGGTGGGCCCTTTTGATCGAGAAGAACGGTGAGAGGGCTGATAGGCATAGTCCCCCCACTGTGGAAACGGGCTATGGTTAAAGCCTTATTGAAAAAACCAACCCTGGACCCGGAAGTCTGGAGCAACTACCGCCCCATCTCCCTGCTGCCGGCTATCAGAAAGATCGCTGAGAAATACGTGAACTCTGTTCTATCTACCTTCTTGGAGAGCAATAACTGTCTCCATTCCTCCCAGATGGGTTTTAGACCTCAACATGGTACTAAGACGGCTCTTCTGGTGGTAGTGGAAGAGGCGAGAAAAATTCTAGACGCAGGAGGTTGCACGGCTATCATCCTTCTAGACTTAAGCGCAGCCTTCGATACGGTCAACCACCAGCTGCTGATAAAAAGATTAAGCGAGGTGGGAATTGCGGGGACTATGCTCAATTGGCTGCAATCGTTTTTAGAAGACCGATCCTTCAAAGTTCTTGAAGACGGTATTTCTTCTAAGCCCATACCGCTGAATTGTGGGGTGCCCCAGGGCTCCTCCCTTAGCCCCACACTTTTTAACGTGTATTTGACGTCCTTGGCAGAGATGGTGCTACCATTCGGGATCCAGATAATCACGTATGCTGATGACACCCAGTTGGTTGTTTCTGTCAACCAGCGGGATCCCTCCAGCTCTGGTCTTGCCCTCTGTCTAGAAAAAGTATCAAGGTGGATGGAAGAGTCATTCTTGAAACTCAATGGATCAAAAACGGAATTAATGCTCCTAGGGAACAAAGAAAAGACAAATCTTGGGCTACTCTGGCCCAGCTCCTTTGGTCCTGCCCCTTCTCCCAAAGACCAAATTAAAAGTCTTGGTGTCTGGCTAGATCAGAACCTTGATTTTAAAGAACAAGGGCAAAAAGTAGCTGCAAGCTGCTACGGGATCCTACGAATGATCCGTAAAGTGCTCCCACTACTCCCTTTCCCTGCAAGAAGAGTCCTAGTTCAGGCTGTCATTTTGTCACGCCTTGACTATGCTAATGCCCTTTATCTTGGAGCCCCTGGCTCCTTGATACGAAAGCTACAAATTGTTCAAAACTGCGCTGCGCGCATGCTCATGAACATCCCAAAGCGGTCCTCCGCTAAACCAGCTTTGGCATCTTTACATTGGCTCCCCATCCGTGAGCGCATAAAGTTTAAGGCACTATGCATAGCTCACAGGTCACTTGCAGGTAAGGGATCCCTGGTTATTCAGTCCCTCATCCATCGATACCGTCCAAACAGAGCCCTCAGGTCAGAAACTAAACATCTACTGTTAACCCCAAGAATAATGAGAGCATGAAGTGGCGGCCGCCTCTTTTCGTATAATGTGGCTAAAATCTGGAATAGCCTGCCCCCGCAGATCCGTGACCAACCTAACTTCCGGAAGCAGATTAAAACATTACTCTTCCCTAAATGAATAGCTTACAGTTCAGTGTGTTAGCAGGCAACAGCGCGGGGATGCCCGTGGGTAACCAGGCGCTTTACAAATCCTGTTTCAATTCAATTCAATTCAATAGGGAAATAAATCCACAGATCCATTGTTTGATGTAAGGGACGGTGTCCTGGCCTTCTATGTTTTCCGGGAGGCCTACCTCTCACATGTTGTTTCGTCTGGAGCGGCCCTGCGCATCATCTGCCCTTTCCTCGAGGATGCGTATGCGCTCTGCAAGACAGTTGAATTGAGTTTCTGCGGCGTTTGTCTGAGGTAAGGTGATCAATGACTCTTCCGTTGCATGCGCTCTATCTGCCTTCTTCTGGTGATCGGCATGGAGAAGATTAAGGTCATCTGCAAACGTGTCAATCTTGTTATCTAGAGAAAGTCTCGACTTCTCAATTGCTGCCAGTGCTATGTCAAGTTTGTCCTTGACCAGGGGGTTCTGGTGTGTCAGACATTGATCCAGAGACGATGGAACGTCGGGAGGGCGTACCAGTAGTGCAAGATCTTAGGCGACCCATGAATTAGCCCGTTAGTTGGGCGATGCTGGAACGCCAGGATTCAGTAGCGACGAGTCTGCTTGCCTACACCAGATAGAGTGGCTGTATACTGGAGCACAAGCAGATCACCGGTTGGTCTCAATGGCAGTATGTTGGAAGTTACTGGTCTAGTTGCTGTGTAGAGATGATAAGGTGCAGAGATAGCTGCACTCGGTTCTGAATCGGAGCAGTTGGCGCCAGACATTGGTGCCGACAGGAAGGGCAATAGGATGATGGCTAGGGCCCGCTTGCACATAAGGAATTGCCCAGCACGTGCAGGCGAGTGGTCAAGTGATGACGGAGGATAGCTCACCCCACAGGCCAAAGACAGAGGCAACACGCGCCAGAGGATCAGAATGAACCACGCATGAGTCGTCCAATATTGGCAGAGCAGGGAGGCATCAGGGTGCACCAGGATTGTGTGCAGCTGGAGCATAGGTAGTCCTTAGGGAGGAAGTTCAGTGTTGATCGACAGAGTGGCTAGCGCCTCAGTACCTGGCTACAGGAGATGTAGACAAGACATATGTCGACAGGGCAAGCTTGCCCATTGCATATATCCTAGCAGCGATTAACGTTCATATCATGCACCTCAGTATGGTAGAGGTGTCGCAGGGCCCAATGTAGTGGGGCAGCTGAAGCGAGCGTTCAAATTCCCTAGGCCATACAGACAGCTTGGGCAGCACAGCAGAGGCGACCTGGTGAGCACTACAGTACAGCTCCCCTCTCAGTATGCGGAGAGCTCGGACGTAGGGGCCTCTGAGCGCAGCGGGCGCACCCAAGTTAATCAAGAGTGCGGTGGTGGCAGGCAGTCCACAGCGCTACTGGTCCGTGAGGTCTCACCAGCTCCCTGGGGGAGGGTCAACAAGCAAACTAGCTCCCCAGGGACAACAATATCCAACAAGGCGGCACAGGAGCAGGGGGAGAGCAGTCATGTTTGAGTGCCACGTAACACCTCCGGTGCGTCCACCAAATCGCCAGCAAAACGCACTATGATGTCAGTGGTCACGCTGGTCAAGGACAGCCCACTGCTCCACTGCTGGGTGGATGCTCGGTTCCAGATGGGGCCCCAGAATGAAGAAATCTGGCCAGGTGCTGCTCTGATGAGGGGGTAGAGGGCTTGCTATCTGGCCTGAGGGTGGGCCTAGTCCGTGTGATATAACAATGCTGGGCCGTTGCCAGCACACACAGAGAACGGGGGTGCAAGGCCACCCACTAATAGTTGTCACAGAACCCGAGAGTAAAGATACGCCGGGAGCGGGGTGAGTATATCCCCCTACCGGATACTGGTGTGGTTAAGTCTAGGTGGCCGGGGAGATGTACACTGCAATGCGTCTCCGTGATCCACACGGCATGGCTCGGCACAGCAGCCTCCGCTGTCGGGCGCCTGGGCGGGCGAAGAGCCCAAAAAGCAGTCAAATCAGCTCACATTCCATCCACAAGGTAGGCATACCCTGCCACCGTCACTGAATGCAGCCGGTGCACCGGATAAATAGAGGAGGAGAGGGATTCGATGCATCTTGGCCTCCGAAGCCACGCCCCTTTAGGCAGTTCCTGTTTCAGCAACCAAACAGTGGATACGCACACATTTGTTTGGAATTCCGTTTTCCTCCTTTGAAGTGTGCCCCACATGTTATATGTAAACCCATCTGACCTGTAAAAACAGGCTGTGACGCTGTCATGTCAAAAAGAGGCCCACTGTGATTAATGCATGACTAGTGGGGGCAAAAAAAGGGCTCTTCCCTAGTGTCAGCTAACTTTTGCCTGTCACAGGGGAGGGCTCTTTGAAGTGCACCTCAAGTGTCAATGAAATATGCCAGCTGACCTGTCAAGCAGGTCTTGACACTCCAGCAGGATCTACATTGTATTCTGGAAGACAGTGGTCCCTAATAAACAATCAATCCAGAAAATTCAATCCAAATGGTATTTTACTCAAAGTAAAAAATGAAATAAAAATATTTAAAAACAGGTTGCAGTGGGTGCTTATTTCAAGAACGTGCTTGGTGCTGTCTTATAAATGATATACACAAGTGAGAAATAATGATCAGTAGGTGTAGCAATAGAACAAGAGTAGAATAGTACAAGAATCGCACAGCCCGTGAAAGTAATAGAGTCCATGTCCATAGGATCTGTGTTTAAAGTCAACGACATTTTGATCCCTGTAAGAATATCTGGATCATCATCAGGACTCGAGAGGATAGAGGCGCCTGAAGAAGGAGAAATAGTTGAAGGTCTCTTACTTCCTTGTGGCTTGTGCATATCGGACTTGGAGCGGGACCATAGAGCCCAGAGCACATAGTGCCAGGAAGTGGTTGTTAGATGTCTCTTACTCTTAAGAAGGCGGGTAACAAACCCACTTGGAGGACAAGGAGCAAATGGTGTCAAAAAAATAATCAATGGAGTGGTCAGATTTGAATCCAAGAATACACACGTCTTGTCAAGCAGACAGCCTATTCCCAACTCGGCCGCTGCCTTTCCGGGCTTTGCATCATTCCTGACTGAATGCTCAGCAGTCCCTTTACAGGCCGCTCCATTGATTATAATTTTGGCATCATTTGCTCCATTAGTTTAAGATATGCTACCCCAGGAAGCCCACATGTTGGTGTTCTCAAAGTATCCTCACCAGTCTCAGTAAACCTGTTCTCAAAAAACTTTCCAAGCAGAAAGAGGAATTATTAAAACGTATCTGAAGCGACTCGACTACTATAGCAAGTGATAGTGCAACTGATGATATCCTGAAAACATGGTCATCTCTCCTCTAGGAATCTCACAGAAAATGCAACAGCCTCTGTCAGAATCCCATTCAGAGGGACACGGGGCAAGCACGAGCTACTGGGCCCAACTGTGGAGGGGGGTGGGGGGAGACTGAAGTCTTTTACTCCTTATGTCCCAGGGCTTGACCTATTATGGATCCCAAGCAACTGGGCCAAGTATTCCTTCAGCACTTGACTCTCAGGAATAGTGTGGTCCGAGCAGTCCAATTCTACCCGAGTGGAGGTGGATACACGGTGGGTGACTCACAAATCAAAATACGCTCAGTAGCAGCACAAAAGTATTGTCCAGCCAAGTACTCACTTTTAGGATAAAAGAAGTATTTTATTTTACCGCTAACAACACTAAGGGAAATACGAAATACAGAAACAGCTACACAGTCAACACTAATGTTTTGTAGGCAGTTCTCAGTGTTCCACTCCCTCTTCGCTCTAGTGATAGTGGTTATTCCCCATTCACTATAGGCAACATCTAGGGTAACCTCATCTAGTAATCTGAGTCTCAAGAGCCCACTGCAAATCTGTACTAACGTCAAGAGTGCTCCAGCGCCGAAGAGCTATATAGCAAGCAAGATCCCCCAGGGCTGACTGGACCAAAAACTGTCTTACCTCCAGGATCGGAGCGTCCGGAGTTCCTGAGTGTGCCCCCTCCGTGGGCGCTAGAGTGGCAGCGGCTGGTTCAGGTGAGTTCAGTGCATGAGGCCTAGGTGGGCTGCGATTGTTGGTCCTCGAGTTCCTCACACATGGTTGTCTAACCGCAGCTACTGGAAGTTCTTCGCGGCTTCTTCTGGCAGGGTAAGTCTTCGTGTCCTTCCCACAATGGAGGGGGGAGGTATTACAAAGGTCCTGCTGGTGATCCTTTTCCCTGATGTAGATGTGCAGGGGTCCCTAAGGTGGCCTCACTCCTCTGGCAATCATCCTGACCAGGTCACACATCTTAATTGTCCGAGTAACTCCCTCTGACATACAGGGTCACCGTATCTCTACTGCACAAGGCTCCAACCTGATCAACACCTTCACAGTGGCACCTCCTGGCATCCTGGGTTGCTGGCTCACCACCACAAAAGGGCTACAGGTCACTCCACACGGCAGTCTGTCAATGGCGGCCCTTCTGGCACACAGGGCTGCTGGTCCCTCACTGCGTATGGGCTACAGCCTGACCGGCACAGCGATGTCCATGGCTCACTTCACGGCAGCCCTGCTCTGACTTACGAAAGTCGCCGACTTTTTCCTGCACATGAGCAACAACCCGATAAATTCAGCAGCCATCTCCTCACACCTCGCAAAAGGAGTACACTCGACATGATTCCCCGCTGGACCTCGCTCCCTCCAACACTATCCTCTTCCGTACAGGGCACACTGGTCTTGGCAAACAGGCAGATGCTCTAGGTTCCAGGACAGGTGGTCTCGGATTAGCTTCTCCTCCTCTCCTCCTCGTGCAACCTGACTGGCTGCTTCACAGTTGGCAAGTTTTGTGGTCTTAAGCGCCCCTTCTTGTAGCCCATTTCCAGGCACCAAATGTGATTAGAGTCTGTGTATTTGAAGTTTATGTTGGGGGGTTTACTTCCTTTTGAATAGCCCACTCCTCTGCCCGCTCTTCCTCTTGAAAGCAGTCTGTCACAGCAGGAGTGACTCCGAAGCTGATAGTCCCACAACACCGGCAACTGGAGTGACTAGTGTTCACACCTAGATAATATAGATGTCAGCCACAGTGATATGTGTTTCAAAAGGTTAGCCCGGAGCCTCATGTCAGCCCCATCTCTTTCCTGAAATGTGCCCAAGCCACTTTCTTGTGACCTCTCTCTGAATCAAAGAAAACCATTTAAAGTGTACTGGGGGAGCCTGGCTCTCCCTTTTCCAGTGGGTCCCACCCAGCTTATAAGAATGCAGCAATACACAAATCTGTCTGGGGGATTCCTCTACATCCTGTCCTCATGTTTCACCATGCAGCCCTGGGTCTCCCCAAAATGGAACGCATAGTCCTCCATGTATTGTACCCTTTACAGGTACATGTACACCTAGCACATGTACTCCAAATATACACGGTGCATAGTATGTTATCCTTCATGTACTGCAGCACTTAAAGGAAGAATTTTTTGTAAATTTTTTTGGGGAGTTTTATATAGCGCAAACTTGACCCGAAGGTATCGGAGCACTTTACAAGAACACCACTTTCGTTACAGACGAACACATTCATTTTTGTTAGGCACAGGGAGATTAAGTGATTTGCCCAGAATCACAGGATGTTGAGCGTCGTTGCCAAGACTCGAACCCGGTTCCCCAGATTTGAAGTTGCCCACCCTAACCGTTAGGCTACATCCTCTCCATACATCTTCTACATACACCCAGCACACATATTCATCATACACACACAGCACTCCATCCTTTGTGTGTTGTACCACTCACAGGCACACATACACCCAGCAGGTGCATTTAACATGCACGCACAGAACTGCATCCTTCATGTATTGTACCAAGCACAGGCACAAATACACCCAGCACATCCATTTAACATGCACAGACTTCACAGTACTGCATTATCTGTGTATTGCACCCGGCCCAGGCACACATACACCCAGTCCCGGTACACCACTCATGCGCTACACACCACTCTACACCAAACCAATTTAGGCCAAAGGGTGAGATAAGCGCACAGCAGTGAAACTTTAAATGAGTGAGCCTGTAGGCATCACTCCAGTGACACAGGTTCAAAAGGACCTGTTCACTCCTCTTACTGATCACTACACAGCATGCTGCCACCACAGCATTGGTGCTGCTTAACTCCTGGTAAAGGCAGAAGCCTTTCTCCACTAGGAGGGTAGCGCTTTGGGCGCCTCTCCCAGTCAAACAAGGCCGCAATCCGTGAGACAGAGCTATGTCATGGCGCACATGAATAATAAAGTTTGCCTGTGACAACAAAAATCAGCATTAAGTATCTAGCCATCAGTACAGTTGGGGCACGCAGGGCAGGTAGTACACATCCATTACCGTGAGGAGCACTTTTCAGTCCCATCAGCCTCAAAACTCTGTCTTGCATGGCAGTCCAAATCTAAGCAAAGTATGCTCTTACAGTGTGAGTTCGATTACAATTTTCCTCATTGTTTAAAAATCCTTTTTTGACTTTTTTATAGGACACAGAAAAGCTGATAAGTGAGCTGACTTCAACGACTGAAGACATTGCGACTATGATAGATACCATTGGGGAGAGTTTATTAAATGAAATAAGGCATAGAATCGCTTCGCTTAAGGTTAAATTACACAATGAACACTCCATAAAACTTGGAAAACTGACATCTATAGCTAATGAACTTCAAGCTCCAAGACAACTTTATTTACAAATGAAAACCCTATTAGAACATCATTCAAATTCAGTGGAGTTTCTTAAGGAAGAAAAGAAATTAAGGAATGAAATTGAAAAATTCACAAGTCAAAACTTTCTACCTGGCATTCCTGTTAGGGAGAATATATCAACTAACCAATATTTTGAAGAGTTGATAAAAGGACTGCACATGAAGGATTTTGTGTCCTCTAAATCAGATAGACTACTTGCAAGAACATCTGAAATATTAGGGGCATGGAGATCTGATGGCAGTCAACCAGCGACTTCACTGGAAGTACTAGATGAAACTTTCTCCAGAATTATTGTGGGCTTATGTTGGAAATCAAATGATTAAGAAGATTATTTTAGGAATGCACCATCTTCATCCTGTAATTCATCTGGCAATAGCAATCGCTCTTCAAAGGAAAATAAGGATGTGACAGTAAACATCCCTGACATTGTAAGGGTTAAATGACTATCATCTCCAAAAACGATTGTGTTGATCTAGATTTCAGTCTTATATCCAGGAATGGATCGGACAAAGTTCTTCATTAAAGCATGACTCATACATGTATAACTTGACGCACAGCTGCAATAAAGTGCCACAAGCAAAACTGTATGTGGGTACATTTTAGATTTGTCAACAATTAATAAATATATATATATTCTGCATTACACCTGATAAGCGTTTGAGTTTCATTAATTCGATTTGCCTTTTTCCTACCACTGTCTTCTATACTACAATGCCTAGTTGTTTAGAAATAGTAAATAATGTAAGTCCTAAGGAACCGGAGCTTCACCTAGCTACAGAATGTCTTGCAATCATACTTGAAACAACAATGATAGCCTCTTCAGTACAGATGAAGTAAAATTGGAACTGTGCCCCAACAGAAAGGCAAATAATTTAGTGTTTCACTCTAGGTGTAGTGGCTGTAAAGCTTCAGTCTCTGTGTTGTAGCCTACTGTGGAATTGACTTATCAACCACTGGGCTCTCTTAATTTAGTGGTGGACTATACATGTGCAACAGGATAACGCTCCCTAGCCTCCTTTCTAGGGTAGTAGCTCCTGATTTCTTTAAAATGTGGGTCATGCAATTTATTCCATTGTCTGCCTAGGGTTGGTATCAGTGTTCCAAGCAATTACAAAATCTCCAGCTTACCATTTAAACTTGGGAGAGTAAGAAAAGTCATTGCATTAACACAATAATAAACAAGCATTTGCAATGCAATAGGTCTCGCATTTGCGAGAGTTTGAGCTATTGGCATTGTAAACGATAATGCCTTTTATTTATGTGTTTTGAAAACCTGCAAGCGGTGCGTAAAAATGGGTTGCAGGTTTTCTAAACACATAAATAAAAGGCATTGTCATTTACAATGCCAATAGCTCAAACTTTTGCAAATGCGAGACCTTTGAGGCACCGGAGCTTTAGCTGTAAGCATCGTACGCTAAAGCACTGGTGCAGCTATTGCTTCAAAAGTAAAGAAACACAAAAAGCCTTTTTTTCAATTTTTTTTACATTTGAAGCAATCGCGGCACCCGTGCTTTAGCCTAAGATGTTCAAAGCTAAAGCACGGGTGCCGCGATTGTAACAAAAGTAAAGAAATAGAAAAAAATGGAGGCTCCCTCTAAAGCGTGAGTGCCGCCATTGTAAAAAAAAGTCAATACATTTTTAAAAAGGCATACGGCTGCGTTTGGCGATCGTAACAATCAAAAGGAATGTGCGGCTGACATTATTAGTGCTGAGGGGTGCTGCGCTGTTAAATAAAAAAAATTAAAAAAACGTTGCGGAAGAGCGTGTCCTGCAGGCAGGAGAAAGCCCTGTAAGAAAATAGTGCTTGGAGTCTGTAATTAAAACATGCCGAGTAACAACACATGTAAACCGGGGGTGTCCTCATGAGAGGTTGCAAGCAGGGCTGGACTGGGAACCGAAACCGGCCCTGGCAAACTGCTCAACTGGCCCCCACCCTAGCGGCCCACCGGGGAAACGCCCGGTGCCCGCTACGGCCAGTCCGGCCCTGGTTGCAAGAAGATAAAAGGCGGTATTAAGCCTATTGACCAATGAAAAGCCACCATTTACAAAGGACAGGCAGAAAACATGGTCAGAAAGTGGGCGGAGATTCATGCCCATATCCTGAATACAGCATGTCTCAAAGACACAGTACTAGCGCTGCCTAGGCGAGACCTAAAAAGCAGTCGCTGGACAAAATATCTCTTGAACACTATATCAAGTATATATTTCTTGCATAATACACATGCATGCACATACTTCTCCATCTGTGTCACCAGAATATGGATCTTCATCTGTACCAACATCAGAACTGCTCCAACTCTCCGACAATGCAAAAAGAAATGGAAGTCTCATCTCTTCAAAGAGCATTATTGACACAGTTTGCAGAAATTCGCATGTAATCTACCTCTTTTGTACTCGACTGCCGTTTATAACTTGGGGGCCTTGCCAATTGAAGTGCGTCCAATTGCCTCCTAGTTAAGTTTGTACTATAAATACTAAAAACACCCTAACATACATGCATGGCATTTCAGTACCTTGGCGCGGTTGATGTAAGTAACCTCCCACACAAGGGTAATATATTGCAAATAAGCATATATTTAGAAAATTATCCTTGTAGAGAAATATACAGTATAATCTCTGAGATGCCAGCAGATATTGATGGGCCTCCTTCTCCATTGCCTCACTGAGAATCGTAGTCCATTCACTCTAGTTATACAGGTGGTAGAGCTACTAAATCTCCCCAAGAAATACATGAAAGGCTTTCAGCCAGGTATGCTTGAGAAACAGAGCACCAGTCAGCTTTCCCTGCCAGGTTCTAAAATTAAGGGAGTTCTAATCATTGGTCAACATCTTCACAAAAGAACAGTACACATTAATCCTCACAAAAACAGTGGAAAAGTAACTCACACTTGAATCCCTTCCTAGGGCAAACACATAAGGGACATTAGTGCTGCCCCCCCTACTGTGCTTCTCAGCCTGCCACCTACAGATCATTATTCTGCCAAGAGGCATGATATGCAGCTTTCGCCTAGCATCTAACTGAGAAAGTGGATTTACTCCCATCTTTGCCTTAATCTACACATGTCTACTATGAAAACTCTATAGCTTGTGCGCCTTAACATGTGCTGTTCAAATGTATTAATCATTTGCTCTGTTGTTTTTTATATTACCTTGAAGACAAACTAAATTTTAATATTTCTGCACATTTACACATATTCTAAATGTTTCGCAGCCTGTAACTGCATGTTATATAATGGCACATTTACTGCACTGTGTTAGTAAAGAGTAGCCTGAGGGTGGCACAACGAAGTGAGGATTTTAGAAAGTTGGTCAGGCAGCTCCTGTTAGTGCGATTTGTAACAGACTGTCATGGTGTTCTCACTTTCCTTCCCACAAGATCTTGGCACATGCGTATTCGTTGCTATCTTCACGTTTCTTTTCTATCTCATGGTTCTGCTCTTTTTCACTTCTATTGAGAGAAAATGTATAGAAATGTATAAAAATGTGTAGAATCGTATGGATTTATGCATTACATTCTCCAGCTGTTCAGGGGAGGTTCTTCATTAATGATGGAGGAGCGTCGCCCCCCAGCCTGTGCCAGCAGCCGATAAATACAATGATAGTAATACAGTGTTATTATCATTTTATTTATGCTGTTGAACTTTAACTGCACGTCACACCTGACCATACGCAATAAGTATGGGGTGGGACGGGCCGGGCGGGCATGTCAGGGAGGAGTAGAGTGCATAAGTGCGCATGCGTGTTTGGCCAGCCGTCCCAAGCCGGCCAAACACACATGCCCCCTTATGTTTCTCCAACCCGGCTGTGTTACACAGCCGGGTTAGAGAAAAGGCACAGGCTCCAATGCACCGTCTGAGTGGCAAACGAGGTCCCATCCCCTTCCGGCCGATGAGGGAAGCAACAAGGCAGGCAGGAGCAGAGCAGTGGTAAGACTTTTTTTATTTATATTTTATTTCTCCCTCCCCCAACGCGCCGCCCTCTCCACTTGCGGCCGCCCTAGCACTTTACGTAGGCAGCAGCGGGCGCCACTGCAACTGTCACGACCTTGGCCATGCATCTCTACATGGGACATGTGGCTCCGCGATAACCTGGAAGTGCAGGCGAAGGCCGAGGGAGGAGACGCAGTCTAGTTTTACCCCGTTCCCCTGTGTTGCCGTCCTTCTCAAAAGTCTGTGCTAGTCGTGGCGGTACTCCTCGGGTGTGGTAGCATAAAGGATGTACCCCGGAGACATTTGCTGCCTGTAATTGTTGCACTTAGCATACAAAAAATAAGAACTTAACTGATTTCCCTGACAACCTCCTCCAGGTCTTCTGCTGGTGGCCGCTGTGATTTCTTCAGTTTCTTTTTCATCTCCTGCACCACGTGTTGCTGGCTTTTTGAGCGTACTTCGGACGACAGATTTCTTCTTCTCTGGAAACTTGCAAAACAATAAAAGGTACATAAATAATTACCAACAGCTGACTGTTCCTTTGTGTTGGTAAGGTGCATGTTTATATTACTTTTCCATCGCTTAGGAAGAACGTGTTACAACAGACTTTTTCCTAGTTTTTTGCTGAGAAAATAATCACCAGCTATATATATATATATATATATATATATATATATATACACACACACACACACACACACACACACACACACACACAGTTATAGTTAGAATGTAGTTTCCATAGGAAGATCGTTTTATGTTGTGCCAATAACTTTGGCGTCGTATGACGAATCCTCGCTAAAGTTTCAAAACTCGTTCTACACTCAATTCAGCTGCTGTCCTGAAAGTTTCGGAGTGATCCTTCAAGCAGGTGCTGAGAAAAAGGGGGGGGGCCCAAAACACGTTTTTCCCATGCTAATTTCCATTGGAACTTTAGACACGGCTACAGCTCGAACTGCTGAACAGAATTACACCAAATTTTGCAGGAAGGTAGATGCTGGTTCAGGGAAGTGCCTTTTTGTGATTTGGTGTAAAACCGTTCAGTAGTTTTGGAATTATTTAAAGGTTTTTTGGATATACAACTGGGGGCACGAAGGGTTCGCGACCCCTCCCAATCTCGAGCTGATATCTAATTGGCTGCCAACATGTCTAACCAGGAAGTGTTGGCAGCCATCTTGTGACTTGGTTGAACCGAGTCACAGAAAAAAAAATTAAAAAAAGAAAAGGGGGCAGGGTAGAAACACCCTGACACCTCAGGCCTCTTGGGGGGTCACCACTGGGACCCCGCAGGGCCAAAAAAAAGCATTTATATTTACATTTTCTGCCTGATCCACGGATCCAGCCGAAATTGTTTTTTAAACTAATTATCGACCCCTGGGCGGACCAGGTTTCATGGGCGTTATACAGATAAAGGGGGGGCACACGGGCCCCCCTTCCTGGGGCTTATTATGCCCGTATGGCCTCCCCTGCTGCCCCGGGGACCACCACCTCCCCGGGGCTTCTTTATTTTGTCCATGGGGGCCTCTCGGACCTCCCGGCCCCAAAGACCGCCACCTCCCCAGGGCTTGAGGTTTACAAAATGCAGGGGGGGCCCGTGCAGACCCACCGCAGCCCCGGTGGCTGCCATCTCCCCAGGGCTTTAATTGTAATTGATGTGGGGGCCACGCAGACCCCACACTGCAGCCCCGGGGACTGTCACCTCCCCGGTGCTTTTCTAAAATGTAATGAGGGTGGCCACATGGTCCCCTGCAGCCCCGGGGACCACCACCTCTTTGGGGCTTTAATGAAAAGTAATGGGGGGGGCACCCGTTCCCGCAGCCACGGGGACCACCACCTCCCAGGAGCAAATTAGAACAAAGAACGGAGGCCGTGCGACCCCCTCCTGAAGCCATAGATGGCCCTGGGGACTGCCACCCCCCTGGGCCGGCTACTGCTATGTCCCGGGGTGCCAGCCTCCGTGACATAGCTGTTTGTTATGGCTTGGCGGGAGCTTTACCGCTCCCGCCAAGCCATAGCAAACGCTGCTCCGCTTTCAGCAAGCGAGAGCATTAAAACTGCTCTAGCTTTCTGAAAGTGGAGCAGAACTGTTTTTGTACAGAGGGAGCTCCATGTTCAGCAGCCCCCTCTGTCCAAAAGCAATGTCGGCAGGACGCGGCGAGCCAGCAGGGACCGTGGGAGCCTTAAGGCTCAGCGTGGTCCCCAACAGTGACACCTGGGTTCCCTGGGTGGGACCAGGGCACCCACACTAGAGGCCGGGCCCAGGGTGATGGTGTCCCCGAGGCCAAAATCGGCCAGGGGTGGGGGGGGCACGCATAACTCTTCCCATTATTATTATTTTTTAATTACGAAAAAAGAGGCCGGGCCCGCGACTCCTGGTCCACTGCTGATTGGAGGCTGAAGTCCTCTTGGATGCTGAGGGTTCTTGGGGCCCAGAAGCCCTCCTGTTACCTCCAGTAAGTCTGACACAGCAGGATTCTTGAGAGCTGGTCGGACGCCCTGCCCTCCTTCTCCACCACTCTGTAAACATGACTACTAGTTAAAAAGCCATAGAAATTCACTTAAAAAACCAAAGGTTACAGGGACATTACAGTTAGGAAAAAGAATTTGAAAAACCTTAGAAATTCACTTAAAAAAACCAAAGGTTACAGGGTCGTTATAGTTAGGTAATGAAATTTAAAAAACCTTAGAAATTCACTGAAAAAACCAAAGGTCACAGGGATGTTATAGTTAGGCTCAGATTTCACTCGTACAAACCAGTGAAATTCAGCAGTTATAGTTACCTGAGCTAACTATAACTTACGCCCCCGCAATGCACTGCTTATGACCTTACATATTACATCACTCATGCCATGGTCAGTGACATCACTGATGACTTCTCAAATGACATCACTGTCACAAACCGAAACACATCAGCTTGCACAACGGTTAGACAGTATGCAAGGAAACTCAGGAAGAGCATGTACTAGACATAAAACCACATCTAGTTTGGGAGGGAACCCCCACGCTAGGCTTACTCTTAAACCACCTACATTTATATATTCTGGATCTCAGTCATCAGAAATGGAGGGTGGTACAACCAGTGGTGAAGACGTGTCAAACCCAGTAGTTCAGGTTTTTGCTGAGAAAATAATCACCATGGGGGGGCGGGGGTGAGGTGTGGTGGTATGGGGGTGTGTGTGTGTGTGTGTGCGCGTGCACACACAGCTGCTGATTATTTTCTCAGCAATAAAATTGGTAAAAAGGCTGTTATAACACGTTCTTCTTAAGCGATGGAAAAGTAATGACATTTTTTGGGGGGTACTATTTTTGGGTGAAGCTTGAGAACATTACTCCCCTGATGGACATATATATACATTTGATTACTTTGCAGCTTATAGTAGGGAATGATTTCATTCAACTGCATCTTTCTGGGTTTGGAACCTTACCTTTATTATTTATGTGGTAATTATCGGTATAACTTCCTGTTTTAGTAGGTGCTTGGTTAGTACATACATTTACCTACATTTCTGTATTCACTTCCCTTAGGAGCACACTGTATACGCAAGGTCCCAGCTGATAGATCCTAGTGGGAAAGTGTGAGATAGTAGATAAGAACGTATACTTACTGCCCAACCTATGCGTGTATCCATTTATATGATGAGTACTAAAAATATGTGCTGTGTATTTATTAGATACACCACAAACACTGAAGGTATCAGCAGTCAAGAGGACTCAAGCAGTCATCCTGAGGGAACCAAGGACGCCATCTTTTCTTTTCTCCACTTCCCCTTTTCCTGGGACACTGTTATCACCTAAAAGCTGTCTTACCCTTCAGCTGGTTACAGGATCCTGGTGGTGTAAGGAATCTGCTTCTGGCATTCACGTCTCGCTTCCACAAGATTGCACAGCCACAGCAACCATGGTTGTGACGAACGTTACACCAACTGATCGAGGGTGAAAATCTGGTCTGTTGAAATGGCAATTGCCTTGCATTATTTTTGATTGCTTGTGGCTATTTTGCATTAAATGCATGTTAGACTTTATAGGGTATCTCAAGTGTTTGTGGTTTCTTTTCCAGTATGGTGTATTATATTCCGGGAACTGTCTACATAAGGCAAGAAGAGTGACTGGGGATCTGGGGGCTAGACCGGACTCCACATTATGACTCGAGGTGACTGCAGTAAGATAGAGATTTCTCCAGGGGTACTGGGGTGGAGCACGGCACAGCACTGGACCTGGAGAGTCAGACAAACAGCATATGCATGTTCAACCAAATTTAGATACATTTTAACTACAATTGCTGTGTTCCATTTGTTTGTTTGCATGGCATGTATTATCTTTTATTTGTCAGAAAAGTCTTAAAAAATAACTGAGGTGATCGTGTTCTCAGTTTCCTCTTCACTCCCCACGCTGGGTAGACCTGTAGGCACAAGGCAGACAGACCCTTTATCTGTTTTTTGTGTGTGCATTAAAAAGCAAAAACATGTATCACCAGTACAGTAAAGCCACATGCAGTGTTTAAAAGAGTGAATGGGAATCACTAACAAGGATAGGAAGTAGTCCTTTCCTGAAGACAGTACCTGGACCACAAGAGAACGAGAGCGAATAACCCCCATCCCCCGCGAGGAGGATTTCTTAGACATGTTGCCAGTGCCAGCCAAGGAGGCCAGAGGTGCAGCCATTGATGGACATGGAAACGGAGCAGCACCTGCAGTACCACCGGTGAATGGTGCACAAGGATGTAATGTGCAACTGAGCACAGCGATGTGACTGACTGATAGTAAAAGGCCTAGTAGAAGGGAGCAAGTGACTAGCCAAGATACTGATTCCACTACTGTGGATCGATCCAGAGTACATGTGATTTCTGTCCCAGTTGGGATTAAAGATCCCCCAGAGTGTAGCCCCATAATTACTAGAGAAAGTGATGCACACTAGACATACTGGTTAGGAGATGCCCCCTCATTCCAGTGACGCAGATGAATAGGATCCCTCCTCATCTGTTCCTAACACCTTACGCCCTCCTTCCATTGAGGGACTACGCTGTGGCCCGTGGTAAAGTAACTGGGCATGTCCCAGGATCCCCTCTGACATGATGAGAATCAAGAAACGTTTCCCCAACATTGGGGAAAATCCAACCCACTTCCAAAAAGAATTACAGAGCATGTTCAAAGTGTACAGTCCGAATTGGGCTGATGTGAATCAGTTGCTGCGGAAGATGGTACCAAGTGAGGTGAGATACTCGTTGGTGAAAAAGCCGGCATTGCAGAGACAGGACCCCAGAAATGACAGGGCATACAACACGGTGAGGGATGCATTGTTGAATGCTGTTGCGGATGTTGTGCCCAGTGAAAATGTATTGGACTAAGATCTCCAAATTCAAACAGAATAAGGGTGAATCACATGCAGATTATCTAAACAGGCTTGAAAGATGTGTTTGAGAGGTATACAGGCACTGCCCGTCCAATAGAGATAACTTAGAAACTCTGGGTGCTGCTTTTGTTCGGGGATTGTTACCAAATGTGAGAAATTAGTTAATTAAAATATGTATTGGATAGCAAACTAAGAAGATAGTGGAGTTGGTGACCATCGCAAGCTGTTTTGTTGTTTTGCAAGAATTAAATTGTTGTTCAAATCTGAATTTACCTAGATAAAACAAAAGACAAGAGGCATTTGGAAAAGTTGATTTAATTAAACACTTTGGCTTGGAGCACAGTTACAGAAGCAGGTCTGAGGACTGTCTCAAAGTACAATCAATCTGAGTGAGTTTTTTATCCAGTTTTTGGGTATCATAAAAATGCTTCCGGCAATCCTTGTTTGGTGAGAGAATATGGGCCTTGTCTGTGGAGTCATAAATAAGGCCCCTGATAATAAATCCAGGTGGGCCTTGATCTTGCTTGGAAACAATGGTGGCCAGTGGGTAATGTGTCCAGATGTCCGGCATGAGTAGCTCAAGACCACTGCATGTACTGTGTCCTGATTGGCTATGTGTTCCTAACTTCGTGCGGCATCTGACTTAATGATGTTTGGGAATACGTGCACCCCTCCGGCCATGTGTGCTTTATTGGGGCCAATCTCCCTGGAACATTGTGGTGTCATGGCGCTTATCTTGGGGATGGACCTGAGTTTCCTGTTTGCGCGTTTGTTTGCCGGTTACGTGCCACCCCACCTGTGATGTGTCAATCAGGAACCTCTGGCCTATGTCGCAGGGCCTGCTTGACCACGTTTTTCTGAGTCAGGGTTGACGGAGAGTTCATAACTGTCGAGTTTGTTAGTAGTGATGCGATTTCACTCGTATATGCGAGTGTATCATTATAAACATTGGCATTGATGTTCTCAATATTAACATTCCCCCTATAGTTGAATTTTCAACTACATTATCTAACCCATACTTCATGACAGTCACATTATTGCGGACATGTTGTTCTTCAGTTTTGATTACTACTACTTTCCTAGTTACTTGCATTCTACCCAATTTGAGGACTGCGTTTTTACAGCAGGAAAGCACCATTTGCAGGAAACCACACAAGAACAGCAAAAATATGAAAGTGGGCAACAATGACGGGCATTGTCCAGGGAGCCAGGAAAACCAGTCCATGTACCATTCCTGCTCAGGGGCACCTTCCTCCTCATGCATGTCTCTTTGTAAACGATGCAATGCTTGGATGGCAAGAGTTAAAGTCGCATTGTCCAGATCATTGCCTGGGATAAACGTGCAGCAGTATGCTCTGATCTTGCACACACCACTTCCTCCATTACTGTCATTAAGTCCAACACATATCGATGTTGCATCACCATGAGGCGGATGGCCTGTCACGGCCGACATGGTTCGCGGGTGGCGGGGTGGGGGGTGGCATTGTGGAAGGGTCGCACATATTTAGTAATTTGTTTTTAAAATACAATAAACTTACTGTTGCGCCGGGTCCCGCGTCTTTGCGGCTGTTCTTCTCAGGATGGAAGCGCAGCCAGGCCCCACTAACCAATCATAATGCAGCGTTGTGATTGGTTTTGAGCATCCTGGTTGGACGCTCAACCAGGGAATGGGAGCCTGGGCTTGTTCTCCATGCAGGCTGTAATGCAGCATGCATGGAGAAAGGGGAAAGTGCGCATGACTGGTTTGGGCGGCCTGAGAGGGCAGACCAAACAGTCACTGCGCACTTAGGAGTGGGCAAACCACTCCTCCCCTGCCCTGCTCCGTGAGCAGAGCAGAATCCCGCCCACCCACCCGCAAAGCAGCAGAACAGGTCATGAAGCATAAAATGATAATAACTTTAAGTTATTATCATTTTATGCTTCTTTGCACTGCTTAAAAGCAGTGGGGAGGCGACGCTCCTCCGCCATAGCGGAGGAGCCGCTGCGGATGGCTCTTAGTTCTTAGTTCTTCCTTGAATGCATTAAGGCGGAGCTCAGTGCTGTTCATCATCTTGAGCAATTCCCACCTCGTTATTTATTTATTTATTTATTTGTAGTTTTATATAGCGCAAACTTGACCCGAAGGTATCAGGTATCAGAGCGCTTTACATGAGCACCAGTAGCGTTACACAAGGACACATTCATTTTTGTTAGGCACGGTGAGATTAAGTGATTTGCCCAGAATCACAGGATGTTGAGCGTCATTGCCGAGACTCAAACCCGGTTCCCCAGATTTTAGATCCACCGCTCTAGCTGTTAGGCTAACCAGCGGGCGTTCACTTTTGTCTGCACTGTGAAGAAGGGTATGGATATTCCTGCATTTATTTGTGTGCCTGAAAATAGTCTGAAATCTTCCGGTATGTCTTTGTTCTGAGCCCAACCAAAATACTCAGCAGTTCCTTTTTCTTGAGCCTGATTCAACAGAGTCGATTTCTTCTTTAGCTAATGTTGATGCAATTCTGACAGATCTTCTCTGGGAATGACCAGAGTCGGGGTATGTATGGTGACATGGGAGTAGAGGCCACGATATCCGGGGAAGAGCTGAGAATAGGCAAACTCGCCACATTGCCAGTAGATATCCATCAGCGTGGAAGTGGCCTGCCCCATTGCATGTCCGGAATGTGCAGTACTGTGCCACAGTTTTCATTTGTTCCCAATGGAATGGTTCTTTTACCTCTGAAACACAAGGAATATAGTGTACGTTTCTGTACAATTAGAGGTTGCCCCTTCCCTTCTATCCACATATACCTATTGACCTCAGTATCCCAGATTTCCTGACATGGGGTATCCATGCTGTGGTTCAACCCTCCCCTACGAGACTTGTTTCCCTTTGCATCATCAGGGTGGATGGCCCTACACTGGAAATCCATGTCTGGGGTCCATTTGTTATTAAAGAAGATAGCCCCAGGAATGCTAAGGGCCACCCTGGGACCACTGATGGAAGCGGGAGCGGACATGTGGTGGTTTTGCTACCTCCAAGAATCTCTTTTATGAAAAGTCTCTGGTCCAAACAGTATCCTCCCCTATCGTGCCCCTCCTGCGCATCCTATCTAGCTCGGTTTGAAAGTCACTAGGCTCGGTGAAAAGGTACAATGCTGTGGGATTGGACTCATGTCGGGTGAGATTCACTACTACTCTATGGGGTTCTACTCTGTTGGGTTTTATCTCGGCCCTAATCCTAGCATTTTGCTTTTTTGAGGGGCTACCTCTTGGGTCAAGTAAAGCATGTCTGCGCCTACTGCATGCGGTATCAGCAAACAGACGTAACATGACCTGGCTGTTGTCTTGGAGCTCACGGCGAACGTTGTGTAAGAGGGCGCTGTGTAGTGCGTGTGGAATGCTAGTGTTGGGTTTGGTGTAATTATATGTGATATGGGAGAGGTCCCTACACAAGCGCGGTAATATCTTTGGGTGGACTCCATCAGACTGAGCAGTGCTTTTGGTGATGAATGGATGCAGAAACACCCATAGTAAACAGAGGGTACACAGAAGTGCAACAGTACATAACTTATGGAACATTGCAGGTCTTCGGATTGTATCCATGGGAGATGTCTGTAATCCTTTTGTAATTGGGTGTGTCTGGTCAACAAAGTTTGAGGCAAAAAGTTCACTGTACAGTTTGTAGTTCTTAGTTCGCACACTGTAGATTCTGTCAGGGTGCTGATGTGACCACTGACAAAGGTAGTGCACTTGGATGTTCGATTGCCAACCTGTTGAATAAGAGCTATGTTCACTTGGTTAGTTCAAAACACAGTGCATTATTGCATGTGCCATCTTTTTCTTCGGGGTTCCGGTGCTTTCCTTTTAAGGGTGTGCTCTTCACAATCTATTTTAGTGAGGCACTGAAAGGTGGCCCAGTTGGGGTATCTATTTTGAAAAGTGCGTTATGGTTCATTGGGCGCATTAATTTTTATGGGTTGTTGGTCCTCCCCCCTCTCGGTACCTACCTGGGAGTTTAGACTGGTGCAAGATTTTTACAGGGAAATCTCGTGAACATAGGAAGTTGTTAATTTTTAGGTATGGTTCCATGGGCGTCACCAGTCCCTCTCTCTAAGGTGTACATGGGGGGTGTCGGTGCGAGTAGTGTCTTTTGACCTACACATGCGTGGGGCGATGTATAAAGAGCGGGCGTGTCGCAATTGCATGTGGTTGGCAATCGCAACGTACTCTGATGTCACGTGTATACCCCTCCAGTCCCGGCATGCAGGGTGCAACGTGAACCTCCCTAGTGGTGCCAGGTGTCTTGACTACGCCCTTTTTCTAGAAGTTCTCTTTTTTAGGGGGGGGTTTGCTTTGAGCTTCTTTTTACCGGTCTTTTTGGGCGCTTTTCCTAAGTCTCATGTGATATGCTATCCTATTTTATCAGGAAAAACAATGGAGGTGGTCGGAAGGCTGTTCCGCGGATTCCGTGTGCTTCTGATATTGCGGTGTCTAAGATTGGGCTTACTGATTCCTTCATATGGTGTGTGTAAGGCCTGGTGTATTCGGCTGTTTGCTAGGCCTGATACGTGGGTGAGCACATTTTTGTGTATGGATCTTGCACGGAGCTGTGATGGACTCGCAGACTCCTTTTCCCCCGGCACCCCCTCTCCCTCGGATCATGTCTTTTCCTGGGTGTTTGGACCTGCGGTTCCTAGCTGTGACTAGGAGCTTCTAACTGGCAGAACAGTTCTGTTGTTACTCTGGAGGGGCATGACCGGGCAAACAGGTTTTAGATACTTGGAAACCTTTGAGGTAGAAAGGAGACAAAAAATAGCTGAAGAACTTGTCGAAATTCGTCTAGTGAAGGTGCTGGACTGGGACAGTTGGTTACCCAGGCGGACTTTCCCTCCGGACCTACTTGGTGCCGTGCGGCGTTTCGCAACCTGTCAGATCTTGTGTGGTGTAGGTTATGGGGTCAGAATAAATGACAAAGAACACTTCTCCAAACCCAATTATTTAGTATCAGGCATTATGTCCAAGATAAAATTACAGTTGTCCAACAGACCAATGGTTTTCAATTTTTATTATTCAAAAATATATACCAAATTTATAAAGCATGTTTTCTTTTATGTAGTACATATACATTTCATTACTACACTAACAAACTCTGAAGAAAAAAAAATACTTAACACATCAAATGCTGAGGAGCCCCACCAACATTACAATGAACAATTAACATATTGTACGTAGGTTAATTAATAAAACATGACAGAAAACATTACACATTGTCTAGACAAATAAACAGTGAACAACAAACAATATTGACAACAAGGAGAATACACAAACACACTAGAACAGAATTCAATATATGCCCAGTTAATCAAATCATTGCTCATACATGATTCATTATCCCTAGTGTACAGGAAACCTGGCTCCCGACACTGGAGGACAGCTTCATTTTGCAACTTAAAGGGGGCCTCCATTGCCTACAGGCTGTTAGCTTTTTGGGGGCGCTGTGGGAATCTTACGCCATGAAGGAATTTTGGTCTCAAGCTGGATGCCAGAGAATGGGGTCCTTTTGATTTGGTCATTGGAACCCGTCCCAATTGACTTTTGGGTGTGGGGATCTGGTTGCCTGCTTTTGAGGACTGGATGGGAGGCCGCCCTGTCCCCTTGTCGGACTGCCCTCCCCCCTGGGGTGTGGTCTGCCAGCCCGCCCTGGGGGATCAGCAGCAGAGTGGGGCCTAGGCTCTCTCAGACACCCTGAATGGCGGACTCTGGTGAGGATACCCGATCGACAAAACACATCCAGCAGTCCTGAATTTCCAAATGCAAGTAAAGGCTTAAATTCCTAATGTTGTCTCATTGGTCCTTCTTTGAGTTTTGTACCGTGAATTGTGAGGTGTGCATGAAATTGCACTGGGGGTTTTGACTTACTGCACATTTGGGTTCGGTGTTTGCACAAAAGCGTTGCCTCCCCATACAGTTACCCCTTCCAGCTGCGGTTGAGGCCCGGTCCCTGTTGGGCTGGGTTTCCTGTCTGTTGCTGCTGTTGTCAAGCATTTGTCCAACTACCTGATGCCTGTTGTGGTGGCGCAGCAACTGACTTACTTCCCTGGGGCTGTGTGTAAGATGTTTTCGGAATCTCCATGGCTTGGTTTTGTGGATGGGGGTTTTGCGGGGATTGGACCATGTTTATTGACCTCTGTTTGTGATATGCTTTTAGCCGGCATCAGTCGGCCATGCATCCCATTCTGTGGTAATAGTAATATTCTCTAAGGTCTGGATGCTGCCATCCTCCTTGACTTCTGCCGTTATAGTTAGGTTGAAACCCTCTGGTGTTTGGTAGTGGCGCCCCCTTCAAGCCTCGTGCCATGTGCACGCTCGCTGTGCCATTTTCCAGCTTGCGTCCAACACAGCCCCCTCAAGGGCGGTCTTTTTCAACTTGTGTTGGACCAACTTAGCGGTGTCTCTCTGGGTTTGCTCCTGTTTCTCGCTCTCCTTTTCTTGTTTCTTTTTGTAATAGTGCAATATGTGGGCCTGTATCTCCCGCCAGAGTTTGGTGTCTAACCCCACTAAGCTGTCCAAACCACTCTGTATCTCGGTGGGCATCCCATTTTTGAGGATATTATAAAAGAAAGCGACTTTCGGGCCCATATCATTCCATGGCTGTCTGGTCTCTTGTCCCCATCGTTCAGTCATTCTATCCAGAATACCAATTATGGTCTCCCCAGGGTTCATAGTTTCTGCCATTAACTCTCCTATATTGGGCAGTCCGGGAACATTTTCCTCAGGGCTCTCCATATTTGGTGCCTGTAAGAATTGAATGCGGCCCCATCATGTTCGGTGTTTGTCAGCATGACTGCTGGGATGCTAGCTCGGACGAACACCGTGTTAGTCTGCCCTCCGATGAGGCTACTAGGCAGACTTTTAATATTGACTATTCACTAGATTTACTCACACGGTGTTCTTCTCAAAACATGAGATCGATTTTCCTGCTCCATCCAGCAAGGGCGGCAATTTGGTCCTTATCCCTTCTTTACCCATCTGAGCCCAGGGCACATAGATCGTCCCTGATGTGCCCTTTTATAGTAGCGGGTACATTTTGGTTTGGAGGAGCTCCACTGGTCTTTCCCTAACATAGCATTCCCATCTTCTTATACAATCCTGCATGTAGGGGAAGTTCCACTTGGGATCTCCCCTTCTGTGCCAGATGTTGTCTTTCGCAATGGCCATGTCCTGTGGTTCGAAGGATCCCTCCTTCGGCCAGTGGCTTATCGTACTGGTCCTTTCCCTCAGTTAGGCAGACTAGCAGGTGGCAAAATGCCAATGCAAAGATCTTGCCTTCCTCTCGGGCCACTATCTCCCTTGGGGTCAGTTTATCTGTCCCATGCGTTCAGGAGGAGCAGACGATTTCTTTTTTGCTGCTCCCCTCGTGTGCACACAAAGGTGCCATCTAATTTCTCCTACGTCTGAGTTCAGTCTGCCCGAGGCTACCTTGGTCTCTTATTTCCTGGTCAGCTCCTCTCCTGCGTTGACGATCTGGTGATGCTTGTATCCCAACCGGAAACCTTTCCTCTAGTTCTACCTCGCACCCTTTCCCAAACGGTGCTCTGTACCTACCCCCTGCTCTCCTCAGGTGGCACTGCTATGCGTTCTTGCTGTGCTTCCAGGCTGCGAGCTGTCTCTCTCTCCCGCCTAAGTTTGTGCCTTCCCTCTAAATCCCACCTAGATTGCCTCATTCTCTCTGAGCCATGCTGTGTTCTTTTTGGTCAGAACTTGCCTTTAAACTCGCTTCCAGTCGTTTTTTCGGCTTCCTGAACAAACCCTGTGGCATACACCTCGCCGTCGGATACTCGAGGACTAGGATCCCTTCTCTCAGCCCCGCTAGTTGTATCATTGTCCATATCGGCTATGAATGTCCCTGTCACTCGAGTATGTTCACCTGAACTGGTGCATGTTCTCCACGCTGCTGGGGTTCGATGGGCTGAACCCAACCGATAGATGGACGGGGGGTCAACCTTCAGGGAGCTCTAGCACTAAACTGGGGTGGTGCTGGGATTGCCCGAGCCTGCTGGCCTTTTAGATTCCCATGCCTGGACCTAGCAGTTCGTTGTTCGGTAGGGGACCATTCGGCTCCCTCAACTGGTAGGTTGGTGTATCCTATTGCGGGGATAGCCGGCATGGGAGAGAGCACCTCAATACCTGCATATGGCGGAGGAGGTGCGTACGCTTTGGCTATTGTCTGTGGTATAGTATTGTTGATCTGGTCCTCCTCGATGATGGCCCACAGTTATATTAGTGCCTCTCTCCTGTCCCTGTTAAGTGTTGTAGCCTGTGTGGGGAACCTGGTTTGCATGTGATTTAGTGGCAACTCCATGAACAGCTGGGTATTTTTAAGGGACAGATGTACCCTAGTTTTTCTGGTTTTTATGTAATCTTTAAATTCTACTGTGGCCGTGAGGAAATATTATACACGGTGTTTGCTGGATCTAACTACTTGCTATTAGCTCAATGCTATTTGCAGATGCATCAATATGTACATTTCAATTTGGCAGAAAAATAGTAGACTTTACTGTGATATGAAATAACGATTGTAAAAATAGCAACACCTTCGTATATAGCACATTGAGACATTAATGAAACACAATACTCAAGACAAAATATAGTTGCATCAATTTACCAGCACCACAGTATCAAATAACCACAACATCAAATATAACTTGCATCAATTTCAATGCTATAAAAGAAAAAACTGACTGAGAAAAAATGATAACTTTGTCAAAAATACCTTAACCTGCTGCTAGCGCATGCTATTCTGTGACCAGGGGAAGCCCTGTGTAGTACACAGGACTAAGTGAGCCAGATAGTCTGTCAATATCGGCTCCGGGACAAAGAAAACTGCAATTTTTTCACACAGAAAAGGAATAACTCGAAGAACCGCAGGCCCCTCTTGGCCAAACACAAGCTACGCCTGATCTTCCAGATCCAAATCTTTTTCCCTAATGTCCGAATTGCACCCTGCTTCACAGCCAGTTCAGCAAGACCAGGTGCATTTTACACAGCATCTGGACAACCCCTTATCCAATGCCTCCACTGACCACATGCAAAACACGACCCTCCTGCTCCGGGGCTTCTCCCTTGCCCTATGCCCTGCTGTACCTTCCCCTTGCCTTCCCTTCCCTCTCCCCATTTCAGGGGCTTCCCACCCTCAAACATTGAGAAGCGAATTTTGAGTTTAAGGAGCCAGAGAGGTTCCGACTGTGTCGATTAGAAAGGTCCATCTGTAAATTACCTTAACAATGGAAAAAGTACCACTAACCTTATTAGCACCAGTGCTAGCTACTCTGCCCTAAATACCTCTAAATTACCCTAATTTCCTATCTGGAGCACGTCTATAGACACAATGAGTAGTTCTAACCAGTTTGCTCCACATTACATCTCAGATCCAGTTCCTATAAATATCTAACTCATCACTGATGAGCATTATCTCCTACTCAGTGCTATCTCACCAGCTGATTTGTTGGAGCCCAATATTTTGTGTAAATTGATTTATACTGTGTATTGCAGTCCCAACGGATCCCAGCATTGTGAGAATAAAGTGTTGGCCTTCCAATTGTCCGCCAATTATGAGTGTTGCAGAGATGGCTCCAGATTTAACAATTTGCTTTCCTAGGTCCCGTACACATTGTGGTTACCAGAGGCTAACCATGTGGAATTCATAACCTCAATTGAGCCCAATGAAATTAAAGTCAGCCTACAAAAGAGCTACCTTGAGTGCCTTAGTATGCCCTTAAACCAGAGGTGGATAAAGGTATTCGTCATATAATAGCTGATTTGATTAAAGCAAGGGGTGTTGGTTCCTATTTTTAGCTGGTGTAATAACCCAATTTTGCCATTAAAGAAGGCGGGCAAAGGCAACGTCTACATGATTATCCAAGATTTTCGAGCTACAAATAATGTGGGTGTCACTAGCTTCCATGTGATCCACAACCCTGTCACCATCCCTTCATGCACCCTAACAAATGCTAAATAGTTTGCTGTGGTAGACCTTTTTCTGCCTTTTCCTCTATCCCCATATACTTGAGGAGAGTCAGTACCTCTTCACATTCTCATTCGGAGGTTCTCAACTTTCGTGAGAGAGGATACCACAAGGATTTATGGAGAACACTACATCCAAAAAGATATCCTGAACCCTCATACTGGTCTAAAGAGGCTGAAAATGTATTTGTGCAAATAAAACAAGCTCTGACTTATGCTCCCACATTGGGACTTCATAATTATGCAAAACTGTGTACTCTATATAGTCATGAAAGCAACAGGTTTGCCCTTGGGGGTACTGTTCCAATATCAATGGGATCAGTAAAAGCCTGTAGCCTATTATTACTCTCTGCTTCTCATGTTACTCTTGTCTGTTGTCCCACTTCCAATCCTGCATCTCTGATGCCAACCCTTAAATAGGGGAGAACCACACTACTACTTGATTGTCACTGTCACGATGCCCTGTACTGATTTACCCGATGCTCCCATCCCAAATTGTAAACTGATGTACTTTGTTGTTAGTTCACGTTGCTCCGACTCGGGCCTGTATCCTGACTGAGAAACAGGATGTACCTGTGTACATGGGCTCAAAGTACATGTTTGAAGTGATGCATGACTTTTGGCTTTTCTGGGTGCAAAGGAGATTTCCATCACTTGCTGAATCTCCCATTCAAAATGGTGAGTATGTGTAGAATTTACTTAATGCTACCTCACCAACTAGCTGTCCCTCCCAGCTGACGTTACCCTGTATGTTGTACAAACTGATTTATTTCCTGTACCTTCTCTGAAAGGCTTGTCTCCGTTGTAGAAACAGGCCTCTGAAAGTGAGAAACATTATTAGATCAAGTAGAGTTGCGCCAGAAAGCTCGAGGGGGTGTGGAGAGACATCATAGGGAATATACTAAAATTTCTACTCCCCAACCTTGCATGTTTATACCAATAAACTCCCCACGTTGCTAGGGATGGCGTGATCCATGCTGCAGCAACCCATTGGTATGCATCCTTCTTTTTCTCTACGGCCCTAAATCATTGGCGTTCCTGTGTTACTTGCCAGTCCCATAATACTGGAAAAGGGATCAAAACCACCACCGCTGCTCACCCTCCTCATGTGTCTCCACTGTACAGTTGCAGATGGATTTTATCCAGATGCCAAAGTGCCCTTTGTATTCATATCTCCTTGTGATTGTATGTTTTCCGGTGGTTGGAAGCTTTGCCTGTGCAAGAGCAGATACCACTAGAGTTGCAAAGCGCTTGGACAGGGACTCTATTCCAAGATTTAAAATTCCAAACTGTATTTCCAGTGATTGTGAGATGCACGTAATTTCGTCTGTAATGCAGGATATTTGGAAAGCATTAGCAATAGATTAGCACTTCCACAGAATAAAAGAGCAAAAATATGTTCTAAGACACAACTGAAGAGGCCCAATGGCTTGTGCTTAGATGTGTGGTCCATTAATATTGTACCCACCCAGAAAAACCATGCTTAGCCAGTACGAGATAGTTATGGCACACTTTAAAATGTTGCTTTCAAATCGTCCCAATTAGGCTACAAAGTTAGACTTACAACTGATTGATGATGCTTTAAGAAGGTGGTTCTGCCCATCTAATCTGTCCGGATTTTTTGCTTTTTGATCACCTGGTTTTTTACCCTTTACTGTGGGGGAGCCTCAAAACCTGTGACTCGCCCACAGAAAACTCATTGTAAAATGGACTGCGCGTGTTTACCACCAGTGTTTGGCTTTTAAGATAAGGCTGCTGCGACGTAGCAAGGGTAAGGGGCACTTGGCTGGTTACACCTGAACATTTGTGCATACGCGTGTGCACACATGTGAGGGCTGCGCGTGGGAGACTCCTGTGGTGCGCAGCCCAGGGAATGTGGCACAGGTAGCCTGGTGCAGAAAGGACTCTGCAGGTTTGGGTTCTGACCTGGGATGGGCCTTATAACGTTGGTGTATACATATAGGGGAAGTCAGTGTGGTTCACTGTCTTGTCTGCAGTCACACTCCATTCTACACTTATGTGGAAGGCTGCCTAAGCGTGCAGCTCCACTTCCCGTTGGTCTACAGACACCAGAGTTGTACCGATTTACAGCATAACCAATGTAAAAAGAACAATTCTGCAAAGTTGAAAGACATACCTATACAGCTTATGGGTCCTCCAGGGATGTCATATTTCTCTGGCTCAGCTCAAGATCAGAGCCCAGGCCTGTTGTCACCCTGCTGGGCTGGGTTAATTACTTTTTCTCTCCAGTCGCTGGAACAAAGGCCTCACTCCACAAAGGGAGCAATTAACAGTGCTTAAGTCAGCTCCTGAGGAGGAAGGGGTGGGGTGGATGTTCTGCATCAATCCGCCACATGTCACCCTGTGCCAGGAAGAGGGTCTGTCCAAGCCCACTAAACGAAGGAGGGAGCCCAGACCTCTGGAGTCAAACCAGGAGGGGGGCTCCTTTGAAGTTTTGCTGGGAAGGCCCTGGCAGTCATGTCAGCGAGGGGTGGAGCTGAGTCTCCCACAGCACATGTGGCAAGTGACTCCTGAGTGATGCCATCTTGAAATATCCCAGCAGGTTGTGCAGGGAGGTTGGGACATGGGTGGAGAGTTGATATGGCACATCAGGATATGCCAAAGGTGCATCCCTGCTGGAACCTCCCACCCCCACTGTGAAGTTCGAAAGGACTATGAAAGAACAACAAGGGGAAAGTGTAGCTCTTTTATTTAGATGTTTACAGAGGTTTCCAATTTCATTTGAATAATGCGGCTTATACGTCCTCTATCCTTCTTTGTCTCCGAGTCTTCGCCCGTCTTCTTCCCGGTCCTCTTCTCCATAATGCTGGTAATAACGTCTTACCCTCGAGGAAAAAGAGGAGAGTGGCCTTTGGTGAGTAATGGTAACAAGGGGTTTAGGTTAGGGTAGGGAGTGAGGGATCACCACGTGCATTCCTAAAACGAGCGTCGTGACTTTGTGAAGGGAGGATGGTCCGGTTGGAATGAGGGTTTACGGCTTCCCACCAGCACCGGGTTTCTCCCTCCTCCCGGCCAACCCCGAGAGCCGTGCACCTACCTGAGTAAGCCACGCTCCTCCGGGAGCGTGGCGGGGCGAAGCGTAGGGTCGTTGGCCTCCTGGCAGCCGACTGTCCTCTCGGTCTTCGTTTTGCGGTCTGGGGTTCAGCAACGGCTGTCTCTCGTCGGGGACCTCCGGTTTCTCCGCGTTGATTGCGTCTCTCGTGTCCTTTTGCTGACAGCGTTTTCTGGGTTCTTCCTCTTCCGCGTGTGACTCACTCTTTTTCTCCTCTTTCATTGGCCCCCCTCCAGTGATGAGGTTCCAAGGGGCGGAGTTGCTCTGTGGCCAATCCCAATTAAGGGAGCCGCTCGGTGTTGTGTGTGCGGATGCCTCAGGAGGGGACTGTTGACCCCGTGTCCAGTCGTGCTGCTCCGTTGGCTGAAAAAAAAGAAGAGGTTCGATTCCATGGGGGAAACACCACCAGTCAGTCTCCTCATCTGCTCCTGTGGTTGAGGTACGTTCTTCGTGACACCCACTTAAAAGGTCCTGCAAGGGGGGAGAGCTCTCTCTTAGTTGTGCTTTTCTACTGGACACTGGAACTGGAGGCAGCCACCATGGACAATTGGAAGGAGGAACCTCCTAACTGCCATCTGGACAAAGGACTCTGACTCCAATTGAGCCCAGGAACAGTGGGGTACTCCCCCAGGACCTGGGAAGCTGGTCCCATTACCCCTCCTGAGGACTTGCTGGGGATGACTATGCTTCTGTGCCAAGGAGGAGAGAAGCTCAGAGGAAGAGCAAAGCAAAAGGCTGGCGCAGGAAGCCTGTAAAATCAGCTCCCTGCAAAGTTCGTTATGTTTAAGGCCATGAGGTCTGACGAAAGGGCTCCAGGTGTCTAGGGCTCATCACCAGGAGCCAAAGGAGACCAAGAGCGTCGAAATCGGCCCCACGGGGCACGAGTTATGGCTGATTGAAGTTTAGCAACCTTTAACCCCTTTACCGGCGACGAATTGTGTACGGTTCCGCTGCTGTTTTCAGCTTTGCCCCCGGGGTGGGCCAGGGCCCGAAGGCTGCCCTGAGAAGACAGAAATGCAGGGGAAGCGCTGTTGTGCTACCCCATGATTTCAGAAAGGGGCCCACTACCCCAGCCCTGGACCCTGTGAGGAGAAGAGACAAAGGGGCACAGTTGTGCTCCCCCCCAGCAAAGAATAAGGTGGCCAGGATCCCATCGCTGGGCCTCGAAGAAAAAGGGCGAGGGAGAGCTGTCCCGCTCCCCCGTGAGAGCAGGGTTGGGCCCAGGACCCCATCCCTGAGCCCCATCGTCCCAGAGAGAGGAGGGGAGTGCAGCCACACTCCCCGCCCGTGTGGCCGCCCCCCCTTGACTCCCCGTGCTCATGACTGAGGGGAGCGGGAGGCCAGCCGCAGTCCAAGCGTCTGCTGGGAAGGCCAGGTGAGTGCTGTCAGCTCCAGCAACAGCACGCTGGAGAGCTGTCGCCACTGGTAGCCGGCGGGGACAGGTGGGGTGGGCTCCCTTGGCTGTCCCCCATCTGGTGATCTGCACACGGGGTCCCCGGGTGGGACCGGGCACCGAGAGCAAAGACAAGGCACGGCGCGAGGCTGCCACGGAACTAAACAAAGAAACCAGAAAATAGCAACAGTGGCTCTCCTCAAGCAGCAGGAAAGCCTATCATCTAATATGCATAGCACCCGCGAGGAGCACCCCATAATGCCCTGCATGGCTTTCCTACATTTTAATGGTAAAACAACTCTTTTTGGCTTGTTGGTGGCCCCCAGACTGTGGGGTCACCACCAGAAGGATGACAAAGCACGGGGATCTCCAAGCACAGTGCAGCCTCCCCCCAAAAAGATTTTAGGAGCCCCCACTCTAAGCTGGATGGGAACCAAAAGAATAACCCTCCAGGATTTTCTGGATATTTTCAAGCTCTCCCAAAACTGGAGCTTTAGCTCTACAGCTGGGAGTGTTGCACCTTCTAGGGGCAAAGTCTATGGCTGCAGTCTCTGTGGCCTGAAGGTGTTCAACATGAGATTTCATGCTGCAAAAGGTTATAATTGCACAGTGTTGTGATCATAAATGTAATGTTTCTTTAGGGTCTATGTTTTTATTACATTATTCATGCTAAATGTTATGCTAAGTTCACAGATCACACAGATAAGCATAGACCCTTTCTCTTGTGATTGTTTAATGAAGTATTGCACTGCCAACCACTTATGTTCAAGGCATACATGATTTATTGCTAATATTGAGTGCATTCATTCAAAGTGATATTCCATTATTGCATTTTTATAAAAGTGAATGTTTTGACATGTGAATTGTTGATCCATTCTAGAGCTCCCTTTGGGAGAGGTAAGAGTGATTATGCAATGTCCTCATGAAGCTGCATAGTATTGAGTAGTGTGTGTGTGTAATAAATATACTTTTTTCTTTTTCAAAAGAAAAAGCACAGACTGGACAATCATTTATTGAGTGTCATTATTGTGTACCTGTGAATGGGCATTCCTAGCCCACACCACCTCCCTTGAGTAGGCCTTGGACTGCCCTGCTTCACTACCCTGAGAGAGTCAAGCGCTACACTGGGATGTTTGGTTCCAACTGGAGGACAATTGTGGACCCAATACTTGTGCAGGCCACACAACTAATGGCCCGTTTTCTAACAGATGCAATTTTACATTATTACAGAATGTTTATATGCTGTTTCTATAGTTTCCGTTCTCATGTTCAAGCTACTTTACCTAAGTTCCCAACCAAAGCCTGCCATTCCCACCAGCCTGGGGAGTGATGTTTCAATGGTGTTAATCAGAAGACAGCGTTTCTGGCATGACCACTACCAGGTTCTGTTTATTACCAACACAGCTGTTAGGTGTTGTGATCTGGTGACGTGGATCCACTCCAACCAGTGCAAGCGTGCTGCACCTCGCCAAGATGCAGCCCTACTGTTCCCTGATTCCAACACCGCATCAAGCACTAGGCCAGGGGCTTCTGCTGGAGCTGATTGTGTTGCTGCCTTGTCACCTGCCAGTGGGTTAGATCACCAGTGCCCATCTTCTTCATTCACTCCTCCACAGTGCACCCATCACCTCTCATCGTTACTACCTTTGTCCCCAGGTAAACTGCTGTCTTCTGGGTACAGGATACCTGTGTGGCTCTGATCTGCTATTTTTGCCACTGTCCTCAGCAGTATGCTCTTTGTGGGATACAGTCATGCTGTGGAAGTAGAGTTATCAAACGACCTAACTATACTGACCCTGTCCTTGAGCAAGGCCACCGCTCAGCTCCCGGTAGTGCTACTTGTAGCAGGCTGTCACGATCTTCTCTTATTACTTCCCACGAGAAGATCTTGGCACCTGCTCATTAGTTGTCATGTTCAAGTTTCTATTCTTATCATGTGGTCCTTCTCCTATTCACTTACATTGAGAGAAAAGATGTATAACAATCATATATATTTTCGCATTACATGATCCAACTGATCAAGGGTGAGTATCCGGTATATTGAAACGACAATTGCATTGCATTATTTTTGATTGATTGCTGGCTATTTTGCATTAAAACATGTTAGAATTTCTAGGTCATCCCAGGTGCTTGTGTTTACCTTTACATAACTGTAAGCTGATTCACTGTAGTGCTGGTTTTAGCAGCCTCTCCGTGTTTCTGGCAAAGGCAAGGGCTCTCTATTCACATAAACATAGAAAATATCTTGGCTGTAGGTAATAGCCATTCATGGCAGTGTGGTACAGAAGCTTTCTCATCAGCCCCCTTCAGTGGACTATGTCACTATAAACTTGGCCCATTCCAGCACCTAGTTCAGTTGCTTAATGAGCAGAAATAGGTCACTTTCAAGAAGTCACTAACACAGGCTCCTGTATAAGACCACAGCCACCAACAACTGCCAATTGAAAAAAACATCCAGTCAGCAGGTAATACCCTTGAACCCAAAACCCACAACCGAACACAATGACCTTGCACATGATAGCACATCTACAATCAGATGATCAGATACCATATATTTTCCCTTACATGGTAGACAACACCAATGATAACAGGATAACACAAAGTACCTCATTTAGAGTTAGACAGAGGCAGACAAATTGTCAAAATATGGCGATTCTACCATACTCTGCCATGACATAACATCTAAACTATTTAGAGATCCACCCACTGCCTTAGCCACATTTCAGTTACTCTGTCGACTAATGGATCACCATCACTGAAAAATAGCAGATAGAGCGTTGAAAAGCCAATATTCTGTACTTCGTATTTAGAGTTCAGCATCTGCCGGAGGAACAATGGCAGTCAATCCCGCCCCCTTTTGTGCTGTAGGTTAAAAGTATACAAAATCAAACACTGCCCAAAGCCCTAACACAACTAGCGTGCCCCTGCCAATACCAGCCCTGAAAGCACATCTGGCACTGGTGGAGAATCAACTACATAAGGCACACAAAATAGAAGGTAAGTACAACTTAAAAAAATATAAAAGCCCAATGCAAATTGCCAGTGTTACTAAACTTAAGTATTTATGCAACAAAGCATGCCTAACAGCAATCTCCCCTGACTCCCTGTCTGGGCAAGGGCCTCAAACCTATCATGAGGCTCACCTATATCCCTGTTTAGGTGCTTACCCCACACTCCCCAACCATAGTAAGCATCGAGATACAATGTATTTTGGAAGTCCTATTTCTAGCTTAATGATGTGGCACATGTGGTGGCTTCTACTTGCAGAGAGTGATGGTAACATGGTGGCTATGGCCTGTTGTGCTGGTTCTCTTTGATGACCTAGTTGTGTCGTTTGTGGTGGAAAGAGTGTGGTGGCGCCTTAATTAGGTACATTCCATTTATGTGTTTGTGGAGCCTATTTCTTAGATAGTGAAAGAGGTGAACTTTCAAGTAATCGTATCAAAAACAAAAAGAACGGGTTTGTTATAAGGCACATACCTGTCTCTAAACGTATGGTAGATGTACCAAGTGTGTGAACTGCCTAGGAAACCCTAAGGTTTTGTAAAAGAACCCTCACTCACCTACCTAGTAGATGACATGCTTCATCATAGGGTTCCCACCCTGGTCACCAAATGTTTCCAGGGTGTGCTACGACACCTGATTACAGCGGAGCTGGTTGTTTTTTGAGGGTGAAGTGGTGGTGGTGAGCGAAAAGTGATCAAGTGCAGTGTATTTTAAAATTGGCTCAAATACTCTCTGTCTTTATGACCAAAATTTTATTATTGAGAGTATTGGTCAATGTTAAAAAAGTGACGGATATGTGAAGGATATAGTTTTGATCCTTCTTATCCTGTGAAAGGTCTACATGTTTCAGCCATGTTCTAATGTGCCCCTCACGGTCAAATGGCATTCGTCAGGACCAATGGAAGCCGACATGCACACTAAGGCATGCAGCTATTGTGTGAATTATACTTACAACCCACCGGAAAATCACGGTGTCGTTTTCAATTCTGTGTAAAAAAAAATATATATAGGTACAATCACTTCGTAGACATACATATATATAGGGAGTAGTAAAATTGCTACTGGACAAAGGCGGGAGGACAAATTCCACCTGGTCCTGATTTTGGCTCTGTGCCATTTATACAATATTTGTAATTATGACTATTATTCCAAATTTTTATTTGTATATACATAGGATTCATTGTTTTTTAACCACTGTCCATACGTAATGTTAATCAATTCCCAGCACATATGAGACATACAAGACATACCAACATGTAAAAATTAAACTCTCTTTGCTTTTAGAAAGTGTTGCAGATGTGCAGCCGGTTGGATATATGTTTAAAATTAATTTCGATGTGCATTGTGATGAATAATAATGCGTGTTGACCTCGTTAGTCACATATAGACATGAAGTTCAGAATGATTGACGCTGTCTAATGTTTTTCGACATTGGTTATCCCTGCAAATATCTCTGAGGTTTAGGCCGATTGCGCTCACGCACCGTTTTTTGGGGGAGTGATAATACTAGATGTGAGTTGAGCACGAACTATATTCTGAATGTCCCTTGTGTTAGGAGAGATGTGATAATACAAAAAAGGGTAAGTATGAATACTGACTTTAGCGACGGTAGCTTGTCGCCACCTGGGATCGGCCACCCTCTGTCTATTTTTGACAGACTTTTTTTTCGATGTTTTGTCAAAGATTTTTCCTTGTGTGTTAAGGGATGACCTCTAGAAAGATAGGGTTTAAGCCATGTGGCACCTGTCACCGTGCCATGACGGTTACCTACCCGCACCTTGTGTACTTATGGTGTCTCGAGCGCAACCACGACTCAAAGTCGTGCTTGTACTGCCGAGCCATGGCGCCAAAGGCTTTGAGGGAGCGGTCCCTAAAGCTGCTTGCGGCCTGGTGTTCGACACCATCTAGCGTGACTCCTATGAGGTCTCGGTTCAAATCGAGGAAGAGAAGCTTGCGGGACCACTCCAGGAGCCCCAAGTCATCTTCATTGCACTCGAGGTCCTCTGGACACTCAGGGAAGAAGCACAAGAAGAAGAAGCAGCCTACACAGACTTCAACTTCACCTCCTCTGTTGAAGATTGACGAGACGAGTGAGGAACCTCGATTTTCCAGGTGCAGTTCTGCAGAGCCGTTGCCAGGTCGGACTCCACGCCTTCCCCAGTTTCCGTGAGCTGGAGCGACCACCGCTCAAAAGAGTTTTACAAGGCCATACGCCGAGTATATGAGCGGGCCGACCCCTCTGGTGCACCTCTGTGCCCCGCGGGGTCAGGAGACGCCCCATCAGGTTCCACGCTCCGGCCTCAGCTCCGGTGGGTTTTATGGACTGGATACAGGATCAGGATAGTCACCGGTTGTGCCAATGCGACCTTCCCCGGTGCTGGTCCTGAAGTCGATGCTCCTGGTGCCTATCAGTGGCGCCAGCCCCATCATCATACCCGATGACACGGAGTCAGAACGACATTGACTGACGCCGATGATGGTGCCCAGGGGCTCTAGGTCATTGCCTGCACATTTTGAGGAGATTACAAGCATTAGAGAAGAGTGGGCGGGGTCACTGGACCCTATAGAACACCAGTTAGACACTCCTGGTGAGGAATTGGACTGGTATGAGGTGCTTGCGGAAGCCAGTGGACTGGACACCTGTCCAGATACTAGTATGATCTCTCCACCTAGTGTGGCTATGGAGGAGGGAATGTCTTATGCTATGGTGGTGAAGAAGGCAGCGAGGTCCTTGGCCTTGAGCTGCCCACGGTGCAGGTCAAGACTAACCTTTTGACCGAAGTGCTTCTGCCGAGGGCTTACTTATCTGAACCCATTTTGCCCTTCAATGAAGCACTGACGGATGTCCTTCCAGGCAATTGGTCCAAGCCTAGTACAGGGGCGCCTGTGAACAGGACAATAACACGCAGACATTTCCCTGCCCCGGGTGATCCAAGTTTCCTCAGCCAACATCCTACCCCTGAGAGCGTAGTAGTCCAAGCCTCAACATCCCATGGTGTGTTAGCTTCCACTCCCCCGGACAGGGAATAAAGAGGCTGGCCGCACTTGGGAAGAAGATGTTTTCTTCGCCAGCCTAGCATTGCGGTTGGTGAACACCACATGCCTTTTGAGCTGTTTCTCGCATACCTTATGGGAAACGGTTGCCTAAATGCTACCACAGGTCCCGGAGGAGGCTCGAGGTGTGCTCTCCCAAGCAGTGAGAGATGAGGGGGATTCAGCAAAGATCACTATTAGGTGTGGTCTGGATATGACTGACTCACTGGGCAGAGCGGTTTCGTCGGCATTGGCCTTGCGTCACCATGCCTGGCTGAGAACATCTGGTTTTTGGGGGGTGTCCAGGCCAACCTCATGGACATGCCTTCGATGGGACTTGTCTCTTCGAAGAGAAGGCAGTCTCAGCGCTTCAAGGACTCGTGGGCTACGGCAAGGTCCTTGGGCCTCTCAGTGACACTTCGCCCCCAGTCTGCCTTTCACCCCTTTTGTGGCAATGGAAGGGGCTTTTAACCATGTCATTCATACCTCAATCACCGTCCTGCACAGGCGTCCCAAGTTTTGCGAGGACATGGACGCGGTGCATTCCGACCTCGTGGGAATGGTAGCCAGAAGTCATCTGCTACCAACCCCCTGGCAGCTGCAGGCTCTAAGTCCTCCTAGTTTGGTTATGCAACACTATGGGTGTCCAGTTAGAGGGAGAATCCAACATCATCCCCTCCACTGGCAGTCCATAACATCAGATGAATGGATTGTGCAGATCATTCAGAAGGGTAGCATGCCTGTGGCAGTTCAAAACTGCAAATTTGATCTGTCGAAATAACCCCTTTTCGCCTTCTTTTTAAATATTAATAAGTCACTCCTAATCAGGCCTTATTGCCCATAGGGAAGGGTGCATGGTAATTAAAAGTAGGATATGTAAAAGATTAATGTTCCACATGTCCTTACAGTGAAATAGACCCACAAGCTATTTTCATTGTAGCAAGGCTGGCTGCTTCCTTAGGGGAGCACTAGGCTACATTGTTATTATTAAATAAATGCTAAATTTGGATTGGTAGCAGCTAGAGAAATGATTCAAGGACTCAATAGTAGTTCAAAGACCAATTTAATGGTGAAATCAAATGTTATCGGCATTTTCCTGCCTAAAGCCCACAGAAGCCGTTCTGTAAGTATTGAACTGTCACTTGGCAGACGGATGGCTCCCCTGTATTAGCTTGTGAATTGCTCCCAGGAAAGGAACAAATGTCCTAGGGTGTTCAGAGGTGTTGCCCTTCCCTTGATAGGATGACTTGGGGGCAGTTAAGGCATTTTACGCATATGTATGGATTTTCCACATTTGCCACTAAGTCGCCCTCTGCTACATAATTTGAAGATTTTAATAAAAAATACTTTTTTTTAGCTCAGATGGATTAAAAGTTACTAAAAATGTGGTGACATATTGATGAGCAGAGGTTGTTAAACAGCTACTAATGAGGTGACAACTTTGCCCAGACAGTGCAAAAAATGAAAAAAAAAATATTGTCACAAAATGTGCCCCATTACACTGCATAATTTGCTTTTTCCTGCCACATACATTAGTCAACCCTGGCACATAATTCCAGTGGCCCTAGTTATTTCCTTGCGGAGACTCTGTATGTGAAGGCTTCAGGCAACTACACAATATGGAATAATGGTATTGTTTTCGACTAGACTAGACTGCTATTTGGACTGTTAGATTTTGTTTTAATGATGAACAAGCCCTGAAGACGTTCTATAAAAATATGCTTTCAGGAGCAACAAGCATTGGAAAAGCCAATAGGTATGGCGTTGGCCGACTGCCTTTTGGCAATTCTTGTTTTGTCATGGTTTTTGAAATATTTTATTGTTTGTAAAGCTGCCAGGCCAACAATAAATCTAAAACAACCAAAAAAAAAAATGGCTAAAGGCAAAAGTGTTTTTCTGGTCTCAAAAAAGTACACATAACTATGATACACCTGCCACTAAAGGGAACTAGCTTGTGTGTGGATGTGCTCCTTGTGAAAGGGCAGCATGCCGTAACTCACATTGAAGTCAGCCAATGGCTGAAGTGGGATAACATTGCCCCTTGATGCATGCTGGAGTGGGTCGAAGGAAAATGTGAATGACACAATCACCGACTAATGGATGAAGTCTGGCTGAAAAACCATATAAGAAACTATGTCAGACATACTTTTATTAAAATCAAAATGTTTAGGCTAACAGAGAACAGAGACCAAACAAAGCCATAGGCCTGGCATTCCCTACTAGCTTCGCCTTTGAGAAAGAAGAGAAGATAAGAAGGAAGAAGGGCAAAAAAGGAAGGAAAAGAGGGAGGCAAAATGGAAGGAAGAACGGCAAAAAGGAAGAAAGGAGAGAAGAACGAAAGAAGGCAAGAAAAGGGATGAAGGAAAGAAAAAAGGATATAAGGCTAGAACGAAAGAGGTCAAAAAAAGGAAAGAGGTCAAAAAAAGAAGGAAAGAATGAAAAAAGGGAGGAAAGAAAGGAAGAAAAAAGGCAAGAAGAAAGAACAAAAGGAAAAAAGAAAGGAAAGAAAAGAGAAAGAAAGGAAGAAGGAAAGAGAAAAGCAAAGAAGGCAAAAAATAAACAAAGAGATAGAAATAAGAAAGAAAGAAATAGGGAGAGAAATAAATAAAGGAAAGAAGGTAAAAGAAGGACTGGAAGAATGTAAAAAAGAAAGAAATCAAAAAATAAAGAAGGCAAGAGAAAAGAGAGCAAAAAAGAAAGAAGGAAATGAAGAAAGAAAAAGGAATGATGAAGGAATGAAGGAAAGAAAGAAAAAGAAAGAAGGCAATAGGAAAGAGAGAATTAAAAAACAAAGAAGGAAAGAAAAATGAAAAATTAACGAAGGCAAGAAATAAAGGTGCAAAAACAGGAAAGGAAAAAATTAAATAAAAAGGAATGAAGGCAAAAAGAAAGAAAAGAGTGAAAGAAATAAGAAAAGAAAGTAGAAAAAGAAAGAAAAAAGTAGAAAAAGGGAAGGTAGACAAAAAAGAAGGAAAACAGGAAAGACAGAATGAAAGAAGACACAACAGAAAGAAGGAAAAAAGAATGAACAGCAAAAAGGAAAGCAAGAAAGAAGGAATGAATGAAGGAAAGAAGGGAGAAGGAAAGGCAACAAGAAAGAGAGAAGGAAACAATGAACGAAAGAAGGAAAGAAGGCAAAAAAGAAGGAAGTGAAGTAAAGAAAGAATGTAAAGGGTTCACAGTATACAATATTGGATACTATACCTAAAATTATACCCTGCCTGTGTTTAAATAAAACTGTTACAAGTGTGCTGCAAATCAAACACCATAAAGTTTGGCTTTCTTCCTTGGCAAAGAACCATTTGTGAAACCGAGTCCATGAGCACAATATGGTATGATGTGAAATAGCAGCAGTCCACTTCAAAAGGAAATTACAACAGCATTGGAAGGATACAGGAACTAATACTGCTGGAATGAGCTCTGTGCTCACTTCAAATGTGTCCTACTATCACATCGGGCAACACTGGGACTAAAGGGAGCTCCTTGTGTGCGGATCTGCACCTTGTGAAAGAGCAAATTGCAGTCACTCAAAGTGACGTTAACCAGCGGCTTAAGTAGGCTGACCCACTGCCCCATGCTGTATGCTGTAGTGGGTGGAAGCACAATGGGAAAGACATAAGAGACCAATGGCTGAAGAGTAGTGACTGATAGCCCCTTTAAGTAAGTATATTATACACAATATTTTAGTAAAATCAAAAGGTTTTGGTTAATGTCAAACCTAAAGAATGTGTTGGCAGGACAAATATTATTGAATGGACTGTTGGTGTATTTGTATAATACAATACAAATATACTTGAAATTCATACAGTGCAAAGTGCATCTGAATCTTCAAGGATCAAACCATGAATTGAACCGTAGACTATAATACTATGAACAAATCTAAGGATTAAATCGGAAAAAACTTTGAACTACTCAACGACAATTAAAGACTGGTTTAAAGATTATTATTGTAACACCATGGTGTTTTGGAACATTGATGACTTTGGGCAGCCAAGTATTCACCAAGCACCCAGTTTCAATGTTTGATTTGAAGAGCAGATGTGTCCTTTTTTGTCCACACAGGCAGTTATGCCTTGTTTGTATCATTTCAGACAGTTATTATGAGGACAGTCGATCTTTTGTTTTTATATAAGAGGATCAGGTATGGGCAATGGACCTTGTTTTACTACCAACAGGCAACAGGCAATGCACAACACCTCCCCAAAGGGATATCCCGGTGCCAGTTACTGGTTCTGAAAGAGACCTAAAGAGAATACAGCCATAGCTTCTATTTTATTTTCTGAATATCAACAAATCGGGTCAAATACGCAGCTCCTGAGGGAGCCTATTCCAGTGGGTGGAAGCTATCAAAGCCTTAGTGGCTGATCTAAGATTCTGGTTGGGTGTATAGAAGGTGACTTTGTTTAGTAACAGCATGGGGCCATTACCATAAAGCGCTCTGTGCATGTGGCATAATAGCTTTAAAATGGCTAGTTAATGAAATGGTAACCAATGAAGCTGGTCAAAGCAAGCTGATGCTGAATTGCGCTTGCCTTCATTACAAATTAGTTTGGCAACTGGGTTTTGAACAGCTTGGAGGCTTGAGAACAAATAATCAGGCATGCCAACATATAATGCATTGCCATAGTCAATCCTATTCAGTATTAAAGCTTGGGTTATATTTCTTCTCCAAGCTACTGGGATCCATCGGAATAGTTTCCGGAGAATGCGTAATAGTCCGATACAGGTCCCTCAAACCCTGGTTACTTGTTCTTGTAGGGACAGTGTGTTATCAATAAGAAAACCTAAATTGTTTACCAACTTTTTAGGTGTGGGTGCTGGGCCCAACCTAGCTGGCCACCATAGCTCATTCCAAAGTTTTTCAGTACCTCCAAACAATACAATTTCAAATTCTTCTGCATTTAGTTTCAAACAATGAGCATGCAATCATTCCACTACCTCCGACAGGCACTCAACCAAATTGTTCCTTATTTCATTGCACTTATCATCAATAGAGATGATAAGTTGAGTGTTGTCGGCATACATGATGACTTCAAATTCTCTTTTTTCACAATATTAGCTAGTGGTGCCAAATAGATATTGAACAGTGTAGGGGTTTAAAGAAGAGCCCTGCGGGACTCCACAATAGAGGTCTTTCGGACTTGATTGAAAAGGAGGCAGCTGTACCAGGATGAACAAAAAATCCTGCTTTGGGTTCTGTGATTTGGCCTCTCAGGAAGGACACCTCAAGTATGTGTCCTTCAGCAGTTTCTATTGTGTCTCACAAACAAACTGACCACCTCTAATTTGCATCTTACATGGGAATAGGATCATAAACATTCTACCTTCAGGAATCCAGAAGAAGAAGTGGGCATCATTGGATTCATTAAGGCCTGCCTCTACTCTAACTGTAGTCTCACAATACGCCTAGGTCATCTGATCCTTAGTAATGAAAGAAAACCAACTGGTCAACAAAGGAAAGAGCTGCAAAAGATAATAGGTCTTAGAGCTGTTCAAGTTGGAGCACAACAACACACAACGTTGACAATGAAACCCAAGCAGCCGTGGTGCCCTTAGCAGAGGATGCTCTGTGACCCTAATAGCAGCAAGGAGGAAGGGAAATGGGTCAACCTTATCCACTGCCTTTGAGTCCCATCTTGTTCAATATGTTGAAATCGTCACCATTTATACCAAATTGGACTTGTGCAGAGCACATCCCCTTGTCAGGATCCAAGGGGACATGGGTAGAAAGAAGGCTTCTTTTGCATGAACTACAGTGTGTACGTGTACCAAATTATGCTTTTGGGCTCTCTAATGTGGTGGTGTCTTTTCATTCATTCTTGTTATATAGATAAGGTTGTCCCGTATGTTGTGTAGTCATTTCTATCAACAATATCTTGATCTATTCTTGCGCATTACTGGAACACACATACGACGTATGCAGTATGCTGCAACAATTATGAGATAAGAAACTTAAAGCAAATCTGGAAAAATGTGCATTTCATGTGGTCTCGTTCACATTCTTTGGTTACACCATAACATGATTAATTATCCAGAAGGATGAAACATAGGTTTATACCTTCCTGCTTGTTCGTCCTCAAAATCAGTCAAGGAAGTAGGGACAGCTTCATAGGCTTCTGAGAAAAGTGGAAAATTACTCCGTACACCTGAGGTACAAGAGGCTTTTTAACCAGTAAAGAAAAAATTCACCATGGACCCTATACTCTGTTATTCTTCCCCAATGCAATTGTTTCTAGCTGAGGCTTCACAGGTTTCAGTCGGAAGAACGTTCTCACAGTGAGACCCTGATAGAGCCCAGTTACTCCCGGTGGCCTTTTTATGCAGAAAATTGACACCAGGTGAGACCAAATTTGTGGTTGCAGACAAAGAACTGTGAGCCATCAAAGTAGCTTTCGAGGAAAGGCGACACTTGCTCCTTGGAACACATCACTCTGGTGTTGCCCTGAGAGACCACCTCATTTTACAAGTCTACCAAAGCCATTACAACAAGCCAGTTGCAATGGCTCCTGTTCTTGAGTGACTTTGGTTTTGTAATTCTCTATGAATCAGGAAAGAGGCATGTCAAAGCAAGCACCTTTTCCCGACAGAGGCACCCAGACAGTGGCAGACTTTCAGCAGAAACCAACTGAAATGATAGCCCCGGAATTATTGGAGAAACCAGACCAGATTGTCTCATTCAAGTCTGAAAGAAGTACGAGAACACCAAGAGTCAGACTGGGATCAAAGAACAAAAAGGTAGAATTACTCCCATGCTCTGTTACATATAAAAAGAGCTCTTCACCTCGACCTGCCCCTCCAGCCAGAAGACCAAGTATGTTTGTCTACCAAAAACTTTTGTCTAGAAGGAAGCACCAAAGTCTGACTGTGCGCCATTACATGCAGCGTTTCTGCGGAAAGACAGAAAGTGTAACAAGTGTGCATGCAAACCTTAAGTAACAGCATGACGAAAAACAAGCACTGGTAAATGAAGGAAACTATGCTACAGCCAATAGAAATGGAGGAACCAATGAAAAGCAAGGGGGCGGGATGTAAGACCCTTTTAAGATTATATTGAATACAATAGATTTCATGAGCACAGCGCAAGCTCTGTGCAGGCGAAACCTAATAATCTGACTCATTTGCAAATTCAGCTTGACTGTATTTAAAACAAGGCAAGCAGCACTCGTTAACATACAACAAAAAAGTAATTTGTGACGTAGGTATGACCTATATTACTTGTAAAGAGATTAATCAAAGCAGAGACTTGGGTATACTACTGAACTTTTTCATCCTAGTATATTTGCGTGCTTTATATGATTTTGTTGCCTCAGAGGAGCCTCTGTCACTGGGAAGTAACAGCAGAAGAGAGACAACTAAGGGCCATATGTATGAAGTCAAATTGCGATCGCAAACGCTGAAATTCGCAGAATTTCAGCGTTTGCGATCGCAATTTAGGAAGTGTGCAATGTAGCACACAAAAACCCACTCGCAAAATAAGGAATCGCAAAATTTGCGATTCCTTATTTTGCGAATGCATTTAAGGAATCCCAAATTGCAATTCCTTAAATGCAATGTAGGAAGCACCCAAGTTGTGCGATTTTGGCTTAAGGAATCGCAAATTACCACCAACTTCAGGTTGGTGGTAATTTGCGATTTCTTGGAAAAATGCACTTTTTGGCATTTTTCAAAGTGCCATGTGGCGCACATACATGCCCTTAGGGCATGTATGTGCGCCACATGTGCACACATGCTTATTTCAGGAGTGCAACAGGTTGTCCTATTGACACCCTTGCAACCTTGAAATTGCATTCTCAATTTGCGATTCTCTAAATGGGAATCGCAAATTGAGAATGTCTTCCCATTCATTCCTATGGGCCTTCTAGCCCATAGGAATGAATGGGAAGGTATTCCTTATTTGCGAATCTCAATTTGCGATTCGCAAATAAGGAATAGGTAGGATTCGCAAAATATTTAGCAAATCCTACATACATTGCATTTTGCGATTCTCTAATTGCGATTCTCTAAAAACCGCAATTTGAGAATCGCAAAACGCGTTTTTTATACATATGGCCATAAATGCTTTACGTTATGTCGCTCCTCAGATGTATATCACAGTGTGGACTGGTATACATCAGGAAGTACTGCATGTTACTAAATTCCATGATCCTCATTACAAGTGGTTTCTTAATTCCGATGGGATTGGTAACAGCAGTTACTGCCTTATTGGAATTATGAAATCTGCTGTTTCTACAGTTCTCTTTATTTCATGCGAAGATTTTTTAATCCGCAGGAAATTGAGGAATTACCGGGGAGTCAGACCTGGAATTACCCATTAATAATTGGTCATTTATTATGATTTGTTCTCTCTGTATAATGTGTGTATGATGTAAAATGCTCTGACACCCTTCAGTGGTATGAGGAGCTCTATAAACCAAATGAAACACACAAAAGAGAGAGATGTGTGCCCTTCCATTTCAGGAGCTTTGTAGCAGCTCATATGGGCGTAACTTCTGGTATTTATCTGTTTCCATGGACTTCTTTCCTTGATTTTACTCGCGAGAAAGTGTCACTCTTAAGAGTCACACAATTGGTCATTGAATGTCACTCATAAGTACACTGAAACTATGAAAATGTCACACATAAGCAATCTCAAACCTTGGCAGCTATGTTTATAAAGGGACCCTCTGGGTCTCACTTGTAATGGCCCGGATTCTCCCTATCCCGGATTTTCTGATAACCTGGGTATCGGTAACGCCAAGAGTGGGAGGAATCTGGCCATTTTCCAGGCCACTCTCAATGAGCGCTGTAGTCAGTATAGAGTTGCAGGCAGTACAGAGTCAATGCTTGCATTGTTCTTTGGTTTTTTCGCTATTCGTCTTGTGGACCTCGCCACACACAGCCTCAGCAGGTGTGGGGCTTAGAAAGTGCATTAAAAAAGGCGAAAGGCCAGTGAGACCTGATGACTAAGCAAGATAGCAGTTTGGCGATGTGCACTGACTAAAGAATTGTTAATTAATTTTCATTCTCTGGTCGATGTGCATTTCTTGCCCATTATTGAGGAGGTGATTGCACTGTTAGAGGATGGCAAAGCTTTCTCGACATTGGATCAGAGGTACCATCAAATTGAGCTCCTATCCTGGACTGAAAGTACTCACAGCTTTCAAAGAGATGGAGTGTTTGCACTAATTCACATCTGGCATCAGCGTCTTCAGTTTGCCAGTGTGCCAGTGTGCCGTCACCGTGTCCGGGAATTTTATGGTCTCCAGGGCGACATACTTGTGGGTGAGTCATCACGTACTAATTGTGTGAAAGGTTAAACAGAGTGGATTGGCATTAACAACACAAGAGAAATGCAAACCACAGGAATCAGGGAGACTAGCATTTCAGGACAGGGAGTAAGGGGCTAAAAGTCATAAGTCAAGGAGCAGCTGTAGCATGTTTGAATATTATTCAAAATATGTTGGCATTTTGTAAGTAAAATATGTGTGTGGAGGAAGCTGCTTACAAAAGGGCAGACTATGAACGGACGGAGGAGTTATAGAGTGAGTGCATTTGGTGTGCATTACAGTGCAGAAATGGCTGAGCCCAGTATTATGGTAAACTAGGTTTATTTTGTTTAAGTTAACTCCAAATGATATAGCTACAGTCGACTATTATAAAGAAAAAAAAATCAAGTGAGACATTCCGTCTCCCCAATGTGTAACCTATGCTGGTCCTGGAGGCCCTAATTTCTCTCTCAAGAGAACATATCAGAGAAGGCAAGGATTAGTTTGATGTGCCTGACTCTCATTTCACCATGTGCCAGAGCCTTTCACAAAGGTAAAGGAGAACGAGGCAAATCAATTCCTTGGCGTCTCCTCCTTTCTCAATATTGCCAAGTGGTGGTAGAGAAATAACAGTGCCAAAAACGCAAAGATAGCAAAAGGTGTTAAGCCTCTCCTCACACCCTGCAAGCAGGGATGTGTATCTTAGTTTTTAATTCTATGTCAGGACTGAAGGTTTAGGATTATGCTTCTCTTTCTTTGCTGTTAATTAAATGTATTTTTCACAGCAGCCAATTTAAATGAACTTTAACATAAACTAGGTTTTCCATCAATCCTGTTGTGCTATAACACTCTTTACACCAATCAGCATGTTCTTGGTATCATACAATGCCTCATCACAATTTTGAATCCTCTTTCTTAGCTACTTACTCAACCAGATGAGTACATTCTTTTTCTCCCTCATATTGTGTTATTGTTGCACATTGTGATCCCCATAGGTCCTCTGGGCCTGCCCCTTAAATACCTGACACCGTCCGAAGAGGGTGTTTTGGAGGCCGGAAAGCAGAGCGCTTAGCCGCCTCAGGACAGCTCCTGTCCTCTTTCTACCTCGACTCCTGCATGCACAGCCGGAAGTCCGAGTCGGATTGGGCTAGGCGGATCACCCGTAGCTCAGTAGGAGAGCAAATGTCCCTCTCGCACTCTTGTGAAATAAGGGACTCTGGACCAAAGAACACTTCCCCACGCCCTACAATCTGGGCAAGTGAAGAAAATCTCAGGGGCGGCTCCTCCATTAGGGCGGAGGAGCGCCGCCCCACTGCTTTCTCACAGTGCGAGAAGTAGAAACATAAAATGGTATTTTAAATACCATTTTATGTTTCTGCTTCTCGCGCTGCGAGAAAGCAGAAGGGTATGCCTGGTTGGGGGCGGGTGGGTGGGCGGGTCAGGGAGGAGTGGCTTGCCCAATGCTGTGGGTCTTCTCTGTTTGGTCGGCCCTCTGGGGCCGACCAAACCAGTCATGCGCACTCTGCATTTTCTCTATGTATGCTGCATGCAGCCTACATAGAGAAAATGGCCTCCCCATAGGCGCCCGGCTGGGCGCTGTCCCCACCAATAACAACGCTGCCATTGCAGCGTTGTGATTGGCGTAGGGGAGGGGAGGGGAGGGAGGCTGCCTGCTTCCTGTTCCTGCCGGAGGCAGGAGAGCAGGAAAGCAGCAGGAAAATGCAGGACCCGGCCAGGAGCGGAGGCGGTGCGGGACCCGGTAAGGTAAGTTTGTTTTTATTTTTAAATCCACGCCCCGCGCAATCCCCCGCGCGACCCTTCCCACCCGCGAGTCATGCGAGCCGCGACTGAAATCGATACAGGTGCTACCTGAGAGGCATTCAAGTGACACAGTCTATAGAATACTGATTGCCCCCCTAACTGCGGCCTGCTTGTTGGGGTTCCCCCCCCCATTGTGCTATACAAGTATATTACTGGTGAGCTTCTTGCATACATACTACTGCCTCAAGCATCATGGTGAAACGCAGCGGCCCTCTTGATGTGGTATACAATTAGGACTTTGATGAAGAATACCTAAACTTAAGATGCTTCAGTCAACCACCCCGTCCGCCCGCCAACTTTTTACGTCAGCTACAGAAATACACCTTACACATACCCCTGGCGGTTCCCCCAGTCGAACCGGTCCTAACTCCCAAAAACAAATCAGTAGAGAAGTCGGGTATTTGGCCCAACACAGCTACAATGGCACACTTCTCACAGTCTGCTCCCTGACCACGCATACCCTCAGTAGACCATTCCACCAGTGGGCCCGCTACCCCTTTAATGCCACGAGATGACAATACTGACGACTGATATTCAACACCCTAAGCTCTGAAAACAGAACTTGCTAGGCTTCTCAAGATAAGATTCCTCTACGTAACCCTCCTCCTCGGGATCCCACAAAACCCCTTGACTTTGAGCCGGACACTATTGTCCACCCTCACTCCTCTGACTGGGCCCGCTCCCACCCGTTGTTGACTAACTACGTCCACTCCCAAATCCGAAAGAGCTATGACGACATGCACAACTGTCTCCGCTCTGACATCCCTGACAAAGTGGCGGAAACAATCGAACATGATCCAAACCCGGCTGCCCTCCTCAAATAATCCTCTAAAGATCCTAAAAAAGGGATGGGCAGGTCCTGAAAGGCCTGTCAGAACAAAGTTCTTGACCTGACCGAGCCTCTGTGCAAAATCCTAGAAATGGCGGTACTTGCCAAAGAGACAGGCTTGCCATTAGACCCCAAAAGGCACACATATGATGGACAAAATGCAAAGCAAATCAAACATTCAGCCCCAGTCAAGAGATCTGGGTTAAATCCATCGTTCCTTTGCTCACCATGCCACCCCAATTTAGACTCAGCCATATGAAAATCAGTCTTGACCCTGTTCCTCATGTAAACAGTCCAGCCTGAACTGCCAAGCCAGGTCCTCCCTGGACCGGAAACAAGTATCCTGGGACCGGTTTCGGGGCATCACCCCTCATCAGCCAGGCTAGCTTGAATCCAGTGACACAGTTAGTGGGATGGGCCTAAAGAGCATTATGTTTACTAGAGATCTCAAACTGCGCCCTGTCAGTTGAATGCTGGAGATATGTCCTCATAAGGACAGACCCTAAGCTAGCCGAACTTGCCACCACAAAGCCAGGGCCAATGGCCAACAGACTGGTTTTCTGGAACAACTTCGTAAGGGACTTGGGCAACTACACGACAACAGATCTTTTTGTCTCTCGCCTGTCCAGTCAGTTAAAGGGGTTCTTCTCTTGGAGACCAGATATGGTGGCCTTAGTTACGGATGCCTTTCTCCAAGAATGGTACGGACCACTGCAGTATGCTTTTCTCCCATTCCTACTGATTCACAGAGTATCAGCCCAAACTCGAAACCAGAAAGCGGAACTGATCCTTAACACCCCTCTGTGAAGAGCTCAGCCATGGTTCCCTGTCCTTCTGGAGATGTCATGTGACTTTGCAGTCCAGATTCCTCTGTTCCAGGATCTCCTCTTATACTGAATGGGCCTTCAACATCACTTGATACTACCAGGCCCACTACACTTCATGGCTTGGCACATTTCAGGAGCTAATGGTTCTTGCCAGGCTTTTCGGAAAAATATGAATCTTTCATCTCACATTCTTGGTCCGACACCACTCATAATCAATACTCCTCAGCATGGTGGAGATGGTTGGGTTGGTGTGATGAACGGTGTCTTGATCCCTTGGTGGCCTAACCTATTTTTCAGTGAAAAATTGCCACTCAGTGATCTCAGCAGGCCATTCCTTGATTGATGGAAAACCAATAGGTGATCATCCTCTGGTCAATAGAGTTATGAGAGGTATTTGCATAGCTAGCCCTCCTCAACTGAAGTACACCTCCCTCTGGGATGTGAATATCATTCTCAACTTCTTGCAGAGATGGCTGACTAAGTAAGATTTATCTAGGAACCAACTTTCTGCAAAGCTAACAATGCTCTTCTGTTTAGTATTCTGCAGGAGATTGCCTTATGTAAAAGCTTTGGATTTAACAAGTAGGGTATTTTTCCCAAACCGGATATCCTTTATGTTTTCTAGCCGAACAAAACATTTTCAAAATAGATTACATACCCCAGTTTCCCTGATATCTCGAAACTTTGTATTGTACAATGTCTGAACGATTATGAAGACCGCTCGAGATAATTGAGACAATCCAATATCAGTCAACTATTAATCTCACTTCAGAAACCTTTTAACCCTGTATCATCAGCCACATTATGGTAAAATGGCTGATGGTGGAGGCCACTATTGACACAAGTAAGTTTGGCGTTCACTCAGTAAGGGGAGCTATGGCCTCCAAATCCTACGTTGTGGGTTCCCAGCTGCATGACATAATGAGAGCAGCAGGCTGGTCTTCAGTGTACACTTTCAAGATGTTCTATTACAAACCAATATTAATTGTTGCCTCAGTGATGTTGGAACAACTTTAAAAAAGCATAATCTGAAGCCTCCAGTCCTGACATAGAATATTCTTTTTCTAGCTAGCATATCTAGATTCTTCAATTCTATTAAGGAACCGGTGCCCGAGTCCTTTTACCCAATCATCAGGGTAGCCTCTGGATGCAGTACAACCAGTGGTGGTACTCCTCTCGGCATCACTGTCATGTTTGTGTGCCTTCATCTCTTTCAGCCCTGAGCGTGGAGTCCACCCTTTTTTCCCTACTTTTCTCCCTCCTCATCTGGTCCCTCCTTCCAGTGAGATACCATGTTACTGTTTGCGTCACTTCTGTCTAGCCTGACATATCCTGTCATGCATACTTTTAAGATGAAGAATCTCCAATACCTGTGTGACAGAGGAATACAAGGACAGAGGGGTTCTGCAGGTACCTCAGCACAATATGATAAAGATATTTTGAGAGCCACAACTTTACAATCATTCAGTGAGCGGAGTAAATGCTTGGCACTAGTTCTTACAGATTAGGAACTGTTTCCTCTCAAGAGTGTGGAAATAAAATCTCAAGAGTTGCATTTGCAAGAGCCTCAAATTAAGTATTTTGTTACAGACATGTAAGAGGTAGCAAGAGTACTTACCATGATGCACGCAGGGCAGGCAAGATCCCGGGCTCCAGCAGACACTCAGAAAAAGAAAGGAAAGGTTAGAACAAGAAAAGACAAAAAGGTAAGAAAGAATAGGGTGAGAGAGAGAGAGAGAGAAGGAGAGAGGGAGAGACTAGAAATTGAAGAAAGGCACTCCCCAAAGTCACCTTTACAGAGATAGCTAGCAAAATTCGAATACTATTGTGGCAGGAGGGGCACCCTAGAATAGCGCTCAAGACACTGCAACGCAATCCATACAACGGGGGATAGCACTCCCAGACATAGAGGCCTACTACTGGGCGTCCCACCTGATAGCCATAAATGAATGGATGCATAAAAATAGGGACCACCCTATGTACCGCCTTGAGAGGGAAGAAATGCTACCGCATACACACCTACACTACCTATACGGGAGGAAAAGGGGTTCCCGCCTGCTACCCGCGACACAAGTGACTCTGACGACATGGGCTAGGGCGACCAAGACCATGGGCTGGACGGGTCGGGTCACGAAGAGCACTCCGCTCTGGGAAGGGGCTTGGCTCAAGGAGCTACATAAGCTTAAAGGGTTTGGGACCTGGGATCTCCTGGGGATCTCCACAATAGGAGACATCGTTGAAAGAGGAGAGCTCAAAACATGGGCAAAGCTTAAGCAGGAGTACGACATGAATAATTCTCAATTCATCAAATATGCGCAACTGTGCCATGCATGGCAGGCGGAGAATATTCAAAGCGAACAACTTCCGGAATACGCACCTCTAGAGGGTAGGCTCCTGCAAGAAGAATTAATACATAAGGCGGTCTCCTTCACCTATAAAACTATTAACAACAACATCCCAGATGGTCTGACAGGGCTCCGAGCACGGTGGGAGAAAGAGGTGGGGTCCATGGAGTACAGACTGGGATGCCGCGTTAATGCACCCCAGAGAAGTTGCCATAAAGACAAGGCTCCGTCTCATTCAATATAAGATATTACACCGAACATACTACGACAGGGACAGGTTGCATAAAATGGGAAGGGCAGAGTCACCACACTGCCTTACTTGCACTACGGCTAAAAGCAACTTCTTTCACACAGTCTGGGCATGCCCGAGCTGCAGACATACTGGACGCAGATAATTGAGCTACTAGGAACGGTCCTAGGAGTGACGTTGCCGATGGAGCCACGGTTCGTGATATTGGGGATACCGAGTGAGATAGATGTCACCAGAACACAGTTAATTTTTGCCTCCCTGGGCCTGGTGGTGGCCAAAAGGGACATAGCCAAAAGATGGGGGGTGGCTGACAAACCTACCATTCAGGAGTTGACGAGGGGAATGGACCTATACATGACAGCTGAGCAAACCACATATCATAGCAGGGGGTGTCCCAAAACATTCCACAGGATTTAGGACTCGTGGAGACAACACTTTGGGCTGGACTTGGAAGACGACACACAACATTCCGTAACACACACAATACAAGAGATACCTGCAAGGGGGCCTGAGGGAGGACAGCCATAGAGTAATTACTTGGTGGCCAACCACTATTGTTCCCTGGACCCAAATGATACCGGATAACAGAAATATGGGGATACTGGTGGCAAATATCAACCAGCATGAATCAAAGGGAGGGGGGGTTGCTATGTTGAGGACAACCAAGTTCCATATTGTATGCGATCGATTATTGCAGATGTACTATTTAAAAAGTGTAATGTGCTAATTGTTCAATCAGAAAATAAAAATAAATTTGGGGAAAAAAAGAAATTTAAGAAAGGTCAGAAAGTAGTCTGATAAAAAAAAGAATTTGTGGAATTCGCACAGGCAAAGGAGAAGTCCAGAGCAAGGGACACATAAGAGATGTTAGAAAAAAGGTATTTATAACAGTTTTACCATGCTTTGAGCCCTATTTCTCAGCAACGGGTGCGCCAACATAGCAATAAGACACTAGAATTAGCCACTGAAATAGCCAATGCTTTTGCAAGAGCTCAGAAGGGGAGAACAATAATGGATGAGGTGGTTTATTTCAAAAAGAACAATTCCCATCTAAAGGGAAGCCAGAAACGTTTGACCTATCCAGGTGATGTGGGGTGCAGGAATAATGGACCCAGTGCTTTGAATGTGGAGAGTGGGAGCACAATGTCTGATTTTGTCCAAAAAGAAAATAAGAATTCCCTCACCCCCATGCAGATCAACCTAACCAAAAAATATCCATATATTACTCCGGCAAGGTATCCTCTAGCTCTCCTATCCAGGAGAATGAGAAAAAGACAACAGCCCTGCTCAATAAGGACTGCCACCAATCAGTAATACAAAGTTGTTTTGTGACACCCCCGTAGATTCATTGAAAAGCTAGTGATAAAATGTATCCATGGAGATAAGAAGACCTATCCTGTAGCTTACATTCATTTACAAAAGAGTCTCTTTGTTAATCAAACAGCCAAATTTAGGGTAGTGCCCAGTTTACCCGAACAACTAATAATAGACTGACCATCCCCATTTTGAGATTTGCTGAAGGATGACTTGACAGACCAATCCTGGTGGCTCTGCGACATCGCGGCAGGAGCCGCGCACCGCATCCGCGCCTCCCGGCGCATAAATCGGCGTCAGGGCTCCCGCGGCCAAGGGCGTGCCCGTCCGCGCCAGTCATAGCCCGGAAGAGGCTGGGCCACCCTTCCAACATATTGCCTTTCGGAAAATAACGGTTGGTCGCTGCTGTTGCTGGAAGGTACTGTGAACTGTGTACTGTGAAACTCCTTGATACTGCCATCTTGCTCTCTGGTTGATTGAGTTGCATAGACAAACAATTGAACATCCTAAAGAGATGGAGAAGCGTAAGGGTGCAGCAGGGACACTGGATGCCTTCTTGGTCAGGGCTGAGTCATTATTGATTCATGAAATTGAATTAACAGAGCGTCGATTATCTATGGATCCCTTAATTCAAAGAGAAACTTATGTAGCGGGTACGGGGTTGTGTGCAAATGATGGTTTGCTTACTAATTCCCCCAGCATTCCACCATTCTCGTTATGATCCCCTTCTATTGCTTGTACCCGGGAATTGACGCTGGAAGCGGCGGTGGTTAGAGTTACTAGACCTAAGGTACAAAAAAATGTGGTTGCTAAGGGAAAAGCTGTAGTTCCTGCAAAAAGGAAGCGGGGGGCTCCTGTAATAAAATCTAAACCTGGGATGGTTTCAGAGGTAATGGATAACCCTGATATAGAACATGTTTTAAATAGTTGCCAAACCCTTACCACTTCCGTTGGCACACAGACAGATCCTGTGATCTTTGACTTAGGCATAAGTAATGCTAAGGAAGCTGCAACAGGTATTGATGACATCAGCCACGCTAGAATGATAGAAGAAATGGCTAATGAGATGCAGGGTTCTCTTAATAAAGGCTTAAAGCAGTTATGGGATAAACTGAATAGTTTAGAAATAGTAATAAAAAACCTAGGGAACAACAGAGAGGTCAGATTGGCTGAAGATCATACTGGGGGAAATATTGAAAGGGTCGGAAGAGTCGGAAGGGTGGATAGAATTATACAAAGAACTACATATCAGCCGATGGAAGGAAATGGAGGTAATACCACCCAGATTATGCAGACTAGCACATGTGATAGGACTCAGGTGCCAACAATTAGCCCAGGACCATTAGAGACACTGAGGAACTCTACAGCACTCCCTAAAGTGGACAGGACACATGATGCACGGAGTTTAGCGAGGGCCCACATTTCAAATAGAATTGCCAATACGGACATTCTAAACTTGCCCCCTGCTTCTTGCCCGTACACGTTAATACTAGCTGGTGTTCCCGCCCTTAGAACAACTGAGAGAGAAAGCTGGGAAGACCTCCGGAATAAAACCATGGATTGGCTAGTTAAACATAAGGATTTTCAACTAAGTGATGCAAAGGATATAATAATGGTCCGTAGGGTAGGCTGGCTTGGTCATTCTATCAAAAATATAGAAGGGGATTGTATAGTGGTGAACTTTTGTCGGCCACAGTTGGTACGCCAGATTTTGAATAGAAATGAGGAATCATGTTTGACTAATACTAACATTTGTGCAATTCCACTGGGGTTTTTTTACAGACCACCTTCATGGAATCTAACATCAAGACAGTATGCAGTGCCATTAACAAACAGATATCAGGTTTTGTCAGACTTGAATGCCCAAGATTGACAATTATCAGTGCCATGTGTAGAATCTCCTGCAGTAATTCGGCAACTTCAGGAGGAAGGGTCTTCCATGGTTATTATTACCACTTCAAATATGGTTCCTGTAGACGAAGTCAACTGTCGCACAAGGTATACTAGACCTGATTGCACACTAAGCACAGCAATTGGGTGTATGGAAGAAAGTGAGGTAGGAAGTCGAAGGGAGATAGTATTGATCTCCTGGAATGTTGCAGGTCTCAGAAGGAATTTGGAAGATGTTACATGGCAAGAATACATTGATCAGAAAGATATAATTATGCTGCAAGAAACTTGGGCCATAGAACCTCTACATAAAGTAGGCTACAAAACTTTTAGTAAATGTGCTATCCCCTCTGTTAGAGGGAGGCCTTCAGGAGGCCTTTGTATTTGGGTAAAGGTTACTCTTGGTGTAGACGTCATACCAGTTGACATATGCTCAGAGGACATCCTCGGAGTAAATTTTATACACCCGATAAAAAGGAAGTCTATATAATAAATATATACTCTAGACCATACTCAACAAGCAAACAATCGACGGTAATTGAGCAGTTAGATTATTTTTTAAGCACAACTGAGGTAAGGGCATTGAAAATAGTGGGAGGCGATTTTAATCGCAAATATGAACCTGTGGTGGGGCTAGAAAATATCTTTCAGGAAGAAGATTTGGCCAATAACATTCCACTTCTGGACAGCCAGTTAGTAGTGTCTTGTACAATAGCGGTTGCTCAGTTACTAAGACTAGTTTCGGGTCACTGCTTAAGAGCTGTCAACGGCCGTCTACCATCCGATAGTCCAGCAGCCCACACATTCATTAGGAAGAATATAAAAAGCCATTTAGATTACATAATGATCTCAGCGGAGCTTTGGCCAATGGCCATTGATTTAAAAGTCGAAACTAGAGTAGAGAGTGACCATTATCCATTATGTTTCACATTGTCAGCTGACCTTTTTCATTTTGCCATCCTGAGAACAGGGGAACTTAACAGTGGAACCATAGATACACTTGTAAGTAACAACAGGAGAGCTTTAAAATGGCCTTCGATAGGGAATAACCCAGTGGCTATCAAGCAGATCTATGACACTTTCGTAGACAGGGCCTCCCTGTATGTAGATTTCCCTGTATCTGACATTCCAATAATGGACATCCATTGTAATTTAGTAAAGGATCTGGTACCTATACTAAGTAAAATCCCGAAGAAAGTTAACAATGCGATTACGGTGGCGGCTGAGTTGAAAAACCCATGGTATAATAAAGCATGTCGCACCGTAAAAAATGAGCTTATTGCGGCTTCGAAAGCTAAAAATATAGTGGCTTTAAGGGAAAAAAGGACAGAGTATAAGCAACTGTTAACCTCAGCAAAGAAAGAATGGGAGGCGAATACTTGGGATGAACTATTAGTAGCAGCGAAAGCAAAAGACCAAGTTGGCTTTTGGCGGCTAATCTCAAAGGGCAATAAAAATGGTAGATGTAGTAGGGACCTTTTTTTAGATGCAAATATTTGGACAACACATTTTTCTAGTCTCTACTCTTCTTCCCCAACTGATATTGACTTTTGCCCAATGAGCTATGAAACTACATTAAATACTGCACCTTTATCCTTTAGCTTAAAGGAAACCCTAATAGCCATAGATGCACTTAAGCCAGGGAAGGCGCCGGGTCCTGATAAAATGCCTGGAGACCTTTGGAAGCATGATAAAGGTGTGTGGGGTCCCTATATTAATTTGTTGTGTAATTCTCTTGCATCAGGCGCTCCACTACCTGAAACTTGGAAAGGGGCAGAGATTACGACTATTTTTAAGAAGGGCGACCGGCATAACCCATCACATTACCGACCAATTAGTCTTATCGATGTTTTGCAGAAGGTATATGCCAGGCAAATTTTAAACAGACTGATTGAATGGATTGAGGAACACAATATTTTAACACAGTATCAGGCAGGTTTTAGAGTGCAGACTGGCACGATTGACCAGGTTTTTAGATTTCTTTGTATAGCCTGGAAATATATGAAATTTAGGAAGGGACATCTGTATATCGCCTTTGTGGACCTAAAAGCAGCGTTCGATCTTGTCCCTAGAAATCTCCTGTGGAAGTCCTTAAAGGATCAAGGGGTCCCGGGGGAAATTCTTTTACAAATAATAAGATTACACGAAGATAATTGGGCAAAGGTCAGATGGGGTCCACGAGGCGAATTAACTGAACCGATTAGGGTTAATAGGGGCGTAAGACAGGGGTGCGTTTTAGCTCCAACCTTATTTTCTTTATATGTTAACGACATCCCTGATTATCTCTTGGGATGTGACCATGATTCCCCCAGGCTAGGAGGGCCGCCTGTACCGGCACTCCTTTTTGCTGATGATACGATTTTAATTTCTCAAACACCGAAAGGTCTACAAAATCTAATAAACTCATTTGGGGAATACTGTAAAGCTAAGGGGTTAGAAATAAACCCCAGTAAAACAAAATATATGTCAATTAACCCACATAAAACTTTTAAGAAAAATTTAACTGCGGATAATCAGATAATCGAGTTGGTGCAAGATTTTAACTATTTGGGTATTACCTTGGATTCAAAATTGACCTGGAGGCCCCAGCTAGAAAAAAGTAGAACTATACTTCTCCAGAACACATTCCCATTAATAAGGAAAATAGAAGGCAGTATATCCAAAGCAATTTCACCTGTTCTTGAAGTGTACAAATATAAAGCACAATCGGCTTCTTTGTACGGGGCAGAGCTGTGGGGTCCCGTGGTCAATGGAACACTCAAGGTGGGTGAAAATAAGTTTCTTAGAAAAATATTAAGTTTGCCCACACGAACACCACTGACTCCTGTATTAATGGATTTAAATTTTAATCGTGTGGATGACCAGGCTAACCTTAGACCATTGTTGTTTTGGGTTCGCTTATGGAGTACAGATGAGCTTATCCATTACAGGGAGGGTCTTGAAGAAATTCTTGGATTAAATGAAGGTGTGGGGTTGCTTTGGTTAAAGCACATCCATGATTGGTTTCTTAAATTGGGATTAAAGCACTACTGGGAAGAGCCGTCCGATTTGACATTTGCCTCAAAAAGCTCTTAAAGGAAACCTACTGGTCCTTTATACATGATTCTATGTCCCATTCTTCTAGGGTTGGGTCATTAACCACACGGTTCCTTGAAATGAAAACGGTCTGGAATTTTGAACCTCTACTGGATGAAATACAGCCACAATTAGCCAAGTCCTTATACCTCAAATATCGTTATGGTATTCTACAAATAAAGTCAAATACAGTAAAATGGGCGCTGGGCAAAGACGAAGAGGACAGATGTGGTTTATGTAACTTAGGTGTAATGGAGAATGAGACACACCTGCTGTTCTTCTGTCCGGCCTACGCACGTTGTAGGAATAAATGGATAAAACCTATTTGCCGTTTGCTTGGTACTAGATCCTGCCTTGAAGCAGAAAGATTATTACGTTCTGATACCAGGCAGACTGTGGTTTTTAGTGTTAGTCGATATTTGTTTGGTGTAAGCTTGATAAGGAAAAGGGAAGGTTTGAAACTTTAGGCTGAGAAAATTACTATGACCTTGGCACGTGCATTTTACTAGAAGTAAATGAAATATATATTTATCTATATATTTGTACAAAGCTTGTTTTATGAGAATATCTTATTTAAAAAAATGTATTTTATCGGTATTTATTTGTTCATATAGGTACTCTTTTTTAGGTTGTCCTGGAAGAGTTGTTCCTCAAATCCGTCTTTTTTTATTTTTTATTTTTTACTATTTAATATTTATGTGATTCGTAATACCGCTAGAACATCGTTAGATTGGTTGGTTAAATCCAGGTTGACTTCACAATGAATTATTAGTACTGCATTGCACTTTATTTTTAAGAAGATGTATTGTGGAAATAATTGTATTGTTTTGTGAAATCTTTTATGGCTATTTTTAACCGAAATAAAGTATAAATGAGTCAGCATGGGCCTAATAGGGCCACTGGTTCTCTTAAGAAAAGCATATTAATATATCCTAGCTATTCTTTACTATCCAACCCTACCTAACTAGGTAAGAACCCTGAGATTGTCTACTTGAAACAGATAGGGACCCCGCATATCACATCAGCCTTGATCGATACTTTTTACTCGACAGGTTAACTGACGAGGGTACTTCCCTCACATAAAAATTAATGAAACATAATTTGTCAGCAAATAGGGATTAAACAGATAACATCTGCCTGTCACCCACAGACTGACAGTTTAGTGTTGTGATAGAATGCCAAATGCAAGCTAACATTTAAAAAAATAAGAAAAAGTGAAGGGAAAGGTTGGGATAGAAAGTTACTGCTTGCTCTGTTTTCTATATGCTGTCAGGGCCAAGCCAGCCTGGGCTTTTCTCCATTTGAATTGCTGTTCAGATTCTGGAGACGATATGTAAACTATGGGAAGATCAACACAATGACAGCAGACCGTACTCAAGTATGTTGAGAGGTTTAGATCACGCATTGTAAAGATACGAGTACTTGCCAATTAACATTTGGAATAACTTTAAACCAAGCAACAATAATACTATAAACAGTATGGTAAGTTTTGTGTTTTTCCTTCCAGGGATTGGGTTCTAGCGCTTTTGCCTATGTGTGAAAACAAGATGCTGGCACAGTGGCAGGGTCCTTTCAAAATACAAAAGCACATGGGGCAAGTCATATACCTGGTGGAATTATCAGAAAGGTGGAAATATATATCCTGTAAATGTGCTAAAACTGAGATGGAACAACAGCCTCTTTGACAGTCCAATTGATGGAGGCCCCAATAGATATTGAAACTTGTTCAGAGCCTTCAGTACATGAACAGCAAGTACTGAAATTTGCTTTTAATAGAATTTTCAAACCTGTCTTCAAAAACATCTGTACGAACACATCTTGTTGAGCATCAAATTTGCACTGAACCTGGTAAAGTAGTAAAGCAAAAACCATATTACATTCCCAAGGCAAGACAGACAGCCTTTAAGAAAGAAGGTTAAAAAAGAGTGAATGTAATTCACCCATAGTCTTGGTTCCAAAAATAGATCACACAATTTGTTTTTGCATTGATTTTAGAAACATTAACCAAATATCCAAATTTGACTCTTATCCACTGGTTCTCATAGATGAAATCATGGACCAGTCAGGGGATGCTCAGTACATTACAATCCAAGACAAAATAAAAGGGTACAAGGCAGATCCCAAAGCGCATAGAACAAACTGCCTTTTCTACACCCAATCGATTATGGCACTTTATTATTCTGCCCTTTGGACTTTCTGGGTGCCACCTACCTTTCAGAGGCTAATGAACATTATCATACAGCCTCAAAGTGCATACGATATGGCACACCCAGATGACATCGTCTATCGCAAGATTTGCACAAATGTGGCAGATTTGAGAGCACATTCTTCCACTCTCAGATCTGCAGGACTAGAATAAATTAGCTGGCCAAGCCAAATATATAGGTTACTTCCTTGGGCAGTCACATTTCAAGCCCCCCCCAGAAAGAGAAGGTCACCGCCATTAGGTGTTTGCCATTACCTGATAGTGAAAGGACATGAGGACATTTTAGGCTTTGTGGGGTACTACCCCAGGTTGAACATCATTTTCAAATTGTTGCAGCCCCTCTGTAAGATTTGTTTAAAAAAACGTTAGCAGGGATATTTGTGACTGCACTGCAGATCCTTAATAAGGAGGAGCTGCCCAGCTGTTTTCGGCCCTCCCTTACTAAGCCACACAAAATTAGTAAGGCGCATTACCTAAAATAAGCAAAAAGGTTTATTTAATTCTTGAAAACCTTGTCTGAGGCAAAGATTAACAGAAGATGTCAGGAGTGACTGAAGCTTGTTTTCTTTTCAAGTATAATCACTTTCTTTTGTTAATGAGATTTACCTGCCCTTTTTCCGAGGGCCGCAGAACATGCCGCTGGGGAAGCCAAGAGACCCAACCAGTACCAGTAAGCTCAGAATTACATTGGCTTGAAGGAGAGAGCAGATCTCCTAAAAAAAGAAGAAGCAGGAAACTGTGAGCCTGTGAACAGTTGTTTCTCTATAGACAGACATTAGCTTAAACCTCATAATAAACAAAACCTATATAAAAACTTCACTGGAGTCCCTAATTCGCTTATTTGATGAACTCAGATCCTAACCATGTGACAAGACACAATCTGCTTCCTGTTGTATGGGCGGTATAAAACATCTTCCATTACTTATGTTAATAAATTGTAAAGTATCTAGTTGAAAAAAAAGTCCCTGCAGACAGTTGAGGCTTCCTGTTGAAGTCAAGAAACAAGAGTGGTGAACGGTGAAGAGGAAGATCTAGTAGCTGCGGTATCAGATATACAAGGGTGTGCTTTGACTGTATCAAAGAATAAATGGAAAATGACGAAGAACAAAAAAACAATCTTAAACAAGTTTAAACAATGGATGCAAAAGGTGAAAAAAATGTAAACGGTGGGGGCTGATTTTAAATTCTAGGTACAGGCAGAGTAAGAACTGTTTGTGGAAAGCAACTTATTGCATAGAGAGCAATGCTTATCTCCCCAGTGGGGTTCAGAAGGGATATCATTCAGGTACACCAGAGTCATGAGGGTAAGAGGGGTACGGAGTGATTGGACATGGTGGCCAAGCATGGGTGTGTCGATTGATAAGATTGGTAAGTATGTGCATGAACTCAGATAGGGCTTTGAAGGCATGTCCGATTTTGGTGGAACTTCTTGATTAGCTGGATAAATTGAGCAACGTGCACCAATTGATATTATGTAGCTATTTAATAAATTGCAGTCAAGTATACAACCGGATTGAAGGTCATTCAGATGATTTCAGGGTGATAACCGAGCTATAGAATAGACTGGATACACTAATGTAATAGTAGCTTGGGATTTCAATACAACCATGGAACCATTAATAGTATCTGTTCCCGAGTTGACCTCGGAGTTAGATTTCCAATGGCAGATCCCCCAGATAGAACTTTCCCCTAAGAAGTGGACAGCTAGAGCAGCACAAGCGTTGGCACTGAAGCTCAACCTAGACTTTCGAGCGGGCAATGGAAGCATCTTATCTGATAGAGAGGGCAATGTTACCTATAATAGAGAAGTCCACTCGAGCAGAATCGTTATTTCTTAATTAATGTGAGAATTTGGCCCTACCTAAAAGATATGGAAGTATTGAGCAGGATGGACAGTGACCATAATGTGTTGTCCTTGACATTGGATGGTAGCATGGAACAAAAACTCCGGAGTGTATATCGCCCTGATCTGGGGGATGTTTCTTATTCAAATAATGGTAAGGCTATCAGGTGGGACTGGGTTGTTAGAGATCCTGTTGCTCTTGAGGAAGTTCAAAGGAAGGCCAAGGAGGTAGTGGAGAATTTAGCCAATCTCTCCCCTGATATTAGAACAAATGTACTACAGAATAAGCACAAATTGCTTTATACCCAGATTAGAGGATCCTTAGCTAAGGAGAAAAGAGCCGCGAATAATGGACCTAAAAAGGTGCCATGGTATACCAGATCATGTAGGGAAGCCAAATCTACGCTTACAATAGCAGCTAAAGCTATTTCCAGAAATGTCCTGGTGAAGTGCAGATCTCTATACAGGAATGAACTGGTGACTTGTGGGAAATTCCACTGTCAGACAAATATAATAAAGTATTTTGGAAAGTAGCTGCAGTGTGCACTAGGGGAATAAAACTTAATATGGAATTCTGTGTTCAACCCCAACATTGGTTTTTCACTTTAGCAACTTATACTCTGGTAGTGGAGACCAAGCCGAGGATGGTGCATACCCGATCTTGGATTATGAACATAGCAAATGCAGTAATTCAGGCTATTTAGAATTAGAGTTAAAAGAAACCCTAATAGCTATTAATTCCTGTTTCGCTGCAAGAGCACCGGGGCCTGACAAGGTCCCAAATTACTTGTTTATGGCCACAGTGAAAGTTTGGGGATCATATATCAATCTCCTCTCTAACGCCATTTGGTAGGTATGGAGGTAACCTCTTCCTGGAAAACGGCGGAAATCATGCATTTTAAAAAAAAAGGCCACATAGTGATCCGGGTAATTACAGGCCACTCAGCCTGATAGATGCTGTCCTAAACCTTTTTTGTCAGCAATTGCTTGCCCATTTGCAAGAGTGGATTGAGGGTCAAGGCATGCTATCTGAGTTCCAGGTGGGCTTCAGAAACAAAGTAAGCACTGTAGACCAGGTCTTTCGTTTTACATGTATCTTTAGGAATACATTGGTAATCAACAGAGGCAAACTGTCTGTTGCTTTTGTTGATTTACAAGCTGCCGTTGACCTGGTCCAAGAGAAAAGCATTGGAAGGTTCTTAACGAAATTAACATCCATGCGAATTCACTGAATATACTGGTGCGACTAAACGCAGAAAACTATGCGCAAGTGAGGTGAGGTGAAAATGGGCAGCTGACAGGGCCCTTTAGAATAAAACACAGAGTTAGACAGGGCTGTGCCCTGGTCCAACAGTATTCATAAACGGGGTGGTGAAGTACTTGAACAAGGATAGGTCTGATTCCGCAAGGGTGGGTGGCCAGAGGGTGCCAGCCCTTCTTTTCGCAGATGACAACCGGCACCTTTCGAAATCTCCACAGGGACTCCAGCAGCTTTTAAATACTTTTAACACATTCTGTACGTAGAGGGGCTTGGAACTGAATGGTACAAAAACAAAATATATATTTTTAGCCCACGAGGACAAAAGTGTTATAAGAGGTTTAAGACAGTGGGTAGCAATATGATGGACCAGGTGCCCCATTTTGATTATCTTGGTGTGAGGCTCACGCCAAAGTTAAACAGGGCCCACCAACTTCAGAAATCACACTTAGTTTTACTCCAGCACGCAGCTAGTATAGCCAAAATCCACAGACGACCAATTTCTAGGAGTATTTTACTGGCCCTTGAAATTTACAGTCTAAAGGCCTTAGGTGCAGCCTTGTATGGCTGTGAAATCTGGGGATTTGTGAGCACCCAATTACTATCAACAGTAGAAAATAAGTTCATAAGATATTTTCTAGGTCTACCAGTAAGTACCCCAATTATTACGCTATATCTTGACCTTGCAAAAGACACATTCCCCAGAGAGTGGAGTGTAGACTACTGACATATTGACATTGTCTGTAGTCTACAGCAGCACTAAGCTCATACTGAGTGGGTCTTAAAGATTGTATGTCCCCTGCATATGTCTGTAAAATCCAGTGGCTGAATTCCATAAGATTACTACTGGGGAAGCTGGGGCTGGAGAAACTCTGGGTTGCTCCCAACGAGATGTGCTCAATCTCCAATGCAAGAATAAAAGAAATCTACTGGGAATCTGCCACGATCCAAACTATTTTACACTGTAGAGGCTCTCGGTCAATGGAATTCATTGACGTAAAACCGTTTGCATGCTTTTAGCACACCATAGATGAAATCACTCCCCCTTTGGCATTGGCCCTTTGTATATCCAGTTTAGGTACAGAACTCTTCCGACAAAACAATTCTGCAGTAAATGGTTAAGAGACGGACCTGGGGGTAATTTATGCCCTGCCTGTGGAGAGGAGCCGGAAGAACTAACAAGCATCTTATTCTTTTGCACAGCATATCGGTACCAGAGAGTAGTGGGTACTCCCTTTGGAGGAAGTTAAGCATCGGCCAATATACAGAGCCTTATAGAATCCTCTGCACTGATACAAGCAGATTGGTGGTCTATTCAATCTCCAGGTTCCTAATGTCAGCCTGGATCTGGCGAAGCAAGTGTAGCCAAGTAACAGCTGTCTAGAAAATGGCGATGTGTTGGTTTTTCCAAAAAGAAAAGTGATAGAGTGATGGGAGCAACCCCTATCATGGTTTTATTGTTTTTATGTCTTGTTTAACTTATATCTGTTGACCACTATGCGAATATTGAATTTAAGTTGTAACATCAGCCATTTGTCATGGCACTTTAACGCTACCTTGCACAACCTGTAGTTGAGAGAAGTAAACCAGTGGTATAAATAAATCCCAGCGCCAGAATGCTACACTAGCAGCTACATGAATGTTATGTGTGCAAATGTGATTGTAATTCCTAATTTGTAAATCGGTGTGTAGCCCAACACTGACCTTGTTGGCGCCATGCCTCTGCTCTTTTATGTTGATCATTTGATGTATAATAATGAATTTTACAAGCACTTGCATTTTGTTGTCCCAATTGTACCTTATATTAGCATTTAGTAGGATGCCATCATGTTTTGAATCTACAGTAGTATGTGCAGCCATTTCTGGGTTTTTACGATAATGAATGATAATTAGTTTAATATTTATGTATTAATAATTTTGATCTCATTGGATAATCATTGCCTTAGTGCTATGTTGTTCTCAGGGTTTTATGTATGTTTGTACTTTTATGATCCTGGAGATTGAAATAAAGTTATTATGATGATGATAAGACACAATCTGCTTCCTCTTGTATGGGCAGTACAAGATGTCTTCCATTACTTATGTTAATAAATTGTAAAGTGTTCACAACTATTAAACCTCAAATCAGGAGGAAGTAAAAACATGAATATTCAATATGTATCTGGTTAAAACAAATTCCCTGCAGACTTTGAGGCTTCCTGTTGAAGTCAAGAAACAAGAGTGGTGAACGGTAAAGAGAAAGATCTAGTAGCTGCGGTATCAGATATACAAGGGTGTGCTTTGGCTGTATCAAAGAATAAATTGAAAATGACTAAGAACAAAAATACAATCTTAAACAAGTTTAAACAATGCATGTTGCAAAGCGTGAAGAAATTTAAAGTGGTGGGGGCTGATTTTACATTCTAGGTACAGGCAGAGCAAGAACTGTTTGTGGAAAGCGACTTATTTCATAGAGAGCAGTGGTTAGTTCACAGGAAGGGATCAGAAAGGATATCATTTAGGTATATCAGAGCCATGAGGGTAAGAGGAGTGCGAAGTGGCTGGACTTGGTGGCCAGGCATTGGTGTGCAGGGCCGTAGCCACTGGGGGGGGGGGGGTGGGGGAGCGGCCTATATTTTGGTATGGCCCCCTAAACGATACATACAGGCTATGCTGTGTGTTTTGATCGCTTTATTATTTGTTTTAGTCCACTGCTCGTTGTTCACCTTATTTTGACTACAAATTATGTCTAGGTGGGAGCTTGTCTCGCATAAGATTGCCAAAAGGTGCTTTCATGCTGCAGGTCAACCATTCCTTTTCAGTGAAAATGGAAAAATAAACTGAGAAAAGAGACAAAGGAGGGGCGTCGGGGAGGGCTCTTCCTTCGCCAGCTCTTCCCTGTACTGCTTCTATGAATGAAATATTCATCTGATGGTGAAGCGCCACGGAGTCTGCGCAGAGTTCCACGTGCACTGCGCAGCTCCGTCAGGGAGCAGTTTCTGTTCCGTTTCCAGCCTAGCAGACAGTTTCACAGTGACAAGCTTCACAGGGCCCGCAAGGGTGCTGCTGCCTTTATTGCACCCGCAGCCTGACCCACCCACAACGCTATCAGCCTGCCAGAGTTAACTCTTCCCTGTAGCTTGTGCCCTTGCTGCCACCCTCGACCCCCTCTTCACAACAGGAAACTCCATCACCTTCAGCCACACCACCGAACTCCCATGGACTGACCATCGATGCGTCCACTTCACCTTCAGTACACCCACCATCCACAGACACCAGCACCTACTCCCACGAAGAAACTGGACCAGAATCACCGACGACCAGCTAACCTCATCACTCAGCAACTCCACCCCTACCATTGTCAAAAACGACGACCCCAACGCCGCAGCCCGAACCCTGCACAGATGGATCACCGACAGCGCCAACACCTTAGTGTCAAAATCTCACCTGTATTTCCACAGGAACGCCATGAAATTGAAGAATGGTCCACAACGTCCCCGAATCACCTACACGCTCAATGTAGAAGTGAACAATAACAGGTGATTCGGGGAAGAAGGGAAACAAAACAAGGAAAGGAGGGGAAAACAATTCTTCTTCGTAGTTCAGTAGCAGCCAGAGTGCACCAAGAGAAGTAAAGAGCTGTGAAATAAGAGGGAATATACGTTAGACTATAACAAAGCACACCCTCTATTCTACCTTATGTGTACGAGCTGCTTTTACCTAAACATCCCTTTCTTCTGTTACAGGTAGCAGTGAAATGTCCTGGTGTCCCGACCACTATGTCCTACTGTAAAGAGAAAACAGGTATGAAATGTACTGGAATACCCTCAGAACTAAAACCATAAGTAAGAGCACCTTGCCCACCTTTTCTAGTAGACTTTAATTCAATCTAAAGGACTTGTGGAGCGGTGTGTCTGAACATAACAATAGTTTTTTGTTTTCTCTCTAACGCTTCCTTTGAGGACTTAACAGGACCTTCAGAAAAGGGAGCAACCCCCGGATAGTGCTGGTCCCCACATCAGGTAAGCGAGAGAAATATAAATACACATCCAATAACAAACTATGAAAAGAAACTGGCAGCGCTTCGGCGCTGTTACCGTAACCACGGTGAAAAAGGTCTCTAAAAGTCCATCTTTTATCTTCTGGCAAGGTTTCCAGGAACCGGACTGAAGGGCTGGTGAAGGTTGATCCAGAGAAAGGGAATCCGTGATCCAGGCGGAGAGAAGTAGCAGGTAAGTGAATTTGCCTCCCTGGTAGCGCAGGAGAATCCAGGAGACGAGCAGGAGAGGATTCAGCGTAGACGCGAGCCGCCGTCATCGACGGACGCGACGCGGAAGTGAGGGAACGCGACGGACCGGAAGTTAGTGAACGAGCAATTACGAGCAGGAAAGAACAGACGCGAAGCGCCGTCACTCTAATGGAGCCGGTATTTATGTTACCTGCGCCTGCGCGTCATTCGACTAACGGCCATCTTTGTAGTTCAGAGGCCCCTGGATCTGCAGGCGTGACAGCACACCCCCACCATGGCCCCCCCCACCGGCTTGGGTTTGTCGGGATGGAGTCTATGAAAAGCCCACAATAAAGCGAGGGGCGTGTATCTGACCGGCAGGTTCCCAAGTGCGTTCCTCGACCCCATATCCTTTCCAATGTATAAGATACTGGAGTCTGTTTCTCACTCTCCGGGAGTCAATGATAGCTCCTACTTCATATTCTGGTTCATTGTCCACCATGACCGGACCAGGAGCAGCAGGAATACGAGTCCCTGGGACTACAGGTTTCAAGAGGGACACGTGAAAAACCGGGTGACACTTTAAAGAGTCAGGCAGATCCAGCTTCATGGCCACTGGGTTTATTATCTTACAGATCTTATATGGCCCTATGTACTTGGGTTTAAATTTACAGGACCCTCTCAGGGTTAAGTTCTTTGATGACAGCCATACCTCGTCCCCTTGTTTGTAGGATGGTTCTAGGCTTCTGTGAGCATCCGCCCCTTTCTTATAGCTAGCCTTGGCCCTGTCAAGATTTATCAGTGTGGACTTGTGTACCCTCTGTATATCTTGTACCATATCTACCACTGCCGGTATGGAACAAGAAGAAAGCCGGGGAATAGACAGTAGTCTGGGATGATACCCGTATGTGCAATAAAAGGGTGTATATGTCGTGGAAAAATGATAGCTATTATTGTAGGACAGCTCCGCTAGCCATACTAAGTCATCCCATTCCTCATGCGAGTGTAAGACCTGACACCTGATATATTGTTCGAAACACTGATTCACTCTCTCAGTCTGCCCATCGGTCTGTGGGTGGTGACTAGATGACAATCGAACGTCTATGTGTAAGAGAGTACACAACCCTGCCCAAAATTTGGAAATGAACTGAGCCCCCCTATCGGATACTAGGATTGAAGGGAGCCCATGTAAGCGCACCACCTGTTGTAGAAATATCGAGGCCAATAGTCTTGAAGAGGGAAGCCCCGTCATGGGGATAAAGTGTGCTGTCTTCGAAAACATATCCACTACCACCAAGAGGGTAGTGTTTCCTTTCTTTGTGCGTGGTAATTCTACTATGAAGTCGAGGGAGACTGTATGCCAGGGACAAGGAGTGTTAGGTAGTGGTTGTAAGAGCCCTGCCGGTCTTTGATGAGAGGCTTTACCCTGAGCACACACGACATGTCTGGATATAATGTTTTGTATCCCTTCCCATCGTGGGCCACCAAAAATACCTCTTGAGTGAGTCCATGGTTTTCTTGTATCCAGGGTGCCCAGCAAGAGGATGTGTGTGACACCATTCTAAGGCCTGTAATCTCAGGTTTTGAGAGGGGAGTACTAACCCACCTTGTACATAAGCCAATTCCTGCTCTATGGTAACCTCCTGTGTGCTCACTACTTCTTCCATACCTGGGGATGTCTGTGCTTCATGGACCTGCCTTACAAAATCTACATCAGAACACAGAACTCCTACAATGCGATCTTGGGGAATGATAGGGGGTGGTTCTTCTAAAACAGGCATGGGTTCGTATCCAAAACGAGATAGGGTGTCTGCTTTGCCGTTTTTTTTTCCAGCTTGAAATTGTATAATAAAGTCATATTCGCTAAAAAACTGGCTCCATCTCAACTGTCTCATGGATAACGCTCTCGCAGACTTCAGAAATTGTAAGTTGCGATGATCTGTAAGAACTGTAATAGTGTGATTTGCACCCAATAAGTACTGCCTCCACTCCTCAAAGACCTTCTTTATGGCTAATAGTTCTTTGTCCCCTATGGAATAGTTCATCTCCGCAGATGTCAGCTTTTTGGAGTAATATGCCACTGGGTGAAGGGCTCCTGTAGTGCGTTCTATTTGAGACAGAACCCCCCCAACTGCCACTTGGGACGCATCTGCCTCAACTACGTAGGGACTAGAGGGGTCAGGATGATTTAGGATAGGAGCCTGTGTGAAAGCTTTCTTTAGTCTGTTGAACGCGTCTTCTGCTTCAAGTGACCAGTGAAAAACACTCCCTTTTCTTAGCAACTTAGTGATAGGAGAAGCGAGGTCGGAGAAATTACATATAAATCGCCTGTAAAAATTGGCGAAACCAAGAAAACTCTGTGTCTCTTTCACTGTCTGAGGGGCCTGCCACCGATGGATTGCTTCTACCTTGTGCGGATCCATGCTAAGTCCCTGAGGAGAGATAACGAAACCCAAGAAGCTAACCTCTTGCACATGGAACTGGCATTTCTCCAATTTACAATATAATTGGTTTTCCTGTAATCTTTCCAAAACTCTCTTTACGTGTCTCTCATGTTCCTGCACAGTTGGGGAAAATATTAAGAGGTCATCAATGTAGGCTATAACATATTTATCAAGCATGTCTTTCAACACCTCATTGATCAAAAACTGAAACGCTGAAGGAGCATTACAGAGCCCAAAAGGCATCACTAGGTACTCGTATAAACCGTATTTAGTGCAAAAAGCCGTCTTCCATTCATCTCCCTCCTTGACGCGCACCAGATGATAGGCACCACGTAAATCTAGTTTGGTGAACACACGTGCGTCCTTGATCTGATCAAGGAGGGAGGAAATCAACGGCAACGGGTATCTGTTCTTCACTGTGATCGCATTAAGGGCTCTATAATCTATACAACATCTAAGGCCCCCTTCCCTCTTAGGTATAAAAAAAAGAGAGGATGAAGCAGGGGATCTAGAAGGACGAATAAAGCCAATCCTCAACATTTCATCCAAGTAGTCTCGTAGATACACATTCTCCTTTTCTGTTAAAGAGTATACTCTGCTGCAGGGTATGCGAGCACCAGGCTGCAGGTCAATCCTGCAGTCATAGACTCGATGCGGTGGAAGACGTGTGGCCTGCTCTGCGTCAAACACTGCTTTGTGATCTTGATAGACTGTAGGTAATGGGCTGTCAACAATAACGGCTAGAGAACCACTGTTCCTCGGCTCTTCTGCAGCGGGAACAACATGATCCCTACAAGAGTCATGATCGAAGGTAATAGTCATAGCCTTCCAGTCAATCGAAGGACCATGCCAACTTAGCCATGGTATCCCTAATATGACAGGGAATTGGGGGGACTGAATGAGATCAAAGGCTATGTATTCATGATGTTTCTGCTCAATAACCAAAAACAACTCTACGGTGGAGTGTGTAATGGGCCCAGATTTTAGCGTACTACCATCAATGGTTGTGACTTCTTCCCAAAGCGGTTTAGAAACATGGGGTATTTTCCACTTTTGTGCCCACTGGGTGTCCATAAAATTACCTGAAGCACCAGAATCTATCATCACCTGCACCTCCACCGCCTGCTGTTCCCATACTATGCGGGAGGTGAGCATGAAATGGCGAGACTGGTTTAACGGTATGTCTAAAGATGAGACAAGTAATCCTGAACTACCCGAAGTCTCTGTCTCGGAAGACTTCAGGCGTGCTAGTTTTCCGACCCTCTTTGTTTAGGTTTGACGGGACATTCCCTAAGAAAATGGCCCGGCTTACCACAATACAGGCACAATCGTCTTTCACGCCTTCTTTGTCTCTCTTCATTAGAGAGAGGACCTCTTATACTCCCAATTTGCATGGGCTCAGGTTCCTCTACCATTTTGTCCGGCTCTGGTTTCCTTTCGCGATAAGACACCCATCTGGCCTCTGACTTGCCCCTCTCTTTTCCTTTCACTGATTCGGTGGTCCAATTTAACCACCAAATCGATAAGAGCAGGGCAGGATTCTGGAGGGTCTACCACCTGGGCAAGGGCGTCCTTTAGGTCGTCCCTTAGCCCCTTGTAAAACAGAGCACTGCGTTTTTCCTCGGGCCACCCTGCTTCTGCTACTAGTCTATGAAACGTAGATATGTAAGTTGTTAAGTCCTTGGTGCCTTGCTTCAGGGTCAGTAGTTCAGTGTCAGCTGAGTGAGTGAATGTGTGTCTATCAAAAAGTTTTTTGAGTTCCTGTTTGAAGGCGTTATAATTCTGCAACAAAGGATCATTCCTTTCTATTAATGGTATTGCCCAATTAGCCGCAGACCCCCCAAGATATGATATGATAAAAGCCACTTTAGCTTGATCAGTAGGGAAGCAGTTAGCCTTACACATAAAGTGAAGCTGGCACTGGCTGATGAAAGCTGCGAATCTAGTGGTATCACCCAAAAAACGCTCCGGTGGTGCCAAAGGAATAGACTGAGGGGCTGACACCTGTATCACAGGATTGTGGACACTAGTACTCGGTATCTCTTGCCTGGTTTCGGAATTTCTTCCTTGCTGTAATTCATCTAACCTAGTGGATAGGGCTTGAGTTTCAGCCTGCAAACTTCCCATCATGTGAGCTAAATCAGCCAATGTCACCTGACTGAATTCCATGGCGCTCGGGTAGAAAGAAAGGTTATTTCTTTTTAAAGGCTTCGCGTTCTGTCAAAATCTCACCTGTATTTCCACAGGAACGCCATGAAATTGAAGAATGGTCCACAACGTCCCCGAATCACCTACACGCTCAATGTAGAAGTGAACAATAACAGGTGATTCGGGGAAGAAGGGAAACAAAACAAGGAAAGGAGGGGAAAACAATTCTTCTTCGTAGTTCAGTAGCAGCCAGAGTGCACCAAGAGAAGTAAAGAGCTGTGAAATAAGAGGGAATATACGTTAGACTATAACAAAGCACACCCTCTATTCTACCTTATGTGTACAAGCTGCTTTTACCTAAACATCCCTTTCTTCTGTTACAGGTAGCAGTGAAATGTCCTGGTGTCCCGACCACTATGTCCTACTGTAAAGAGAAAACAGGTATGAAATGTACTGGAATACCCTCAGAACTAAAACCATAAGTAAGAGCACCTTGCCCACCTTTTCTAGTAGACTTTAATTCAATCTAAAGGACTTGTGGAGCGGTGTGTCTGAACATAACAATAGTTTTTTGTTTTCTCTCTAACGCTTCCTTTGAGGACTTAACAGGACCTTCAGAAAAGGGAGCAACCCCCGGATAGTGCTGGTCCCCACATCAGGTAAGCGAGAGAAATATAAATACACATCCAATAACAAACTATGAAAAGAAACTGGCAGCGCTCGGGCGCTGTTACCGTAACCACGGTGAAAAAGGTCTCTAAAAGTCCATCTTTTATCTTCTGGCAAGGTTTCCAGGAACCGGACTGAAGGGCTGGTGAAGGTTGATCCAGAGAAAGGGAATCCGTGATCCAGGCGGAGAGAAGTAGCAGGTAAGTGAATTTGCCTCCCTGGTAGCGCAGGAGAATCCAGGAGACGAGCAGGAGAGGATTCAGCGTAGACGCGAGCCGCCGTCATCGACGGACGCGACGCGGAAGTGAGGGAACGCGACGGACCGGAAGTTAGTGAACGAGCAATTACGAGCAGGAAAGAACAGACGCGAAGCGCCGTCACTCTAATGGAGCCGGTATTTATGTTACCTGCGCCTGCGCGTCATTCGACTAACGGCCATCTTTGTAGTTCAGAGGCCCCTGGATCTGCAGGCGTGACACTTAGCCCCCCTCAAGAAAAACAACAACACCCACGCCAAGAAAGCTAGATGGTTTACCACTGAACTTCGAGAGTCCAGACGCACTTGCCGCCGCCTCGAAAAGGACTGGAGGAACACCAAATCCACAGAAGCCCACAACAACTTCAGAGCCGCCAACAAAGTCCACCACCAACTCATCAGAAAAACAAGGAAAAAAGTGATCGAAGACAGAATCTCCACCCACGCGCACAACAGCAAAGAACTCTTCAACATCATCAAGGAGTTCGCCCAACCTACCAGCGAGTCCACCGACATCCCCCCTCACAAGACCTCTGTGACAAACTCAGCACCTTTTTCCACCACAAAATCAAGAGCATCTACGACAACTTCGACGAAGACAACCAACACACTGAACCCTCACCAACCACCCCCAACACCATGAAGCCAGCGATCGACAACTGGACAGCCCTCACCACCGAAGACACACTGAAGACGATGAATTCAATCCACTCCGGGGCCCCCACGGACCCCTGCCCCACCACATTTTTAACAGAGCTGCCGACACCATCGCACCCATGCTCCGCCACACCATCAACCGCTCCCTTGCAACTGCATCGTTCCCCGACGACTGGAAACACGCCGAGATCAACCCCCTCCTCAAGAAACCCTCGGCGGACCCCACCGACCTCAAAAACTACAGACCCATCTCCCTGCTCCCCTTCCCAGCGAAAGTCATCGAGAAAGCAATCAACAGCCAACTCGCCACATTCATCGAAGAGCACAACATCCTCGACTCCTCCCAATCCGGCTTCAGAAAAAACCACAGCACGGAAACCGCCCTCCTCGCCGCAACAGACGACATCCGCACCCTACTGGACAAAGGAGAAACAGCAGCCCTCATCCTCCTCGACCTCTCAGCGGCGTTCGACACAGTCTCTCACCGTACCCTAATACGCAGACTCCACGACGCAGGAATTCAAAACAAGGCCCTCGACTGGATCCGCTCCTTCCTCACCGGCAAAACGCAGCGGGACAGACTCCCCCCTTTCCTCTCGGACCCTACACCAACCACCTGTGGAGTCCCCCAGGGGTCATCCCTCAGCCCTACGCTCTTCAACGTCTACATGGCTCCGCTTGCCCCCATCGTCAGAACATACGGAATCAACATTGTGTCATACGCAGACGACACCCAACTCATCCTCTCCCTATCCAACTAACCCAACACCGCCAGACACAACTTTCGAGAAGGCATGGAAGCCGTCGCCAAATGGATGAAAAACAGCTGCCTTCAACTAAACACCAACAAAACAGAAGTACTCATCATGGGCCCACACCCCGACGCCTGGAACGACACCTGGTGGCCCCCGCTCTCGGAAGTCCGCCCACCCCCACGGACCACGCACGCAATCTGGGAATCATCCTGGACTCCGAACTCAAAATGGACCGCCAGATCAACGCCGTCTCGTCCTCCTGCTTCCACACCCTCCGCCTCCTACGTAAGACCTTCAAATGGATCCCCCTCGAACACAGAAAGACCGTCACTCACGCCCTGGTCACCAGCAGACTCGACTACGGCAACGCACTCTACGCCGGAATAAACAAAAACCTCACATGCAAGCTACAGAACATCCAGAACGCCGCCGCAAGACTGGTCCTCAACCTGCCAAGACACTGCCACATCTCCCAGCACCTGCGCACACTCCACTGGATCCCCATCGAAGCTAGAGTCACCTTCAAGATGCTCACCCACGCTCACAAGGCCCTCCACGACACCGGACCAGCATACCTGAACAGCCGACTCAAATTCCACGCACCCCGAAGGACACTACGATCAGCCCAGCTCTCCTACGCTGTGGTCTCCCGCACCAGAAAGACCAGATCAGGCGGCCGCTCCTTCTCCTTCCTCGCGGCCAGAGCCTGGAACGCCCTCCCGCTCCACCTCAGACAGACAACATCTCTCCCCATCTTCACAAGAAACCTCAAAACCTGGCTCTTCGACAGACCCCCTCCTTGATGGACTGGAACCTGCGAAACCCCCCCTCCCCCAGCGCCTTGAGACCCTTACGGGTGAGTAGTAGCGCTTAACAAACGCGTGATTGATTGACTATCACCCATACTATCTCCAGTCAGCGCCTGCACGGGTATTGCAGCACTAGCTATCACGCATGGAACAGTGAGCAACCCGAACAAGAAATCAGCAGCCCTCATGACAGCGGAGTGAGCAAATGTCACCATCTGCTGCTCTGCAAGTAAGCCCTGTACATAAAAACAAACAAAAAAGGACCCCTTTCCCTTAAGAGGTGGGCGAGCCAATAAATGAACAAGGAGTCCTGGCCCGAGCCGAGCTAAGGGTCTGGCTTGGCTTTAAAAAGCCCGTGCAGGAGCTGCTCCATGAACATTTTTGGCAGTTTCATCATACAGCAACCATCATGTAAACAATCTCCTCAGTTTCAAAAAACGTGTATTAAATATTTGGAAACTGCGAGCCTTTCACCTTCAAATATCAGATTATATCACTGCTTTGTGAGGCATTTGTATTGAAAAGGGTAGTTTTTATACTTAAAAATATCTCTTCCGATCTACTCCCTGCCACGCCGACAGTGTCATTTAAGACTTAAGAGGTAAGTCAATTGTCATGTGTACACTATATGTAATGCATACATGATAACAGCCACATTTCAAGCGGGATACTCATGATTTTTTAAGCCAAAAATGGCTTCATTTTGCCTGCCTCCCACCTGAACTTGATCTACTTCAAAAGAAGTCAGTGAGGAATAATACATTCCCCCTACTTTTTCTAAAATTTCCTGCTTTCCTGTTCTGAAATATTGGCATGTATGGTAATGTGGCCTGCAACATTGTAGTTTATTACATCAAAACATGACAGGCTTTTGCTTTTGTACAGCCTACATCCTAAACTCCCATATTTTAAGGTGTTCTCATGTGCAGTAAGAAACAAAACATGGTGTTTGGTGAAATAAAACATTTGCCTAGGATCACGCAATTTGGTCAGGTTGTGAAGCCGGGATTGATCACATGTTTTGTAGTTTCACAATTTAGCCACTAGCTGGGAATCTCTTTTTCTCTCCTGTTTTGCATTAAAGGTTATGCACTGACTTTACTTCTTTGCAATTGGTGGGAGGCAGAAGCCATATTAAATGTTGTCGCATTTTGAGCTCAGGGGGCCAAGAAGACATTAAGCTGAGCTAGAGCAGGCATCTGGCTTGAACTTTCAGTGACCCGCCAACTTCTACCTTCTGTTATGCTATATAATATGTATATGTATTGAGCATAACTAAGCAGGAGGATATCCGGACGCTGAAGAAGGAGCTGAATGGGCCGAGCCACGGTTGGGACTAGGTGAAGGGCTAGGTCTTCAGTTTCTTGTTGAATTCAATAACTGAGGAGGAGGCTCTGATGTGTAGGAGTGAGGTAGAAGGAGCAACCGCTGGATCTAGTTCTGTGGGGGTGCAAGTAGGAGTCTGGCTGAACAGATGTGTCTGTAGGTTGTTGGACGTTTATGCACTTGTTAAGGTACATGGTGGCAATGTTGTGTAAGGCCTTCTATGTGTGTGTGAGGAGTTCAACGAGTATTGGTTTGTGAATTGAGAGCCAGTGAAGCTCTGTGAGGTGAAGGGTGACATGAGTGCGATGTGGGAGGATGAGGGTGAGCCTGGCTGCTATATTTTGTATGGTCTGGAGTTTTCTGGTCAGTTGAGCATTGATTCCAGTATAGAATGTGTTGCCCTAGTCCAACTTGCTGATGATGATGGCTTGGGTGACGGTTCTGTGAGTGTTGGTGGGGAGAAGCAGGAGACAGAGTTTGCGTTCACTTGGCTAATGAGTTGTTTGTTGCTTAGTATTCCAAGGTTCTTTGCGTGGGCTGCTTGGTGGGGAGTGGGTTTGAGTTTGGCAGGCCGCCAGGTGGAGTTCCAGACAGAGTGGACTGTCTTTGCTGAAGATTACTACTTCCGTCTTATCTATGGTGAGCTTGAGACATTTAAATTTCATCCAGCTGGCGGCTTTGGTCGTGAAGGTGGAGAAATTGGTCCTGGTGTTTGGCGTCTTGTCAGAGAGGAGGAGGATTGGCTGGGTGTCATAAGCATACGCTATGATGTTGATTCCATGGGCACGGATGATGCTGGTGAGTGGGGTCATGTAAGCGTTGAACAGAGGGGGGCAGAGTTTGGATTTTTGTGGAACTCCGTAGATGAGGTTGACTACATTCGAGGTGACGGGTGCCCGGCTGACCGACTGGGTACAGCCTGTCAGGAAAGAGCAAATACAGTGAAGTGCGGGACCTTGGGTGCTGACTTCCTGCAGTTGTTGGATATAGATGAGGTGGGAGACTGTGTTCAAGGCTGCAGAAAGATCCAGTAGGATGAAGGTCTTGGTGTCACCTCTGTCCATGATCATCAGGATGTCGCCCATGGCAATGAAGAGAGTCTCTGAACTATGGATGGGCCTGAATCCGGATTGAGTGGTGTAGAATGGGTGGTTGCCATTGAGGTGGGTGTCTAAGGGTTTATCATCTTTTCTATAACTTTTGCCCAGTAGGGTAGCCGGCAGATAGGCTGGTAGTTGGCTAGTGTCTTCGGGTCTGATTACTGCAGCATGTTTCTAGGCGATCGGGTACGTGGCTATGATGATTGAGTTATTCAGGATTGGGGTGAGGGCTGCACTGATGGGCTCCAGTCCTTGGACTTGGTGAGAGCAGAGGTCTGAGGGAGTGCCAGAGTTTATAGACTGCATGGTCATTGCAGTGTCTTGAGTGGTGATGGTAGGCCAGGTGGTCAGGGTGGTCCTCTTGGTGTTGGTAGAGATGGGCAGCAAGGCTGTGAGAGTGGAAGAGTTCGGTTGGGCTCGAAGTTTTTATTGATGCTGGTGATCTTTTTGCTGAAGAATAGGGACAGGTGGGTGCAGTGGTCCACAGAGGGGGTCACACTGGTGAAACTTACTGCCAGAGAGGTGAAGTCTTGCACTATGGCTAAGATTTTCTTGGTGCATTTGATTGCTCTGATTTGCTGATGGTAGTTGTTAGAAATTGGGTTTCTGGTTGGCAGAGTATGCACCCTGTCCAGTAGGAACCACAATCCTAGTCAGGGTAAGTCAGATACATACTTTAAATTAACCTTTGCTCACCCTCTGATAGCTTGGCACAGAGCAGTCAGGCTTAACTTAAGAGGCAATGTGTTAAGTATTTGTGCAATACAACAGTAAAACAGTGAAAACACCACAAAAAGACTCCACACGGGTTTAGAAAAATAGATTATGATTTTATAAATAAAACAAGACCAAAATGACAAACATCCAATAAGTATAAGTTGAGATATGGGTTTTTAAAGATTAAGTGCAAAAATAGTGCTTAGAATAACATAGCGCTTTAAGAGTTAATTGGTCACGCTGGATCAGGACAAATTAAAGAGTTCAGCCTGCCACCGACAGAGCACAGGCCGGCTGCAGGACCCATGCAGGGCTCACTGAGCAAAAGTACCTTAACCTTGGTCGCAAACACGAGATGCTGGATGCATCAATGTCAGTCCCGCAGTTGGGGAGATGCATTGATTTTCTCCACTTATTGATGGCAATGTGCTCATTTCCAAAGATGAAGCATTGGTTTGCGATGCTTTGATTTCCTAGCCGATGCGCCGGGTTTCTCCACACTGTTGAAGGGATGCGTCGATCGTCCTTCAACAGTGGCGGTGTTGCTGTGGTCGATGCACACGTTCCGATAATGCTACTCGGACCCCAAGTACGATGCGCTGTTTCTGTTCCGGCTACAGCAGTGATGCGTTGATTCTGCTCGTCGCAGCAGAGGATGCATCTGTTTCACTGGAGCAAGCACCTGGAGTCACTTCCAATAACCCAGGCACAGGAGCAGGATTTACTTTGATGTCCTTAAGTCTTTGAAGAACAGGAGACTAGTCAGCTAGCCCTTAGAGAGGGAGCAAGCGGACTACAGAGAGCACAGCAAGGCAGCAGTCTTCCAGATCAGCAGTCCAGCAAGCAGCAAACCTTAGCCCACCAGTCCTTCTTCTTGTCAAAGTGGTTTCAGGTCCAGGAGTGCACTGAGTTGGCAGGGTCAGAGGTTCGGTCAGTTGTGTCTTTGAAGTGGGGATGCCTTCAAAGAGGTCCCTTCATCCTGCCCTGTCTCCAGACTCACTACAGGGGGTTATGCAGATCTTTGTGTGTGATCAGAGCACAGTCGATTCAGGTGTATGTGTGAGGCTGTGTCCAGCCCCTCCCTCCCTTCCTCCCAGAAAGATGCATGAAGTCACAGCCAGCCGTCTTTTGTGTGGGACTGTCAAGACGGAATATACAAAGTGAACTGTCACCCAGCCCAGCCAGTGATCAGAGACCAGCAGCAGACACCAAAGAGCTAAGAGCAGGAAAATGTCCAACTTACTAAAAGTGGCATTTTCAGAATGGTAACTACAAATACAATTTCATCATTAAAGAGGAGATGCCATTACCATTCCAGAGGTACTAAACAGGACATCTTTACCTTGTCTGATTTAAGAATTACAGCTTGTTAAGTGTAATAAGGATTTCTCAATGTTAACCTATGGGGTAGGCTTCTCAGTAGTGAAAAACGAGTTTGGGAGTTTTCACTACCAGGACATATAAAGCTTAAAAGTACATTTCCTCCCTTGTAGGTACACAACACCTTGCCCTATGTGCTACTTAGGGCATTCTTTAGGGGTGACTTATATTTAATAAAAGGAGAGTGTGAGGCTTGGCAATGGGCTTTAAATGCCAAGTCAAAGTGGCAATGTAAACTGCACACACATGTTCTGCAGTGTCATGCCTGAGCCATTTCTTTTTGTTTTTTTGTTTAAACAATTTTTATTAAGGAGAAAGCACAGAGTCATCGTTATAATATCACATTGTAGTCCAAAGTTCATACATTACAGTACATCGACTTTTGCTTGTTACAAAAATTAGTGAATTGAAGGGTCACCAATTCTGCTTCTTCTCGTCGCCATATCCTCTGTTGGAGAAGTACAAATTTCCCCCCTAAAGGCATTCCATCCTCCCCATTTTTTATCCCACTTCTTAGGGCAGCCTCTTTGTTTATAGACCTCTTTCTCTGCAATCATACATCTATCCATCTCCGCCACCCATCCGACCGTCAGTGGCCGGTTGTTTGATCCCCATAGTATTGCTATAGCTCGCTTGACCAGCAGGTATCCCAATGCCACCCATTGCTGCTCCACTTCTGTCAAGTCGGTGGCCTCCCATATATTTAAAATCCCTAATCGCAGTGATAATGGAATGTGCTTACCCAACGTGTCTGTCATTTTCTTGGTTGTCCTGTCCCATAGTGGACGTATATGGGGGCAGTCCCACAGGACATGATAAAAACTACCGTCTTGGCCACAGCCCCTGAGACACAGCGCATCACTACAGCTACCTATTTTGGCCAAGAGTACACCTGAAAAGTAGGACCTGTGAAGTATTTTTAGTTGCATGAGGCAGAAGCGGTGATTTATAGCTGTTTCCCTGGGGGACATTAGTGCTGCCCGCCAGTCCTCATCTTCCAGTAGCCCTATGTCTGTCTGCCATCGGTCGCGAAGAGCTTGAAAGGAGTCAGGTAAGTTATTGCAGAGTTTACGGTAAGTGCAGGAGACAGCTTTAGCCAATAGTGGTTCTGTGAGCAAGCGGTCCTCCAAGGGGGAAGCGTCTGGCAGGGAAGGGAGGTCAGGAACGTTAGTGAGGATAGCGTGTTGAATCTGTAAGTATCGGAAAATCTCTCCTTGTGCGAGAGTATGTTTATTTTGTAATTCCTTAAAGGTGAGAAGTTTCCCTTTGTGGACCAGGTCCCCTATAGTAGTGATGCCAATGGTGTCCCATTTGTCAAATCCCTTGTGGAAGCACAGTGTTCCCAGCCGCTGTGAGGACCACAACGGTGTGGCTTTTGTGAGTTTATCCACCCACCCCAGGTGTTTAGTGGCTTTACGCCAAATGGCCACAGTTTGTGACATAGGTCCTAAGTAGCGACCTCTTCGAGCTTTACTGTAAAGGGCACCCAAAAATCCCTCTCGCGCACGTACAGTACAGAATTAGTGATGACATTAAATAAACTATTGATGGAGGCCCGGGGGGACGCTAGGTATATAAGGATGTCATCAGCGTAGAGTGATATTTTGTCCACTATGTCTTCACTCCACTTCAGTCCCCGTATCGAAACATCCCGCCTTATCCAGTGGGCCAACGGTTCGAGGGTCAACGCAAATAGTAAGGGGGATAGGGGGCAGCCCTGCCTAGTCCCTCTTTGCAAGGCAAATGTGCGTGATGTATGATTGTTCACCCTGACCTGACCTAACAACTCATTGTAGAGCAATGCCACCCATTGTCGGAATCGTGGGCCAAAGCCAAACCTCGCCAACACCTCGAAAAGAAAGGGCCCTTCTATCGAGTTGAACGCCATAGTGGCGTCTAAGGACAGTATAACCGCATCTTCCTGCAGATTAGGCTGTCTACCCAGGACATTATGGACCCGACGAATATTGAGGGCGGTATTTCGACCAGGTACAAATCCTGATTGGTCTTCATGGACCAGAGATGGAAGTACTGTGATTAGCCGGGATGCAAGAAGTTTGGCCAACACCTTGGCCTCTGAACTAATTAGGGAGATGGGCCTATATGAGCCACACTTAACCGCTGATTTGCCCGGTTTGCAGATGACAACTATAGAGGCCAACCGTTGGTCCAAGGGAAGAGTGCCTCTCTCCAGACTCTCGTCGTACATGTTTTTTAGGTGGGGAGCTATTTTAAGGGCCATCCCTTTAAGGAATTCAATGGGGATCCCATTAGGCCCCTTTGCTTTCCCAGAGTTGATAGCAAAGATAGCTTTACAGATTTCGTCTGCAGTTATGTCTGCGTCTAAGGTGTCTCTGTCAGTATCTGAGAGTGTAGGCAGATTCATTTCTCCCAAGAGCTGACGAGAGTCTTCGGAGGAGGACGTAGTCCTAGAGGTATATACAGTCTCCAGGTGAACTGCAAATGTCTCCGCTACCTCCCGAGGGTCAGTTATCCGCCTCCCATCCTCAAGTAAGATTTCAGGAACCCATCGAGCCTCCTGATCCCGTCTTTCAAGCCATGCTAGCATCTTGCTGGCACGTTCCCCGAGTTCGTAGATTCTATGGCGTGTCTGAAGCAATCTGGCCTGGGTCTTTTCCCGTGCCAGGGCTTTGTACTCTAGCTGTTTATTTCGGAGTCTGTGGGCTGTGGCTTCAGTGGGAGAAGTATTATGTTCCGTCTCGAGGAGTAGTAAGTCACTCTCCATCCGGGTCAACCGTTCGCTGTGATTTCGGATATATCCGATTTTTAGAGCCAGGGGACGTCCCTTAATTACTGCCTTATAGGCCTCCCAAATAGTATTTGCCGAGTCAACAGAGCCAACATTTTCGGTGAAGTAGTGGTCCGTGTGTTCAGCGAGGTCGTCTTTGATATCTGGAATTGTAAGGAGCCATGGGTTGATGATTATGGGGCCTTGGGCCAAACGTTGGTGAGAAGTGAGTTCAACCCTGAGGGGAGAATGGTCGGAGATGCCTCTCGGGAGCCCCTGGGGATGTTGGAAATGACCTATGTCTGTGAGAAACGTAAGGAAATAATCAATGCGGGACATACTTTTATGTGCGTTGGAATAATGTGTGAAATGAGGTACACCAGGATTCAGCGTTCGCCATATGTCTGTAAGACCCATTGCTTGGGCGAAGTCAGCCATGTTAGTGTTACGTCGGGAAGATGATTTTTGAGGGTGTCAAGCGTGTCGTCCATAGTCATGTTAAAGTCTCCTCCTAGTATAAGAGTACCAGGAGGGAGATCAATGAGTATCTTGCCTAGATCTTGTAGTGCTGTTTTACCCAGCGCTGGTGGGAGGTAGGCCGAGATTATATTCAGTGATTTGCCCTCCCAGGTCGCCTCTAGAACAGCAAATCGCCCCTGTGGGTCGGTCCAAATACAGGTGGGTGTAAGGGCCAGACTTCTGCGAATGAGAATACCTACACCTCTAGATCCAGACGTAAATCCAGCAAGAGCCACAAGTCTGTACCCCCATCTGTGGAGAGCTTTACAACTGTTACCTATCAGGTGAGTCTCTTGCAATAATATTAAGTCTGGCGAGTGTCGTTTAAGGTATTGCAGGACTACTCCTCTCTTTATTTTGCTGCCTAATCCATTGACATTCCACGTCAATATTGACAATTTTATGTCTTTAGAGTCTGTCATGTCTAATAGTTAGAGGAAACATGTGCAAAGTGGTGCACCAGTATTGGTGGCACCGATGGTGAACCCCATGTTGAAGAATGGTACTCGGCCAGGGTGGCAGTGGGACCTCCTCTTTCCCATCCCCCCCGTCCGCCGAGGTACACTGCAATTTAGCCCCTTGGATTGGTGACATCTTACTTACTTGTATGCTCTGTGCAAAGAAAAATATAACATTCAAAAACCCAACCACCCCCCATTCCCTTTCTGAGCCCCCCTCCCAGTGGAATCTGAACTATCCACTCCCCAACAAGGCAGAGTGCCTGTCGCCCACCCTCCCATTTGCGAGGTGCTCGGCTAACCACCTCCGTCCCTCGCCTTCATGTAGTAGTTTCATGGTATATTGAAACGCTATTTATTATAGTCCAATCCATCTGTATGGTTCATGATAGCGTCGAGACTTGGAGACGTATGTTCAATTCAGACAGTTCCGCCCCAGATGTATAACTGCACTCGTTCAGAGAGTCGTTGCAGGGAAATCGCAAGTCCCAGAACCGGCAACTACACACTTGACTAGACATTGTGGGTTAAAGCAACAGGATCCTAGAGCCTGAGTCAATGTGCCCCATTTGAGTCCTCCTCTAGATGTCTCTCTCTCCCCGCGGGGGGGGGGGCTCGCTGACCGTTGTTGGGGCCTCCATTGTTGCGTCTATCTGTTTGCCTCCCCACTCGGCGCCATCCTTCCAGCCAGTCCCAGGCTTCTTCTGCGGACAGGAAAAACCAAGATTTTCCATCGGACTCCACCCGTAGCTTGGCCGGGAATAGCATGGAGTATTTTATGTTTTTGTCCCGGAGGGCTTTTTTAACTGCTGTAAAGCTGCGTCTCTGTGCCTGAACTTTGACGGTGAAGTCCAGGAAAAATGTGACGTTTGCATTATCAATTTTCTGTGAAGGTCCGGCCCATGCGGTCTGTAAGATGACGTTTCTGTCCCGAAAATTAAAAACTCTTGCGATTATGGGCCGCGGGGGAGCTCCGGGTTTAGGATGGCCCCCGGGAACTCTGTGGGCCCGTTCGATGGAGAAATAGCTGGAGAGACGTTTAGGCTGGAGTTTGTTAAGTATTAAGTCCTCCACAAAGAGGTCAACAGCCGGTTCTTCCATTCGTTCAGGCACACCAAGAATACGGATGTTATTCCGTCTCGCCCTCCCTTCGTAATCATCCAGGAGCTCTTCCATTCTTTTCTGCTGGTTCTGGAGTTGGGCGACTTGTTGCTGAAGGGTAGAGGTGTCGGACATGAGGGCCGTCGTAGTGGTCTCAACTTCTTTAACCCTTGAGTCCATTTTCTTCAGATCTGCCCTTAGGAGGGTTACCTCGATATTCACTGAATCTATGCGTGTTTCCAATGATGTCCTTACCCCAGCTATGGCCTCCATAACATCCTCCAAGGTGAGAGTTTTAGCGGGGGCAAGATTGTGAGGTTTTGGGGTCACCGCCGGATGCCATATCGGTGTCCTCCCCCTGCTTGGTCCAGGCAAACTTTGCCAGTTGTTTTTGGGCTTGAGTTTTAAGTCCTTTGTTGTTAGCCATGAGCAATAATTCCGGAGACAGAGGGGTGCAGCTATTTGGGGGAACGCACCTGTAATTGCCGCCGCCTGCGCGGAGGAGAGGACTGTCCTCTGCCGGCCTGTCGGTGTTCCAGGTGGTTCCGCTGGGCCAGAAGAGGATCGAGACCGCTGGGTTGTCGGGTCAAAGCTGCCAGTGTCTGGTACCCACTCTACAACAATTCTAGGTGGGAACCCTTTCTCCGTCAACACTAGGGCCCCCAACGGCCTGTTGAGCCCCGGATTTATATTGTGATCGTTACAGCCACAGCCCCTCGAGGGTTAATAGAGGGCCATAGGAAATTAGGAATCAGTCTACCACGCGGCACCCTCCGATGTGGCTGTTGGTCTGACTTCACCTGCAGCAATGACAGCTGGATGGGATGCACTGCGCTTAATTATATTGTGAGTACTGTAAATAGGCCTTTCTGCCCAGGCCCCGTGTGTGCCGGGTCGTCCTGTCCTCGCCCGGGCCCACCACAGCGTATGGCGTGATCAGGGACCGGAAGATTAAAGGTCTTGAGGCAGCTGTGTTTACTGGTGAGGACGTGGTCCTGAGGAGGTCTATTAGTGCCAGAGCCAGAGGGAGCAGCTCCTAGGCAGTCTCTGCGGGAGCAGGCCGCGCGTCCGGGGCCTCGAGTTAGTGGCAGCTATCTCGCCCGCTCTCCGCTCCGCAGGAACAGCGTTGGCGTCTACGAGCGCTCCTCCTCCCTTTGCGGCCCCCGATCTGCACCCGCTCACCTCGGCCTTCTGATTACGTCCGGGAAATGTGGCAGGACTCAGCGCTACCCGGAGACTCCGTGGGTAGGCCCTGGGGCCGGGGACCTCGATTCGGCTGACTCTCCGGTCCAGGCGCAGTATCTGGCGGGCCTCAGTCGCGTCCTCTCCCCGTTACTGTCCGCATCAGCACTCCGGTATATTGCACCTACGCCGTGTCGTGAAGGCCTCAAGGGGGCACAACGGTGTCACGTAGCGCCCACTGCAGCCGCCCAGGGCAATGCGGCTGTAGTCCGCAGATCTCTATCGGGGCTTTCTTCTCTGCTAGTTCCCGGCCGCCATTTTGGGTCATCCGGGGCGCAGCGAGTCAGGCACTCTCGCCGGCTCAAAGTTGGGCAGCCCTCCGTCTCGAGCGGCGCCTCCGGGTTGGATTGGGTTGGGGAGAATTCCCGGTTATCATGGGGAAGTCTCCGAGTTGGCAAACGGAGAAATTAACGGATTTATAGGCGAGGGCTGCGGAGCCGCTTCAGCAAGCGACCATTCCTGATGGCTGCTAGCCACGCCCCGCCTGAGCCATTTTTAAAGTGCTACTTGTGTGGGTGGCACAATAAGTGCAGCAGGCCCACTAGTAGCATTTAGTTTACAGGCCCTGTAAATACATGCCCATAAAGATATGCCCATGTTGAGAATGCATTTAAAGGAAAGATAAGGTGATATTTTAACAGTTAGGGCGAGCGCTTCAACTCCCTCAATTGAAGGAATATGATAATCTGAGACCTCAAGATATTCTTTATAGAAGCACGCCACTCCACCTCCCCTTTTTGGTGTTCTATCAAAATATTTAATAGGGTAGGCAGACTGAGAAGCTAGGAAAATTTTACAGGTGCAAAGTAATTTTTCAATCATGTCTCTGTTGCAAAAAACAGTCTAAATTGGACTCTTTATTTATATAGTGGTCTTCAGAACAGCATTCAACCAAATACCTTACATTGAGAGGTGCACATTTAAGAGATGGTGAAGGAGCCTTGGGATACTAACATGGGAATAGTGACCTTTGGACAGTGACACATGAATTGAGATGAGCATATTGGCACTGGGACGCTGACCTGGGGACATAAACTAGCAAATGGACACATGGACATGAAGACATGGTCTCTCTTACATGGACATTGCCATTTGGACAATAATGTGGGGACACTGATACATGGACCTTGTGACTGATACTGAGAAGGGCACTGAAGGTTACACAAGGTATCTGGCACTGGGAGATGAGGGAACAGAGACATGAATGCATGTACTCAAAGACTAGGCCTGTGAGATAGACTGGGAGACCATGGACACTTGGATCCGGGGCATAAGAACAAACAAATCTATAGTCCAAACTAAACAACATTGTTCTTTAACAGCTTTTAGCACCAAGAGGGCATAACACTGGCAATTGCTGTTCATCAGCACAACTTCTTAAATGTTATTGTTGAAACAATAAAGCAGCATATAATCTTCCAACAAGGGAATTCCTCAGCCCTGCCAAAATTAACAAGAACTCTGCCTCATGTATATTCCCAGAACTTTACAGTTTACAGCATTGCAAAGAGGTCATATGCTTTCTGCTGTCACAATAAAGAAATTGGGCTTCAATCAGGCTAAGCTTGCAGCATTTGAAGGAGATTACAGACTTCTCTGTCTTTTTTGTTTGCACCTTCTTCATCATTTAATTTGCACTGACTGCCACCTGCATAGTCAGTGTAGAGGCAGCCACAGAAAGAGAAAGAGAACACTAAAAAGTGAGTTTCTGCCCCCAAATTGTACCAGTGCCACTCCCTGCCAGTGGTTTAGAGTCCAAACAATTCTTAATCTGTAAAAGTATTAGTGCAGGCAATGCAGGTGTTTATTTGGAAGCCATCAAAGCATTTCTGAATACCCCTCCTGCCAGATACCAAGGCTGTCCAATTTTGATTCCACCCTGTAACTCTTTCTTCTACCACTGTACATGTCCTGTGTCATTTGTTTTACTCTTGCAGGATCTTTTTATTCCTTCCTTTACTATTTTATCACTGCCTCCCTATATTTCTCTTCCACCTTCGGTATCCCTTCCTATCGTTTGGTCAAGGTCAAAGTCTGATAATAAAAATTAAGTCCAGGGCCCCAAAAAACAGTGCAGATGGCCACCACTTCAAATTCTCCACACAAATAAAGCACTGGCCCAATGATGGGACCATGGATGAGCACTTGCTTGACTAGTGCTTTCTCCTTTTGAATAGTGGAATTGCTACATTCCCTTGCTGAGCTGTGCTCATGTATCCTCAACAACCTATGCTCATCTTGTCTTTCTGTTCTGCTTTCCGTGTCATTGAGGTCTCTCCTTCAGGAAGCAGGTGCAGTTAGCGCAGTGCTGACAGTGGACTCACATCTTTGTTTACATCATGTCCGTGTACTCACACGTGTGACAAAGTGCTTAGAGCTGCCTTTAAAACCCATTCAGTTATTATCAATGATTGTTATTAAAATGTACCTGCAAATGCTTCATTTGCCACACATTTCCTCCAAGGTGCCTTGATGGAGAATACACAACCCCATATATACTTGCATTTATATTCTATTAAATTTTTAATTTTATTGTCTAGATGTGCTTTCAAAACACCATTTGATACGCATTTCCTGAAAGGCTCCCACTGTTTTTCTCACTGTGCTTTTAGGGGCATCATTTCCTATTACTTATGACATATAGTTGTCAGGGTAAATTACTTTAAACATACTGCCAAATGTATTGCGTTGTTTAAAATTTCAGTATATTGTATTGTGTTTTTAAAGCTGTGGTAGAGGCAGCCACATCCCTGTCCACCCGAGACACCTTTCATGCTATAGTTATCCTCTGGGGCCAGGCCCCCCCAAAACTTCTACCCCTGGCTACGGTCCAGTTGGTGTGCCGGTTGATAAGATTCATACGTATGTGCAAAGTGTGCATAAAATCAGATAGGGCTTTGAAGACCACCGATCTTTACACTACTTTCTTGATCCTTTTAAAACCTCTTAATTGCTTTTAAAACTGTATTGTGATTTCTATTTTATCTTTTAAAATAAAGGCTGCTCTTTTAGTTATAGTATCGCTAGCTTATTTGCACATAATTTGGCCGCATTGCTCTTACCTGAGCCTGCCCCGGTCCATCACGGCTGTGTGCCGTTTGTGTGGAGGGCGTGGCTGACCCCACCGAGCATATCACTTCCGGTCAGGGAGGCGGAGGAGGAACTTCCCGCCCGCTACCCACAAAAGACCACTGTGCATACGGCCGTGCAAAGACACTCTGGTAAGGATATCAGACGTGCGCGGTGTTTCTAAATAAAGCTACCCCAGGACTTCTTTTAACGCACAATTGTTTGAAACCTTATATTATGGGTACTGACTCTTTTAACGCTGCTCTCTTCGTATTGATTCGACCACCGATCTTTACACTACTTTCTTGATCCTTTTAAAACCTCTTAATTGCTTTTAAAACTGTATTGTGATTTCTATTTTATCTTTTAAAATAAAGGCTGCTCTTTTAGTTATAGTATCGCTAGCTTATTTGCACATAATTTGGCCGCATTGCTCTTACCTGAGCCTGCCCCGGTCCATCACGGCTGTGTGCCGTTTGTGTGGAGGGCGTGGCTGACCCCACCGAGCATATCACTTCCGGTCAGGGAGGCGGAGGAGGAACTTCCCGCCCGCTACCCACAAAAGACCACTGTGCATACGGCCGTGCAAAGACACTCTGGTAAGGATATCAGACGTGCGCGGTGTTTCTAAATAACGCTACCCCAGGACTTCTTTTAACGCACAATTGTTTGAAACCTTATATTATGGGTACTGACTCTTTTTAACGCTGCTCTCTTCGTATTGATTCGACCACCGATCTTTACACTACTTTCTTGATCCTTTTAAAACCTCTTAATTGCTTTTAAAACTGTATTGTGATTTCTATTTTATCTTTTAAAATAAAGGCTGCTCTTTTAGTTATAGTATCGCTAGCTTATTTGCACATAATTTGGCCGCATTGCTCTTACCTGAGCCTGCCCCGGTCCATCACGGCTGTGTGCCGTTTGTGTGGAGGGCGTGGCTGACCCCACCGAGCATATCACTTCCGGTCAGGGAGGCGGAGGAGGCACTTCCCGCCCGCTACCCACAAAAGACCAATGTGCATACGGCCGCGCAGCGGACGCGCGCAGCGGGCGTGCCGCTGGCGCGCCGAAGGCGCGCCTAAGGCAAGCCCGTCTGCGCCCGTCCGCGCCAGACCGGGCCAGGACCCCTGGCCTTTCTGGGGCACAAGGAAGGATAAAATATTCAGCAGATGAGCTATTGAGACTATCACACCCCTTGGACATAAGATGCAAACATAATATAAACATTGACAGTAAGATCCTTAAATGTAGCTACTGTAATAAGACCTTGATGCATAAAACACAAGTCAAGAACAATGAGGGCAAACTATATTTAGCCCAACTAAACTGTAGATCACTGGCTAAACATAAACATGAAATCCACGACCTATTAGGAGAAAGAACATTGGATGTATTGTTTTTGACTGAGACATGGCTTAATGAGAGCTCCACCCCAGATGTTTTAGATGCGATACCAAACGAATATAGGTTAGTAAGGCAGGATCGAGTAGACAGACTAGGGGGTGGAATTGCGATAATTCATAAAGCAACAATAAAGTGTGAGCTTAAACAAGCGAACCTAGAGAACTGTGAGGCACTCTCATTCACAATAGCAGCAGCAGAAGACAACACTATAGCAGGCCTTCTAATATACCGTCCACCGGGGCCAGCAACGCAATTTATAATAAGCCTGGAGGAGAAAGTAGTATACCCAGCCCTCCGGTATAATAATTTTATTATACTAGGCGATCTTAATATACACTTTGATAACAAACTGAACAAAGAAGCCTACACACTATGCAAAGATCTACTGACGCTGAACCTAGCGCAGAAAGTTGAGACACAAACTCACCAAGGGGGCCATATTTTAGACCCAATTTTCTCTAACTCCTCAGAGATAGAGGTGGGAATTCCATGGCCCATCCCATGGTCAGACCATTACCTAGTCCCTTTCACTGTACCGCTGCACAGAAGGAAGGTGGAGCGAATTTCTGAGAAAATTACGAGAAGGCAGTGGAATAATTTTAATTCTACTACATTCAACCAGGCTCTGATGGGAAATAAACCCACATTAACTAAAGATATAAATGTAGCCAACAAGCAACTTGAAACTTGGATTACGGAGGCCCTAGATGAGATAGCACCATGGAGCACGAGGTCTCCTAAAAGACATAATGCCTCAGCACCATGGTTCAACGATGAACTGAGGAACGCTAAAAAAAGTGTAAGAAGTCCGAGCGAGCATGGAGGAAAGATTATTGTAGTAAGGTTAAAGATAATTACAAAAAGAACTAAAACAATATCACGCACTAATTAGGAAAATAAGATGCAATTTCTATACAGACAAAATTGATAGGGCGAGTAACTCCCCCAAAGAAATGTTCGCTATACTAAAGTCCCTCAAAACATACGAAAACAAAAACGAGGCACCCACTTCATTAGAGAGCTGTAATAAAGTGGCAGAGTTTTTGCTGACAAAGTGATGAAGATCTACGAGAGCTTTCCAATAGAAGCAAGACAAGGAACAAGTCTGAAACATATAAATCAAACGAATTTCGTTGGAGTAACGTTAGATGAATTTAAAATCCAGGAGTTAGAAGAACTCATAGCCATAGCAAAAGGGGTAAAATCTGGATCCCCACTAGACCCTGCACGTCCGGACAGAGTAATGGAGGGAGCAGAACTGATCATGCCATATATCTCTGAACTAATCTCTTGCTCCTTACAGAATGGCATGGTCCCTACCAAATGGAAACAAGCAATTGTTCGTCCTCTAAAAAAGAAACAGTCAATAGAGATAACTGTATTAGAGAATCTACGTCCTATCTCACTGTTGCCGTTTGTGGCCAAAATCGCAGAGAAAACGGTTAATAAACAATTGGTAGATCATATCAACAAGAATGAGCTGTTCCACCCGTCGCAATCAGGTTTCAGAAAGGACCACTCAACAGAGACAGCACTCCTTAAGGCCACTGAAACGCTGAGAAAATTCGCCGATGATGGGCAGACAGCCGCCTTGATCCTGTTGGACCTAAGTGCGGCGTTTGACACCGTTTCACACAAGATACTCCTCCAGAGATTAGAGGCCTGTGGTATCAGGCAAAATGCTCTGTGTTGGTTGACTTCGTTCCTTTCCACACGGAGCTTCCAAGTAACACAACGGCCATATTTGTCAAAGAGTATCCCCTTGCCGCAAGGGGTCCCACAGGGATCGATTCTGAGCCCCACCCTATTTAACTTGTATGTGGGTCCACTGGCTGAGCTAGTGGAAAAACATGAGGTGTCTATAGTTTCCTATGCTGACGACACGCAGCTAATTGTGATGCTGTCACAAGATAAGGAACAGGCAGCTATTCGATTTTCCAAATGCCTGGGAGAGGTGGCTGACTGGATGTCGGACCACTGCCTCAAGTTGAATGGAAGCAAGACAGAAGTAATGGTGGTAGGCAAGGCACCGACCATATGGTCTTCAGCATGGTGGCCTGAAACACTGGGCCAACAACCATCACTAAAAAAGGAGGTAAAAACCTCGGGATTTGGTTCGACTCCGAACTGACTTTTGATGGGCAAACCCGGAAGGTGGCCAGCAAATGCTATGGGGCCATGAAAATCCTAAGGAAAGTTCTGGATCTTCTGCCCCCAAACGCCAGGAAAACTATAGTGCATGCGGTGGTAACCTCCCAAATTGATTATGGGAATGTATTATATCTTGGAGCTTCTAAAGCAGGAATATCAAGACTACAGACAGTTCAGAATGCGGCGGCTCGCCTAGTTCTTAGTCTGCCGAGAAGAGCCAACACAAAGAAAGCTCTGACAGCACTACATTGGCTGCCAGTGGAAAAGAGAGTTGTGTTCAAGGCGATGTGCCTATGTCACCGAATTCTATCAAAGAGAGGCCCAAGGTACCTTCATCCACTACTAATTCAGTACACACCCGGACGGTGTCTAAGATCTAGGGGAAAGGCACTGGTAACTGTACCGAGAATTCGCAGAGCGAGAATGGGTGCGCGCTCTTTCAGGTACATCGCAGCTAAAACATGGAACACCTTACCAGTGGCATTAAGAACCGAACCTTGCGAAAGCAGTTTTCGCAAACAACTTAAAACTTGGCTGTTCGCAAAAACTAAATAATAAAGAAGATCTGACAGTCTGTGTGGGCTACGCAGTGAGATACGCGGATCGCTGCTATTTTCTCCCACAGTGTCTTGCTCAGCGCGGGGACACACCGGTGGTGTAACCATGCGCTCTATAAATGGCTAAAATAAATAAAATAAATAAATAAGGCCAGTCCGATTTTGGCGGAACTTCTTGATTGGCTCGACAAATTGAGCAACATGCACCAATTGATAATATAGAGCTACTTAATTAATTGCTGTTGAGATCACATTATGCATTAGTGAAAGTGGATTGTAGTTCCAAGTAGCCAGAAGTGGCTTTTGTGGATCCCGGAAAGGTTTTTTTTTGTCACGTTTTTGTCATGAAAAAGTTCCAGAAATGTTGGTGACTGATAATGGAGTGCACATATTATTTTGAAAGAGGACATTTTAGAGGATTATGTGGTGAATCGTGTTATTACATCATTGTTTAAATCTCTAGGGAAGGGTCAAGTGAAGAGGTTCAATGGAGATTTAAATGGAGTCTATAAAATTTATGCTCATCTGTGCTATTGGTTGGCATAAGGAAGTAACTGATCAAATATGGATGTATAACAGTTGCATGCACAGCGTTACCTGGGTGAGCCCATTTGAACTGATGAGGGGGGGAAAGAGTATTAGTGCGTTGTCCATGGTGAAAGATGAAATAAGAGAAGGATGAGAGGAATCTGAATATGGCCGACATAAAGGAGGTGGTACAGCCTGAGCAGGTCAAGGGTAAAATTATGACAAGAGGCATGGGGCCAACATATGGGATATTGTAGTGTGAGACAGGTCTGGATTTGTTGTGAAAGGTGATTCAAAATGTAATCCTCTTCATAGATTTGTTTTAGGAAGAATTGTGTGTGGGTCAAAGCAGGGAAGTGTTGGAAATCAAAACATACTACTAAATTCAAGCAGGGGAACAATGAGAATGTGATGGATCTGCAGTATGGTGAAGTGGAGTGGTATCCGGATCAACCAGAGCTTGCCCTGATGGAAATGGGGAGAAGACTGTGCATATACATTAAGAATGTAATTTGCTTAAAAGACCTGAGAGTGTTGGCTCATCAGTGGAAGATAATTCTGTGATATGGAAAAACAAAATTGTGATAGGTGGAATGCTTGAATAAATCTCAGCCATATGTAGGTACTCGGGTCGCATTCCAGTTATTATTTGCTAACTGTGCCCCTGCAGAGACAAACCTTATCCAAAACAGGCTTGGTCATGCTCCAATAGCATCAATCCTGAGTGATCTGCCAGGCCAGTGCCCATCTGAATAGGAACAGAGGCAACCCCAGATTGGTTTCCGCCTTGTTGGATCTCATCAGTGAGGTGCAACTCAAATCCTAGGGCACAATGAGCACGATTCTCAATGCTAATATACCCTTTGCACTAATGTCATCTCACCGAGGAAAACGGAAAAGTGAGGAGTGAAATGCTTGAATAAGCTTAGAAACTGGTAATTACTATGGGCCACTTTCTATTCCATCTTATTTTGCTAATTGTGCCACCGGAAAAAGGGACCAACCTTAGGGAAATTGTTCTTTCTCCTCCTTCAACAACAGGAACTGCCAAGCCCTGTTCCCCCAGAAAAGGACAAAAAGCAACTCCAGACCAGATTTGAGATTGTTGGGTCTCATCAGTGAGGTGCACCTTGAGTGCTGTGGCACACCTAGCATGGAACCCATATGTGGGCATGCCGTTTGTATTTAGGGCATTTCACTGATAACCAGTTTTGCTCAGAAGATAAAGCCGAATAACAAAATACATCTAATAAATATTCTGATTTTTGCGTGTTTAGTTCTTTAACTTTTCTGACTTTTCAACTTTGTAAGGATGGAAATGAGTCACATGTGATCAGTATTCACTTTTGCCTTGCCATCAAAGACTGCTGGTTTTACACTAACTTGTACAACATTGAGAGGCTGGTCGTTTTTGTGAGCTATTTACATGTTTCTCCTTCCTGTGCCAGGATGTGCCCAAGCTTCCGCCTGTTGCCATTATTTGTAGTGTCATGCTCAGTGGTGCACATAAATAGTGGAGGACTCGCTAACTTCTGGTGCACAGAATGAGCGAGGAACATGGCCTCGGCGAAGATGCATCAACGAACACAATTCTATACTTTGGCTGATGAGGTAGTTTGTTCTCATAAATATTACTTGCTGCTGCAGTCCAGTGTCTTTGTTACTTTGACCAACAATAAAATGGCAACAAGGAAGTACCTATGTTCCTGTGTGCTAGTCTCCTGATCTGCTGTGATTGGTTTGCCCCAGGAGTTGCCTGATGCTGTCTGACAGTCATGTATTCATCAGAAGGTTCTGTCAGACTTAACAATTACAATGTGGTCCACTCATTAGTCATGGCCTTCCCATAAGTCTGCCTGAAACCTGAAGTGGGAACACTTCACTGCCAGAGTTTGTGGAAGACAGGGAAAGGGCTAGAAAGAGAGAAAATTACACCATAGTCCTTTACTCAAAGAAATAATAGTCATTGGAGATAAGGAAGCAAAGCATTTCACATTGAAATTTGAATAAGTAAGTATGACAGTTTGGTTCGCCAGTCTCAGGGCTATGGTATGCTGTAAAGAGCTCCACACATCAGGCAACATGCATGTAAATGAAAAAAACAAGCGGGAAAACGGCAAAACAAGGCATAACCACACAGAGCACAAACCTACACCAAGGGAAACCAAAAGGAGAAGAAAACAACAAAGACGGGGGAATGCAGAGCTGGATGATGAACTATACAGGAGTGAAATGCAAAGAGCAACTCAGGGCACTGAGCGAACTTCCTTTTTCTGCTGACTCTGCTGAGGAAGCGAAACAATCAGACCCGGATGTCCTGTGGTCTGTGACTCGCCAGGCACCACAACACATTCTCATTCTTCTAGCCTGTTAAATCTAACAGCATTACAGGTGTAATGTGGTATGGAGTAGATTGCGTAGGAACTGTATCAGATCTTGTGTTGCTTTAATAGTCGGAGTAACGTATGTAAATTAATCTTTCTTGCCTCACCCTGAGCCTGAGAAGTGGCCAGTTCAGAAGTAAGCGTTGATCCCAATCTTGAACTTGCCTTGTCGAACACCGGTGGTGGTGGAATGAAGTCTGAGGCCAAGTGGCATTGCAGGTTCTCTGCCTTGGCTGATGCCATGGTACTGAGTGGGCCCCTATTTCAATTTTAGAGACTCTCAGAACTTGGGTACTCATGGGCCCGGCGAATAATATTATTTGACATATAGGTGACAGCATGCGGCATCAGGGATGCAAAGATGGCTCATGCTGCTCTACACAGGCCCAACAACACATTTAACAGCTTTTAGATTTCCTGCTTCTGACATTGACACTTATGAAAGCCTCAAGGACATAATTGTGAAATAATATCAACTGCTGAAAAATATGGACAAAGCGAGGTACCAGTTTCATTTGATGAATCAACTATCTGAGTTGTAGATGGGTGTCTTTGTCATACAACTGAAGGCCAGAGTGAAAGACTGATTTCTACAAATGCAATGCCAATGAAGCCCGGAAATCTCAAATCCTCTTAGGCTGGGTTTGACATTTAGGAAAAATGTATTGTACACACTGTGGGACCTAGAAGACATTCTCGCCATGGCACCTGAAAATGTTCAGCGAGTCATCATAAGGACTCACACTAGTTGCATCTTCACGTCTCAAGAAGGATAACTGTGCTGTGCAGAAAACGTATGAAAAGGAGTGCCAACTTTGTGTTTACCAACTGCTGCACAAATTATTGCAATGCATGTTGCAAGAGAGATAATTTTCCAAGGGTGTGAAAAATTCAATACTGAAATTGAGGCTGGGTGGGTTCTTTCCCACAATTTCCCCAAGCATTCCCAAAGTCTAGAGTGGACACTTGACCGTCAAAGCAAAAGGCACATTAAATTGGTGTTGGAAGAAATTCCTCAAGCAAATCTTGTGAATCTCCTGCTCGCACAATTGAGGAAGGTCCTTATGCACTTATCTGCAAGTGTCATCACAGAAGATGATGTCATGGGACTTGTGCTGGACATTTATCTGCATGGTGTAAAAATGATGCGTCCATCGATATGTTGAGATGCTGATTTCGCTAAGTTATGTAGAGGCATCTCTTTGAAACTGGCAAATGTCACAATTTGTGCCTTTGGTTCTTGAAAGCCCTTTACCTAAAAGTTCTATTTCTGTCCATCACTTTCACGTAAAGAACGTAATGGTGACTTCCATATTTATGTTGTGTAAAACTCAGAAGACACTGAATGCATGCGTATTTTTTAAACCACAGTGAGGCATGGTCTGTTGCAAATACTCTATCATCTTTTTATCAGAATAAAGATATCTGAAATTGCAGACGTGATAAGTCTCTTCCTGAAGCTTTTGCCAAAGTCGGGTAAAACTACAGAATCAACAAGTATGTCTACACATAGATGAGAACATCAAACCTATTTGTTGTACAGCCGTCTAATTGTATCCCGTTCAATAAAGAGAAACAAGTTGAAGCTTAAAATACTGTGTGTTAAAACACCATTGAACCCCTTGGGTTTCCATGATTGATTCAGTCCCCAAGAAACAGTGTGATAGCCAGATACAGATCTATATGGACATTTGCCAATATAATCTGTCCATAAAATAAAATAAAAAATCAGACAGGATTCACCAGTTAAATAGTGCTCAGGTGCTCTCTAAACACTATATTAATGAAGGCTATCATCAGCTCAACCCGGAAGACTTCTAGAGGTCCACATCCAATTACATGGGTTTGTTCACTTATGAAAGACTGAACTTTGGGTTGTTGTCAGCAGCTGATGGTTTTCTAAAGGAGACACTTAAAGTTATCGAGGGCTCTAACTCTATGAATAACAGTGACACTGTTGTGGTCTTCAATAAATCTCTGCAGAAACATGATGGGTTGCTTGTAATACTGTGTTAGACCTTGGCAGACGGAACCAGACTCTCAAGATGGACAACTGTAAATTCTGGCGGGTGGCTCTGAAATGATATGGACACATCTTTTCCAAAAAAGGCATGAGACATTATCCAGACAAAGTGTCTGCCCTCACCTTTGTAGAGGTCCCAGAAAAATTGCCAGCACTTTGCTCATTTCTTGGTAATGGCATTCTTGGGGCCTTCAAAAACTTCTATGCGGACCTATGTAGTTCAATTACCCCCACTCCTCTCACCAAAATAGATGATTATCTTAACTCATGCGCCCTCCCCAGCATCTCTCAAGAAGACCAACTGGCGATTAACAAACCTATATGCTCCCTTAAAGACCAGACGGCTGCTCCGCATAATTCTATAAGACATTTGCAGATACGGTGTCTGACCTCTTACATGCAGTATTTAGGGAATTTGCATCCACGGACCGCATCTCAGGCTCGGCCTCGGATGCTACCATCGTGGTAATACCTAAAGAAGGGAAGGATCACCTGAACGTCAGAAATTATAGACCGATTTCCCTTATAAATATCGACTGCAGGATCTAAGCAAAAATTGCAGAACGCCGTTTAGAATTGGTCATCCAACGACTGATCCCCAACTCTCAAACAGGCTTTCTTAAAGGCAGAGTGGCTGCAGATAATATTAGGACTTTCTGCCATGCCCTAGAAAGAGCTAAACTATCCTTCTAACCAACAGCGGCCTTGGCTCTGGACACAGAAAAGGCCGTCGATAAGGTCTCCTGGCCTTTTCTACATGCGACCCTAGGCGAGGACTTCATACGCATGGTCATGGCCCTCTATGCAGACCCGACAGTTAGGGTAAGAGTCAATGGCCACTTATCTCAATCCTTCTCTCTCTCCCAAGGTACCCTCCAAGCATGCCCTCTCTCTCCACTACTTTTCCCATTGGTCATTGAGCCACTCATCGGCTCCTTTAGGGATAAACTAAAGATCCTAGGCGTCAACTTCGCCTCTGGCAGACAAGTTGTTGCCGCCTACACGGACGACGCTCTGCTGTTTACTGAAGATGCCCCGCGAGCCATTCAAATCATCATGGATGAAATAAAAGATACTCACAGGTTGCAGGCTACTCTCTCAAGACAAAACTGAGGTTTTTCCTCTAAATGTCCATTGCACGGCCATTGGTGAATCAGGCCTGATATGGCAACAGACGGACATTAAATACCTGGGAGTGTGGTTCTCCCTGGACCTCAAAAACTCTGTGGCATTGAACTAGTAAAAGACACTGATCAAAATTAAAGAACTCCTCTCCACATGGTCCCCGAAAAACATCACCTGGTGGGGTCGAGTGGGTTCAGTGAAGATGATGATAGCTACCCTGATTAATTTCATATTCAGCATGCTCCCGGTGTCCTTATCCCCCTTCTCCTTTAAATTTGTGGACATCGCATCTCAGAATTCATATGGGAAGGGAAACAACTGAGGTTCTCCATGGAGGTCCTGAAAAGGAATAAAACCTCTAGAAGTATAAACATCCCCGAGTACTCACGCTATTAAAACGCTTACTTGATTGCTCAGGATGTGTGGTGGCTGAACCCAAAAGAACCCAACCCTTCTCCATGGCTAAACATTTAGACTTACATTATCACACCACTTCCCCTTAGCTCTGCCCTTACAGTCCATAACATCTTGAAACTCCCTCTCATACACTCCAACTAAATCATACTGGACACTGTAAAAGCACTTCTCCTTGACAAACGATTACAAAACCAAAGAGGTGGCTCGACTCTAGCCTCCTTATGGTATAACCGCTCAGTTAAACTAGATAGAAAAACCCTCTTTTGGGACACATGGGCACAAAAGGGTATAGATACCATACTCAGCTTCGGACCCCGTGCCAATCCGATACCCTTCTCCACTCTACAGAAAGACTTCAATCTACCTAATATTGACTTCTATAAATTCCTACGACTCAAGAGCGTGCTCGGTAAACTGAAACTACCCCATGATTCAGACCTTCCAACTTTGTTAGGCACCCTTAAAAGGCCACACCGCTTCCCACCTCTATAACCTACTCGACACGCATAATGGACAGGCCCGAAATTATTTAACAGAAAATGGGAACCTCACTTGCACTCGACGGGCTCTCCCCGGATTGACAAAAATGCCTGTCAGTATCCCTGCGCCTTAACACAGGTGGGGGTAGCGTACGTACCTTTGGCAAAATATCCCCGGATAGATGCAGTAACTATATTGACCTAATTAGGTTGTAGCGGTGGATCCACTGAACACATGAAACTCTGGTTCAGTATACACCACCGTCTTTTCCTTTTTTCCTTCCACTTGTTGCAGTAGCTGTTTTTTCCTTGGATCCTGACGAAGGCCGAGACACTTTTAGAGGTCACAAATGGCCTAAACATGTTGATCCCCTTGATGTAGCTGTCTTGAATCTTGACAGTCTCATCATTCAGCTTATTGTTGTTTTTAATCCTGTCCTAGGGTAGTTAAATAAAGTTCTGCTAGCTAGCTCTATAGGCAGTTTTATCTCACATTCACGCTAGCACTGCACTTTTCATTTATCCACACGCCACGCTCACATAGGGTTTTTAGTACAACCCATGTGCTCAAATTGAAAAACATCCCTGAGCTCCTCCCTCGTAGAGAGGGGGTTGTAGCCCGCGTTAGGACTAGGTTCCTAACGCGAGGAGGCACCCCTATGATGAAGCATGACACCAATGGTGTGTGAGGGGAGCCGTCCTTAAAAGGGATACCTTCCCCCGATCAGTTGGTTTCCTCTCTGGTGGGAGTTTTGTGTTTCACATTCGAGTATTTTCGTATACCTTGGACCCGTGGGTTCTTTTGTGAGTTGATTCTTTGAGTGGGGAGCGCGCCCACGCTGGTCCTTAAACCTCCTCTTGGCCCTCTTTGTGTGTATTACGCGACAAGGTTGCCCGCTTTCACCAATGATTTTTGCCCTGGCACTGGAGCCCTTAGCAACCTGGGTCCGTAACGACCCAATAATACAAGGTGTGCAGGGAGGGGGTAACTGGAAGGACAGAATATCCCTGTACGCGGATGATATACTCTTATATCTGGTCAACCCGTACAGGTCAGTACACAGGGTGCTCCATATATTCCAACTGTTCAGTAGCTACTCGGGGTACACAATAAATTGGAACAAGTCCCTCATCTTCCCCTTGGCGGGCGTGGTCCCTCGGAGACTGACGGACACGACTCCATTAGTAGTCAAAACAAGGTTTACATACCTGGGTATTCAGATATCCACGGAAGAAGAGGACTTTCAACCAGATAATCTGTACCCCCAAATACAGCTGCTGAGGAGTGATGTGGAATGTTGGAGGAAACTACCGGTGTCCTCACTGGACAGGACGGTCATTTTCAAAATGGTGTCACTACCTAGGATACTATACGTCCTGCAAAATACCCCATACAAAATGCCTAGGAAAGTGTTCCAAGACATAAATAGCGAGCTGTGAAAACTCCTATGAGATGGAGGCAGCTCCAGAAACTCCAGAGGGAGTATATATGAAGGAGGGCTCACAGTTCCAGACATGTGTAATTACTACTGGGCCTCAAAGTTGACAGTAGTAAATGACTGGGCATTCACTGATGTAGCGACCTGGCCTTCAGAGCAGACCACTGGGCTGTGGGTGAGAGGGGATATCTAGCAGCATTATATCGCAGAAGCAGGGAAAAACAGCTCCCTCCACACAAGCAGACAGTAGTGCAAGCTTGGAGAGAAGCGTCAAAATACATAGGCTGGGAAGGAAAGTTAACAGGAAGAACTCCACTGTGGGATAGTGACCAGCTGGGGGAAGTGGGGGCCCTGAAAGGATTTATAAAATGGGAAGTGTTGGGAATTGAAAGAATGGAAGACATATGGAGGGGACAGAAACTACTCACTTTCGAAAGCCTAAAAAGTGAATATGAAATGGCAGACACAGAAAGATACAAACACATAAAATTAAGCCACGCCTTGCGCCAATATCGTAAAGAGGGGGAGACTCTCCCAGACTACTCAGCGTTGGAGGACAGACTATTAATGGACCCAATGGTAGCAAAGGCCACGTCATTAACATAAAAGAAAATAATGTACAACTCACCTAAACCAGTGGACGCCCTGAGGATGGCCTGGTAAACAGAACTAGGACTCCTAGAGGATGACGATTGGGAGGAGGCAATACAGAGCCCGCGGGAGGTAGCCATAAGGGCCAGATTCCATCTCATTCAACTACATATCCTCCACAGGTCATACGCCTCAAGAACACTACTACACCAACTGGGGCACGGTCTGTCCAAGTACTGCGCGAGGGGGTGTGGTGAAATAGGCTTCTTCTTTCACATTATCTGGGAATGTAGATTCATTCCTGGCTTTTGGAAAGAGGTGACGGGAGTCATGTCTGAAGTCACCGAGTTAGAGATTCCAGCGGAGCCGAGATGGCTGCTACTATGCGTTACTGGTGAGGAAAAATGGCCCAAATATACACTAATATGGCTTAAAGATGCAGCAATGGTGGCAAAAAGAAACATAGCTAAAATGTGGGGGGCGAGCCGACCACCAGATTTACTGGAGCGGGAGAATTACTTGGATTGGTGCTCTGGGGCAGAGAAGGTAATATATAAAGCCAGAGGATGCCCGTGAAAATGGGATAAGATCTGGGGACGATGGAGAACATACAGGGGACACTGAGAGGGGGAGATGGGGAGGGTAGGGGAAGATAAGTGAATGTGAGTAAGCCTCAAATCCCAGTAGCTTTAAGAACTTAAGACTACACGAGAGGGGAATCAACCTGTGAAGTAAGGAATCAATGTATCGAAAATATGTGTTTTCGATGTATTGTGTGTGCAAAAGATGTCCTGAGCAATTGTTTAATAAAAAGATATTTAAAAAAAAAAAGGATTGCTTATGGCAGCATTCTGCCATATTTTGATCTGTCACTGGGCAATGAAATTATTGTTGATGCCTGCCGAGTGAGATTGAGTGTCTATCTCACAAACCAACATCATGATTCTGAGAGAAGAAAAAATTAGAAGTGGACAGAGAGTATCTTCGTTCACAGACTACTTAATTAAAAGGAAGACGGATAAACTGAATAAATATATCAGTTTTACTACACTTGAAAGTACTTACCCTTATTTAGCTGATCACTACTATAATCAGGGGCAATACCATGATGATGAGCACTCTAGCTCCAATACATATAGTTGGAAGATTTTGACCTTTTCTGACACATTGGATTCAGATAACGAAGGCAGATCATACCATTTTGACCAAATGGGAAGACGAATCCCCTTAGAAACAGATCATGCACAAGCACAGCTTCTTTTAGCCTGACGTGGAAGCCAGAGGGGAAGGCAGAAACCCCAGTTTCAAATCAGCTACACAGGCAATTACCAACTAAACCATTACCAACCAAACAACTATCACATATTGGAAACAAGGAATGGTCAATACTGGAGGTAGGGAAACTAATACCTATCTTCAATCTGTCTCATTCTCGTCTTGATTCGTCAGCTAATGCTTTACTGGCTAAATGGCTATCCTTTGTACTGCATGCTAGAATGAATATCTTTGAACTATTCCAGGACATTATAACTTTTTTTCGTAAAATAAGCGTCAGGAAATATTTTCCGGAGACAGGCCCTTTCGTTGAGAAGCAATTGAATTTATCAGGCCTTTCCTTTCCCTCTACCTTCACCCCTACTTTGGATCAAGTAGGTCCGGAAGTGACGATTTTTGAACATACGTTCTTAAAACGTCTTGACCAAGCCATGCAGTTCATCACTTGTCCGAAATACAATTTAGATCAGGAAGAATTTTGGGCCCTCCAAAAGTTGATAAATGACAAAACTGTAACAGTGAAGAACTGTGACAAAGGAGGTGGCATTGTGGTTCTCAATACTAAGGACTATGAATCCAATAAGCTCACTGTCCCAGGAGATCCTGCCCACTACACTAAAATACAATTCAATCCTACTGAAAGACTAGCCAAAAAGATTGAACGTATAACATTTCGTGCTCTCAATGTTGGGGAGATATGTGAGAAGGAATTTGAGTATTATAGCATACCAAAAATCCACAAAAGTACCATTTATCCCCCTATTGACCTATTGTAACTACTATCAGTTTCATTACTGAACCTTTGTCTAAATACTTCGATTGTATTTTACGGCTGTTTGTCCCAAAGATCAAGTCTTAGATTAAGCCACTAGGGACATCATTAATACAGTTAAAGGTCTAGATTTCAATCCTATCATTGAGACACTAGCGACTCTAGACAATGAAGTGCTTTACAGCAACATACCTCAAGACAAGGCTTTGGAAGTGGTTGAGTGATTTATTGAAGATCAAAACATTGAAGGTCCCACGACATTCATCCTTGATGTTTGTGAATTGTCCTTTCCGAAAACACATTTGAATTTGGAGGACAATTGTTCAAACAAACCAAAGGATGTTAGAATTGGGGCATCTGTGTCGCCTATGGTAGCCCAATATTTACATGGCACAATATGAAAAGAGAAACTGGCTCCATTTTAATCTCTGACCAATTGGTCACACTATATCGATGACATTTTCTTTATATGGATTGATACTCCTGAACATTTAGATGAATTTCTTCTCTAGCTCAACCTGTGTGACCGTAATTTGCGGTTTTGAGGCCATACAAATCCTCATCAGGTAGAATTTTTGCATATTTTGATAAGACACAATGCTGGTTGCCTGGAGGTTGACCTATATGTCAAACCCACAGCCAGGAACACTGTGTTACACTTTGAAAGTTACCATCCCCGCATCCAGAAACAAAGTATCCCCTTTGGGCAATTTTTATGGCTTAGTAGAAACTGTACCAATTTAACAGATTACGACACTCAAGTCATTGAAATGAACGAAAAATTCCTCACTAAGGGATACCTGAAACGCCTTGTGCATGAGGCCTTCAAAAGCGCAACGTTTTTTGATAGAAACCATCTTCTTCTAAAATAAAAGCGGCAAACTGCACCACATTTAGTTTGTATAACGAGACACACTACAATGAATGAGAAAATTAGGCAAATTATCTTCTCAAATTGGCATTTTCTAAACAGCAATGCTGAAGATAGTTCTAAACTTCATAAACCGATGTTCGCTCCTCATCGTAACAAAAACATCAAAGACTATGTGGTACGTTCACGCTTTAAAACCAGTGTCCCCTTTATACAAAAAAACTGTTGACTGCAGTATACCTGTACTGGGCACGTATAAATGCACACAATGCAAAGCATGTGATTAAGTTATTGAGACAGATACCTTCACTCATAATGGATACACAGTTAAGGCAAGGAAATTTACAAATTGTAAAACTAAAAACCTTAAATACTTGCTACTGTGTCTGTGCCAGTTGGGCTATATAGGTGAGCCAGCTTGTACAATGGTGACACGATTAACCGAGCATCGGACTGCCATTGGCACAGCTAAACTCACTGCCCCTTTGGTGAAACATTTTGTTGAGAAAAACATGAGCCAGAAGACATGAGATGGTTGATTCTGGAGAAAATTGTAGTTTTCCCCATGAGACAGAAAGTATGGAAGTAAGAAAAAAGAAGGGAAGTCTTTTGGAACTTTACCCTGGACACATTTAACTGGGGCCTAAATAGTGACATGCCATGAGAAAATACCCTAAGTTTTAATATGGCTTAGTATTTCAGGCTGCTAGTCCTCGTTCTGGCGTTGTCACCTTGATACAGGAATTATTTTTTTGCTAGTGGTCCTTATTGGGTTATTCTTAGGGAAATCTCACTCTGATTTTTGACATAGTTTTTGGTCTTCAGAAATTTAAGATACTATATATTTTGGGGCAAAACCCCTGTTTAGTCTTTTTTGAAGTATTCCGATCTTCTTTAACATTTTATCTGTTTTCTCTGTCTTTATTATCAGATAACAGTATGTCATTTCTCTACTTACTGGGATATTTATGGTTTAGTCTCCTGAATTTGTGAGTGATAGTCCGAAATGGAGCGCCCATTTTATATTCTTTGATATGATTACTCTCCCTTTGTTTTGGCTTAGGCCGGGTCTAGTCTTTTTCTACTCTTGACCTCACTAAGGTTGTTAATCTGCTGCGTTTTTGCTCATGTAGACCCCCATTTACATAGTTTGGTCCCAGTCTAGTCTTTTTCCATTCTTAACATCACGTGGTTGTTAATCCGAAGCATTCTTGATCATGTAGCCGCCTATTTACATAGCCCCACCCCCGCACCGTTTTAAAAGTAAGACACCAGCATTGCTTACACTTTGTGTTATTCGGCGGTAGTTTCGGAGCAGATCTCAAAGTTTAATCCAAATCATGGTTAAATCCCTATGTATATGTCAAGACTTTCTAGCTGCATTTTATTACAATTGTGACATCTTTGTGAATCTTCTATTGTTAGAAGGTGGTTCTGACACTATGGGCCGCACGGAATTTTCGCTTTTTGAGCACCTAATTGTTGAGCTTTTTCTGTGGGGGAGCCTCATAAGTTGGGACTCACCCACAGTGAACTCATAATGAAAGAGACTGCATGGGGATTTTACTGGTGTCCCCCTGGCTTGACCAGGCCGCTGGGCAGCCGCAGGGGTAAGGGGCACCGGGCTAGTTACATGCAGACACATGTGTACATGCGTGTGCATACGTGTGCGCGCTGCGCAGAGGAGATTCCTGGCGTGCGCAGCCCCAGAGCAGATACAAAGTGAATGGTGTGGCAGGACTTATGCAGAATTGGGTGGTGACATGGAATAGGCTTTATACACTGGGAAGAAACATGCCAGGGAAAGTCAGTGTGTTTTACTGTGTTTTTCACTTCATTATTCCCCTATGGGGAAGTGGATCCCATGGGCTAGTGTCACTTTCCTAAGGCCTACAAATTCCAGACACGCACTAAAGTCCACTGTAACGGGTGTGAGGAGAAGTATACTGCAGAGTCCAAAGTCATATTTGTACAGCTTTTGGGTCATCCAGAAATGTCATATTTTTCTGAGTCAGCTCATAACCAGGGCCTGGCTGGGGTCTGGCCCTGGCAGGTTAGATTAATGACCTTTCTTCCCAGAGCGAAGACCTTCCCTCCAAGGAGAGAAGATGGGTGGAGCTACAGGCTAATCCATCAGCAGCTGTCACTGGGTGCCAGGCAGCACGCTGCACCAGGGTGAAGGCAGCACTGTGGGGAAGGGGCTCTCAGAGACCATGTGGCAGGAGACCCTGGACGACACCATTTTGAACAAACCCAGAGGCCTGGGCAGGAAGGAGGGAGCAGGGGCAGAGAAGTGATGTGTCGCTGTGTAATAGGGCAAACAGAGACTTCCTGCCAGCCCCCTCCCCAACTTCTTAAAAGAACTTGCACAGGAAGAGGAGCTCTCTCTGGGGTGTGGTCTGCAGAGGCAGAAGGTGGTGGAGCCTGGCGCAATGGGCAGTTGGAAGGAGGAACCCCCTGACTGTTCCAGGATCCTGAACAGCGCCAGGAGAAGAGTCCAGGACCAGTGCGCAGAAGCAGGGGCCTCTGCGCAGGGAGAAGAGAGGCCCAGGAGGAGAGCCAGGCGAAAGGCTGGCGCAGGGAGCCAGTGAAGACAGCTCCCTGCTGAATCCCCCCTCTGAGAGACCCAGAGGGCGAAAGAGAGTGCTCCCAGTGGCTGGGGAGCGCCACCAGGAGCAAGAAGAGGCCAAGATCATCAAAATCGGACCCCTGGCGGCCGAGATACGCGCCCCAGAACGTAGGCGACCTTTGACCTCTGGAAGGACCGACGACAAAGCGCGTGGGGCTCCGCCGCCGGTCCATGATGTGCCCCCGGGGTGGGTCAGGTCCCGGGGGCTGCCCCCAACAGGAAGAAAAGCCTCGGAGCGCCGTCGCGCTCCCCGTGAAGGTGGCCAAGCGGGGAGCCAGGAGCCCACCCTGGCCCCCGGCGATATGGGGGGGCGGGGAGCCTGAAGGGGCCCGGGACCCCAACTCCGGGCCCCAAAGCCCAGAACACTAGCCGGGGAGCGCCGTCGCGCTCCCCGGGAAGGTTCCCTGGGGCCCGGGACCCCAACTCCGGGCCCGATGCTGGTTGCGGAGAGGAGGGGGGCGCGCCGTCGCGCAACCCCCTCGTGACGAGGACTAAGTCGGGGAGCGCCGGCGCGCTCCCCGGGAAGATGGTGAGGGAGCCCGGACCCCATCCCCGGGCCCCGAAGTGCAGGAAGGCGGGGGGGAGTGCCGTCGCACTCCCCCAAAGACTCGCCGGTCCCGCTGCAGCCGCCGGGTCTGCCCGCAGCAGACCAGAAGAGCAGCGCTGGCTCCCGCGGCCGTATACAAGAGTGCGGGCCGGGAGCCAGCCGGAGCAGCCGGGGGTGGGCTCCCCGGGCTGCCCCCACCTCTAACAGTGCCGAAGCTGCGGAGGGCCCAGGTGGGACCGGGCCCCCGCGAAGAGGAAGAGGAGGAGGAGCCAGGGGCCCGGGTTGGACCGGGCCCCAGAAAACCGGAGAGAAGCGGCCGGGGGTGGGCTCCCCGAGCCGAAACCACATACCTGGGGGTCCGGGTGGGACCGGGCCCCCCAACGAGCCTGGCGATGCGGAAGGGCCCGGGTGGGACCGGGCCCCCGCGAAGGGAAGCAGGTTGCGCGGCTCTCCCCGGCACAGCGGGAGAGCCGCTGTTCTCATATGCAGGGGGCTGAGGAGAATCGCCCCATAATGCCTTGCAGGCCTGGACCGGCCTGCAAGGGGGAAACTGCTTTTTCTCGGTGCGTGGTGGCCCCAGGAGGACGGGGTCACCACCAAGTGAGTGCCAGGGTGCAGGGGGAGCTGCAGGAGCAATGCAGTCTCCCCCAGCACAACGAAGAAAAGTCCCTCCCTAAGTCTCATGGGGACTTGAAAAGAATAACTCCTCAATGGCTCAGCCAGCATTTCAACATCTCCTGGGCTGGAACTTTTGTTCTACAGCTGGGGGTGTATGGAGAAGTGCATCAAGGAGTGAAGGGCTGAGTTGGGGATGTCTGGAGAAGGGCATCCCCTGGAGGTGAAGAGGTGTAATTGCACCAGAAATGCATTTACTAACGTTATTTCTTTTTGAGGGACTGAAAGTCACAGGTGTAATGTGAAGTACCTGTGTAAGGTGATGTCATAAGCAAAGTGGGGTTATGTTGTCAGACATTCCTGCTAGGGTGTCTGCCTGTATATGCGTAACCCTGTGATTTCATCTGTGATACCTTTAGGGGCTGTAATTGCAATGCATTCTAATGATCCACAAATGTGATGAGTACTGTCAATCTAAAGTGATGCTTAAACATGTATTCTTGCTGCTGCACTTAGGTGAAGAACCCAGACTGCTAGCCCTTAAGATGTAGAGGTGTATACTTCATGGTCAGCAGGAAATGCTCAGTCAGGGTTATGTGTCACCAAGGCAGGGTTACCTATTTTAAATGCTTGTTGAGATAATGGGGTGGGTCGCCACTGGGATGGTGTCAGTGCGCAGGGCCCTCGCTCCAGGTTATGTTCAACTAACTGCATTGGGGGCAAGATAATGTGCATACATGGGAGTGGTGGTACTAGACCCCACCCCCCCTGCGGGAGGGGTGGAGATGTTATGCAATGTCACAAAGTAATTCCAACAGCTTATGTATATTTGTAAATTGGTGCATAGTATTGAGTAGTGTGTGTGTTTAATAAATGTACTCTTACTTTTATAAAGCAAAGTACAGACTGGACAATCAATTATTGAGTGTTATTTCTGCGCACCTGCAAATGGCGATTACTAGCCCACACCACCTCCCTTGAGTAAGCCTCAGACTGCTCTGCAACGCTACCCTCTGAGAGACAGGCGCTACAATTGGGTGTTTGGTTCCCAGTGAAGGACAAATGTAGTCATGTTATTTGTGCAGGCCTCACAGATACTGCCTCGTTTTCCAACATCTATGTATAGTCAAGAACATTTTACAACGTTAGGACTTATATATTGTTACACCGCAATCTGACGAATTAAATTACAGCTATGCCGGCATTGGGGTATCTCCCTTAATACAACAGATGCAGTTATGGACGTGGGCATCGAGAGTCTAGCATATTTGAACTCTGTGGGCTAATAGGACGAATCCCATATATTCGTCCTATTAGCCCACTCCCATTTAATGTTTGTAGAGTTGGCACCATTTTTTTACTTTTCTAGTTACACAGCTTTGTTTTTTTATAGTTTGTGAATTAGATGTGGTCACCCATAATTTCCGGCGAAGCCGTATGAGTTTCCATAATCATTGCCAGAGAGGTAAGAATATGATCTACTACATTTTTACATCCTAGGCACATTTAGTATTCTATGGTTGGGCGACAACTCAATGTGGACTGTGCTCTCCTTTATCATTTTTTATGAATTTAATTTCTGTGATTGTCTTTTAGGTTGGTGATGGATTTGAGGATTGACACTTTTGCATGAAAGGTCACTTCATTTGATCTCATCAAGGTGACTCTTATTAAATTTCATTGTCCTTTTTTTTAGCAGGTGAGACACTTTATTTTCCTCATGCTATGATCATGGGGAAGGGTCTGACCTCTTTCTTGTAAACTAACCTTTTTATGGTTTTAGGAAGAATCTAGACGTAAGCGTTTGGGCTAACTTAACATCTAATATATTTGCAGGTACCTTCAAATATAAGTCGTGGCTTTCCAAACACGAGGTGTGCTATCAGAATCATCTGAAAGCACACGTTCGTGCTTTTAAACTTGATGCATTTATTTTGTAAATAGAGCGTGGCTGTGGGGCTGATTGTTTGCCTTTTGAAAGTATTTATGTTAAATGCAGCCCTTGACCGGCACTGTGATTAACATAAATACTTTTGAAAGGCCCACAATCAGCCCCGCAGCTGTGCTACATTAAGAAAAGAAATGCAGCAAGTTTAAAAGCACAACAAGTGCTTTCAGATGATCCTGGATCCTGAAAGCACATGTTCTGCTTTTAAACTTGCTGCAACGCCCATAGGGCTAAAAACACTTCAGCCCCCGTTCTCCCCACCCTCCCCCCTCCGTCGTGTGCCTCAGCCCGGGCTGCTCCGGGTCGAGCTGGGCAGTGTCTGGAGTCTTTACTCCGGCACGCCCGAGTTTTTCACAGGTCTTTAAAGACCATTTGCATATTTACATACCTTTGTAAACTGGTTACCGAGGCTTCGTTTGTTTTCTGGTTCCAGTGCCCCCTCGGCCCCCACTCTGCCTATTCCTTACATTTGTATTTTACATTTACTGCCGTAGTGTGAGACTGCATTTCATGAAAAGGAATATAAAGTAGGGTTACCAAAAGAAAAATGCCAGTCATGTGTTGTTTAAAGACCTCGCCTTGACACTAAATAGGGTTATAAATAAAAAAGTATGTATTCATTTGTAATGTGACTTTTCTGTCTTTGTTCCCTTTAATTATCAGTCATGGATCATTCAGACAGCCCTAGAACACAATTAAAAGTGCTTTCTATTCATATTTGCTGTTCGATGTATGCACAGATAAGTGCTGAAAATACTGCTTTAGGCGACTGCTTATTTTTGTACCGTCTGGGACATCAAAATAATGAGCTGGCAACCCTAATCGTAAGACTGGAAGTTTGTTGCAGGATCAGCACATTATTTATTTCCTCTACCCTCAATCCTTGATTAATGTCATAATAGCAATAGTTTAACTTATATCTGAAACCCTACGCCGCCATCAATAACAAGCTGAGTTACTTCAAGTGTCTGGGAATGCACCCTGCATTCAGACAACTCACTACTCATTCTCGCCCTTCACTTTCCCGCTCACCCTGCACTCACATTGATCACAATGCACTCACACTGATCACCATGCACTCACACCATTCACCCACTCACCCTGCACTCACAGTGATCACTCTGCACTCACAATACACTTGTGCTGTTTACCCTGTACCTCACCCTGCAGTCACACAAGCACACTACTCACCATGCACTCATGTGATACTTCACTCAGCTGTCCCCCTCACTGCTCAATCTGCAATCTCACTCAAACAATCCCATCACTTACCATGCATTCATTCGTCCCACTCTGCACTTACACCCGCATCCAAATTCATATGGTCACCTCACTCACCCTGCTGTCACTCCTCTTACCGTACTCTCACACTGTTGCATCGCTCACCGTGCACTCACATGGGCACTCCTGCCACCCACACAGCGCAGAGGGTTAATGTGCCTGCTACAAAGAACGTGTACCATGCAGATCACAGAACTGAGTGCGAGTAAACTAGGAGCAGCGCTATTAAAAAATGAAATGTTTGTCAGAAAGGTGCTATAGAGAGATGAGGTGCATTGTTGGTGAGTGGTAGTGTGGGAATTCACGGAGAAGGAGGAAATGGGGGAGGGGGCACCAAAAAAGGCTGTTGCACAATGTGCGACCAGTGCTAGGGCCAGCCCTGGCTGGGAGCATTAGCCCCCTCGAAGTTCGGGTCTAGTTGCTCCCCAGATCACAGCGTCCGTCATGGGCTGCATTTAACATAAATTCTTTCAAAAGGCAAACCATCAGCCCCGCATTTAGAAAAGAAATGTAGCAAGTTTTATATAGTGCGAACTCAACCCAAACGTATTGGAGCGATTTACATGATTTTTTGATTTTTTTTGTATGCATGGGGAGATTAATTGATTTGCTGAGAATCACAGGATGTTTATCCGACCGAGACTCAAAACCCATCTCCTAAGTCGGCAGCTTGAGCATTAAGCCACAACCTCTACCAAAAGAGCGGGAGCTTTTTCAATATTATATACTTTATGCAACAAACAACCATTGACAAATCCAATAGTCCTGGCTTCTTGTAGGTGTAATGTTACTTGTGTTATATATCAGGATGCAATGACAGAAGAAGCAAAATATCAGTTAGGTGGCACACTATGCTAAGCACAGATTTTCAGCTTAGTTGCTTTTAAGCCACGCCCTTAATTGCATCGGTATCGCCCTGTGGGAGTGCGGGCCGGATAAACAGACGAGGAGGCTGTATATAGTGGGCCAGTTGGCTGCGTTTATTTAAAGGGACAGTGGTTTTTGTACAGATGGATCCTGGGGGTTTTCCGGCTTTCTTCCGTGCCTCTGGTTTTTCGTGTTTCCCTGTCTTCAGTGGCTCTCCCTGTCGATCGGTCTTCTCCTGCGTTAGGTTTCCCACGGAGGCTCATAGGAGAAAATAGAAATAAGGAGCCGTCAGTCACCTATTAGCCAAGACGCCCGTAGGCGGTGTCAGGTCCGTCGCCACACCCGTTTGGTGTTAGGGGAACTTTAGCAAGACAGGGTAGGGAATTTCAGTGAGGGTAGAAGAGTTCGAGGTGAGGGCAAGGTAAGATGTTTAGTGCTCTTGGGGAAAATAAAAAGGGAGTGACAATATTGGTTCCGATATTTTACAGTGGCAGCGAAGGAGATTTGTGAGGGGAACGGGACTACGCCAAGAAAAACAACCCGTGTTACACACTCACACCCCCTCCCACTTATCTATCAGTCTCACCTCCCGCCTCCCCCGTTCCCTCTATCCCCTGCCCACGATTACTCACCGGCTCCGCTGCAACTCTCCTGAGTTGCGGCCGCTCTCCAGCCTCCTCCTGTGGGGTCCACCACTCTTCACACCACTCCTCGTCTTCGTCTCTAGATTCCACGACCTTCTCCTCCGCTTCTCTTCCGTTTTCCAACTCCTCCCTCGCTCCAGGCTCTTCGCGCCCTCTCTCCGTGAATCCGGGGCTTTTCACTTCCTGCTGAGAGGAACTTCCGGGGTTAGTCCCTCCTCCTTCCCATGCCGTGTCACGAGCGTCTCGCTCCTGTATGGGTAGAGGACAAGGGGGGGCGGGGTTATCTTTACGGAGGACGGTGTAATGAAGCTCCGAGTTTGTAAAGCGGTCCCCACGGGTAAGTGGTTACTGCTACACCGTTGTGTCCTCCCAGGTACCAGGCGTGTCCGGGTCGCCACCCTCTCACACGCCCCTTTGAGAGACCCCCCTAGTTTTTTGATCCCACTTAAAGCCCTGGTCTACACGTGCGGTCAGGTTCTTGGCGCACATAACCTTAGCTGCAGCTCACAGAGACCTTACTCTGCCGCACGCAGAGGAAATAAATTAGAGGGAACATTGGTGGTGTCCCATTTACCTTGCTTGCTGCAGACACCAGTATTACACCACAGGCCCCTCTTTGATAGGCCTCGTAGTGACGATCCAGTGTTGAGATACAAACAAAGTAGGGTGGCAGGGCACTTAATTGTCCTTCATTTTAGATGTTTGTCCTGCACTGCAGTGAGCTCCTGCATGATACCAAATGTCCAACTTTTTTTTTGCTCACCAAAGGACGAAAGAGATGATGCAGACAAGCAGGCTAATCACAAAGGGATGTAAGCCAAACAGGCCAGCTTGAAAGCCCGGAGCAGCCCATCACAGCAGCCTGTCCCAGCACTGACAATCAAAACAACCACAGTGCAGAGGTGTGAAGGGCCAGCATTTGTTAACATGGTAACTGGGAGGGGCTTGCAGCATAGGCCGTGACCTACACAGGCCACTTTATTAAAGTGTTTACCCTTAGAAGTGCTAAAAAAGCAGGAATGTAAAAATTTAGAATGAAACAGCCCTAAACCAGTAGGTGCCCACCCTAGAATCTTTACATTCTAATAATGACCAGTAAGGCCATGAGCTATGGCAGATAACAAGACAAAGGCACATGTAGAGCATGGGTTACCCAAGAGCAAACAATTGGTCAAGTAAGAGAACCAAGATTGCAACTCTATATTGTTTGTTTCAAGACCTATAATTTTCCCCACTATACCATGTTTTATCTGTTGAAAAGATTAGCGGCCAGATTCAGGATAAGATGCTATGGGATGAAAATCCAAAAATGAACTCACCGATTTTGGCTAGCCCCATAAAAATAGCTTCTTGGTGAAACTACAACCATCCTAAGTGTTCTGTGAAGTGAAAATGAAAAATGATTGATGGATCATAAAGTTTAGTTTGCCTACTACAGTAAAAAATCTGGAGGTTAGAAATGTAGGACAGTGGTGATGTAAGATTTTAAGTACAATCATAAGGGTTTTTGAAGCAACTCTAGATCGAATGGTAGCCAGTGCAGGGTTCTTAGGAATTGGCAATATCATGAGATGCCAAATAGGAGGCACACAGCTGCATTTTGCATGAGCTAAAGTTGATAGGGGTTTTCGGGGACAGCTAAATAAATAGCCTTAGTGTAATCCAGCCTAGCTTAAATTAAGACTTTTTTAACTGCTGGATGCTAGTAGCTGACGATGTAAAGTAAAAATGTCTTTAAGATCTTGAATTAGCCAAAGCACAAACCAGACACTTTTGTCAGTGGCGTAGCTAGATGTACTGCCACCTGGGGCGGCCCCTAAGTTTCCCGCCCGGGTGCAGGCAAGAGCGGGTGGGGGAGGTGGTGGCTGACTTGTTCCAGGGGAGGGAAGGGACAGTCAATGGATGACTTGTTCTCGAGCTGGGGGGATGGTGGTAGTCGACAGACACGACTCCCGTCGCCCCCCAAAAACAGTGACCTCCTAGCTACGCCACTGACTTTTGTCACTTTTCGAGTGATAGATGATGTTGAGATGAATGCCCAGATTGCATATGGCCTTAGGTGGGAATGGAGGGGTTGGCTTTGGGGGTCTTCTAAAAACAAGTTCACCAGTTCCGTACAGTGACATGGCCAGAATCCAGCTTCGAAGGCATCCATACGATTATAGTCTTCAACAAATTCTGGAGCTGTTTAAAAACAGTTTTCCGAAGGTTCGCCAAACAATGTTTGAAGGGAGAATGGCTGAACATTGTTGAGATCTTGTGGGTCAAGGGTGCTTCTTAAAAAAAAATGGATTTCACAATGGCAATTTTCCATGCGATGGGTAAAATACTTTGTCCTAAAGAATGGTAAACCGATTCCAGCAGTTGAGTTTTGAGACAAGGGAATATAAGTTTTATGAATTTAGCTGGATATAAGCCAGCTGGACACAGTGTATAACAGTGGTATCAAGATTGGCTTTATTAATTGGTATGAAAGAGTTTAAAGCAATCACAGTTTCGATGTTATGAGTTGTCACAGGAAGGTTATCAGGTATAGGATTTTTTTCTGTCTAGATGTTGTCATGAATTAGCATAATCTTGTTGACGAAGAATAGAGCAAGATTATCACACAGTTGTTTGGTGTGTTGTAAGACAGCTGAGGAAGCTGAAAGAGATTGTAGTTCTGATACAATATAGAATAATTATTTCGAATGGTCGAAGTTTGGGAGATACAATCAGAGAAATAGCTTTTTTTTGTTTCTTGATTTTAAGTTTATAGGTGGTAGGTATGTTGATATATTCTATTTGTTTATTTGGTTGTATGACAGAGGCACGGATGGCTAAACCACGCATGCCTCTACTACACTGTTTAAACAACGAATGCGTCTGAACAACACATTCCTTTACCGCGCATGTCTTTACCATGCAATTTCGTGGTAAAGGGATGCGTGGTAAAGATCACACCAGAGGCCACCTGCCCTTAGCCCAAAAACTACCCCGACCTCCCCTATGCCCTAAAAACTACCCGACCCCCCCCCCCGAGCCCTAAAACTACCCCGACCTTCCCTGAGCCCTAAAAACAAACCTGACCCCACAAGCCCTAAAAACTACCTGAGCCCTAAAAACTTCCCTGACACCCCCTGAGCCCTTAAAACTACCCCAGCACCCGAGCCCTAAAAACTACCCCAAGCCCCCTGCCCTAAAAACGTCCCCGATCTCCCAGCCCTAAAAACTACCCCGACCCCCACCCGAGCCTTAAAAACTACCCCGAGCCCTAAAAACAACTCCGTCCCCCAGCTCTGAAAACAACCCTGACACCCCAACCCTGAGCCCTACAAACTACGCCAACCCATAAAAACTACCACCCACCCCCCAAATCCCAGCCCCAGCCTCACTTACCAGACAACGTCCTCTCCCAATCTTTCCTCTTCCTGTGCCCGCCCACCTCAGTATCTAGACTGTGCACTGCCTTAACCACGCAGATGTGTGGTTGAGGCATATGCGTGGTTAAGGCAAGCATGGTTCTGCTAGCAGGAAAACAGTACACGTGGTTTGTTAAGGTCGTTACCCCGTTTATTCATCTCACCGATTAATCCCATTGTCTTTTTACTCTGCCCGGTTCTAATTTAAAATTTTGAATTTGTCAGAGAACCAAGGAAGGAGTTTTTGTGTAGTTATATCTTAGGAAGGTATGTTAAGATTTTTGCTCCTTTATTCTGCTGAGAAAAAGAAAAAGTGCCAGGAAGAATCCTTGAATTCATATCAGACTATGGTTGTTACTTGGCTGAAATTCCAGTCCATGTTTTTTTATTCACTATGTTACTGCAGTCAGGGAGCAACATTATGCAAATAAGTCTTCATACTGCTCAGATACGACTAGTCCAGCCATGTGGCGTCCTTTCTCATTGGAAACACAAGCAACCGCAGATTGGTCCCAGCATTGTTAGGTCTCCTCAATAAGGTGGAGAGTGCACCTTATGGCCCAGAGTCCAACGAGACCCACATCTAGGCATACCCATTGATTTTTGGGAATTTCACTGGCAAGAAAAAAAGGTACAGGTTAGAATGTTTGAATTAATTTCAGCCACTGTTAATTATAGCATGCATTCTAGGTCAGTGTTGTTTTGCTCAGTGTACTACAGACAAGGACCATCCACATGGAAATCAGCCTAGGTCTTCTAGTAGAAAAATACAAGCTTCTGGTTTAGATATGAAAATAGTGGCCATACAGGCAAAATACATGCCAGGTTGCAGCCTAGAAGGTGGACCTCCCTCCCCTGAGCTTGGCATCAATAGTCATCACTGAGAACCAAGGAAAAGGGTCGATTAGTGAGATAGGCTTGCAGCATCATTTAATTGCATGCTTTACATGTGTGCTGCAAAACTGGAAAAAAACCTCATTGTAAATAGGTGCAAAGATCTATAACTCAAAACTGTTAATTAGATCTGTATCATGCTAATTTATACAACAAATGTACTCTAAAACTGACTAAATGTATGCTAGTAATTCTTTTTCTAAATTGTAAAGGCTGCAGAGGGCCTTGATAGAGTTCTTCAAACCATGGCTCAGGGCAAATGCTGTTAAACCTGTTTAACATATCATCATTGCTTTCAGGTAGTTTCACATTTAACAAGGCAAACTTGGGATGAAACGTCCCAAAATGCTAATCACTGCCAGGGAAACCCTAAATAATAATGCTTTGTTTGTACAGCACTCAATTATGTGCTTAAAAATGTGTCAAATAAAAAGGTATATGTATCAGAGCTCAAATCCATCACAACTGCCTCTCCTCCTTACTTCAATAACAAGCTTACCATTTCCTATGGCTCTCCACACTCCTGCAACCAGGACAGCATCAGCAAGAAGACAAAGAAGTACAAAAAAGGAAAAACAAAGCAAAAGACATTCTCCATCGATGCACCAAGGATCTGGAACGATATCCCTGTATCTCTCCGGACAGTCCCAAAGCATTGTATGCAAATTACAGGAACCTCACACATTCTTTTTCTGCCCAGGGCCCCAGAAACTTCTTGCCCAAGGCATTCTCTCTGTCGAATTTGAGAGACTAAGGTAACACATCCCCCAACACCACTGATAAGCAAACAGCTGCTGTACGAAGGCGAACTACACACTTGCAAGACTTGTAGCAGTTACTGACAGAAGGAAGTGTGGAGGAAAGATGAAAATAAAAAGAGGCACATGAAAGAATAAGCTGATAAAAGGAAGAGAGCGTAACAAAACATTTCTATGTCCAGGGGGGCCTAATCAAAAGGCTCTCATAAGGATAACCCTAGAGTGCCCCTATCCTTACATTATGACTGATGTCAAGAGTTCCATGTTCACAGTATGGAGAGATGATCACACAATGACAAGAAACAGCTCACACATTTATGGTCAAAACAGTGACCTAAGTGTTCCATCACAAAAGGATGAAGGCTGCCTGAGGAACCCCTTCATCTGGATAACTTTGAAAATGGTTTTCCCTCAGATGAAATGACTTCAGAACCTAGTTCAATCTGCTACTCTGCAAGGAGCAGCCAGAAGTGCTGTTCCTAACGGAAACATGGCTACACAAAGATGCCGATCCGGACGTTGTGCAGGCTATGCCCCCAGGATATTCTATCCTTAGGAGGGATAGGAACGACAGGAAGGGTGGAGGGATCGCAATTATACTGAAGGAAAGCATAAAGGGAAGGATGGACCCCGATATTATTCACGACTGTGAAAGTATGGGTTTTACTCTCACCTTCTCCCCCACCTCTACCCTAACAGGTATCCTGATTTATCGCCCCCCAGGAACTAGCGGGATGTTCATTGACTCCCTCACAAACACGGCAGCAACTGTGGCGTGCTCAGCCGCGAATTTTATCATTCTGGGGGACCTTAACCTTCATTTTGAAGACTCTACCAAGGCCGAAGGGCAGAGGGTCACCCAGAATTTACAGGCCATTCAGCTACACCAAAAAATCTTTAGCCCCACACATGAGAAAGGCCATATATTGGACCCGGTATTTTCCAATGCAGATAACTTGGTAACTGACTGCCCATCCCCAATCCCTGGTCAGATCATTATATAATCCCTATTTGGTGGACAGCCCCGGCCTTAAATACCAATACCCTTTCCACCAAGAGCTGGGATCGTAAATGGGCCAAATTGGACTCGGAACATTGGGCCGATATATTAGCAAACTCCAGCCCCACAGCAGACCCCGATCCCCAGATTGCGTCAAATAATTTCAACAATTGGATCAAGGATTCCCTGGATGCCACTATCCCTCAGAAATGGATCACGAAGAAATCTAGAGGGAAACGATCTCCATGGTATACACCGGAGATTCGGGAAACAAAACAAATATGTAAAAAGCTGGAAAGGGCGTGGAGGATAGACTATTGCCCCAATAAGAAACAGACTTACAGAGAGGCGATTAAAAAATATCAAACTGAGATTAAAAAAGCCCAAGCTTGCTACTATGAGGAGAAAATCAAAGGGTCAGCGAATGCCCCTAAGGAAATTGCGAAGATAGTAAAAACACTCAGCAGCCCCCCTCAGGCAGATTCATCAGCGGCCTCATCTCCGCAACGATGTAGAGAGCTGGCAGAATTTTTCAATAACAAGATTTTGGATATTTATAATGCCTTTCCCCCCATAGCACGAGAATGCCCACACCAGACCTCGGATACCCCAGAAACTATGGTGGGGAACAAGGCGGTACTGGAAGACTTCCCACTTCTAGACCCCGCCACACTCGCCCAACTATGGAATTCAATTAAATCAGGTTCCCCTTGCGACGTAGCCCCTGTGCACCTACTGAAGAAAGCGGGAGAAGCCATCCTACCAGCTCTCCTTAACGTGCTTAATACATCCATCAACTCCTCCCAAGTGCCTAAAACTTGGAAACACGCAATGGTGAAAGCACTTCTTAAAAAGTCTAACCTTAACCCAGAGGTCTGGAGCAACTACCGACCAGTCTCCCTACTGCCTATGACGAGCAAAATTCTAGAGAAACATATAAACATAACCCTTACGAACTTCCTAGAATCACATGAGATCCTACACCCAACCCAGACTGGTTTCCGCCCCAATCATGGGACGGAAACAGCTTTGCTCATGGTAATGGAAGAAGCACGTCGCCTGCTTGATCAGGGAGGGACGGTGGCGATCATCCTCCTTGATCTAAGCGCCGCTTTCGACACCGTAAATTACAGCACCCTACTGGACAGACTCAAAGAGGTAGGAGTGATAGGTAAAACCCTGGCCTGGCTCAGATCCTTTCTGGAGGAAAGAACCTTCCAGGTCTTTGACGGCATGCACGCCTCAAGCTCAATCCCACTCGCGTACGGGGTACCCCAGGGCTCCTCGTTGAGCCCGACCCTCTTTAATATATATATCAAACCTTTGGCCGACATAGTCCTCCCCTATGGAGTACAGATTGTGACATATGCGGACGACACGCAGCTCGTTATGGCCCTCAACCACCCTAAGAAAACGGTAATCGACTTAGAGGCATGTCTGAGCTCTGTTGCCGCCTGGATGGACCAATCCTTCCTAAAATTGAATGGAGAGAAAACTGAGCTAATGATCCTCGGGGATAAACACGTTACCTCCCCTCCAGTACAATGGCCTAGCCTCCTAGGGGCCCCCCCCAAACCTAAAGACAGAATCAAAAGCCTAGGAATCTGGCTTGACTCTTCACTAAATCTGGAACATCAAGCAGTCCAAGTTGCAGCCACATGCTATGGCATGCTTAGACAACTTCGAAAAATTCTACCTCTGCTCCCAGACACCTCACGCAGAACACTGGTACAATCTATGGTGCTCACACGGCTGGACTATTGCAACTCCTTAAACTTGGGGGCACCAAAGACCACTACTAGCAAGCTACAAATAGTACAGAACTGCACAGCTAGGCTCCTACACAATGTCCCTAGAAATCTGTCTGCCAAACCGGCACTGATGGCGCTACATTGGCTACCTATCACGGAACGAATAAAATTCAAAGCGCTATGCATAGCACACAAATCCCTGTGGGGAACCGGCCCCAAGATCCTTAAGAGCATGCTGTCGTTTTACCACCCTTTCCGGAACTTGAGATCAGCAGACCAACTGCAAGCCACAGTTCCAAAGATCAAGAGAACTAGAACGGGAGGCCGGATGTTCTCGTTCAATGCTTCCGTTCTATGGAACACGCTCCCCACCAAAATGAGGAAACTGACCCATCATCTCGAATTCAGGAAAAAACTGAAAACTTGGCTATTTCAGCACTTGTAGTAAGATTGAATATTTACAGTGATGGCTTGAGCGCTGGGAGGCCTACGGGTAGCCATGCGCTATATCAAGAAAGTATTAATAATAATAATAATAATAGTTCCACCACCTCTCTACACCAGGGGTCTTCTGCCTGTTCTGCCACCAACTCATACCACACCGCAGATTGGACCCCTGAGAGATTCATTGTTATGCTTCAGCCAAAGATATAGATTTGCTGAGAGTCCCATGCTGTCCCTGACTCTCTGTGGAGGTACTGCCTAATCAAATATCTCACTGGAGAAGGGGAAATTGTAGAAGCAGAGAGAAAACGTAGGAGTGCTTGCTGTCACAGCTTGGTGTTAGTAAAACGCAGAGGGGAATGGCATATCTTTACAGGTACGCCCAATTATTCGCTATAAGATGGTTTAGTTTTCAAGTTTATTTATTTATGCATAGTTATTTAAAACCATAGCATATACCATACATTTATCATTAAAAAAATGACTCTAAAAAGATATACATCAGACACATTTCATCAAATATTATTTTACGCACGGTATAAAAAACAGAGGAAACCTTTTATAAAAGCATACACTATTTGAAAAATGTAAGCAGCTTTACATGTAAAAGTCTTTGTATAACTATTTCCGGATACCAGGAGCTATTATGTATCCCTAAAGTGCATATATGCTGCGCTATATTTAAAGGGCAGTGATTTTAGCAGTGTTATGTCCAAAACAAGACAGAGGATTATAACAAATTAAATATGGCAGAATACAGTTCACAGACTTTATACAGTCTCATGTGCCAACCGAAGCGCGGCTGTATCTAATAGTTGTTTTCCAGCACTATATTTAAATTCCGTATATCAACAGTTGATCATTGGATCCATGGATCTTAAACATGCAATGACAGCCTGCCTACATGTGCACATTCCCCTCTGTAGGAAGCTGGCTCTGTATATACAATACCAAAGTGAGGTATAGTGTGCACAGAGTCCAGTGGATCCCCAAAGGTAGTCAGAGGTAAAGTTAGAAAGCACCTCACTCTCTATTTGTGGTAGTGTGGTCGAGCAGTAAGGCAGTATCAGAGGACAGTGTTAAGCATTTGTTGTACCCACTCAATCATCAAATGATTTCACACACTCAAAGACTGAACTTCAGACCAATTGGTTTTGTATAAAAATATTCTTTTAGTTATTTTATTTCCTAGAACCAAGCAAGCCTGGCACAGGTAAGTTGATAAATACTTTGCAGTAAATACACAGTTTGAAATGCAGTTGTAAATGTACTTTGAAATGGTTACAGTTTGAATTACTGGTAATGCAATACTGTGAAATGCTGTACATATACTTTGTATCGATTTTGCAATAAGAATTACAGGTAAGTTACTTTTACGTTACTTTTTAGATTACTTTTTAGATTACTTTTCCTACTCAGTGTGATATGCCTAGATATCACACTGGGACATTTCCTAGAGATAAGGTAAGTAAAATCAGTTTTGCACAATTGTTATTTTTCAGGTTTCCATACAAATCAACTCCACACTTAGAACATTTTTCAGAGAAAAACAGTCAATAGGTTCCTATGGAGAGAAATTAAGTTAACCGTTACCAGGTAAGTAATCGGTCTTTGGAGTTGAGCTTCTGGGGTTAGAACAAGGGTTCCCCCAGGGTCAAGGATGCACTCTCGTTACACCCTCAGCGGCACTAGGGCGGCCGGGTGTAGAGTGCTGAGGCCCAATGTTATCCAATGGGGGATAGGGGGCCTCCAGTTGGTGGCTGCTGGCGAGCAGGCCACACGGTTGTGGGAGCCAAGCTCCTGGTGTTAGGCTCAAGGCAAAAGGGGATCCTGTTTAGCACAAAAAGTGCACCCGCAGCGGCACAGGGGCCGCTGGGTGCAGGGTGCTGGTTTGGCGTCGGGTGCCCTGTTGTTTTCAATGGGGATTTTTGTTTTTGGTTTTCAGCTGCAGGCTCGGTCCAGGAAGACTTCCATGAGGAACCAACAGCTGGGCAGGTAAGTTGGAGGGCTCGGGGACGTAGGTGCACCTCGGGTTCTGTTCTCCAGGGCGCAGGGCAGCTGGATGCAGGCGTGTCTTTTGAGGTCGGATTTCACCTTACCGGGCCACTCGCGGTTGGGGGGGTGGGGTCTCAGTGCAGAGGCTGCAGGCGACGCTGGGGAGTCCTGGAGGGGTCAACCCACGGTGGACTCGGACTCTGGAGCACCTCGCTGGGACCAGTGGGCCACTCGAACTCGGGCCGTATACGACGGGTGCAGTGGTGGTTCCAGGCGTCGGGTTTCTTTTTCCTCAGCAGGCTCGGAGTCTTTCTTTGGGGTTTCTTCTGAACAGAACTGCTGTTCACAGGAGATCCGGTCTTTGTTGAAGGCAGTCAGTCCTCCCAGGGGTTCTGGAGGTCTCTGGCTGCAGGACAAGACGATTTTTGGCGCAGGATCTCTGGAAACTGCAGAGGGGCCGGTAGGGCTGGGGCCAAGTCAGTTGTTCTCTGCAGTCTCCTCTGCTGGGCGTCTTCTTTCGTCCTTTTTCTTCATAGGTTGCGGGAATCTGCCTTCTTGGTTCAGGGCTGCCCCCTAAATACTGTATTTAGGGGCGTTTTAGGGGTCTCGAGGTCAGTAGCCAATGGGCTACTGACCTTAGGGTGACTAAACCCTTGGTGTGCTCACCCCACGTGGGGGAGTGAGCACAATCCCTAATCCTGATTCGGGAGTGCCTGCCATCTTCAAGATGGCGGGCACTGAACAGTGGGCTTCACCTCGCCTCCCTCACCTCAGGGGTGGAGTTGGCAGAGGTGGGGACACCTTCTGGGCTGGCTAGTTTTTTCCGCCTGTCTTCCCGCCGAAAAGGAGGGGAGACAGGAAGGGGGCCTGCTCCTGATAGCAGGAGAGGCTGGGGGTCGCATTACAAAGGCTGCCAGGCCTTTGAAGCTCCCCTGCCACAGATGGCTCTTCCTGGCCTGGGGGCGGTGTGAACACCTCCGCCCAGGAAAGGCTTTGTTTCTGGGCTCAGGGAGCGAAGGCTCCCACCCTAGGGGTCCAGAAACATGTCTCGTGGTGGCAGGCTGGTGTGTACCAGTCAGGGAACCCACCAGAGGCTGGTCGTTTTCAGGGGGCATCTCTAAGATGCCCTCTGTGTGCATTTTTCATTAAATCCCACACTGGCATCAGTGTGGGTTTAATGTGCTGAGAAGTTTGATACCAAACTTCTCAGTTTTCAGTGTAGCCATTATGGTGCTGTGGAGTTCGTAATGACAAGCTCCCAGCACCATATACTCTTAATGGCAGCACTGCACTTACAATGTCTAAGAATGGACTTAGACACTGTTGGGGTACAGGGCTCATGCACCTGTACCCTCACCACTGGCATAGGGCACCCAGCTAGAGGGGTGACTGATCTATGCCAGGGCAGTGGGTTGTAGACATGGCACACAGGGATGTGTGCCATGTCGACTCTTCACTTTGTTCTGCACCAAAACACAGAGCCTGCAAAGGTAGTGTGTGTGTGTGTAAAGGTACAGGGCCTCTAAGGGTGGCACAATAAGTGCTGCAGCCCTTAGAGGTCTTCCCTGGTCACAGTGCCCTAGCTACCTGCGGTACCATTTACCAGGGGCTGACCTGTGGCCAGAGATGCCAATTGGGTTAGGTTTGGGGAAAGAACACAGGCCCTGGGAACCTGATTGGCAGGGACCCAGGGCACATCAAGTCAAAGTGCATCAGTAGTCTGGCAAAAAGTGGGGGGGGTTACTGCAACAGAAACCCACTTTCCTACACCCTCTCATTAAAAAACGTTTTCATAATTTTTCTTCTTTCTTTTATCAGTCCCAGGCTTACACTTGTGATGTGAACAATGTTCTCCGCCCCTTTATTACACAGTCTACAGGGTGTTTTCGTAGATGTCTTATTCCATTTGTTTTCTTCATCTGGAATGCTGCCAAAACGAATGTGCATAAAATCGATTTTCAGTTTACTTGACCAGCCAGCTTCTAGATATGGTTGGGGTTTGAGAAGTTTATATTCATTGATCACCGACCAGGCATGGGCTCTACTGGCAAATTTCTCTTCATCATTTATAAATGATACTTTCCTTACTGTCTTATTAATTGGGCTTTTAACAGCAGTTGGCAGAAAGGAGTTTGCCCATATTGATTGAACACCCAGTTCGTTTATTGCTGCATATAAATAAATGTGGGCTGGAGCTGTTTCGTGCCTTTGCATCTCCTGCCACAAAGCTTGGCATAAGTGGTTTTTTGAAGCTGTTCTTATTCTGTTCCAGATTTTCATGTAAGTCCCTTTCCTTCCTGCTATTTGATTTATAAGTTCAAATTCCAGTCTCATCTGGGCTGGTAATGTTTTCAAAGGAAGTTGGAACAGAGATCTGAATACTTTAGAAGAGATTAGGTTTAAGAGAACTGCATCTCTGCCTCTAAGTACTTCACTACCATATGTAACAGTCGGTAGGAGTCTAGCTGAAATCACTTTTATTAGTGATGCACAGCTGAGACCATCTAAACTTCTTTGTAGGATACGAAATGCCTTGGTCAAGGAGAAAGCTTTTTTCTTCAAATACTCCTTATGCTGTTTAAAAGTAGCCCGATCTTCACAAAGAACTCCCAAGTATCTATATGTTGTTATCTGCTCCAATTGCTTTTTTTCCTAAGAACCATTTATGCCTGTTATTTATTTTTCTGCTCACTTCCATGATCTTTGTTTTCTTCAAGTTAACTGTCAACCCATTTGTTGTGGAATATATATAAAGCCGGCATGTAAGTCGCTGCAGGCTGATTTTTGCCTGGCTGAGTAATATAACGTCATCAGCATTTAATAGGTTAGATATGACCATGGAACCCAATTTTGGAGCATGAGAATTTACTTTATCCAATTCAGTCGAGAGGTCAGCTAAAAATAAATTAAATAGGTATGGATCAAGGACACATCGGTGTTTTAGGCCCTGATGTGTCACTATTTTCCTTGACAGCCAAGTTCCATCTCCGATTCTTATCCTCACCCAAGTATCCGCATATAACAGCTGTATTGCTTTTAAAAGAAGAGGCGAAATACCCCAGAGAGATAACTTATCACATAAGAGGTTTCAACTCACACAGTCGAAAGCAGCCTTATAATGCACATAGCACAAATATAGTGCCGGATTCTTGTTTTTAAGTTTGTCCATTATTAATGATACCACCAATAAGTTAGTTTCTGTACCTTGGCCTTGGTAGAATCCTGTTTTGTTTGGGGGACGACATTATTATCGTTTGACCATTCCAGCAATTCACTAAGAAGCAGATTGGCAAAATATTTGGCCTGAACATCTTGCAGGGTAACTAGGTGGTAATTTTCCGGCTGCTGCCTATTACCTTCCCTAAAAATTGGGTTAATTATTGATCCCCTCAATGAGTCTGGAACCGTCTCTTGCTGTAGTGCTCAGTTGTATACCGGGGATAACATTACTTGCCCAAAACACTGCATTTGATTTAAAGAGAACTTGTGGTAGTTTGTTCGACAAGGGGCCCCATCCTTCCTGCTTCTTTGTATATTTGATCCTCTGAAACTTGATGAGGAGCCTGATTTTGTTGATACGGCTGTATCCTTTTTTCATAACAATAAGGTACAGGGAGTTTGAAGTGTTCTGTCACAAATTTTTCCCAGGTTTTTTCAGTTAAATCTGAACTTGTTACTCGGGATGGTGGTCGATTTAGGCCGTTAATTAATTGCCAGAAATCTCCTGAGGTTTTTTTCTTAGAGAGGAATAGAACTTTCGCCCAAACATTTTGTTTTACCCTTGATTTTTCTTCCCACACTGTCCTTCTGTAACTTTTGTTTATGGTGTTAAAGGTTCTGTGATACTCTTGATTTTCTGGAAATCTCTTAATTAGTCTCCTCAGCCAATGGCACTCACTTCTGATTACACGCCAGTATGCCGATATTTTAAATTTCCTTTGTTCATTCAAGGTGGATGTGTTACGAGTTTGACTTTACATTCCTTGTAATTTGATGATTAACAGTTACTTTTTCAGTGAAATGAGACCACTTCACTATTGGGTTAAATAAATCTTCACTGAAACTGTCATTTGCTATAGTTTCAGCTATATCCTTTATTCTTAATTGTGTGTGTGTTCTGACATATCAACTTCCTGTAATTGATTGTTGTTTATTCTCCAAGAATAGATGGCGCTTTTTGATAGAAATGGTTTTGGACACTAATTTTTATCTGTTGATCGTGGCCGATTTTGTTTGTCTTCAGTATTCTGAAAACTTTTACTTGATGCAAGAGCGAGAGGGTTACTAACGTGTAATCTAGGATGGAATTTGAGAATGTGGTATAATGAGTCTATTTTGGAGGGGAGTCTTGCTGATATCCCCCGTTAAGGATTCGTAGGCCGAGGGATTTGAAGTCTTTTACTAGAGAAATTGCTTTTGAATCACACAATCGTTTGGTTGTGACTCTCGTGGGCTGTGTTGCTACTGTCTACGTATAGTCCTGCTGGTTTATCTGCTCATCTCGCGGAAATGACTTTAATAAATTCATATTGAAGTTCCCTGTAATTTGAACATCTGGCTACGAACCATCTTGTGGGCTTTTCGAAAATTATTTTCACTAGCTCTGTGATCATTGTTGACCTAGTTCTTGAACTTGGTTATAGATAGAGATTTACCAAAAAAGAGGATTTTTTGCATTTTCATGCCATTTTGTGAGTTTTATTATTAAAATGTTTTAATCAGTCGTATTAATCAGTTCTATTTCGATTTGTAGAGCTATTGCTCCAAATATGGCTAGACCTCCCTTTGGTCTACCTGTTTTATTTGTTTTTATAGCCAGAGAGTAAACACCTACGTAGCCATTGATAGGGAATGATTGTAATGCCCTTGTCTCTTGAAGGCATATTATATGATTATTTTCCATCAGTTGCATGAGATTTTTTCCATGACTTTTGGGTAGAGCACAGTTAATATTCAAAGAGCAAATAATTAGAACATGTTTTTATTAGCAAGTTTAGATCCCTCTAATTCAACGGCCTTTCGGTATCATGAGCCACGCATCCCATGGAGAGCATCAGTTATCCAACCTATATTTAATTTTATCCTTCCCATTTCATATGATGTTGTCTTAATTGTTTGATGCAGGGATTAGATGGTTAAAGTACTTCCTACTGGGTTAGTCAGAATTGAATAAGATTGTCTGCGATTCTTGTGCTTATTCATTCTTCATTCAGTATGCTCTGAGACAAATGGGGCTGGATAGGCAGGAGGGGGGACCATTTCCACTTGGATACTCCAGGACTGTAGGGAATCTTTTGCCAGGAGTACCCTTTTAGCCACAGCACTACGTGCCCAAGTGACAAGTGTTGATTCTGGAGACATATGATCTGGAGGTTCTATAAATTCAATAGAATCTATGTCAGCTGAAGTAATTTCCATTAGAGAGGGTACTGCCTGCAGAAGTTTAATGATATTACCTCTGTTCAGGATATCATGTCTTCCTCTTGTCGGATATTTAGGGGTAAAGATTATTTCTAATGGTGATTTGCTCCCATATGCTAAAATGATTTTATCTTGGTCATTTGTCTCATCACTTTTTGGGCACTGTGTTATCCCCGTAGATTTTATATTTTGGGTTTTTCCGGATTCAACCTGAATATAAGATATAATACCCTCGTTTTTCGTATTGAGTTTCGTTGTCTACCATTCCTGTAGCACTGTCCTTGTGTATTAATGCTTTCTGCTCGAGTTCGGTCTCCTTTTGTTCCTTTTCTTTACCTAAAGATTTATTTTTAATACTGTCCTTTATTTGAGAGGATGGCATTTCTTGCATACTCTCACTGTCCAGATTTTCATTTATCTCCTACTCTTTTTGAGGTCCTTTTATTTTCTCAAATATTGGGAATGACTTAACAAATTTTACTGGCAGTTTATCACTGTTACCCGGCCTTACATCCTCTTGCATTATTATACTTGTATTACCTCGCTGGACTGTTGCAGTGAAACCCAATGTCTTTACACTGTTTGCTCTTTGTCTATTTTGTGCTTTACGCATTTTTTTCCATTGCTTCTTAGATATTTTGGATTCAGATTGTAATAGATTAACTGTTTGAGATTCGTTTATTTCCTGCTCTATTTGTGAGGGAAGAAATGATACAGCGTTCAGGTTGGGTTTAGCTACAAGATTCTCTGTATTTTGTGGAGAAGTTTCGCCCATAGTAGCTAATGTTTTTGGTGTTTGCCTGCTCTGTATGAGAAATTCATGTGTTTCTTCTCCTTTCGGTCCTTTTGTTTCCTTGGAGGATAAAAGTTTTGCAGCTGAACGATTTTGTTGCCTGTTCTGGCAATGTGCTTTCTTGTTCCATAGAGAGTTTAAATTTGTTGTTAGGTTTGATTTTAGCTTTTCTATTAACGCAGTCATTACTTCCGGAATTGTCGTGAGTTTGTTTACCACCGGAGCGCAAGTGCAGTCTATTGTGGTTGAGGCCGCATATTTTTTGTGCACAATTTATCAAATTATTTAATTTGGCCATTTTCTGGTCAGTTCCAGATACTGAAATAGCCATTATATTTAGTTAATCGATTTGAACATCTATTTTCTCTGATTGATAGGCCAGGGCGTCCAGTGTTAACTGTGATGTCCTTCATATGATGTCCCATACAGAGGATAGGTTTTTCATTTCCGCTGGATTCTGTTGTAAAGGGGAGCCCATTTTGTTTTCTCTTGGGTCCTCTTGGTTTTTACCAGTAGGCGGAGGGGCATCCCTTACAGCTCTATAGTATATTCCAGTACTACTTGCTCAGGTCTTTCGAAGGTTGTTGGTTCTAGCACTACTGAAGTTGTTCCTCTGTTCACTTCGACTTCAACTTCTATTGGAAGTGGATTTCCATTTGTTAGAAGTGTCGTTGGATCCACATATGTTTGCTCTTGTTCTTGATTGTACTGATTAGGTGATACTGGAATAATTCACAAGAGTTCCAGATCACTAACTGGGCCTCATATGGTCTCCTTACTTTCTACCGGTTTCCATTTTGGAGTTTGGTCCATTCTATCTTCAGAGACATGTGGTTTGGTTTTGGAGTCTGTTGTGACCAATTTATAGTTTTTATTGGTAGTGTAGGGTCTGGGAGAATGTTCAAATTGCTAGGTGTAGAAAACAAAATAATACTTGGGTCTTTTAAAAAATCAAATCTTTTTGTAATTTTCTGTGATCTTTCAAACATACCGGCTGCCAGTGAAATTAGTTGCTGGTTAATCCTTGCTGATTTCATTTTTGCAGCAGATTGTCATATTTGGAGCCTTTTCTTCCTTTTTGTTGTAGTATGTGGGAGCCTTTCTCTTCCTGACCTCATGGCTTGATATTTGCAATGGCAATAGCAATGGGAGTATAGCAGATTTAGTCACCCTACTAGCGATGATAAAGTTGCGATTGAGGAAATTTTACAATATAAGAATCCTGCTGCCTGGCCGCCTCCAGGCGGGATCTGCAGCAGTCTAACAGAATATTGATTACCACCAGTTTGTTTATTCCGAATGTGTTTCCAATACTTTCCTGGTCTGGTATCAAAAGGACTGCCTCAATGCCACCTTCTCCTATGGTGAGACTAGGAGGGCACAAGCACACCTGCATCTTTGCTGGATCCAGAGACTGCTGCCTTGCCACCTCCGGGCGTTATCAGCCGCTATGTGGCTAGTTGAAATTATTAGGGACTGCAGCAAAAACAGTAGCTGGGACTCTTCTCTCTCTCTCACACAGTCTCTTTCTTACAGTATTGGCATGTGGTAATTACTTTTAATATTCACTCTAGTGTTCACTTTGTACGAGGGCTTTGGGGTGGATTGAGAGATGCCTACTGTCTATCTGCCTTCACAAAGAGTCTGCAGAGACAAAGCAGGAACAGGAGATGATACAAGCAATTTCCTCACCTCAATTCTTCACTGGACTTGTCCCCCTGAAACCAGTGCCCAGGACTTTCCACTTGCTGTCTGGTCGGCGTCGCAGTAAACGCAAGTTTGTGGAGGCAGCGTGGAGATGGTACTGGTGAAATGTGAAGAAACTGCAGACGTGCCACGCCCTACCTGTGTTTCTGCCTCTACCTGCGTACAATGCCGACACACAGCACACATCGCAAGAACCCAGCACCAGCTCGGGACCTCCTCCTCCCCACTTCTGACACTCCCAATCCAGGCTGGAAATGCGGGGAGGTGCAGGGGGGGGGGGCAGAGTTACCGCAGGAACTGGTGGGTAGTTGTTACTGCACGGGTCCGGGTCCCTAGTCAGACCATGGCACAGTATGGCCGTAATACAGTAGCGCCAAATGCAAGCTTAATCCAATTCCTCTTTATAAGAAGAGAGACGACAGTGGGCTCCCATAGGAGGTTTACTAATCAGATATAGGGAATTTGACAACTAAAGAAGGAATGCAGTGTGTGGGCCCCCCCCAGGAGGAGCAAGCTGAACAGGCCTAATGCCGGTTGCATCCGTGCCCGCTGGAAGACAACTGCAGCCCTAGGGCCTCGCCTGCACCCTCCTTGCCCACTCCTTGCCCACTCCAAGCTCCTCCGAGATCCTAAAATAAATATGTTCTGTTAGACCTGGCATCCTTGGCGTGGGTCTCCCTTCCATTTTTTCATAATGCCTCCACTGTTGTCGATATGTATTTGCTAGACTAGATGCTCATGGGCACTTTGCCACTGCTAATCAGTGCCAAAGTGCAAGTGCTCCCTATGGTAAATTGTGATGTGAATTAGTGACTCCATGTTTGGCTTATTTGAATTACTGTCAGACCCTAGTACAGTGCACTGAGTGTGCCCAGGGCTTGTAAATCAAATGCTGCTGGTGGGCTTGCAGCACTGGTTGTGCCACCCACAGAAGCAGCTTGTGAAGTGTGTCTCAGGCCTGCCATTGCCGAGCCTGTGTGCAGTCTGTGACTGCCATGTCGACTTGGTAAGTGCACCCACTTACCAGTCCCGTAACCTTCCCTTTTCTTCATATCAGACACCCCTATGGTAGGCCTACGGGCAGGGTGCATTGTAAGGATAAGGTGGGACATGCCTGGTGTGTGTGGCATGTCCTAATAGTGAATTACAGCCATTTTCGTTTTTCACTATTGCAAGGCTACCTGTTCCCCATAGGCCAGAATGGGCAGTTTGATTATAACATCTTATAATCCTAACTGACTCAGGGAACTAGGTGGAAATTCGAGTTTAGTATGCCTGAACTCAGAATGATAAAATACATCTTTTAGTGAAGTTGGTTTTAACATTCTGTGTTTGAAAATACCACTTTTAGAAAGTGGGTATTTTCTTGCCTAACTATCCAGCCTGCCTCTGCCAGCTTGTGTATTGTGTGTCTGGTTTGTGCGTGACAGGGGCTGGGGGTGGCCACAGGAGACAGGGTGAGGCAGCCCAGGGCTGAATAGAAAGATCTGCATCCAGAGTGGAGGGAGGAGTTGCATCTGGGTCTGAATAGGGCTGTGCCTGCCTGCCACAATGCTGGCTCCACCTCCTGCCGGGCGTCTGAGTACCCTGCCCCACATTCTGAAAGGAAAGAAGGAGTCATGTACACAGAGTGCTCCAAAGCTGCACAGAACTGGTTTAAGCTAGGCAAAGGAGTCTCTGCCTCCAGAGAACAAAGAGAATCAGGGTATAAGAGGGGCACCCAGACCCCAGAAAAATTAGATCACTTTTTGGGAACAAGAAGAAACCTTTGCTGAGGAGCGAAACCGAGGAGAGACTATCCCTAAGCCTGAAGTACTGCTTGGGGGATTGGCCTGCAGTGGTTTGCCTGACTGCCAAAGAAAGGAGAAAGGAACTTTTGCTTTGCTGTGACTTTCATCAACTTGTGAAGGATCTCCAAGGGCTTGAGAGAGAGCTTGCCGCCTGATCGAAGTCCCAGGACCATTGGACTTCACCTCCTTTGTGAATTGCTGCTGGAAACGCTGTTTCAGTGGCTACAGAGGTAGGGAGCTGTGACCGACTCTCACGACCGGCTCGGTGTCCTGAAGGCACCGCATCGAGCACCGCCCGCATCTTGCAACGCACGGCCTTGGTCTCACCGACTCCGTCTTGACGCCGTCACTGAGCCATTGCCGCACCGTAACCTGTGAGCACCGCACCTTGCAACGCCTCGCTACACCGAATCGAACTGGTCCGACCGACACGGTCACTGCTGCTGAGTTCGAGTCCTGTGACCGCACCGGAGTTGGGCACGCTTGCACGCTTCGCGACGCACCGCCCGACTCGCACCGCTGTCCGGACTGATCGACGCCAGCTCCCGAATCCGGCTCCGTCGCCGCACCGTAACCTGCCAGCACCGCATCGAAGCACCGTCTCGCCCTGCAACGCACGGCCTTGGTCTCACCGACTCCGTCCTGATGACGTCAACGAGCCGCTGCCTGCACCGCATCGAGGGACAACGCGTCCTTCAACGCTTCCATTTTGCAACGCGACCGCGACGTACAGCCATCCGGCTCGCACGCCCGTGCCTGCCGCTTCAAGTAAAGGTACTGTGACCGAGTCTGTCTACGCTGTGTTGGCCCGTCTCGACGCGGTCAGCTGGATTTGTTAGACTCTGTTTGTTCTTGACATCGCCGTAGCCGGAGGAGGCTACCGACTCGCACAGAACCTTGAATTAAGCCTTTTTGATAAGAACTAAGCATTCTTGACAGTATTGTGGATTATTTTTGTCGTTTATGGTCTTGTGATAAATCTATATAAAGTATACCTATTTTTATAAATATATAACCTGTGTGGTGTCCATTTGTAGTGTTGTCACTTGATTACTGTATGTGTTCACAAATGCTTTACACACTGCCTCTGAACTAAGCCCGCCTGCTCGTGCCAAGCTACCAAGAGGGTGAGCAGGGGTTATTTCAGGAGTGTACCTACTCTCCCTGACTAGACTCAAGGGTCCCTATTTGGACAAAGGTACCTACCTCTGCCAACTAGAGACCCCCAAATCTAACATGTTCCAATTGGCTCCTTCCCTGAGGTCTGTCCATCTGACTCTGCACCCACTCTGGGATTCGAACCATGGAGCCACGAAGCCCTGGGAGACGAGATTCTTGTGAAGTCCTACCAGCGTGGCTATTCTGCATGTGACATCAGCTCGCCTGCGTCAAACTCCCTAAGATGGTTTAGGAAGTAAGCTAAATGAGTGTGAGGTCACCATCTCAGGACCTACTAACACAGGCACCATTCCCCTAGCTCAGAAACTGGAAAAAGATATGAGGAGACCAGTGGAACAACACTCTCAACTCCCACCTCCCAGACACAACTTCCAGCCCAGACAGGCTGTGAAGAACTTCTTCCATTGGATCAAAGAATGCACCGACACAAGTGCCTCTGCCAAGCCAGTCAGGTTCAAAGGACCTGCCAGAAGAACCAGCTGGTTCACCGCTGAGCTAAAATCCACCAAATGCCAGTGCGGTCGACTTGAAAGGAAGTGGCGCACCAGCAAAGAGACAAGAAACCGTACCACCTTCAAGACAGCACTCAACCAGTAGCACCACCTCCTGAAAGAAACAAAGAAGAACGCCCTAACAGACCACATAGAAGCCAGCACAAACCACAGCAAGGAGATCTCCATCGTGAAGGAGTTCTCCAACCCCGCAGCCGCCGAGAACATCACCCTCTCCCAAGAACTGTGCGATACCCTGGTGGACTCTTCCATGACAAGATCTCAGTCATCTACGAAAACTTCAACCCCACGTCACCGACAGCATCAGCCTGCTCACACCCATGAACTCTAACCCCCAACACCTACTCACCCATAGGGACCCTCTCACAACTCAAGTCACAATCTCCATCATGAACTCCGTGCACTCAGGAGCAGCCATTGACCCCTGTCCCCACCATGTCTTCAACCTCTGGAGCAAGACAATTGGCGACAAGCTCAAGAAAGTCCTGAACACCTCCATCACCTTGGCCTCCTTCCCTGAGGACTGGAAACACGTTGAAGTGAGGCCCCTCCATCAGATCACATGGACTCAACATCATCTCCTACTCATCCTCTCACTCTCACAAGACCCTTCCATCACCTGAGCCAACTTGCACAGTTGTATGATGAACGTCACTGACTGGATGAAGGACAACTGTCTCAAGCTCAACTCGGACAAGACGAAAGTCCTCAGCTTAGGGAACAACACCTCGCCATGGAACAATGCATGGTGGCCTGCTGAACTCGGCCCATGCCCCGCCCCGACAGACCACGCCTGCAACCTCGGCATCATCTTGGACAGCAAGCTATCTGTAAAGAAACAGGTAAACGCAGTCTCATCCGCCTGCTTCCACGCCCTCCGAAAGATCTTCAGGTGGCTCGCAGTCAGCACCAGAAGGACCGTCACGCAGGCCCTTGTCACCAGCAGGCTGGACTACAGGAACACACTCTACATAGGAATCACTGCACGCCTCCTGAAGAGACTACATGCAATACAAAACTCGGCTGCAAGACTCATCCTTGACCTTCCGAGATGGAACCACATCACACCCTACATCAAGAAGCTACACTGGCTCCCGAACCAGATGAGATGCTAGTTCAAGATGCTGACTCACGCACACAAAGCACTGCACAATGAAGGACCAGCATACATCAACAAACGCATGACCTTTCACCAACCACCCAGACACCTACGATCCGCCTCCCTCTTCCTTGGAGACCCCCTCACCCCCATAAAGCCGCCAAAAGCAACAGCGGCCAAAGTTTGGAATGACCTTTCCCTGAACCTCAGGACCGCCTCATCGCTCCGGCAATTTAGGAAAGGACTCCAGACCGGGCTATTCTACTGAGCAGATGACCATGAAGCAGCTCCAGTGCTCTGAGACCCTCACAGGTGATTTGCTGTGCTTTACAAATCCTTGATTGAACAGTCTGTTCATGCCCACCCTCAAGGGCGGCTGGGCTTACCCCAAGTGCACTGCAAAGCATGCCTAAGAAGTCAGAATACAGAGATGGGTCTCAAGGGGGGAGAGTTGTCTCCGATGGACGAAACCAGAACTAAGCACACCTGACCGGAGCAGCCTAACTACTGACCAATCGCAAGTTAGACTTGGATAACAACTGAAACCATGTAAGCAACTACAGCACATACTAAAAGTTAAAAAAAAATTAAATGCAATTTGACAGACACTTACAGAATGTCTTTGTTATTACATTGCTGGGTTCTGAGGGGCAAGATGTTTTTGAGCATCTTCCAGTTTTGTCAGATGGAGACTCAACCAACCTCAATGAATATGAAGGCTGCCTTAAAAAGCTGGATTTTATGGCATGACACGGAGGCTAACATTATGCAAATCTCCTTTATTGCCAGCTCACAGCAGCAACAATTGAAAAATATGGAACTTCAATGATCATTCTAACATAGTATAAAGTCCCCCCACGAGCAGCCATCTTCCTTCTTTGTTGCTGCTGCTCACAAGATAAGTATTACATTTTCTAAGCCTAGACTTTGTATACTTTATATGTACTATATCCTCTGTTTTGCGTTGCTGTTTAACTATACAGTATATATATCCTCACACGTACTAACTTCGAGTAGTCTACGCTTTTCTCTGCCCTGTTTGTGCCTTTTTAACATTCGTCTTGATAAGCTTACATTTAAACCACCGGTTTTATTCTAAACCGGGCCCCCCAAACTATCCTGCCCTTACGTGTACTTCCTTCCCTTATACTCCCCCGCTTATCCTTTGCTTAGGCTCAAATAATTTAAATTACCGACCTTAACGCGCGTTACCAAGGAGACGCTTTTCACGCGCTACCGCATTACTACGGAAACGCTTATACGGAGCTTGCACGGAGCGTAGTCAAACCGAGTCATTCTCGGCTGCAACACGCCTCCATTCATGCTCTAGTAAAGACACGGGAAATACCCTTTAACTAACGGAGGGGCACACACGATTCCCACACACCGGGATGCCGAGTATCGGCATGATCGGGCACTAGAGGAAAGGTCATTAACACACGGTCATGCACGTCATTACGTGTGTGTCCGCCATTTTAGCAATTTGGGATACAAAATAATACGTCCTCCATTTTATGCCTTTGGTCACCATGACGGTGACAGTTAACTCAATAAATCACCCGACGCCAGTCAGCTGTCTCCTGAAGATCGAGCAGCTGATAACTCCTTCCTCACGCTAGCTATTACAAGGCTCCCGATTAGATTTAATAATATAAATATTCGTTATTTATCACCATTTTATTCTCTTAACAAGTTTTTTAGATAACTTATTCCTCTTACTAACATGTCTGCACCTCCCTCACAATTAAATATTGAGGATAAACTCGAGGAATTAGTTAACAAGGCACTAGATAAAATCTTGGGTTCCCTTGATGAGACTATAAATTAAAAAAATAGAAACCATCTCCAATAAAGCATGGCTATCTACTAGCGGCCAAGAAGGGGCAAGTAAGCCCCGAGAAAGAGGGCTTCTGGAGGAATCCTATCTAAAGGGGCAAAGAAAAGTAAAACCTCTAATCCCCCTTCACGATCTCTAGGCGGTGACAAGATCGGTGCCTTGGGCACCACAGATGGGCAAGAAAAAAGCCCTGAGCTCCCTATCGCCATCGACAGCGATGACAATTTTGAACCAGAAATTGAGCTTTCTTGCTCTTCTGAGTTCGACACTGATACCGAGGATGTAGAAGTAAGGAGAATGGGAAGCTCCGATGAGGCATCTAAGGCCTCCGGATCCAAATTGGGTATTGTGGATCTATTTGGAGATGAGATGTTCGACCCCTTGTTAATCAAACACCCTTTAATCACCCGAGTGGGCACCCTCACAACACGCTGCGGACTACCTCTCCTTTTGGTTGAGAAAAGAGATCCCAAAGGAGGTTAGATACAGACTACGTTCTGAATGCCCCCGCCATCTTTGTCTGACAAAGTGGCTATGACACCTGACTTAGACCCTAAGGTGCTAGCCTTCATAGCTAAAAATGCCAAAGACCCTAGGAAAGGGATTGATAAAGGGCTTAAGTCCTGCCAGGACCGCCTCCTTGATACCATAGGCCCACTTACCAAAATATTTAAAATGGCCGAATCAGCCTACCTCGGCGAAACCCCAATCGACCCAAAGGAACTCCACCAATGGGTACAAAGGACAATATGCCTCCTGGGCAAATCTAACACCGCTATCTCCACAGAGAGAAGGAAAGGGGTTTTACCTAAAATCGACCCAAAACTAATAGAGATAGCCAATAAAGATGGAGGACCTAACTCTCAAGGTCTCCTATTCGGAGAGGACTTCATTAAAGAAATGGCGAAATATGTAGGAGTATTTAGCTCCATTCAGAAGTCCCAGAAGGAAATTAAAAAGGTGTTCCACGATAGAGTTTTCGGCAGGGCCGGGAGAACGCGGGGTTGGTTCCCTGGCCGTGGACTACCCTCTTCCAGACCCTTCCTGGGCCGTGGTGCCAAATTCCAACCTACCTACGGTATCCACCAACCCTTCTACCCGCAAAGGCAAAGAAACCGTGGAAGACCATTCAGAGGTGAACGGAGACAACACTTTCTCCACCGGTAGGAACCTCGAAAGACCTTTCAGGTACCCCTCCAAGGGTGGGAGGCAGACTGGGCCAATTCTCTGGGAATTGGAATTTAGTAACACAAGATCCCTGGGTCCTGAGTACAGTCAAGGGATACAAGATAGAATTCCTGAATACCCCTACCCAAACGAGGCAACCACTGGAGATTTCCTTTTCACCCAAGGACAAGAATCGGGTCTCACAAGAAATAGAGGACCTTTTATGGTGCAATAAAAGAGGGCTCAGAGTTAGACTTTCTCAGCAACATCTTCCTTGTGGAGAAGAAGGACAAAAGGCAGAGACCAGTTATAAACCTCAAGGATTTAAACCAATGGGTAACCTACTACCATTTCAAAATGGAAGGGATCCATCTTCTAAGAGACATTTTAAGGAAAGGGGACTGGCTGACCAGACTAGATCTGAAGGATGCCTACCTAACAATCCCAATTTGGGGGCCACACCAAAAATTCCTTCAATTTACCTGGGAGGGAAAACTATGGCAGTTTTGCAGTCTTCCATTCGGACTGTCGTCCGCCCCTTGGTGCTTTACCAAGGTCCTATGACCTGTAACTACCTGGCTCAGGGAAAGGGGAGTGAGATTAATAATATATCTGGACAATATACTTATAATGGCTCAATCAAAAATGACGGTATACCGTCATACAGACCTCGCCATATGTCTTTTAGAACACCTGGGGTTTATAATAAACAAGAAAAAATCTTGTGCAGTACCAAGCCAACAGACAACTCCTGGGCTTTGTGGTAGATACAGTAAAAGCAGAACTAAAACTCCCAGGAGACAAGGTAAGGAAAGTCCGAAAGGAACTAAGAAAGATACTATCAAAAAAGAATTTTCCACTAGGATTGTTAGCAAGGATCTTAGGTCTCCTATCATCCACAATTCAGGGCATTTTTCCAGGCCCACTACATTATCGAGCACTTCAAAGACTAAAAGCAAGGGCACTAAAATCAACACAATCGTACCCCCAGATAGTGTCTCTGGACCAAGAATCAAAGAGGGAACTCCTATGGTGGCTGAAGAATGCAGAGGCATGGAATGGCAGAGCCATTTTTGGGGAGGAACCAGACTTAATAATAGAATCAGATGCGAGTTTGGAAGGATGGGGTGCCAGATGTAGCAACTCATCAACAGGGGGTCGTTGGACAGATCAAGAGAAGAAATTGCATATCAACTGCTTAGAATTACTAGCAGCTTCATTTGCAGTTTGTTGCTTCACCCAGAAGTCAACGAAATGCTGTGTGATGTTACGTATGGACAATGTGTAAGCAGTCACGTATGTCAACAAGCTGGGTGGACCCCATTCCAAAGGTCTTACAGATCTAGCGAAGGGTTTCTGGGGATACTGCTTGAACAAAGGAGTATCAGTTATAGCAGAACATATTCCTGGATTAAGCAATGGTGTAGCGGACTGATTCTCCAGGAATTTAAAGGATTCCAGCAACTGGAAACTGGACAGGGAAATATTCTTGACTATCCAATCCAAATGGGGCCCCTTCAGGACAGACCTGTTTGCAGACAGACTGAACACTCAGCTAAGGGAGTTCTTCAGCTGGAGACGGACCCTCAAACTCAAGTGGTAGATGCTTTCCTCCAAGACTGGAGGGGTTTAGCACCCTATGCTTTCCCGCAGTTTGCCATGCTACCTCGACTACTCCTTCATGCACGTCGTTACAAAGAGAGCCTAGTAGTGATAACTCCCCTTTGGAGATCACTAGCCTGGTTCCCAATCGTCCTGGAAATGAGCATAGACTTTCCAATCCTAATACCTTCATTCAGGGAAATACTCCTAGGTCCAGAGGGAGACTTCCACCCCCTTGTAGAGCAGGGACTACTGGTTCTGACGGCCTGGAAGATTTCAGGAGACAATGGCGAATCCCAGGGCTTTCGCCAGATGCTTTCCGACTCATATCTGAATTATGGGCAACAGGAACAATGAAAGCATATCGACTGGCTTGGAACAAATGGGTTCGCTGGTGTTTTCAACGAAGTTATGATCCTGTTTCAACCGATTTAGTGCATGTTGTGAACTACCTTTCAGAACTTTTCACATCAGGCCTAAGTTACAGAACTGTTAATGTTTATAGCTCAGCTATAGCTGCAGGACACTCTCTAGTAGACGGCATCTCTGTAGGACAGAACTTACTAACTAAGAAAATAATGAGAAGTCTGAGAGTACTAAACCCTCCAACTGCAAAATACACCTCCTTATGGGACGTTAGGGACGTCTTACGAACCCTAACCTCCTGGAGCGAAAATTCTCATCTTTCCCTAAAATGTATTTCTTATAAACTGACAGTATTATTATGTCTAGTATCGTTCAGAAGAACGTCAGACGTTAAAGCTCTGGACGTCTCCAGCAGGGCATTCCAAACAGAAGGAGTTTGCTTTTATCTCAAAAAGAGAACCAAAACTATGTCATCTTCTATCTTTTACCCTTTCTTTCCTCAGAACGAAAGACTCTGTGTTGTTAAATGCCTGAAAGAGTACGAAAGAAGAACTGAAAGTGTGAGAGGAAACGAGAGTCAATGAATAATTTCCCATAGACGGCCTCATAGGTGAGTCTCTTCACCCACGTTGACAAGATGGGTGAAAGAAGTTATGTATGAGAGTGGTGTGGATGTCTCTATTTTTGGGGCACACTCCCTTAGTGGCGCTTCGGCTTCCAAAGCCTTTATCCTTGGAGGGGGTCTGCAAGAGATCCTAAGGGCAGCAGACTGGCCGAATGAAACTATGTTTAAGAACTGTTATTTTAGATCAATCTCAAGTGCGATTGTTAACGTACTTAATGCATTTTGAACTTGCATAATGTTAGCCGCCGTGTAATGCCATAAAATTTAGATTTTTCACAGCCTGCTGGGCAGAAAATCTGGATTTTATTAAAGACACAGAGGCTAAGATTATTCACCCACATGTTATTGTAACCCACCCTGATGATGTTAAAGATATTACGTGAATCTATTCTTTTCTTTTAGAATAAGAAACTTGTTGTTCCTGGACCGTCTTCTGGAAAGTTGTTCTCGACTGAAGTTTAATCTCTTTTCCGTTGAATTATCTTGTTCGCAGTTACACAAAGAAGGAAGATGGCTGCTCATGGGGGGACTTTATACTATGTTAGAATGTTCATTGAAGTTCCATATTCTTCAATTGTTGCTGCTGTGAGCTGGCAATAAAGGAGATTTGCATAATCTTAGCCTCTGTGTCTTTAATAAAATCCAGATTTTCTGCCCAGCAGGCTGTGAAAAATCTAAATTATGCATTATCTTCCCAAGCTGTATACTGTCCTTGAGCGCTTTCACTTTGGGAAGAGGATGCAATGCAGAGGGGAAACTGTGGAGCAATATATAACTGAATTGTGGCGTTTAACTTCATCCTGTGGTTTTGCGGGTGCGAATGAGGAACGTCTAAGAGATCAGTTCATGATGGGTTGCATTTTGGAAAAGGCCAAAGAAACTACATGGCAAAAAGTTAATCCTTCTCTGCAGGAGGTGTAACTATGGCAAAAATGTATGAGCATTCAAAATGCATGAGTAGAAACCATTCGCAATGATTTGGCACGGTTAGGCAAAAGTGATGAGGCTGCTGTCAAACTTGTACATGATAAATTGAAGACAGGCAAAGCAATGCATGACAAGTTGAACAATGGTAAAGGGAGTCCGGGAAAGTGGGGAAATGCCAATTAAATCTGTCACAACTTTTTTAGAAAAATACTTCTATTGTGGCAATATTGGTCACATGGCAAATTATAAGGACTGTCCGGGATGGAAATCTGTTTGTAAGATCTGTGGTAGGAAAGGCCATTTTTCCAAGTGTTGCAGATCTTCACGTAATTCCAAGAATGTAAAGGAAGTGGATTGGGATCAGGATGAAAATTATGAGAATGATGATGTTAATAAAGTGGTAGTTTTACAAACAAATGACAGTCCGCTAGATTGTCCAATTGAATCTGTTCGTGTTAATGGAGAATAAGTCGAAATGTTATTCCATTCAGGGGCTAAGATTACTTTGATTCACAAAATCTTCTATGAACACAAATTGAAAGGGAAAGTCAAGTTTTTCAAACCTGACATTAGACCCAGAGGGTATGGTGGTGAACCCATCAAATTGTTGGGTCACTTTTGTGGAACAATAGAATCTAAAGAATGCTAAAGGGAGACTCACTCATAAGCTGGTATCACCAACGTGATCTTTATGTCTATATTGAGCCTAATGAGAGTCCTGCTGATAGAGTTAAGGATGTACCTATGGTTGAATGTGTCTCTGAGAATAGTAGTGGGTTACTCAATCAATTTCCGGGTCTTTTTAAAAAAAGAGTTAGGTTGTTTAAAAAATTATGTACGCCTAATAATGCTCAAAGAGAATGCACAACCAAAAATGACTAAAGTAAGAAATTTACCTTTCTCTGTCAAAGATAGCATGAAGTGTGAGTTGATAAAATTGATAGATGGGTGGTCGCTCTTCAGGAATTTGATTTTGATATGTCTTATGTGCCTGGAGAAATAACTTGCAAGCAGACAGTTTGTCACGTATGTGTCCTGTGCTGGAGGTAGAAGAAAATCTGATGGATGAGTGTTTTGGTGGGGAAGTGCTTGATGAAGAAATTAATCTATGCCTGATAATAGAAGGGGTTGTACAAGAAGAGGAGTGGAAAAGAGAACTACAAAAGGATGTTGGTTTGCAAAAAATAATAAACTTAGTGACTTAAGGATGGAACGTAAGAAACAAGGGTGATGATACTTCTGGATTTTGGGAAGTAAGAAGTCAATTATCGGTTGTGGATGACCTTTTATTAAGGGGAAGCAAATTGATACTGACGCTTAAGCGGAGGGAAAAATTAGTTGATTCTGCCTATGCTAGTCACATGGGCATTTCTAAACCTAAGTAACGATTTAGAGAGGACTATTGGTGGCCGGCAATGGATGTATTCATAGAAAGAAAAGTTGGAAATTGTATTGAGTGTAGGAGAAGTGATAAAGTGTTAAAATGCAGAACACAACCCATGGTGGGACGAGAACAAGCATCTGGTCCATGGGTGCAGGGCCGGACTGGCCGTGGCGGGCACCGGGCGTTTCCCCGGTGGGCCGCTAGGGTGGGGGCCGGTTTTGGGCCCCTGGGGGGCCGATTTTTTTACCGGGGGTCGGCAATATCGGCCCCCTGTAACAAAATCGGCCGAAATCGGCCCTCACAAACTGCTCGGCTGCACTCCCCTTCACCCCAGGGGGGGGGCGGCTGAGCAGTTTGCCAGGGCCGGTTTCAGTTCCCAGTCCGGCCCTGCATGGGTGGATATTGGTTTAGACATTCTGGAGCCTGTTAAAGTAAAGACTTGTGATAAGTATGCTCTGGTGTGATTAGACATGTATTCATGCTGGCCAGAAATGAAAGTGGTCAACTTGATAGAGTCGAAGGATGTCATGATGTTTTTAGAAGAGCTGTTTGAGAGAGGTTTTCCTTCTAACATTCTAACTGAAAATGATGCCCAACTCACCTTGTGTGTTGTAGAGGAGTTTTTAAGTGAAAGAGGTATCAAACATAAAAAAGCAGCTCTCTACCACCCAGAGACAAATGGTGTTGAACGCTTTATTAAAGTGTTGAAAGAAAGTCTGTAACAATCCTTGGTTTGTGGGGCTGGTTGGCATGAGAAAAAAAAATCTGAGAATCTCACCTGACACCTCATTCCATCATTGGGGTGTCACCATTTCACTTGTTCAGTGGTAGAGTTCCTAACAGTGAAATTGTTCCAGATTGGGTAAACAGGAAGCGGAACAAAGTCAATGATTATGCAGGAGATGCGGAAATTTGTCGGGAAAGGGAAAAATGTAAGAAATGGCGAGAAAAAGAATTATATCACAGGCGCAAAGTGGTTAAAAAAACTGTAGTAGGTATAGAGGATTGGATTAAGAAAAGATGGTGGTAAGTTTTCCAAGTTCAGTCGGACATACCAGGTTGTAAAAGTATTCAAGAACGCTGTAAAAACTTCTGATCACAAGATCTGGAACTTGAACAGAGTAGCCAATTGTACCCCTGTTGAAGCAATATGTTGTGCTCCTAGTAGGAAGGAGGATGCTATTCTCAGACCACAAAGTATGAAGAGAAGACCTATGTGTTTGCAAGATTATGAATGAAGTCATGTCATTGTTGTACGTCATGTAGTTTATACTAGTTTCATTACATTAAGTGGGGAAAGTATGTCGTATTCTGTATCTAGGTTTACTGTCACTATAAACAACTGTGGAGTTCTGTTTCCATGTGGTGATGATGTGGCCATTGCAAGAGCTACATCATCACTAAAATGTTATTGTGGGCAGTTAGGATGAAGACACAGCCCAGACCTGAAGTTGTTTAACTGTACATAAATAAAGATGTTATTTTCCTCATCTGATGCTGCCTAAGCTTAAGTATTACAACTTAACACGACCCATAGTGCATGTGCTGTCTAAGGCGAGACCTAAAAACGAATGGAGCAGAGGGTCAGGATGCCTGCTGCTCCTACATTTGAAATGATGCCTGGCAATTCTAACCTTTTGCTGACAAAGCACTTACTTGTATTAAAGTAGAGCTATTGTTGCACTTCTGTGGGTATTTTGCCCCTGACAAATACAATTATTACTATCCAAGCATATGAACTGCCTTAACATTTTAAAGGTTACTAAAAAAATATTAGTCAAAAAATGTCCTCCAGAACAACAGATTTCTTTCCCTACAAATCTTGGCAAAAACGAATACATATTTTGCCACTTTTAGATAAGTAGGCATTTCTTATTTTCTTAGTAATTTTGTCAACACGAAGCTGGAAACAAATAATTACAAATAATTTCTATGGAGGCAAATGTAAAATAAAGACCTTTTTGGTGGGAAGAAGGGAGGTTGCTGCCTTCATGAACAACTGCGGTTCTTTCTTTCAAGTGCATGAAACACTTATACTTCCAAAATGGCTATCTCGTCTAGTAGGTGCAGAATAATGTGCGCCTATGCATGCCTTTATCGTCCCTTTTCTATATCTATGCTTACTGTACTGTACAGTACAGCTGCAGCTCCATCCGAGTAATTTCCCACCCCAAGGCAGCAAACGAAACGGCGGCAGCAGAGGCTACATCCGGGTACTCGCTGGCTACAGGTTAGTGCACCGAGTGGGTCCATGCTGGTGCTTCAGCCCGCGAGACGCTCTTCCGTAGTCACTAGCAGAGGAATGAGCGGCGACAGGCAGGGAAAGGCCGCGACGAAAGGAAGGGGCGCATGAACGCTCAAATACTGCCTAGCGGGGCCTCGTCGCTCGTCCCCCGGGGGTGAGAAGACACGGGCGGAAATGACATTCCAGTCAGCGCCGAGAGGCCAACCGCCATTTTCGCAGGCAGAGGGGAAGCCATGCGCAAGACAGGGCGTAGGGAAGGAAGGGTGCTATTAGGCGGGGTAACTAGAGCCCTGAGCAGGCAGAGGAGCGGGGGACTTTACTGCTGGAGGGCGGGCAGCCGCTGCCTCGGCCGGGGGGTTGGGAGCTGTGCTCTCTGTCAACCAGTATGGAGGGAAGAGGTGCGGCCGCTGACTCACCGGGGAAGATGAAACGCTCTGCCTTCGGGTATGGAGGAGAAGCTGACGCCGAGGGGGAAATCTGCAGTTCAAGTTCAAGGGTTTCACGTAGCCTAGCAGGATTTGGTGAGGGCAGTTCTGAGGGGAATGGTTCGGCATGCTGTCTAGTACATTAAATGCTGCCTGCTTTTATAGTTTTCGCCATTCCTCCACGTTAGACTTTGGCATGTAGCCCTTTCAATTTTCTATAGAAAATGTTTCCTCTATCGTGGAAGTCTAAACCCTTGAAGCTATTCTTCTTTATCATGACATTGACAATAGCCCATCCTCAATGCATGGAAGAATGGTTGGCAGTCGAAATCGACCCGATATTTGAATGCATGGACATTTTGAAAAAGCATCGTAAAATAAACATCTCGTGCAGTCATTTTTTTGTATCCGATATTCCGTAAACTCACTCGACAATGGCTGTAGGCATACTAAAATTATATTTTTTGTTTCCATTCTCATATTTTCCTATTTTATGTTGCTATTGTCTCTCGCGCTAGAATAAGATTAACGCCTTTTTTTCTCTCTCCAAAAACGTACTCCGACCATGCTTCCGACTAGTGGTTGCTGATTCTGATTGGCAGAAACTGAGACGCTACCGGTGGCATTTACGGAAAATCATATCTTGTGAGCTTCCAGTTAACTAGAGACAAAAATCATTTTTTGTTGCCTTACATAGCAGGCCACGGCATTAAATGAGATCCCTGGTCTACGTCCATGCCAACTTCCGCGTACTTCAATTTTAACATACTGGCTTTGCACCATTAACTGTACTTGCTGATTTGCGACCTGATTCGAGTGAATTGCTAATTATGTTCTATTTCCCAGCATGCATCTTAACTGCGTTCTCCACAAGCTCTCGTGTCTGTCATGTTGCCAACTTTCCTGCCTCAACCATTCTTTCCGCCGCTCATTATTTTGTCTTCCATTCTGTTTTGCAATTTATGCACCACATTCCTCCAGATACCATATATGACGGTGGATTTCCCTTTTATCTCTAGTACTCTTATACTTTACAGTTTTGTTTAATTATTGGTCCGCTGCCCGTTACTCTACCTGCATCATGCCCTTACCTCCACCCCCATTATAGTACTCGTTGCCCCTGAACATTGCTCCGGTGGTCTGTTCCCCCTGTGTCAGCATGCCGCACCGCAAGGTAACGGTTTGGTTTTAAGGTAGCCCGAAAAAAGAGCGCCGCAGCATTCAGTCACTTATCCTATTTAGCAACCTCGGCTTTCTCTGAAACATGATTAGCGAAAGCCCCACCCACGCGATGAAAGCCGATAGGGTCCCTTCATATTCTTCTTTTTGCCGAGTGGTTGTTCGGACTGCCAATTTCGGAACGACGTCACTTCCTCCATCAGGTTTGCTGGAAGGGGAGACCTTGGCCTTGGGGGTTGGTATGCTGGAGGTGTGTCCCGGCCCTCTGAGCCGACTGCGCGCCTCTGCTTTGCCTGTAATAGGCAGTGTGCAGCAGTCACCGCAGCCTACTGATCGGAAACCAGGCGAAGTAGGTAAGATGCAGCAGACTATCGTAGTTTTTTTTAAACCTCCTTTAGCTTGTCAAGAACTATAAATCTCATTGGACGCATGTTACAAAACATAAATCTCTCTCTTTTAAAATGTAATCTCTGGGCCGTTCTTGACATAATTCTTTGTTTTCTCAGCAGGGATTCTACTCACGGAGGCAAGCGGGTTTATTTCAATCGTTGCAATCTTGTATTTGGCGTTTTTGAGGAAAACAGACTTGGTAAGAGCTCGAGTTGTAATTTCCAAACCATTGCCTAATATACTATACATTAAACTGTCGGTTTATTAGTTTCTTTTATGACTTTTCAACCGGGACAATATTATAGGTGAAAGCGCAATACATTCAGAGCAAGGTTGGAAAATGTACAAATAAATGCATTTGTATGACATATCTGTACAGTTGAATGAAAATATGATTGCCGGACAGACTTTAGTTAGAAAAACACTCTGACTACAAAAATACAAATTACCAACGTTTCAGTTAGTTGTGAATTTTTTTCCTCTCTTATTGTAAACATTAATTGCATTAATTTATTCTTTAGTACTTTAAAAAAAAAAAAAATCGTCCTTTTTACAATCCGCAAATCTTTCACTTTGTATCAAGTTTAGCGATTCAGTGACATTTTTCTGAGCCAAATAAGGTCCGCTGTTAAATTTTACACATTCTAGGCATATGATTTTAAAATTTAAGTTCCACCTATTTCATATAAACCACCCGTTATAGGGAATGCTTGAATTCTGGCAAAGGCTCAGTATTTTTGTTTACAGCCCTAACATCACGTGGGACTTGCTAGAGAACTTGGCAAGAGGCATAAAATTCGAACCTATCTGGTGCTGCCTCCTACTTGGTATCACAGGGATGCATTGGAGGCAGTTGTTTTCCATAGGCATCTGGGTAACCTATTAGGGTTAAACAGTTAATAGATATAGTTTCTTTTTCAGTAAACAGGATGTTGTCCTTTCACATCATAATGCTATATTTGTTCACAAGGTATTTGCATCAAGGGCTAGTGCAGTGGAGGTAGGACCATTCTACAAATTACTTCCTAAGCTAGGATCGTATTTATCACTGACATGATATGGCTGACCCTTAAAGGAAACTTATAGCAGAACTTTCCTGCCTTTTAATTTAGTTATAGAGTCTCATAAAATCGACTTGAGTAGATCTTGCCCTTTTAATATGAATCATATTAAGTTATAAGAAACTGTAATTGCCTTGGTGGTTTATGCTGGCTAGTGATTCGTGGAAGACAGAATGCTAGATAGACACATCACCATATAAGAACTCTTACTACTTGCTAAATTGTGTCCTCTTGCTTAGAAAACCTTAAAATGGTCCTGGTTTCCCTAGCTGCGGATGTGTATTCAACACCAGTACGTGCCACATTGTGTGCTTTCAGTCATGGCCTAATAGTGTGGTAGACTGGTATTTATACAAAAGTTTCAATGTAAACCAATCAGATAATCTCTGAGAACCATCTTAGTATCTATAGCTTTTATGCCAGCAGTGAGCGCATTGGAGAATCTTCCAGGTAAACCAGCATTAGCTGTAACGGATCAGTAATTTGAGAGATCTCACACACTGAGCAGCGATTAGGATAGAAGCTCCAGCTGGTCAAGGTGGTATAGAGGTTTCAACATCTTGGATATCTTTCACCACAGACTTCATCGCAGTGCTTAGTTTAAAGCAAAGGTCTGGTGGCTGATTAGCAACCGAGAGCCGTGAATGGACTGAGCTTAGTTATTGCTGCCATTGTCCTCTTCAGTATTAAAAATCTTTTGAGGTAAAACAAAGTAATCACTAAAATCATACATTTAATTTTTGGCTTCTAACACTGCGCTTCAATTACACCTGCATTCTCTGTTACTTTACCTACAATATCAACAACTTCGGCTGCCATCATTGATCGGGGACCCTTCACACCATGTCACGTCGACAGTTTTTGCAACAACCTTTTAATGCACATCTCCCCAGTTGCACTCATGGAGGACTGAAACATTCTGTCTGGAACAGGCACTACCACCACTGTAATAAAGATAAAGAAACAAGGACATTAATTAATACAAAAGGCTACACCAACTTGAGGGCAATGAAAACCTTGAGGAAGGTCATTGACCTGCTACCTTCTAAGGCCAGAAAGACCATAGTACATGCAGTAATCACTTCCCAATTGGACTATGGGAATGTATTATACCTTGGCGCATCCAAAAAAGGCCTATCCAAACTGCAGAGGGTACAAAATGCGGCTGCTCGCTTGGTTCTCAGCCTCCCAAGGACTGCGAACACGAAGAAGGCCCTGACAACCCTTCACTGGTTGCCAGTGGAAAAGAGTCATGTTCAAGGCAATGTGCTATTGCCACCGCATTCTATCTAATAAGGGTCCGAACTACCTTCAGCCACTATTGACTAATTACACCCCAGGGCGCAGTCTAAGATCCTCGGGGAAGGCACTGGTGACAGTGCCAAGAATATTCAGAGCACGAATGGGGGCCCGCTCTTTCAGGTACCTGGCAGCAAAAACTTGGAACACTATGCCAATTGACATAAGAACTGAACCAAGCGAAAGTATCTTTCGCAGACAATTGAAGACCTGGATGTTCACAAAAACTGTGTAAATACAGCTTGTCGGACCTGCAGGGGGCAGCAGTAGTCTCACTAGCTATGTCTCAGCGCGGGGACACACCGGGCGGTGTAACCATGCGCTCTACAAATGAATAAATAAATAAATAAATAACTCTTCCACAAGACTCATCCTTGGTAATTATACATCATCCCTAAACAACTAAGATGCGGAGTGCAGAAAGCATCATCTATTAGCCTCACAATATATATTATCTGTGTGTGTACTTTAGTCAGCTGAGCTACACTTTTGGTCTTACGCTTTATAGTTCTACAGACGACAATCCGTAGTTTTAGGGTGGGGGATGATTTAGTGATAATGAAGAACAACCTCTGGAGCTGCATGCAGTCTGTTGCCGGGTGGATGAAAGATCATGAACTTCATCTGAATGCCGGTAAAACAGAAGTGCTAGTAATCAACAAAACACAAGAAGTCTGGTCTTCTTCATGGTGGCCGTAGAATATTTGTCAACTGCCCACCCCAGCAGCAGAAGTTAGAAATCTCAGTTATGCTGGCAGGACATTTTTTTCAGTCTGCTCTGCTAAGTCTTATATCAACTTCTGTTTTCAAACTTATGGCAAGTTGATCACCTTAAATGTAGGAAATGACTGAAGATTTGAGTGTTCAGTAATTTCTGTATGGATGCACTCCGATCTTTAACAGTGTTGTTCCAATCTTTGGTCGATATGTGTTATCGCTGCCAGCACCAGGATACCTTTTGGCATCACATGCACAAAATGTCAAATATAAATAAATCTAGGAAAGGAGGAAATGTGAAGACCGTTTGAGAATGGACTGGCAGCCTTATGGAGACACAGATAGAGTTGACTCCCTGGGCTGCTCTCTCTCTCCTCCGATGTCCCTCACACATGCACACACACAAAAGATTGGGGAACAACTGACAGCGTACTTTATGGCAAGTATAGTAGTGCTCCCTGGGGACGGACAGCAAGACAGCTGGGTTAGAAACTGGGCAAAGAACATATCTTCAATGAAGCAAGTCAAGGAGACTCTCACCCAAAGACTGTTGGATGTGGACAGACATAAAAATACTGAAACACAGTGCCTAACTGATAATACTCGAGAACAGTTGGGATATCTCATGGCCTCTCAACGCCTAGACAGTCCCCCAGTTGGAAACCAAAAATTAACAAAGCTCTACATACTAATGATGGATACACTGACCAGCACTATACCGAAACATGTCCAGCTGATATCGCCAAAATGAATCTTCCTTTTTAAGTGCAGGAAATGTGCAGCGGAGGATTGAAAAGAAACTACTACTTTCACCCCAATCTGGACGTACTGGAATGCTATTTCAACAAATAAAATGTCAACCTAGGTCTTGGAGAATGTCAGCCCTCAGGTAAAACATACCATTAGGGTTTTGTTTTTGGAATTCCTATCGCTCGATGCTCAGAGCATATTGTTTAAGTCCAAGGACAACCAGTTTTCATTATGTCCACTGAACAACGTGACCCAACCCCCTGAAGCACAAACCTTTTGGCTGCCAGTAGTATCACAGTATGGATCTGAAAGAGGATTGTCTGCCGCAAAGGCATGAAGTGTGTCTATATTCTGAAATTGTTCACATTTTTATATATGATTGTTTATTGCAGACTTCTTTACTTCTAGGTGAGTGGTGCTGTCAGGAAACGCAGTGAGCTCTGCTTGCATTACGAACAGTGGCTCCCAGATAATTTCCTGATTATATGCAAATACTTGTAGCAGCATAAAGCAAGATTGGTGATTGTCTGCATTTTATTTTGAAAGCACAAGTAGATTTCAGAAGCGTCCCGTCCCTTGGATAAGTAGATATTGTATCAAATTCCACACCCCTGTATAGTTAATAAGAGTCGAGCGATGAAGATATCTTTGAAATGGTAGGATTCACGTCCTTGAGCCTTGGTTCATAAAAGATCACTCCTCAATCATGACAAGTTTATGCATTTTTAACTTGTAACGGTCTTCACTTGAGGATCGTCTACACAATAATACTTTGCAAAGGTTTGAACGGCTCTTCAGGTTGCTGCACTTCAAATTATTGGCAGAAGGACGTTCCTCATAAGAGCTGCTGTGGCCCTGGTAGAGTTGGCTTTAGAGCAACCTTTTAAAAATCTGTTCGTCTTTTGCTAATAGGTAATAATGTGTAAAACTTTACATCTAGCTGTGGATTTATTAGACAAAGCAAATTCGCTGCAAATACCCACATATAAACTTTTTCTTGGGCATGTTTTTTTGTTTGCCTGGTTAATACCTCGCTGTTACCTTAACATCTAAAGTATTTAAGGATATTACTGCTGTTATTTGTTGTAAGGAGAAACCAGTTGCAGGCTGTAAACTCCTGAATGAGTCCTCCGTTGATGAACTGTTGGTAGGACCTTTGATAGCTGCTGCCTAAACATCAACAAAAAATCCTTCCTGAACTGCTATTCCTTCTCCAGAGCTGGAAGAGCGTTAACCTACATGCTCACATTTGTAACAAGGTTTCCTTCAAAAGAAAAGCTTTTCGACTCTGCTGCCACCTCTTTAGTTCGGAAATTCATTGGGATAAAATTGGTGATTTATAGCACCGTATTCAGTATGCCTGTCCAGCCCCAGATCAAACTCCTTTTCCAAATGGGTGCCTTATCTTAGTCCACCTACAATTCGGATGTAAGCTGACATTGGTGACTGTTTGTTTTCTGTAGCTTTTGAAATCTAATATATTGTTTATAGTAGAAGTGATGTCAAAAAGGAAAGATCTTTCTTTAGTGTGAATCATGTTTAACTCGCCATTATGGTCATTGATTAAGGTACTCTCAGTAGATTTGGCTAGATTCCATTCCAGCTAGTAATATGACTTTTTGCTCCATGTGCCGCATGGTTGGAAATATGGGCAATGGGTCGCATAAGGCAGGACCCTTCTTAGCCTGCCTCATGAATAGGTTTGTCTAATAGGAGCAAAAATGGTGTTTATTGCAGAATCTTTGTTTTGGAGAAAAATCTTCATGTTATATATACATATACACGAATATGGTGTTGCCTGTTCTGAAATGCAAAATCCCCTTGGCATTTTAGAATGCTCCAGTAGGCTGCTTGAACGTGTAAATGGCAAGAAAGATGTGATCTGCAGGTTCTTCTGTATAACTATTTTCTTTACGTATATAACAATTAGTCAAAATGTTTTTTCCAATTAATTAGTGATTATTTCTGCTATATATCAGTTGTGTCTTTAACTAATAATTGGTAGGGTGGAAACAGCCCACCTGGGTTGGGTTGTTCTCTATAACCAGAGAAATGTGTCCAACAAAAATATTAGTGAGGAAAAAAAACACTAGAAGGGATGCTACTTCAGCTTCCATCCCCTGCAACGAAATGTGCCCAAATCAGTTTAATCGGCCGTGCCATGAAAAGGGCCGTTACTATTTTTTGCTGCCTTATATATGCATTTTGTTCATGTATGAGTTTTTCCAACTATGAAGAAAACATTAAATATCTAAAATAAATGCCTATGGTTTTAAAATATACTTCTATGGGTTTTACTACCTTAAAATATTTTTGTCTATAAAGAAAATTACTTTTTCGCTATAGTAAATAATTATATACGCAAGTTATAAAATTAGAGAGTAAACGTTCCTACTTAAACTTGTTGGGAGCCCAAGGTTAAATAAATATTGAAATAAATAAAAACAGATTGCACATGCTTTTTCAGAGCTGTGCTTCATTAAAAATTTAGCCTGTCCAGGATTGATGGGCCTCTAAGGTGAAAAGTCTCTTTTTGAGTACAACCTAACATATTGAGACTATGACAAATGTACAATCAAATGAATTCAGTTCTTCATTATTAAGAAACTTACAGATAAATCACTGGCACAGTTTTTAATGCTTGGTATTTACCATTTCGATTAGTGGGTCATTTGTTAATCTAGTGTAATAATTAACACCCTTTGGCTGTTTTTGATCTTCAGGATTGTAGTTTGTGATTCAGAATTGGTAAATTATCTATTTTTATACTAAGCGTTTCACTTTTTGTTGCTCATCAACGCTTTTATTTATTAGCAAGACTGTTTATCATTTGTTGTTTTAAGTGTTCAGACCATCGCCATATGAAAAGTATCAAATATGTTGTCTTTTGGAAAGTGGTGCAAAGGTCGAATTTTCTTTTGTCCACTGTCTAGACTGAGTTTTGTATGGGTCTGTGATGGATTCTTGAAGAAATGACTTTTTCACTCTGCGTCCTTTAGGATTCATGTAATTTTCTCTATATGTTCATTTCCCATTGATGGTATGGGCTGTAGGGAATGTTTGCAAACATTTTTGTTTTTTTGTACAGATCAGTCTGAAACTGTCATCCCACTCTTTTCCTTCTTTGAAGACCTCAAAATTGGGTCTGTAAAGGGTTTTTGATTTCCTTTGTTTGGAATCCTTGCTCTTAGTCTTAAAAGAAGAGGTCTTTATACTTGTAGATGGATCTTTGGCATTTACATGAAGGTCTGATTGAGAGAATGAAGCCATACGGTTGATCTGATTCTTGGTAAGACTTACTGGTTGGCCCAAGTGCAGATCCTCCTGGATTTGTGTGCTTTATGATTTTTTTCTTTTCTTTTCTACTGGTAATCTGTCGCAATGATCCTACCTATCAAATTGTAGTTTTTGGTGGTGGATTCCTTCTGTTTTAATTTTTCCATGCCCTTTTGTGAAACAGTGATATTGTTTTTAGCTCCTTTTCCCCCTAAAATGTGGAGACTGTTTTGGATACTTAGTGGATTGAGTTAAACATCCAACATAATGTCTACTTATTCAAAAGGTGGAAAAATAGCAATATTAGCCCCCTCGGGGTCCTTTGGTACCAAACATGTTGTAACATTCTAAATTACTTCCACATTTTTCTTTGACAAGTGTGAAAGCCTGATACGTGATTTCACAGAGCCCACATTTTTATTTCCTCAAGTAATTTTTCTTTTTGTCAATGATGGGTTTATTGGCTTCTCTTTGCTCATTGAAGTCAGCGGTTACTTCTCTCTATACTTTCATGCTTGTATTTGGATGATAAAAACCATATAGATTTAACTAATACATAATTAATACAGAGCATTATAAATCACAAATAGGATGGCTAAAATCGCCGCAATAATAGTCCAGAAAAATCTTTTTAAATTCAAACCTGATTTTGTTAAAACAGAATACATTAGACAACGGACCATTCCTATCTTTAATTGCAGTTTGAAGATCCCCAATGATAAGGGCAAGTTAACTCATCTGAAAGAATATGTAGAAAAACAATTGTATGGTGTGATTGTTAATACTTTATTGGTCTTAGCAATGGTACAAACAATATTTGTGTCTGTAAAAAAAAACTAAAAAAAAAACTTGCAGAACAATGTTGAATGCACGGTTGATTCAGCAAAAATAAAATCACAGGAACAGGGGGAAGCTCGATCAGAACCCAACCCTTAAGAAAACATAGAAGAAAATGTACGATTGCCAAGGCTAAATCGCTTCTGTAAAAATCTGTCCTGGGAGTTTGAAACCCGACCAAGCTAAATCTCTATGGTTAGTGCAGTTTTATTTTTTTTTTATTTTTTATTTAGCCATTAGTATGATACAATACAGAACATAAAATAAAGACAAAACAAAAAAAGCACTTTAACACATGCCTAGGATGATGCACATAGTTGATACGTAGGTTAGATAAGGCCGATAGCGAGAAGAGTGATCAGGGAGTTTAGGGAGGAAAAAGAGAATAGAGACAACAAAAATTGTGAAATGTCCTGATGCACAGAGTGGAATAACAAAACGGGACTATTCCCATCGAAGACTAGACCAGATCCTTTTGAATCTTAAGCAAGGGCCTCTAACCTCAGCTAAGGCTGATTCAGACTCGAACACCTGTCTGAGCAGTGCCCAGAACTCGTTAACTTTCGGGCTGGTAGGGTTTATCCAAACTCTAGCAATACATAAACGGGCACATACAATGATAATGGAGGCTAATGACCTCTCATAACTGATGGCCTCCTGTTGAAACCGAAGAAAAATTTCCTTATTTGTAAGTTAAAATTCACGGCCCAGATGCCCTGTGAGCGTTGAGAATACATCATTCCAGAATTACTTTAACAGCAAACAGTCTAAAAAAATGTGCTTTAAGTCTGCCGCAAATGACTTACATTTTGGGCAGTACGACTTAGCAGAAGATCGAGATGTTGCCCGCTTAAAGAAATGAGTTCAGGCATTGATTGTCCTATGTTGCTGCAATTTCAAACTGATTGAGGCTACTGCTTGATCTAGGGTATCAAGGCCTCCTGTATTTCTTCTGCTGTTATGTAATTTATAAGAAGCTGACTTAATTTTGCAGATATCTGCATGCTGTCGTCATGAGCTGATCAAATAAGTTTCGGATAAAATGTACGAATAGAAATTTTACAAGAATTCCCATATATACCAGACAATATTTCAGATGAATATGGTATATCTGACAGTTTCTGTCCGTGTAAGAAATAATCCCTTACTTGTAGATATTTTAAAAAATAACTGTGCGGGAGCCCAAACTCCTCGTTTAATGTAGAGAATGTAACGAAACCCCTGACTGTCGTACAATTGACCTAGTCTGTTGAAACCCATACGATTCCAGGCTCTTCCGACATAGTCCTGAAATATTTCAGGAAGTATTGGATTACCCCATAAAACGGTGAAATAATGCAACGAGGGCAGTGAGTATTACTTACAGATCCTGGTTATGTCCCTAACTGCCTTGAATCTAACCTGTTTGTAGTAATGGGATCTGAAGCCTTGTAGAGAATAAATCCTATCGATGGTCCAAAGCTAGCTGAAAAGGCAATGAGGATCAACCGTCTTCTAGCCGGTTTAGCAAGTTCTGAATTCGCCCGGCGAATGCAGCCCAGTCATACAGCTTAAAATCTGGGAGCTTAAAGCCCCCTTGTTTGTAAGACAGTTTAATAAAGCTGAGGGCCCTTCTGGCACGTCTATACCCCCAGATAAAGCTGACTATGGCGCTTTCCAGACACTTGAAAAAAGATCGTGGGACCCGAAGGGGAATTGAATGGAACAGATAAAAAAACTTGGTCAGAACATTCATTTTGATTACATTGCACCTACCTAGGATGCTGAGGGTGAGCCGGTGCCAGCCGCGTAACCGTAACTGATTTGAGAAGTGGCTCATAATTCATAGTAAATATATCCTCGACCTGACTACTAAGGCGGATACGTAAATATGTGGCAATATCTGTAACTTTGGCAAAATATCAGGTTGGTACTTAAGGATTGTCTGAGTTTTAGCCAAATTTAGCTTGTACCCTGAGAAGGAGCCGAACAGCTCTGCCTTTTCTGTAATACAGGTGGTGGGTGCAGTTTTCACATGGGGTCTCGGAGGGTTTTAATATTTTCTCTCCTCCCTCAAGGCTCTGTATGGTTTAAAAAAATAATACTCAAGTTTTGCTATAAATAGCTCAAGTCCCATTTTTTCCGATGTAATAGAGAGTAGATAAAAGAGGAAAGCTCCTACTAGAAGTTTGTAGGGGTAACTGCTCCTTTGTTGTAAATGGAAGATTGGATAAAGATATTCTAGCCCATTAAACTTACATTGTGGAAAGAGCAGTTCAACAATAGATTATATATTCACTTAATTTCCTACATTTAGATTATTAGCTGACCTAGAGATACTAGATAATCTCTGGTGTGACCATAAAATAATATCTTTTGACAGACATATCCCCAGTGGATACCTTGCATTGGAATTTGAAAGGAGATAAAGTACACTTTAGTGCAGCTAATAGTAGGGTGCATTGGAATGTCTCAAACAAAGAAAAATTAAAGGAAGGCCTAAAAATGCTTTAAAAGATATAACCGAGCAGGAACTCATTTCACTTTTCAAATTTGAGCAAGACGTGTTGAAATTTGAGGCAAAAAGCCCAGTGCTGCAAGTTTCCACTCGGGTAAATAAAAGACCCCTTGCTTAGGGCCATAGAGAATTTAGTCTGAACAAATTGATCAAAAAGTCGCAAAAGTGGCAATTCTTACATTTTTCTAAGGAGAAAAGGATTAATTTGTTAAGGCAGACAAGGTGGAAAGCCACAAAAAAACAAGAACTGGCTGATAAAACCTAGATATATCTCCAGGAGGCTGAATCCCATAAAGATTTTAGAAGCTTCTGGCGAATAATCACATTGACCAATGGAGAGCAACGTAATACCTAAAATTAGCTAGCACTATTACAAGTGAAGAGTGGTCTTCTTACATCCCAAAACTCTGACGCTAATTGTACAAATGTAAGTGATTTCATCCCATCTGTCTCTTTTCATACTGAGGGAGGAGATCTATATTGTCCCTTCAAGGCACAGAATAAGGATATTATTAATTGAGTTACAGCTTCTGGTGCCAGAGGCTTTGACCAAATTCCTATTACAACCATAAAGTTGGAAGAAGATCTATGGTCCGCTTTCTCCCCCCTCTATTCAAATATTGCTATTTAACCGGAGCAGTCCCCACTTTGTGGAATGGTGGTATTATTCTTTCATTAAACGAAACTGGAGAGCGCTGTGGGTGCAAGTTCTCCGTCAAAGACCCAGGTCTTGAGTTTCTTCTTGAAGTCCGACAGGGAGGGTGCTGTTCGAAGATGGAGGGGTGTGTCGTTCCAGGTCTTGGCGGTGGTGTAGGAGAAGGAGTATCCCCTGCTGCGACGAATGCGAGGGGTGTGCGCACAGGCTAGTGAGGATGAACACAGGTGTCTTGTGGGTAGGTGGAAGTTCAGTCGTTGGTTGATGTTGGCCGGTCCTTGATCATGCAGAGCTTTGTAGGCGTGCATGAGGATCTTGAACTGGCATCTCTTCTGGATGGGGAGCCAGTGGAGGTTTCTGAGGTGGGGGGGGTGATGGTCCATTTGGGGAGGTCTACAATGAGTCTGGCTGCAGCATTCTGTATGGCTTGGAGTCTTTTCAGGAGCTGGGTGGAGATGCTGGCATAGTGTGCGTTGCCATAGTCGAATCGGCTGGTGACGATGTCCTGAGTGACCAGCCTTTCTGGTGTTGACTGGGATCCTTCTGAAGATTCTGTGGAGCGTGCGAAGGGTGTGGGAGGAGGCGACTGCGTTGACTTGTTTCATGGTCGGTTCGCTGTCTAGAATGAGGCCTAGGTTGCGTGCATGGTCTGTAGGTGTGTGTGCTTCCGAGTTCTGCTGGCCACCAGCTGTGGTCCCATATGATTGTGTTCTTCCTGAAGATCAGTACTTCTGTCTTGTCAGAGTTGAGTTTGAGGCAGTAGTCTCTCATCCAGTTGGCTACGTTGGTCATGGCGTCGCAGAAGTTGATTCTGGTGGGGGAGTGGTCTTTGGTGCGGGAGAGGATGAGTTGTGTCATCTGCATAGGAAATTATGTTGAGGTCGTGGGATCTGACGATGTCTGCGAGGAGGGTCATTTAAGTGTTGAACAAGGTGGAACTGAGGAGGGGAGAACATGGCGGCCGTGAGCTGAGCGGTCGCTTGCCGCCGGTGCTCCGCTCTGCCCTATGACAAAGGATGTAGGTTTTTGACCGAATTAGTTAATTAAGCTTTACCCCCCCCCCGACTTACTCTGGGATGTGCGTCGGAGTGTCCGTAGACCTCCCGCGCTGGTTTCTGGCTGCCCTGGAATTGAGGAGGGGTCGGAAAGTTGCAGCTCGTGGTCTCCTCCGGGGCAGTCTCCTCCGAGGTGAATCCGGCGGAACCAGTGGCAGAGGCAGCACAAGGAGAGCGGCTGCTGCCGCTGCGAGTGCGCTGGAGAGCGGCGCCGGAGTTGAGGGGACGAGGAGAGAGACAGAGACAGGCTTGGGACCGGACGTGGTGAGAGGTAGATTTGCTCCAGTAGCCTCAAGTCAGAAGGCAAAGGAGCGTGAGGTTTCAGAAAGCCGGAAAAACGAAGACGGGGGTATACGGGAGGAACTCGGACCCGGTAAACTCCCCCCCCCCCCCCCCTTGTTGTCCTAGAACGAGGAGTCAGCCAAGGCAGATCGAAGAAGGGTTTACCTCTGTAATCAGCCTGGCAGAGCCTAGTGGACCCAAACAGGGGATTGACACAAAAACGGGGGAAATTACAAAAAATAAAACGGCAAAAAGAGTTGGGAAACGAGCCACAGCACTGGGGTCAACTGTGCTGGAGTCCAGAAAAGGGAGATCTAGGAACACTAAGCTATCTTCGGAGGGCGAAATTGACATAGACACAGACATAAATACAGATACACATCAGAATACTTTAGAAATAGGGCTTCAAAGTATCTCTGAAGGTAGTTTCTCTCCTTCTCGGAAAAATAAAGGCAAGAGCTCAAAAATCAGCAGAAAGAAGGGTCTCCCTATAGAGGCAAAAGTAAAAATCACTCCATCGTTAAGGTCCTATTTTAAGGCCCTCCCACATGTTTTGGATGTGGTAAAACAGGGAGAAGCTCTTAGGAAAGAATCTGGGCAGGTGGACGTAGCAAGACAGCCAATGGAGAAAATTGAGTCTGTAGATATTCCCTCCCCCACTCTCAGCCTCATTCCTCGATCTGTATCTACAATAGTTCCACTCTCACAGTCCTCCAAGCAATCTGTTATGCAATTTAAATCGCTGAGTAATCCAGAGACCCCAGAAGTGGGTATGGTTATGAACTCTGGGTTAATGAATGAACATATTGAAGGAGAAGAGCCAGCGGTGGAAAGTGTAGGAGCAGGAGTAAGGGGCAGTAAGAATGATAGCGCTAAGATCAGCACAGAAATAGGGAGGATCCCGGAGTCTCCAGAGAGGGAAGGTCCCTCTGTGACCTCTTTGGAAGCGTTATTTTCCATCATGTCTTTGGATATTAAAAAAGGATTTGCTATCTCGGAGTCAAATCAGGGAGAGATTAGACTTTTTTGTGAATCCCTTGAGAAAAAATTCGATCTCTTAGATTCTAGGACGGTGGTCCTAGAAAAATCAGTGGAGGGGCTTAAAGAAGATCTGGGAGCAGCGAAAGCTGATTTTGTAACACTTAAGAAAGAGGAGACCGTGCTCCGGGACAGATTGGAATCCTTGGAGAATAACTCCCGACGTAATAATTTACGCCTCCTGAATATACCAGAAGGAAAGGAGGGGGAGGATCTTAAAACCTTTGTAGTAACCCTCATAAAAGAATCGGTTCTGATTAATGATTCAGAAGAAGACTTGATGAGGGATATACAAAGGATCCATCGGGATCCCTTCAGGAGACACCCCAATCGAACAAAACCTAGAAAGATCTTAATCAATTTCCTGACTTTTTCATTGAAAGAGAGAATACTAACAGCTGCCCTTAAACAGAAATCATTGAAACCCAGAGACTTTGCCTTTGAGATCCGATCAGACCTTTCACGGGTCACTTTAGATCGACAATGGGAGCTGGGCAGAAAATGGAGGATTTTAGGAAATTGGGGGCCGTTGTCCAGTTGAAGTTTCCTGCACAATTGAAGGTTATGTTAAATAACAAAATGTATAATTTGAAAACAGTGCAGGAGGCAGAAGAACTTTTGGAAAACTTAAAATAGCTTCCAATAAGATTACCTTAAGCTAGATTATCATTTATATATGCAGATAGTTGATTGAGATCTGATAATTTTATGGGGACGGGAAGCACTCATTTATGAACTGATACATATCAGTTAAAATATGGCTCCAAGAAATTAGAGCCATAAATTAAATTAATTCAATTGCATGGGAGAAAAAGCATAATATAAAATATGAAGTAAGCCACTGGTAGCCTATACATTTTTGGGTATTAGTTAAAGATGGGGCAGAGTGGGGCACATCGGTAGGCAGAAACTGGATTTAGTCCAGGTAAATAGGGGTTGGGTTCTCCAGGGAGGGGCGGGATTCAGGGTAGAGATGGGGAATCATGGGTGGGGGAGCATAAGGGGAAAAAAAGGAAAAAATTGTCATTCGCCTTTTAACCTAGCACGTTTTTTTTGGTTCTTGTTTTTGGTCTGGTGTCGATACCCTGAAGGATGGTGTACATTCAGAAATCAGATTTTTAATCCACCATGAGACTGATACAATGTTTATCATGGAACGTTAATGGCCTCAGAATTAAAAGTAGGAGGGAAAAAATCTTTCAATATCTTAAGGACTCACCTGCACAGATAATTATTTTGCAGGAAACACACCTCCTGAGAGAAGAAATTAGTGGCATATGTGGGAAACTCACGTGGGTGGAACATTGTGTCAGTTCCTGTCAAAATGTTAATATTAGGGGTGTAGCGATTTTAGTTAAAAAACAAGCAAATGCTGGTCTCTTAAAGGTTATGACAGACCAAAGTGGTAGGTGGGTCATAGTTCAGTTATCCGTTAAAGGTTCACTCATAACAGTAGTAGGCTATTATGGCCCTAATCAGGATGACCCTTCGACATTAAAAAATATTTTTGCTAATCTTTTGGGGTTTCCTGATACAACTATTTTAGCTGGGGATTTCAATATAGTATTGAATCCGCAAATGGATAAATCCCCAAGCAGTAGGGCAAATGCCTTATCCAAATCTAGGTCATACCTAAAAATGATGATGAAGCAGAATGCCTTATCGGATATTTGGAGGGAAAGGTCAGGTGTTCAACTAGGTGTGTCTTTTTATAATAAAAAATACAGACACAAATCAAGGATTGACTATATCCTGATTAGTAATGATTTAAAGGGTAAAGTCAAAGATATAGGCTACTTGACCCCCCCACCTTTCAGACCATGCGGCGGTATGGATGGATCTAGATTTGTCAGAAGGTGGAGCTGAGGGATGATCCTTGGGGTACGCTGCATAAGATGTCCTTGGGCTCAGAGGTGAAGGGAAGCAGCCGGATGCTCTTTGTGCGTCCTGTGAGAAGAGGCGATCCACTTGAGGGCGTTTTGCTGAATGCCAATGTTGTAGAGTATGTTGATGAGGGTGTGGCGCGAAACGGTGTTGAAAGCAGCGGAGAGCTTGAGGAGGATCAGGGCCACAGTGTCTCTGGGGTTAAGGAGGGTTCTGATGTCCGTTGCAGTGATCAGGGCGGTCTCAGTACTGTGGTTGGCACGGAATCCTGATTGGGAGGCGTCAAGTAGGTGGTTTTGTTCCAGGAATTCGATAAGCTGTTTGTTGATGGCTTTCTCGAGTACTTTGCCGGGTAGAGGAGCCTGGAGATGGGTCAATAATTTTTTGAGTTAGCTAGGGTTGGTGGAGGGTTTCTTTAGAAGCGTTCTGAACTCTGCGTGTTTCCATCTGTCCGGGAAGGCTCCTGTGGTGACGTAGGTGTTGATGATGCTGGTAAGTTCCGTGCTGATAGGATCTAAGGTCGGTTCTGAGGTTGAAAAAACGGTGGGGTCAGGGTAGGTGGGTGCCCTGGAGTGAATGGATTGCCACAGTGAGCGGGGACCAATTGATGATCATTCGGCTGGTGTGTGCTGGTTGGTGGAGGCTGTTGAGGTTAAGAGCAGTGGGTTGTTGTAGATGGTGGCAATCTTGCCGTGAAGGTTATCCAACTGGGTGTTGCAGAGTTCTTTAGAGTGGTGGATTGTGTTCTCTGTGGCTGTTGGGTTGGAGAATTCCTTGACTATTTAGAAGAGTTCTTTCGTGTGGTTGACTGCTGTATCGATGTGGGTTGTGATGGCTGTTCCCTTGGCTTCCTTGATGCACCAGTGGTAGTTGCTGAGGGCTGCTTTGTGAGCGGCTCTGTCGGAGGGGTAGCTTGTGGCCCGCCACTGTTTCTCGAGTCTGGGACAGCCATCCCAATAAATACAGGGAAATAACGTTGCTTGACTCCATTGGGGAAAATATTCACCAAGAGCGTTTTGAATCCTCTTCAAAGCTGGGCGGAGGTTAACGATATCATACTTTGGGAGCAGGCTGGATTTAAACTGAATAGTTCTACCATCACATGCGTCTGTGTACATATAGGTACATACATAAAGGAGTTTACTTCATATTGCTATCAAAACTTTAAGAAATTTCATGAAAAAACTTGCATACTTCACCACAAGATAAATGTGCACATCCTACCATATAAATATTGCTTCTCCGTTGCACATATGGGTATTTATATAGAGTGGACTTCCAGCTAATAAAGCCTCACCAAGTGTCATGTGCATATATGTATGCATAATTTCATTAAAAAAATCCTCCTTTCAACCTTTGTCCTATTCCTCCTCTCTGACTCATCCCAAACATCCTTCTCAGTTTTCCCCCTTTTTAGCCACATCATCCAACCAACAGGCCCTCACTACCACTACTTACAAAAACAACTTGCTTCTTCCCCTTTCAAATCTATTCCTATACTTCTATCGCTACTCTAAATTCTACCAAGCACACAACCAATCAAAAGCACAAACCTAACACAGCTAAAACGCAAAGAAAAACAACACACCAATCTACTAACTATTAACCTCTAATGTTGGGTTTCGGAGTAGCATGCTACTCGAGCAAACCACTTGAACGCTTCGTCATGAGTAGTAAGCGTTATATAAATACAATTTACGATTACAGTTCTGCAGGTGATCTTGTATGTTGTCGTGATATGTGCCTATTTACGTGGGCTATATCGATTTTACCCCCAACCGCGTTTGGTCTATCCTGACCCTGGACAGACCTACCCTGTGGCGAAAGCTCAGAGATTTGAAAATGCTAGAGCTTCTACTTAGAATTATACTAGAACTTTATTCCTTTACTTTGTGTCATGTTCTACTCAAAGGTTATCGCGGATTCTCCCCAAAAATCTTAACGAATAATGGTCTAGAACAAGGATGCTTGTTCGCTCCCGTATTATTTTCACTTTGTGTTTATGATCTACCTGTTGCCTTGAATAAAACGGGAGGGGATGACCTGAAGTTAGGCCGTCTCAATCTATCCTCGCTTTTGTATGCCAACCATATTGTAATCTTGGACCTTACTCCTAAAGGTCTACAGAAAGGGTTGTATTGCCTGCAAAGTTATTCTGATGGGCATACCTGGACATTGGTAGGAGAGATCACTCCCACCAATGATGTCACACGATACCCTTACACTATGCAGTATAGAGTAGACCACCCTTACTCATTGAACATACTATACATCACCTTGAAAGGGGAAGAGTACACAACCCCAAGTGCATCATGTTTTTTTCTAAAACTATTTGTGGTACACCTATATTCAATGAGCACAAGATCAACGGTACTCTATTGATCTGACGTTATCAAACTACGCTCCCAACATAACGGAGGTCCTGAGAGGTGAACACTTTCTGGTTCTTTAAAACCGACTCCGATCACGTGACCGCTTCCATTAGCCACGTGACGGGAAGAGGATACGCCGTACTGGGAGACTGAGACACTACGCTCCCAACATGGCAGGGGTCCTGAGAGGTGAATACTTACCAGTTCTCTAAGACCGATTCCAATGGTCACATGACCACTTCCAATGGTCACGTGACAGGAAGAGGAGACTGCGTATAGGGAGACCGGGGCATTAGCCCAGCACCTTCACGGCATATGGAGAGACCGTGTCTGAACGGCGTCCTCACCTTGATGAAATAAGAGGGGTTGGTGTGGGTGTTCCGCACTCTTAGCAGTGTGTGGATAGAGATTCCAGTATATGGATAGGGGTTGTTGTGACATTCTATACTCAACAGGACTACGTTTGGCACACTCATTTTGATTACTGCTGAAACGCGGTAATACCCGGCAGTACCCACAGTTTTCCGATGGGTTGCAGCTCACACATTGAGCATGTGATGGAAGAGCCGCCCTCGCTCCCACGCCTTTTCGAGCTTCAACAACTGTGAAACTCGGTATGGTGATACAGTTCTACTTTTGTGATGATGTACCCGCTTTGGGTGACTGATTTGGTGGTTATCTCCTAGTAATGATTTTACAATACTAAAAACGATAATTATAAAGAATAATGATGAATTAAATCATGTGAAAGTTTAATTCCCGATACAGGGCAGACCAAGAAAAACGTATAGATTCAATTTCATTGGGTTTAGCTGTAAACTCGCTAACAAGCTCTCTAGTGGCACGGTCACATGTTTTTATATATACACATACATATCGCCTTTTTGCACAAATATTTTTTTCCCACTTGATTATATTTCCACCCACAGGTTTTTCTGAAGTGTGAGTACAGAGCCTGTGAAAAAACAGGGTTATTCCTCGAGCTACTGAAATAAAGGTAGGAAAGGAGGGTATTGTATAGGGGATCTTGCGGTCCTGACGAATGCCGGAAAAGACACTAAACCGCCAGAAACATGTCGACTTGCATGCAGAGAGGAGGGGTGAACGGTTTATAATCAACCCCATCGCCACCATCCTACACTTTGAGTATTAATCCTGGCCAGGGAATCCGGGACTAAAAAAGGGTAGTGGATATTCCTGAGCTAGTTTTAGAGTCTATTATCTGCACATATTATTTCCTTTGCTTGATCCCTACTCTTCTTTATGTTTGTATTGTTTTTCCCCCTCACTATTGCTCCACCCCAGGTGTTGGTCTGCGCAGGGGTGTTGTTTAGCAGCCCAATGATGAAGCATGCCTCAATTTTGTGGGTGAGGGCAGTTTTTCAAACATATTAACTTTGCCGCTAGACTCTTGGAGCGAGACAATGTTTACTCCTACTTATTTTTGTGTGTTGTTGGATTACTTGAAATTTAACATTAAAAAGAGTAAAGTAATCACTTTCAAACATGAGGGGCATAGAATGACCAGGGAATACAAATGATTTTTAGGAAGTGATGAATTGATAGTGGTGAATACATGAACCCAGTTTGAATTTTTTTTTCTCCACACTAACTTATCAGATAAGGAACATAAGTTGCATCTCTCGAGTAAAGCGGTGGCCCATGGGAAAGCACTTTTGTTATCTTATTGGGCTACAGTCCTAAGACATTTTAACAATTTACTCTCAGTATATAGTGCAAAGGTTCCCCTAACACTGCTATACGCTGTTGAAGTTATAGATAAATAAATTTAAACTTTATGCACAAAGGGGAGGGAAAAATAATTTGTAACTTAAATACATTAGCCCTGATTGAAGCAATACACCTGGAAATGAGCTTCTCAGGGTACATTTGTAAGGGGGAAGCTGCAGTTATGCGGTGGGGAGCTTCTGCACAGTAAGGAGAACACTTTTAGAGGTCTTTTATGTGGAGAAGGATTAGGTCAGAAGATGAATGATAATACTTTCCTTTAAGAATTTTAATCATGCACTTTAAATGGGAATGTCTCACTCTGAACGTAGTTTTTTTTTTTTTTTTTTTTTAAATATAGTATTAGGAGTAGTTCTATGAATTATGACACTTTAACTTGTATGGGAAAAAGATGGATGCCATAGTATCCTCATGTACTGTAGCACAATCTCATCACTGTTTAATTTGGAATTTAGAAAAGAGTGGCGACGTTTATTATTGTTCCGTATAAATATTTTTCTGCTGAAATTGTTTATATGTGCTTGGAGTGGTTTGATTCCTGAGGATAGACTTTGTGATCTTCGTAGGGACTCCACTCAAACTCATGAACACGTGTTATTTTTTTATTATTTGTGCACTTTAACAGTTGCCTTTTCTTGAAATCACTGTCTGTGAAATATGGAGCTTGCATGACAAAATGAGAGCTTCAATTATTGTTTAATTCTGTAAATGAAATGATCTGTGTTAAAATGTTAAAACATTTTTAAAGGTGTTTTTAAAAAAAAATTGTATCGGACATATTTTTTCATAATTTATACTGTGGCTCTCATTGTAGATCTAATTCTTAATAAAATTGAATTGAACTTGAGCTTTTCCCACCCCTTGTCCTGCCTAACTATTTTGGAAGGATTGTAAAATAACTTGAACCTGCCGCGTTCAAGACACTGTTTTAAAGTATTTAAGTCATGAAATCTTCATCACTACTTCTAATTGCAGTCAGAAATTATCATTCTATTAAGCTCTGTCTCGGGCTTAGACCAATTAAAAATCCAGAGGAGAAAAGAATAAAGTTTTAGAACATTTTTCATATAGTTTCAGCACAACTCTTCATGACCTAGAAGGGAGAGATGCAAGGTGGTAAGGTCTTAAAAACCTATTCTCTTCCTTTTGGAGAGTGGAGACCTCAATGTATCCCCACACCCTAGCCTCATAACTAGTCACAGACTGATATTTGGTTTTATAAATGTCAAGCATGGTGGTGGTGGTGGTGGCAAAGTCAAAAACTGACCCCAATGCTTTGGTGAAATGTCTCCAAATTGACAATCAATGGAATCGTTTATCAGTTCGATCGAAAGAAAATCCCAAATATGTAAAAGTTTGAATCTTTGTGGTTGTCTGTTCAGCATTTAATATGATCTTGATTTAATTTGCATAGGGCCTATCCCCACAATAAAGGTTTTGAACTTAAATCAAGTTGGTCCATAAAGGCTACAAAGTAATGTCATAATTTGTTCAGACCATTTGCTGAGTGTGCCATCAACAGTGTCATTCACATAAAGTAAGGCAGGAATTGGGCAGGACCCTACTTGTGGCATATACTGGCCCTGTGTGGTGGTGTTTTTTTTTTTTTAACTAATTGGTGTGTAAGATGAAAAGAAATGGGGCCAAAATGCTTCCCTTGTGAACCCCTCAATTTAAAACAAGACTGTGCATTCTCCACCCAACCCATACTGGACATTTGCCAAAAGACCTGAACGTAATTCTTAAAAAAAATAAGTGGCAGTCTTGACTCCGAGAGAAAGCATATTTGACCACAACTTTGATCAGTTTATTTGGTCAAATGCTGAACTTAAATCCTTGAGCACCTAACGTATAGCTTCTTGTTTGACAGTATTGTATTATTAATTAAAAGATGGAAGTTTGGGCACTGTTCTATAGTCCCTGCCCAGTTCTAAAACCATATTGAATATCGGAGATAATATTGTTCTCATTGGCCCAGTATACTAGTCTCCATAACAAGACTGCTACTTTCACAGCAGAGTCAGGAAGTAAAATGGGATGATAATGACTTTGGTCACCTTTGTTATCCTTCTTGAAAACTGTCCTGATGATTGATTGAGACCACAATAAGGGAAACGTAGAGCATGTGGCGTATATAAGATGTTAGAAATAATTCGAGCCATAAGACCATGTGCACCCAGTAAGGCCCTGGGGCCTTTCCCTTTGGATTACTGTTAATGGCAACAGATACCTCCTGCATGGTGAACACAATTGGTGGAGTATATACGGAGCCGTAACAGGATTCTGTGATGAACTCAATATGGGATACTAAATATATTTTTCTAAAATGGGCTACCTAATCCTAGGCCTGTACTGACTCCTCCAATCTAGGCGATGTATTTTTACTTAAAAAACTTCTTCTTTACCTTCCAAAAGGAAGCTCTATCCCTTGAGGTGCTTGCTTTGTGTAATTTATCCAAGACCTCTACGCTAAGAGCTGATTTCCTCAACAAAAGAGTTTGTTTCTTAAACTGCTCTACAAGCTCTTTCCTCAACCTTGTCACTGGCTGTATTTTTTTATTTTTTTTTAAAGCAAATAATATATTACAATGAGCCAGCGAGCAAGAAGGATCAAACAATTTCTTCGGTTTACGTTGATGATGAACTGTCAGCAAACTTCTGAATATAGCATACATTGAGACCAAAAAAACACTAATGGCATTTGGGTTAGCCTTGTTATCTGCACAAAATCTCTCCTTCATGTTACGCATCAGTAAATCTTCCAAAGTCCTTCGAGTTCAGTGATGCCCACTTTATCCTAAGACCGTTTTCTTTTATAGATTCTACTCTAGGATATGTGGGAACAGAATTAGCTTTACCCCTCTTGAGAGCAAATGAGATGAAATGTGAGTAAGGGTCATAAACTATTCTTTATTGTAGTAAAACCAATTACCACATTGTTAGACCCATAGTCAAGAATACAAAATCTGTAATGCTGCAGGACTCCTTTCCCTTTAATGTGGGAATGCATAAGGGGTCTCTTCAATTATGAGCTAATGTGTTTGTTATAATAAATATTGAAATTACATCATTGAGAGCCTCCCAGTGGATGTTGGGCTTCAAATGCAGTGTTTCGCGTTCCTCTTAGTTAAACACACGGCACATGACGTTTCTGTGGTTTTTACACAGTCTGCAATTAAAATCCCCTGCAATAATTGAATGGAGGGGGGATAATAATGTATGGAGTGTTTTGGATAGGATAATTATTTTTCAGACTTTAATATGTTCTCCTTGTTCAGCAGGTATTTAAGGCCAATCCTTAACCTAAGATTTTATTTTTTTCAAAATAGACTGTTCTCTTTGTTTAAGCTTACTCTTTAATAGTTAACATTTGTTTTTTTAATAGGGCAGTCTCTATTCTTATTGTTTAGAGCTTTACAAATCCTGCTGCCTGTTTTTTAGATCTCGCTGAGCCAGCGCGCATACGCTGCTCTGCGAGACATTTAGTAAGGGGCTTTGGAAAGTGCTACTTTTGCCGGCCACCAGCTTGCGGTTACGCGTGCGTTCGCGCAGCCGCCATTTGGCATTTGTCTCGCTCTCCCATGCCTCAACGCATGCCCCTCGCCCTCCCACACCACAGAGCGCGTCCAGCTCCTCCCGCTGGAACCATGTTAAAAGTAAAGCGCGGTTGTAGCAAAAGTAAAGAAATAGATGTTTTTTTCTATTTCTTTACTTTTGCTCAATCGCGGCACCCGCACTTTACTTTTAACATGGTTTAGGTAAAGCACCGGTGCCGCGATTGCTGCGCCGGTGCACTGCTTGCTCACCTATAATCAGCTTGTTATTGAAGTGGCATTTTTAGTTTTTATCATGACGCAGAGACTCGAACCGTATGGCGCAAGCTTTACAGCCATATAATCTTTCAGCATGCCATGCTCCGGCCAGATTTCGGTGGCACAACACGTTGAGAGCTCGGAGTAGTGTTCCGCCCCCTCGTGCACCACACTGCTCCCCAGCTGAGTGAAAACAACGCTCAGCTGTCGGCACTCTCCGGCCCCCCCTCCCTTCATGCTCGTCATTTATAAATAAGAAGTGTAAACGCGTTAGGTTTAACATGTTGTTCCTGCTTCTATTTCACATGCTGTATCTTTTATTGTGGCGGTCGTGCAGTTTGTTCTGCACGGCACGACTCACCTGCCTCCATTTTATTAAAAGAATAACTATACTTTAACTCTCAGCGCGGCTCCCGATTCACGAGAGCAGCGCTTTATCTTCTGTCGCTCAGCTGTTACTACCGTTCAGCTGTTACAAATGACAGTATTTATTTTAAGTTTTCATCTGCATGCTCACCACACTGCTCCGCTTTACGGCTGCATAATCTTTCAGAATGTCGTGCTCCGGGACAGACTTCGGTGCCACGACACAGCGAGAGCTCAAAACAGTCTTCTGCACCCTTACCCGGCGCACCACACTGCTCCCCTAGTAAGTGAAAACAATGCTTAGCCGTTAGTACTCTCCGGCGGATGCCGCACCCGAGCACAGCAGCCTATCAGGTACCTCTCCCCTTGTGGTATCCTTATCCCCCAGAAGTCTTCAAGCCATCTGCAATGTAGACTTTAATCCAGCCACCCGATAGAAAGTCTCTGTTGTTTCCCCAAATCCGTTCCTATTTTCCAACGCACTCAATCTGAAAATGTTGCAAGACTCTTGGGTAAGGCAAGTATCTTCACCTCTATTTTAACAACAAACACTACTTAAATGCCATGGCTTGTTTAAATATCTGTGTTCAGTCAGCACAGATGACAAAACGGTACACTATCTAGCGTATTTGTAGCTTTTGGTAACAGCTTTTTCCTTTAAGGTATGACTGGCGAATACCTCTAAAAAGCAATGAGCAAATAAACAGAAAAAAACTCTAACATGCGAGCCATAAGGTCGCTGAACGCAAAAATCATAGTTTAGGTGAAAACGACCATTCATCTAATAACACTCTATGAGCAACTAGCGCAGCAGAAAAACAAGGTGACATCGAATAAATGTCTTTCTGATGTTTATTTTTTCTACATAGGAGTTAATGTCTCAGAGTGTACTTATAGGACTTGGCGAAATGGTGGACATGGTATATAGAACTACATCTGTTGTTTTCTTGTGTCAAGCTCGTAAACTCTTTATTATTCTCGAGTAAAGCTTGTTTTTTTTCAGGCAGCATATAACTTTTGTCTCTCCTCCCTCATAACCTAATTCCCATTTTCTGGTTCTCCAACACTGCGAGGTCATACAAATGGCAATAGAGCTATGAAAATATGATCGCTCCACTGAAAACAAAAGTAAAAAACAATGTCTTTTTCAACACCAATAGCTCTAACTTTCACAAATATGAGACCGATTGCATTGCAAATGCTTGTGTTCTAAAAGCGACTGGCAACCCAGCTTGCCCCACCACTAATGTTTTCGTTCTGCAATGTGTCCCAAAAACCTATATTAAATGGCAGCATGCACATATTTTAAACAATAAAGGGGCATTTTGGAGAGCAGATGCAACCTCAGCTGCAAATTGTAACACAGGAAACCAGGTTAGAATCACAGCCTCTGCTAAACATCCTGTTATTGTGGCCAAATTACTTCCATTGGTGCCTAGGTTGTTATTTAAGTCTTGGCGTCACCCTAACATATGGTGATTTGGGGCAATTGACTTTGTTTAAGCCCCATTCACTGTCAGGACTTCAGGGACTGTTAATTTAAAAGATAAGATCTTTTCGCACAGAAAAAGCAAGCTCAGTTGGGCTCCCTTCCTCCCAGGGGTGCACACAGCTATGCTTTCTATTTGGTTTAAACTCCTACACTGCACTATAATATATTTTTAATTTTAATTTTTGTTTCACTTTTGTGTGCGCAGCTACTACTTTCCAGAACACAATTTTGTCTTCTCTCCCCATTATAATACAACTTTAGAAAAGTAATTTTTGATGTTATAATAAATGGTGCACACGTTCCTTTTATTTTAATTTACATGCAGGGAGTGCTCCAAAACTAAAATGCTATTTTGCTTCATTAGCAGTAACTCTATGCAGCGCCTCTAACGCTTCTTTCCTGCTTTTTTAAAACGGCTGAAACCAAACCTAAAGCTGTAGAGCACAGAGGGCTCAGAAAAATTGCCACCCAGAGGTCCGGAGGGAGTCTCTGGGGCTTAAAAGAATTTTTTTATATAAAAGGTGACAAAAATGTTTATACCACTTTTTTATTATAACATAACTTTTTAACATTCTGCACAACATTCCCAACGCTCTACAACACATTAAAAACGTTAACAAAGTCAATAGCTCTGTCTAAACACTTATAAGGCCCCAAAGGCGAGACCTATTGGCTATGCCAATGCTTGTTAAAAAATGTTTTACTGCTTATCCTTTCCAATGGTAGTTTTGAAACCAAGGAAGACATATTAAAAATATTTTTCAGGAGTAGATAACAACTAATGTACCAAAATAAAGCTTATTTGGCTTGAGTAAGAAAGTCTATTTTGTTTTAAAAAGTTAAGTTACCTTGTGTTGGAATAGTGAACTGCCATTGCTTTGGCTTCATAGTGTAGTGTGCTTTTGGTGGGAAAATCTCTGCTTTCAATTTGCAATCAGACTGCGATAGAGGGATTGTGTTTCACGTTTTTTTCACTTGGGCCTCCCCCACTGCGTTTACATCTCCGCGTGTTCCCATGTCATTTCTTCTCACATACATGCTTCCATGTGTCAGTGTCCCTCTGTGTCTGTCTAATGGGTTCTGCTCAGTCTCTTCCGCTCATTCACAGTAGCTGGGAACTTCAGTTCATTCCCATCTGTCTCAGTGCCTTTCCAAAGAGTGTACCCAGGTTTGTGTCTTCCATGTCCATTTCTCCCTAGTGTTCATGTCTCCTTATGTCGTTATCTGTTTTTTGTGTGCTATATCTTGTTTAGCAGAGTTTACCCATTTCTTTGTCTCCCATTTGTTAAAATGTATTCCATTTCTTCCTAGAGTCTTCCCAGATCTCTGTTTTTCCATAATATCCTCTTACATACCCCTATTTCAACGTCTCTCCATGTCCATATATCCGGTCTCCCTTTTGCCCCCATGGATTTGTGTCTTCACAGTGTTGCAGTGTTGGTGTGTGCCTCTTCAGAGCACCCTTTCCTCCTGATATATTCCTGTGCTTCTTTTCGTATGTCCTGCTGTTTGCATTTCCAGTGTCTGTTTCTGCTGGTACCTTTGTGTCTTTGTACCAGTGTGTCTCTATGGGTCACATGTGGGTGCTGTTGTCAGTGGGATGAGGTGCATTACAAATGAAATTGCAGTGTAGATAAAGTGTTGCAACATGCAGGACATATCTTCTTGATAAGGAGGCCAAGGTTTGTGTCATTCCTCTTTAAAAGGGATCCAAATCCAAGAGTCCATGTTTACCGCACTATCCCGTTTCCCTCAATGTCTTGGTTGAAGAGGATGTAGTGCTGGTTTGGGGGTCACTAGAAGGAGGCTGGGGTGGTTCCTCATGCGTTGCATATCCACAAGCTTGTGGATGATGGTGCAGGACTAGGGATTGCAATCTTCCGTGTTCCAAGTAGTCCAAACAGTTGCCACATACTGTTGCCCTTAGCTCGTATGAAGCTTTTGCTGATACGGCCGTTCATTAACTTTAGGTGGGGGATTACGCTATTTATATTGTAGAAAATGTAAAGCAGGTATTTCAGCACGTACAATGAATATGCATTATCTGTGTTAACAATGTTGAGTGCAACATGAAGATATAAACAAAATTAATATCACCATACCTACATGAATGGGTGTTAGGAGTCAATTTTAGTTTAAATTAAGGATGAATTGGTTTGAAATTCAGTAATACATTCACAACTTAAGGTCTTTTTCCTTTTTTTTCCCCTTTTATTCTGAAATACCAGTGTATGACATTATAGTGAAGTATGGATAAAATAACTGGTAAGCTTAAACCACTTTTCCACAATGAAAAAACAAAGTTTGACTAAATGGCAAACCTCGGTGAATTTCAAATTATTTGAAGTACATAATCATTGGTGACCAGAGTGCCCTAGTATAACTTCAGATCTGCCTAAGGCAGATGTGTTGCAAGGAATATGTTGACACACCTCTGTAGATCTTAGATTTCCTTAATTTGCTGTAAAGGTTGGTATGGGGGATCCTTACCGGTTGCGTTACCAATTGTTGGGAAGGGCCTTTGATTAAGATAAGGCTGCACTTTTGATTTCAGGACTTTCCAACAGCCATTGGGATGATTCCCCCTGACCACAGTGGTTAAGAGCAGCCTCTGCAGGGATTAATATCACTGAACACTGTAGAAGCAAAATTACGTATCCTATATCAAGCCACTGCAGTGCCTGATTGAGGCCCATACTCAAAATGAAATCTGGTCCATAGTCACTCAATAAATGCCCCTTATTTCGTTCCGTCACTTCTTTTCCACCTTCTTTGTTCTCTTGTATTTTGTTGGTATAAATAAAGCATATTTCATACTCCTTGCGATGCCTAAAAAGGTTTGCGGATTGTTGAGTAACTTGCTATATAACACTACGATTTTTATTGTATTCCTGAGTGTCCTATGAAATTGTGGTTGGAAGGATGTTTGTAATTTGTATGATGTGCGTGATCTTTGGAGGCAGAGTAGAAGTGTTCTGTCTGGCTTCACAGTACATAATAATGGATATTGTGGGGAGTGAGTGTAAGAATAGAAGAGGTGCACATGCGTTCATACTTGGCTTACAGATTTTTATAAATAAGGCTTGATGTTGATCATGTCTATAGTGACAGCGCAAGCGCTACCATAGGTGCTGCAGTAGCAACTTTTTGGATTCCTCCCATATGGGAAGGAGGGAGGACAGAAGAATTGTCACTGCATCTAATATAGAGGATCTACATTCCAACACCCAGGCAGTGTCGAGACAGCCTAAGAGGATCTCACAGGCATCTCAGTTGAGGAGATTCACCAACCGCTCAGTAAAAGGACTATATTATGTCAACCAAGGCAGTGGATGCACAGCCCACAGATCTTATAGTGAAGAGTCCAAGGGGTCCATCCAGAACGTGGTAGAAGCAGCCCATCACTATTTCTGATTCTTGAGAATCCTCTAAAAGGAATCTGGATTAATCAGAGAGGGAGGTATATTAGAAGAAATTTTCAGGAAGGGTAGGGGCACAAAGGGCAGGGTTTCTGGACAGATACCATTTCCAGATGCCAAAAGGCTAAAATTGACAGGAATATGCCCTTATCCTCCATACTTTACCTGGATGCTCTGGGAGGGTTGGTTAAGAAGGTGTGCTCTGTGTTAACCACTGAAAAGAGGTGGGCAGGCCCCTATAAGTAGTGACACTGATGCAAGACTTAACACTTTCGAGGGGGGGAGGGGGGGGTTTAAGTCCTATATGCTAGGAGGGAGGAGAATTCAAAGGCCTGTAACTGACTGGAACCTGAAAAGCAAAAGAAAGATCCTGTAAATATTCTAGCTAACAAGTAAATGCCCTGACACCCACAGTAGTAAATATTATGAGTGAGACTTCACTTCTACTTTACTTATAACCACTTTTAATCACCCAATGCAACAGTGAGTAGTTGGAGCAGGAAGGAGTGTACTATGGGCGCAGTTAGTACTTTGCTATTTGTTAGTTTTCATTCCACTGATACAATCTCGGTTGAAGAAAATTGAAAGACTACATTTATATGGCGTCTTCCTTTATTACTATCAAAATGTTTGACATACCAGGTATCTTGATTAGAACCTCTCTTTCTGGTGCCTTGTATTCCCCCTTTAAATGCAAGTGATCTACCATGTGCTGTTCCTTTTCTCGTTTTACTGAATATTATTCAAAGTTACCAAGGTTAAAATATGTAGAATGTGATTCTGATTTTGAAACTGAGGAGGATGTTGTCCATTCCATTGAATCCAATTTTTTGCATTTTGAGAGACTCCAGGGACGTTAAATTTCAACTTCTTTCGTAAAACAGTTTTTACCAATGTAGCATACACTACAAATCAATCCTAGATGTGGCTGAATATGGGAGAGCCTAACCATCGGAATGCTCTATTGGTCTAGATAAAACTGCATTTAAGTTTAGACTCGTTGATCTAAGTTATAGAACCCAGAATTCGTTAAAAAAAAAAAAATGTATTTTATTCATTCCATAAGCCCCACGTATTCAGTTGCATGCCTATATAAGAGACAAAATGGAGTTCTGAAGGCAAATACTTATCAGAATAGAGACTTATCTCTGTAATCTGCAAACACTGCGTTCCTTTATGTCAAAATCTGTAAGGTGGATACATGTGCGAATACCCACGCACCTTCCTCCCCCTAACCCCCCCCTAAAACATGCAAAAATCTCAATGGTTTGCTAGCCGAATTAACACATGCATCTTTGAATTGGTTGCATGGAATAAACCCTCCAAAGTAGAACATTAGGGGTGGTTAAACACCCTATGCTGGGCTAATTAAATTTCTTTGTTCTGATAGTGTAGGTGCACTCAAAGGATTTTGGGCTCTGCTGTTTGAGAATATTGTATAACTGAAAAGAGAACAGAAATATGTTGCCTCCTTTACCAAGTCATGTTAGACAATGATGCTAGAGAATAGAATCCTCCTTAACTGAAGATTGGAATCTGATATGTGGAAGAAAACGTCATTGAAATCAACTGAACTCTACATCTCAAACAGATCCACTTGTAAACTGTTGAATTATCTTCTCTCAATCGGTGAATAGAATTAGCATAGTTTCAAACAGAGGGAAAGGTAAACCTTAAACTAGAAAATAGAGGCAGGCTAGTTAATTTCTTGATTTCCTTGGAAATAAAATACATTTGCTCTGTTATTGAATTTATTTAATGTTAACATTTTCCCCCGAGTTTGTCAGAGATGCTAGAATCCATTTCTATACATGTTTGTTTTTTATTTTTATAGTGATTGATGTCCTGAAGAACCTCTAGATGTGGAAGAACATTTACTGCTGTTTGCATTTAATAGAAATAGTAAAAAGTTAATTTTGGTACTATAAAATCTAATTTAGCTGAAAATGCCCTCTAATTCACCCACTCCCTTCGAAAAGTGAAGTCAAAGCAGAAGTAGTGTACATAGGCATCCCCTCTAGATTGAATGTTGCCAGTCCTCCTATACAAAATCAAAGGCCTCCACACTCTCGGACTGTACTACAATATTTGTTGGGGGGAATGTCCTCTTCATATCTTGGAAAACCTGTGCCATCCTGTCAATGCTTTTTTTAAATTCTGGTTAGCCCAGTGAACCATGCAATCACAAAAGTCTAGTGGAGGTGCTCTATCTTCACTGTTGTCATCAGAGAATCTGAATTCATTGCAGGAAAAAAGTCCTTACAAGAAACAAAGAGATCAGACTAGTTCTAAGAATCATAGAATCATGCCTTGCTCATTCGGAAAGGATAGCATTGGTCATAAAGCCATAGATTTTGGAAAATGTAGAGCCTAGCGCCGAGGAGCTACAAAAATAGTTGCCGTTTATTTCTGCCCCAGAAGGAGCAAGCCCTTTATTTCTTTTCTTTAGATCCTAATTTAAACAGTTTAATTTGCTTGCTGGTTATTTGTCTCAAAAGTGTAGCACTGATTGGACATTAAAGTTATTCAGTGTTTTATGTCTGGCATTGGTATGTATGTATGTATATATATATATATATATATATATATATATATATATATATATATATATATTCCAGCCCTCTTTATCAGTTTTTTGTTATTCACATTGTTTTGCTCTGCCTAATCCAGCATGGGGCAGTGAGTTGGTCATTCTACTTCAGTCATAGGCTAGCTTTACTGTGAGTGACGGCATTCTTCTCTTTCACAACTAGCCCATCTCACACATAATAGTTCCCTTCAGTACCAGGCACTCCTATGGCAAGGTGTGTATTTTGAGCCCAAAAATATTTTTGCTCTAGTTTTTTTTTTTTTGTGTGCATACTTATTAATGCATTTTTTTATATATATATATATATATATATATATATATATATATATATATATATATATAACAAAAACCATGACAAAACAAGATTGGCAAAGACTAACGCTGGGAATCAATGCAGACCTATGGCTTAGTCAGTTGTTGTTTAATTTATCATTAAGGCTGGGTTTCTAACCACTACCACCTCATGAAAGTAAGGCTTTGCAGCTTGCCCTCACTACATGCTAAAAGTAGAAAAAGCCATGAGCCCAAAGGTAGTAACTTGGTTATCCAGGTGCAGGACTCGGATTTTATCTTTGCCTTCTTGCATCGGTGAGATAAAATCTGGTGGGGTGAAAGCCCTGCTGCTTCCCCTTCTCCCATGTGAGCAACACCATCATCCCACCTACTAACCTCCCACATTAAGGTGCAAATGGCTTTTAGTTTGTGAGTGGACGATGGCCTGCTTGGGCAGGACTCTGATATGCACCAAGCCAGGAACGGACTGTGGAGGAGAGTCAAAGATCGAGTGTTGTGCGGATGGCTGGAAGCGATGCAGAGTAATAGCTGCCTGCAGTTACTAGCAGAACCCACTGCTAGCAGCGCCCAAAGGTCACAGAGAATGGCATGCAGGGTTTCCGAGAGTACCTAGAGAGCCGGAGACTGGTTGTGCAGCAAATAACAATCTGGGGTTACGTGTGGTTCAAAGGACTCTGCCAAATTCCTCTTAGCTACATCGCCCCAAATACTCACCCCAGATACGGCCCTGAAAATAATGTCGGCAAGCCACAGGAGCGATAACTTAGTGTCTAATGTGGAGGCCCACCTCCCTTCATCTCCACCGTTTTCATGACCGGTAGGCTGTGCCCCCTTCTTCTGTAATTGGGCCAGGCACCGTCTCACTCACTACCGTGCTCTGCTCCTGTGGAGTTCAGGATACAATACAGTCCGCAACCAGAGTTAGAGTGCTGTGGGAGACCCATGGCCTTAGATCAGAAGTCTCCAACTTTTTCTGCAATAAGAGCTTTTTATGTTCAATGAAAATCCGCCTGAGCTACAGATATTATTAGAGATGTAATAGTAATCACCTCAGACAAGATTACATTAGTGGGTGCCATATTCAAGATTACCAGTAGTGATGATCACGCACAGCTACTAATCGGAAAGTAAAAAAATGCTTTGTCACTCTGGAATTCCCTTGCATGGGTAGTAAATGAACAAAACCACTGAAATTCACCAGTTATAGTTATCTTAAGTAACTGTAACTAGTGCCCTAAAATAACTATAACTTGCACCTTTGCAAGCTTTGCTAATTATCTCGCATATTAATCTCTCATGCATGTTCTAAGACCTCATTGATAACACTGATATCATTGATAACACTGCATGGCAGGGGCGAGAGTTAAAGTTACTTGAGATAACTTCAACTGGTCCATTTCAATGGTCTTGTTCATTTAAATTTCACCTCATTATAACATCCCTTTAACCTTTGTTTCTTTCAGTATGTGTATATAACTATTTGTTGAATGCTTTTGTATTTTTATAAGTGCTTTGCTCAAAGGATTATTTTTCTCGTATTTACAACATTTTAGGGATACGTGAGTTAATGGGCTGTTGAAAAATTCAATGTAACTGTTTTAAAATGTGACGTAATCAAATTTTTGTGTCTCATATCTTCTTTTGAAAACACTTTTTTATTTCGTTGTAGGGTGCTGAAGGCAAGGAACTGGCTTTGATCTATATGTGGTATTTGTGAAGAATGTATGAAGAATTAATCACAAGCTGTTGATTTCCTACCTTCAGATGAGGCGTCTAATTGGGAACAACCAGCTCAATTCTGTGTTAAAATCGAAGAGCATTTTTTGTTGAAATGTGAACTTAAAACACTTTCCCAGAATGATGCACCAACCTATACTTTTTGTAATTTGTCATTTTCACAACCTATACTTTTTGTAATTTGTCATTTTCACAGTATGCTTTTGAAGTACTTGTGTCAGACAAAGTTGGCCAAACTATTTCCTTCACAGTAGTTTTGTGCAGATATACGTTATTACACGTTAAATCAGAGGTACCGTTTAAGCACCCGTTAAGTAAGATGTTTTTATTAGGGTAATAACTTTAACCTTTTTGATTTACCAACACGAAGGCATTTGGCTTGCCACAATTAAGGAAACTGTAACCCGCCTTATTTTAAAATAGCCAACAATCTGTGTTTAATGTTTCTAGAAAATACTTAACAGTGTGTTCACTGATGTTTTGGTTAGTCTTGCTGAAAGCATGTTCTTCTGTTGTGTGATAGCAGTCTAATAAAATTTTCCGTAAAATAGTTATGCCTCTATTTAAGTATGCAGTTTAGCAAAAAAGTTTAACTTAAGTTTGCCTAGCAGAACCTAGACTATTCACTCTCTGCTGACTGTTCAGATGACTCTGCAAATCTTTCAAAATGTTTGCAAAAGACCTTACATTTTACGAGGGTCACTTTATTTTAAGTTAAGTCACAACGAAACAATGTTCTTTGTATTTTTGTTTTTATACAGGATTTTCTACTATTGTTTCTACAGCAGTAGCCTTAAAAAAACAACTCCTCGTGTTCAAGCTATGATGAAAGATATTTGTACTGTGGGATGAGGTAGTAGGTTGTATAGTTTTAGGGTCATACCCACCGCTGGGAGATAACTATACAACCTACTGTCTTTCTCAAAGTGGCAGAAAGTCGACAACAAAAGTCCAGTGGAGCCAGGTTACAGTGTTTTAAAGTCTTTTTAACACAGTCAAGGTAAATGTCAAGGTAGATCAGTGTGGCTAAGTGAATTTTTGTAATAGTTATTTTATTGTACACGGTTTGACACCAGGTGGTGTAAGTGCTTGTGCTATGAATAAGTCATGAAAAAATACACCTTGAAAATTAGAATTTGCATATACCATTTGCTCTAGCAGAGTGAGGTAGTAGATTGTATAGTTGTGAGGTAGTGATTTTACCTTGTTCTGGAGATAACTATACAATCTATTGCCTTCCCTGTAGAGTAGACCATCTTCAGCTTTATAGATGAACATCCCTATCCTACAGACTATTACAGTTCTCAGTTTCTTTAGTTACGGGTAATTGTTGCAGTTTTTAAAAATTGATTACCAATCAAGAAAAAGCAAAGTGTGACAACGACTGTCTTGTTTTGAGTTCTCGCTCGTCTACCAATGGTAAGAAATCTCTAAAATTGCTATTTGAACTGGCTTCTCAAGTTCAGGTCACCTTGTTTATATTCCCGAATAGCTATAGGACTCATGTTGATGGTTTACCAGAATACTGATGGAAGACCTTGTTTGGTAGTAGTTTTTTAAACTTGGAATTCTGTTTTTGTGTTGAAGTTTTCCATCTTCTGCATTCTACACTTTGAAAGTTTTGTATCTACCTGTTTGGTTGTATTGCAATTATTTGGAAAAAAAAATGTTAATTTTATGTCCTTGTTCAGCACCCGTTTCGGAGAAGTGATGAAGACACAGTGGGCTCCTAGGAAGAGGTAGTAGGTTGCATAGTTTTGGGGCAGGGATTTTGCCCATTAGGAGGTAACTATACAACCTGCTGCCTTTCCTATGGCTTTATTATGGCAGCCATTTATCTTTAAAAATTACTGGAGGAAACTTGTATGTTAATGTTTGTATAGAATAACCGAAGTTTGTATTATCCAGTTCATTTACAAAATGAATTGGTCTTTGAAATGTTACATTAATATGTGGAGGCTGTCACATGTTCATATGACTGAAGTGTGAAACGTGTCTTCACTTCTGAGATGAGCTGGGCAACTAACCAATGTCAAAAAGCAGACCTTTCTAAAAATTGTATTGAACTGTCAAAATACAGTTCAAGTTACACAAATGATATCTTTTTGTTTAATGTAAATAATAAAAAGATTTGAATACAAAAATGTAACATAAATTAGATATTACTCACAGTATATGTGGAAACCCTTCATTTGTTCAAATTCAACTCGGTTTGTGTTTTGACTTCTCTGACAGATGGAATTGTGTTGCCATTTCTTCCATTGTTCTAATTTTTTTTGGCCCATTAAATTGTTGCTAAGCTAAAATAAAAATGTTGTACATTTGACTGGCTTTAGAGTGTGTAGTAGTGTTTTCCTGCTAAAAGTCTGGTCCCACGTTGTCAAAGTAAGTTAATGCAACCACATGCATGTAAAAGATGTTTGAGCCACGTAACCAGTACATTTTTTGGTTGCATACAATATTTCCTTTGGATCTGTGCCTTTTTATACACTGGTGTTTAGGAATGTCCAGTATATGTCCTTGAGCGGCCAGATCTGTGCAGATTTTAAGGATAGCCACATGAGATAAATATACAACTAATCAAAATGTTGATCCATTCATAAAATTCAGCAACATAGATCCGAAGTGCCACGAGTCCAGAACACTCCATATGTTTCTAAAAAGATCCTTTATTTCATTTCGCAACAGGATGAAAGATAGTCAACGTGTTTCATCCCAATAAGCAGATGGGACTTCTTCAAGGCTAAATGAAACTCTTCAAAACCCACCACTTCTCATGTCCTCAAATGCGCTGAATTGCATTTTACAAATAAAAAGGTCCCTGTCTCATTTTTGGACAACCAGTGCCTACATTTCATGAAAGGTTGATACATCCGTACCTTTTGATAATAACATCCAACATGAGCCCTCAAGAAGGGCTCCAGTGAAGATCCATAAAGGCGTTTCCCAAGTAATAGCTGCATTTTTCATTCCTTATGTTTGGAGGCCTCAAAAGCTTACAATCGCTGCAGAGTGGCAGTTCAATAGCACCAACTTCTGTAAAAGGACATCTCCCACTGAATGGTGCATCAACACTGTACCTTATGAAACCATAAACTAAAAAACCCATTGGGGGAACAACCTGTGAGCGCTGTCAGGCCTGAGGTTTCAGGTGTTGCCTGGAAGGGGTTCGAATGATTGCACTTAGATTGTGCATATGCAATGAATTAGTCCATATACCAAGGAAGCACAAACTGCCAAAATATTGTTATGCGGCTTGTCTGTGAGTGGACATCTATTATTTTGTAAGCGGATTCTGGTTTCCACTCGTTTTACTGGAAGGTTCTGAATATGCAATTATCAGTTCTGTGATCACTGGGTAGTATTGTGACCGTTGGGTGTCAGGGCCACCCCTGAGTAACAGGCATGCAAACACACAGCAGGCTACTAGCTTTAAATGGGTCTATCCTTGAATTCTGGATCATACGTGTGTTGCTTCAGATTTGCCTTTCAACTGTAGCAATTTGAAATCTGTGTTGCAAACATACATTTTTTGAAAGGTTAATTAAGGGGTGTTCTGGGTGGGTTGCCAGTTGGTGATATACACTTTGTTGTTAGACACTCAATTGCTCCTAGGGACAGCTGCTGATTACATGCAACACTCTTGGAGGAGCGTTAGGTTTCTGATCTCAGTTAGAAATACAATACATTTGTGGCAGCTCAGGGTACTCTGCTTGCGCTCTTTTTAAGCTCAGGTAAAATAGCTTCATGCTATTTGGCCAGCTGGTTGGGATGATTACTAATGGCTATATAAGGAGAAGTAATGTGAGCTCGTATTTGTCCATTTTTAGCATAGTCCCGACTATGCTCAAGAAAATGCACAGTTTGCCAACAGGGCATGAAAGGTGAGAAGTAGGAGGGAAGGGTGCAGCACTCTCCTTAGCTTCATTTTCAGCTAGCGAATGCCTTATCTTGATACACCCAGAATTACTAGAACAAGCATTTGCAATTCAATAGGACTCACATTTACATGAGTTTGTGCTATTGGCATTGTAAATGACAATGCCTTTTATTTATGTTTTGGTTTTTAAAACCTAAATAAAAGGCATTGTCATTTACAATGCTAATAGCTTAAACTCTTGCAAATGCAGACCTATTGCATTCCAAATGCTTGTTTGTAAGCACGGGGAGATTAAGTGATTTGCCCAGAATCACAGGATGTTGAGCCGATACTGAGACTTGAACCCAGTTCCCCAGCTCCAAAGTCGGCAGCTCTGACCGTAAGGTCACATCCTCTCCCTTCTGTGAACTCGGCCGTGACACTTTGTTCCTATTGGCTGTTGCTTTGAATCAGCACTGCGAGGGCCTATGAGCGGCTTTTCTTACCTCTGTTGTGTCAAGGTTGGCTGGCCTGATTTAGGGAACCAGATACTCCCTTCTCTCTGTAGACACAGTTGATCCAGGAACACGTGTGTCCTTATTTCCAATAACTCTTTGCGTCCACAGTACTTGACTTGGCCAGAATTCCCTTGCTGCTGTGATGGCTCTTGCTCTTTCCTGCACCCAGTTTCTTTCATTCTGCTCTTGTAAACTCTCCCAATAGCACTGGCCTATGGAAGTTGCAGATCTCTGAATTGGCCTCCTGTGCGACAAGCATTGAGTGTAATTGTGTTTTCCCTTGACCTCCCCCTTCACAGTGCTCTGTTGCAGTTCAAAACGATGTGTTAAATCAAGGATTTACCACATTAGCCACATGATCTACAGTCTGCCACATAATTTCCAGAATTCAACAAAAAAAGCATTATGTTCTAACTCAAATAGAACAAACGTTCCTAAAAGAAACACCACGTGATGCAGTGCAGTAGCCCACTCACTGCAAATGTCACTGGAATTATGCAAAGGTTCACTGATCATCTTCCAGTTGAGGATTGATGCATTCAAGTGATAACCTGGTATCAATGGGTGAACCTTTTACCCGAAGACTGTTAATGTGTAATAAAATGACAAAATAGTGAAATAACGTTGCAGAATGGGGCACGTTATGCCGCATATTTTGATTTTTCTTGCCAAATAATTATGCCAACCTTGCTGTATAATTTGGTACCCCCGTTGCTGCATAATTCTAATGGCCCTGGTTAAAGGCAGTCCAGAGAAAAACTTTGAAAAATAATTGTATATGCCGGTTGAAGGTTAGAGCAAGGGGATTAATACACACACACACACGAAAAGTAGTAGTGAATCATGAAGGGCCTATTTTTCTGACCGCCTTGAGACCACAAACATGTCATGGTGCGTATTACACTGCCTCATTAAACAATGCTAAACCCCGCTTAAGTCGTGGGCAGATAGGGTGGGTAAGGCGCTCTTAATGTCGTTTTAATTTGCCTTATTCATGCGGTAACCCTCTCGAATCCGGTTAGTGTGCACCGAACTGCTGACGCGCTGGAAATGCAACCCTTATGAAAGGTCCTAAATCTGTCATTGTGCTGCGGAGCCTGCTCTGAAAATAGCAAAAGCTCTTTTTGTTAATTAAAATTGGTGTGAATGGGAGCAGATGTTGACAAGCGCCGTGTGCAGAGATCTCAGCCGGGAGAAACCAGAGGATAAGTCCGGTTCGATCGATGGAGATGTGCAAAGGGTTGAAGCGTGTGCACATTTAGTGCTGTGACGATCCCCCACACATGATTCTGGTGTAAATGTGCCGCCGTTTATGGATAGATGATGCTGTACTTTCAGTGTATTAAGCTGTCGGCATTGCGCAAAGGCAGCCGCTTGTTTAGATTTGCATCGCGCTTTCACTTTACAATAGCTGCTGCCCCACACAGCACTCGTGGGGTGGGGCGGCAGCTATTGTTAAAGTGAAAGCGCGATGCAAAAATAAACACGCAGCCGCCATTGCCAAAATAGTGCTTAACGACTAATGAAGGAGACAGTGTAACGCCGCAAGTAAAAGATTCAGTCCTGATGGGCGGTCACAAAAGGAGACAGGGCGGTAACCAGGAGGGACTAAGAAGCCTCATTATTAATCGGAAGCCAGCGTTTACTAAAGACAATGCCACCAGCCAATGAAAAAAATGGGCGGGGCTTCCACTCCACTTCTAAAACATACCCTACTACATCATGCCTCGCAGAGCGAGCAGCGCATGCGCTGCAACGCTAGGCTCGACCTAAAAAGGAAAGTGGCTTTGGATTTCTCTGGGTGATTTGTAGATTAATCTCTTCCATTAGGCAGCAAGCCCACATTTTTTTTAAATTGCGTTTGGTGCAAATAAATACATAAGTAGGTTGTGTTGGGTGTATGGTTGGTTTCTGTAGCCAAAACAATTAACCTATGACAAATCTAAAGTCTATAGAGATTTGGAGAAAATAGCATGGCAGGGGAAATGGGTCCTGTTCTTAAATATACTGATTTTACTCCTAACACCCCGCCCACCCCCCTTTTTTTTTTTTAACATTTTATTTTTTGAAATCATAAAACAAGGAAGGTTGAACAACAAATAGAGAATAAGTGCCATCTTATAACAAAATGTTTTTCATCCTTCTAATGTGACCTGTTTTCTCAATAATGTCTCTTAAATTTGAGCCTACTTGCAGTGTCCACATCCTAACTCGTCTCAAATAATTTCATAGATTCCTTATTTGTTTCTTTGTACATCTCCCTCCTGATGTTTTGTCTTCCAACTTGTTAACAACTCTCCAGCTCCAGAGTTGTTTAGGTAAGTATTTATGACACACTGTCATAAAAATATGTTGAATCCATCCTTTCTTAGGATATAGACTTTAAGTATCCTACGTCATTGTCCCCTTTCCCCAGTTCATTATATTGGAAGATTAGAATCTTTTCACTTCATCTTGAGTAATATACATTTAATTAGAGGGAAAAAACATAGAAAAGACTCTCTTAGGGGCATCTTCTATTCCAGAATTTGAGAGTTCAGTGCATTCCCCATCCAGTCCAACATCTTGGAGCCCAGTTTACCTGCCACTGTTTCCTTGGCTGTCTAAGTACAGATGTAGCATGCAGTGCTTGGGGAATTTCAGGACAAGCTAGGAGTAGCAGCACCTACCCTTAATTGATGACCGTTTTTCTCAGTGAGATGTGGGGTTTGGATTTGTAAGCCCCCCTTTTAAGCTGTCCATTATGCCAAACGTTCTCATAAATATTGCTTGAGAAATGTACACTGGGAGTGCCTGAAAGATGAATTAAAAGCTCGGGCCAGATAGTCCTCTTCATCAGATTGATTCTGTGCTTTGGATCAATTAATTGTAATCTATTTTTCATTTCAGTTTCTACACTGCAGAGGGGGTCAGTAAAAACTTATATTGTAAATATTTGATTATATTTGTGACATGCCTTTACAGTTGGAGAACATACAGACGATGTTCAAAAATTTAGACTACCCCCAGAATCGTCCATGATTCCTCTACATCATTTTAAAATATTCACACTAGAGCAGTTGCATAGATGTTTGATAAATACCATCACTTTGTTGAGTTGAATGCTTCAGTTAATAAGTATTGGCAAAGCGAAAAGGTCTGCCTTTAAATTGAGTGTTTAATTGAATGTATGGATATTCTATTGTATTGCAGCATTTCTATTGTGCTTACAGCCCCTTTGTGGGGCGCTGAAGTGCTTGCCTGCATGGGTAGCATGCTGCATCATGTAGGGTATGTGGTTGGAAGGATGTCTTTTTTATTTATTTTATCCTATGTTGGAAGTGTTTCCATGTCATGCGTGAAGACCACCAAGGAGCGGTTATTGTGCTATGGGACGCAGCCAAGGCAGTGTGCTGGATGGTGAAGTGTGAGGGACAGATTAACACATTCATGGTTTTCAGTATGCTGGCTGCTTTGATCCGCTGTGCAGGTCCCCTCTTGCTATTTCATTCGATTATAGCCTGCTTAGCTGGTGTGAAAAGCTGGCCTGGTATATGATGTCCACTAATGTAAGTGGGCACCTTGCACCAGTCCAGACAACCTTTATGGTGATTTAAGAGGTCTTAGACAACCTTGGAAAGCTCTCTAAGTGGTAGCTGTGGAGAGCAGCCTTCAGGCTTAGTCCAGAAGGAGTGTAAAGCAGCTTGTTTTACCAGAATGCAATCTTGTAGTATAGATTAAGTGCAAAAGAACCACACAAAGTATTTATATAAATAGGTATTTATTATATAACACTCTCTAACACATAGAAATATCTCCTATGCACAATATACTTTGGAAAAGAAACACCGTAAATAGCACGTAGTACACAGGGGGGGTAACAAACCATATACTAAGAAAGTGGTATAAGAACCACGACTCTGGTCAAGACAATGTCTAGAGTACGTAGAAGTGCTGGTGACCCAAGAAACCACCCAAGGTGAGTAGATAGGGACCCCATGGAGAGCGTGTGCAGTGTGGGAAAACGACTGCATGCTCCGTCCAACTCTGGCTAAGTCGCGGTTGGATTTTTTAAGATTAAGGACCCTTCCCAGTGGACCCTGAAGAAACCCCGTGGAAGACAGAAGGTTGGAGAGCCACCCCACCCGTGGATACCCTAGTACCCACGTTACCTACACCAGGGAAGCCGGGTGCATATGTGTGAAGTGGTGTCGGAAACTGCTGTCGAACCCAATGGAGGACTTCAGGAAAGTGCTGCTGCTGGAAGAGGAGAAAGTGTCTGGTGGAATCCGAAGGTGGATTCAAGATGAGAGGTACCTGCAAGCAGAGGGGACAGTCTGTCACTCAGGAGTGACCAGGAGACTTCGAAGACGAATGCCCTCCGATGTCGGGTGTTGCAGGATGGGTGACGATGACCTTGACTCTGCAACTGTGAGGACCAGGCGACGCTGAGGAAGACCAGGAGCCGTGCACAAGCTGTCCCACGAAGGATGTTGAGTGCTGAGGGGTCGTTGTCCAGCGGGAGCACCAGCAAGCCTTGGCAAATGCAACCAACGCAGGATTTGAAGAAGGAGCAACGTCTGGACCAGCAAGGTCCAGGGGACTCACCACAAGCAGGGGAGTCCGGGCAGGCCCCGAGCAATCGGGAGTCCAAAAGAAACAACAGTGACCCTCAAATTGACCCACAGGCCGGAGGCACTGGAGTCGCAAGAGTACCTCAAGCAGCTCACCAAAAGATGCAGGCCACGATGCAGTGTGGCTGAAGATTCTGGTCACTGGAGGTGCTCAAGGTTGGGGCTACTTGAAGCTCGAAGATCTTCTTGGAAGGAAGCCAACAAGCCGTTGCAACTGCAAGTTGACGCAGTGCACAGGGGTTCGGTTATTGCAACCCCCCACGAGGGATACTGGCCTCAAACTTGGTGTGAGTGCAGGGCAGGCCTCAGGAGCTGTGGAAAAGCACCACCTGTGTTGCAGAACCTTATGGAGTCTGGAGGAGCTCAGGATCAGCAGATCGGTCGACTTAGTTGCAGTGCCTGCGAATGCAAGGGAGTGACTCCTTCACTCCAAGGGAGATTCCTTCAGGTGTCTTTGATGCCCACAGGCCTTGAAAGGTTCCTGCATGGTGCACAGGCACAGATGATGCAACAGACTGGAAGGGGTACGAAGTTGAGCACAAACGAAGCCCAGAGTGCCCAGACGGTAGAAGTGGTGTCTGATCTGAATCTTATCCCACAACGAATCTAGGGACCTACACCCAGGTAAGGCCTTAAGTACCCTAGGGAAAGGGTTGGGACAGGGGGGAGGGGAGGGTAGGGTCTGGACAGGGGGGAGGCTCCTCTCATGTCCTTTGTCCAGTTTTGTGCCAGAGCGGGAGGCAACGGCTCCCAGAACTGGTTTGAGCTGGACTATGCACGGGGATACCAAATGTGCTCCTCATGCAGACTTATTGGCCCTGGCAAGCGCACCCACCCAGTCCCAATACACTAAATCCTGTCTGTGTTCTGCCTTCACCCTGCTCGAGCTTGGCTCAGCAGCAGGAGGGCAGAAATGTGTCTCTGGTCGGCAGCAACCATTTTGTGCTGTCCGGGGTCAAGAAGGCTGGTACCGGGAACACTGGGAGCCTAACGGAGGGCTCTTACAGTGAACGGTGTGGGAGGTATGATTCCAACATGTTTGATACCAAACAAGATCAGATTCGTTGCAGCAGTTTTTGAGATGGTCCTCGCGTAATTATATTGTGCCCCTCTATATGGTATATGGCTGCTTCACTGACAGCCCGGGAGAATGGACTCCGTGGGATGTTGGGGTGTCTTGCTCATGCAGGGGCACCCTCTCACTTAGAACCAAGCACCCTGCCTTCAGGATTGGAAAGGCCTGCTATAGGGGTGACTTATAGGTTTTAAGTGCAGTGACCGTAGATATAGGAAACCTATATCTTTAGTAAGTGGTGCTAGCACCAACTTACACAGGCTGCAATGGCAGGCCTGTAGTTCCATTTTGCATGGTCTCCTATGGGTGGCAAAATGCATGCTTCAGCCCATGGGGGACCTCTGGGGTACCTATGCCCTGGGTACCTTAGTACCATATACTAGGGGCTTATAAGGGTACCCCAGTATCCAATCTGGGATGTACCTAAATACTTGTCATACCAATTTAAGGGAGAAAGCAGATAGACGGGTCCTGATTAGCAGGATCCCAGACTACTCAGTAACAGCTTAGCACCAGGCAAAAAGTGGGGGGTAACCATAAAAGCAGATCCTACTGTCCTACAGCTGGTTACCGTACTTGGTTGTCCAGGCTGAGATGTTGTGTATAGTTGTGGTCCTGAACTGACATGGAGGGAAAAAAGTGGAGGGATCTGTTGGGATGGGCATTCTTTTTTTTATCTTCCCATATCGTATCATTGTAAGTAGTAAAGGAGTGGTCGGAGTATATAGATGTTTGGGACCTGCAGTGATGGACTATATTAAAGTCCTCTGAATCGTCTAGCAGTCTGTGACAAATCTCTTTGGTTATTCTATGCCTTTTCATTTGGGGATATCTTTTTTTTGACTGTACAGTACTGGTGATGGACAACCCTTGTAGCAGATGTCTTATTTGCTGTTGTCCACTGCGTATTATGGTCTTGGTATTATTGTGGGCCTTAACTGTTATATATGCAAGAACACAACATAGTTCCACAGCGAACCATAGGTCAGCCCTTCTTAGCTTACTTACATAGCGAAAGTAATTTGGTTGTTTCTAATTTATGGGTTGTAAGCTGAGGATTACGCTTTAGGTTGCAACTGTCTTTCTGGGCTCTGTTGCCGGGATGAAGGCTGATGCAGCCATCTAGGAAATAGCCATGTTTTCAATTGTCTTCAGAAGTGTATATGCTGCTGGGTGCTTCTAAAGCTGGCTGGTAGTGAGTTCCAAAGTTTGGCGGCTTGTATTGAGAAAGCAGTGCCCCCTATAGATTTCTTATGGTAAGATAGTATGATGATAAATGGTGCTAGCCTGGAACTCCGTGTTCTGCTTTGTATTGCTTGAATTTAACTTGTAGGTATAGTGGTCCTTTTCCTTGGGAGGCTCTGTGGACAATGCAGTGAGCCTTGAACATTTCCCTTCTAGTTATAGGTAGCCAGATGAGCGATTGCAGCACTGGAGTCATGCTTTCTCTTGGGTGAAGGGGGAGAAGAAGCCTTGCGATAGCATCTTGCATGAGTTGTATTTTGCGTATTATGAATGCGGATGCTCAAAGGTATAGGCTATAGGACCTAAGGATCCGTCCAGAAGATTTAGAGATGCATCACTCAGGAGTAGGTGTTACTAAGAAACTAATATTGGCCTGCATCAATCTGTGATATCTGCCAGAAGTAATGCTGCCAAAGGATTTAAATTCACTAAGCATAAAAAAGTTCTTCCTTTTAAAAAGTGGATTATTTTGTTGTTAAGCTTTTGTTGGCCCCCCGCCCCCAAAGAAGTCTGGTTTTGTACCAACTCCAGTGCTGTTTTCCGTTCTGAGACACTGTAGCGTATACCTAACCCTCTTTCATTGGTGTCAATCCAGATGTCGGCGCCTAAGGAGGCTGGTGCAGACTCCAGTGTCCGACCCCATGCAGAATTCTTTATGGCACTGATCGAGGTCACGCACTGACTCCACTACATTCCCCCGGTTCCCGTACCCCTGATTCAGACCATACACTCCAGCTACTGCGGAGCCACCTTCAGAGGCTCCACCATCTATTTAGTTCCGATTCTGAGCATATTTTACCACCACCTGGAAATGACAGTGGTGATGGTGGAAATCATTTGCCTCCACATTATAATGACGACGGCTTATACATGGATTTACGCTGGGCTTGATACTCTGATACAGGATTGATTTTCCCTGCCAACAAAAGTGAGTGCTTCCTCTGCTGTGATAATTAGACATGGTGCTGAGGTCCTCGACCTACACCAACCTTCTGGTAAAGTTAAGATCAATGTCCTTAGAAGGCTTGGAATCTGGGCCTGCTTCCTCTGAGCCCTTACTCCCTGTTCAAAGAATCTGTAACTGACACCCTTATGGGCACTTGGCCAAAGCCTTGCTGTAGCCCACTGGCGACCAGGAAAGTGGGCAGATGCCACAGACTGGCACCATGCAACCCTGATTTTGTTATGCAGCGTCTTGCTCCTGAGAGTTTGAGATCTAAGCTACCACCAGTAAGGTGAATCTTATTTCATTCTCCACGACTCACCCATGCCAGACAGTTTCCTCATTAGTTTTTCCCTTTCTGATGCTACTCCACATGGTTGGCATAAAGGCAACTACAAGCCTCCCAGACCTCACTGTAATCACCCCAGTCCTTTCTGGGACAGGGTTAGGCAAACAGTGTGCAGATCACAAAGGGCACTGATCTTGCCATTTCTCCTCGTGGCATTAGCCTCCAAGCTGCTTAAGTTTTCCCTTTGTGGTGCACAACCACCCTGTAGGAGGCAGGAACATTTTCTCACATGGTGGCAATTCATGTTGTTAACTGGGTATTTGTAAAGCGCGCGGCTACTCCGTGGAGTGTCCCGGCGCTGGGAAAAGACCCTGTAACAACAGACCAGAAAAAACATCAGAGCTAAGACATGTCAGGCTAAGGTTGAATCACATCCAATAGATGGGTCCTTCATGTCGTCCAACAGTGCTATGCCTTTCCAGTTCTTTCTGACTCACCACAACTGCCTCCCACTTAAGAGTGGCTTACAGACGACCACCACCTATCGACCTTGGTGCAAGCTCTGTTGTCCAAAAGGACATCTACAGGGTTCTGGACTTGGAAATTGGGATGAGTTGTTACTCTCACTATGTCAGTGTACCAAAAAAGGCTGGAGGCCTTCGTCTTATTTTAGATCTTCGCCCTCTGAATGCCTTTCCTTGAAAGGACAAATTCACAATGCGCACACTGGCCCAGTTTGTCTGCCCTGTATCTGATTGACTAGATGTTAGCCTTAGACTTGCAAGATGCGTAATTTAATCTCCTTGTCCTGAAGTCCCACAGATGTTACCTGCGGTTCAAGGATGTCCAATAGTATTCTCAGTTTGCTGTGCTTCCCTTTGGCCTTACCAGTTCCACTCGGGTGTTCACGAAAGAGGCGGTGGTCCATACCAGTTTTGCCCTACATCTATGGCTGGCTGTTGAAGGCAGTCTTGCTGCAGTCCATCGTAGATCATGCCCAAATGATTGCGGACCTCCTGACATAGTTTGGGTTCTCAATCAATCAACAAGTCGAAGTCACAAATGACTTCGCAGAGACTTTCTTTTATAAAAGATGTCCATCACAGTGAGTCCAGGACATTCTGGCTATCATCCTGATGTTTTAGCCTCGGTTCTGGATCTTGGTGAGCATCCCTGAAGCTTCTTGGCCTGTTAAATGGCCTCCTGCTTGTCCAGGTGACATATGCAGGCTCTGTAATAGGATCTGAAGTCTCAGTGGACCCAGCACCAAGGAAACCTGTAATACCTCATCCAGGTTTCAGAGGAGGCTGCACTGCTATGTGGTACTGATACAAGCAAGGCATTGAGGAGAGGGGATCCTGTGCCAGGAGACTCTTGTGTCTATGGAAGTGGTTGGGATGTCGGGGCAGGGCATCTTCCTGATTGTGAACCACCTGGGGCAGGGCAGACCAGCTCAGCTGGTAGCATATGGCTGATCACAAGGTGAAGCTACACCCTAAATTCTGACAGTGGGGAGAACCCCGACTAGATCTTTTCACCCGTCGAGAATGTGCAGTGTCCAAACATTTATGTTTTGAGGTCCAGCGAAGGTCCTCCATAGGAGATGCAGTTTAGCTGGGGTGGAACACAGGACGTCTTTCCGTCTTTGTCTTCTCTGATCAGAATTCTGAAGATCAACAATGACTGGGCCCAATTCATGATAGTGGCCTGGGATTGGCCCAGGAGAGTTATGTCATGATCACTTCAGCTCATCGTGTGAGTGAGTTGCAGGCTCTCTCGGTGCAACTGCCCACCACCTTTTTTCTGGACAAGATGGAGTTTAGGACCAGGGCAGACTTCTTGCCACAAGTTGTGACTCCTTTTCACATTGGGCTATCCATCACCCTCCCAATGTTCTTTGCCCCATCTCACCGCTCAACAGAGGAGATACTTGTAGCAAGCTGACTTTCTATAAAGTGTACTAAAACGAAGTACACTGTGCAGAGTCCAGTGGGTCCCATATTGGTACACAGAGGCAAAAGTAGATAATACTAATGCTCTATTTGTGGTAGTGTGGACGAGCAGTTAGGCTTATCAGAGGGTAGTGCTAAGATTTGTTGTACTCACAGAGGCAATAAATGAGAACCGCACTCAAGAATAAATCCAAGACCAATTTTGAAAAATAATTCTGATTTTCATATAATTTTTAAGACCAAGAAGTTCGTTCACAGTGAAGTACTTTTTTAGTTACGTTTTTTCAAAGCTTGGAAAATAACGGCAATTACGCACAATGATAGCTTATAGGAGAAAATTCAAAAATGCATATAAAATTGTTTTAGGGGTTCACTTTCTGAGTTTGGGGTAGCAGCAGGTCAAAATCCAATGTTCTGCCAACGGATCGTCTGAAGCATCCCGGATTCGGTCAGGAGCAGGGTGCTGAGGTCCTTGGTAGCTGGTGTGCTGCGCAGAAGGGGGGCCACCTAAAAACAGGCTGCACAGGAGGACTCTCATTTAAGTCCGGGGAAGCCCCCAAACGATGGATCGCGTCGCGAGGGCCTCAGGACCACGGGAGTGCAGCTGGTTTGTCGGTACGCAGGCCGGGCGGGCTGGGTGCAGAGTAGATCGGTCAGCCGGGCTCTGTGTGAGAAGATGGTCTTCGGGGGTCAGGGGCAGGCTGGTTGCAGGGATGATTTCTGGAAAGCTGGGCCACTCACAAAGTGGGTCTCCGGGGTCTCGACATCCGTCGACGGGTGCTTGATCCCTGTGCTGTTGGAGTCCGGATTGGACTCTTTGTCTCGGTTGCTGGTGGCCCGGTACCTATGGTATTGCTACGGCATGGCTCCGGTAGGTCCTGGTGTCCTCTCACTTGGTGGGGGGACAGATCTAATCCTCTGGAGCTGGTGTACCACTACTGGTTCGGTTGCTGCATCTGCGTTGGCAGAAAGCGGCAAGTCGGTAAGCCGAACTCTGCAGGTTCAGTGTTTGTGGACTGTAGCTCCTCTACTTCAAGGGATTTCTCAGGCGGAGGGCTGGAGGTGATCCGGGGTTCTTGGAGGCCTCACAGCAGCAGGATGAGACAGCCCACCACGATGGCCGAGTCGTTGAAACAGCAGGCAGGGTTTTGCCCAAAAAGTCTGTAGCAGGTACTCTGTTCTTGGGTCAGCAGCTAATCTAAAGTTCAGGGTCTAGGGGTGCCACCTAAATACAAAATTTAGGGGGGTTTACAGGGTAGTAGCCAATAGGCTACCTAACTTTAGGGTGTCTACACCCTCTTAAGTGACCACTTCATTTGGGGGAGGTGGCACAACCCTGATGCTAATTCCCTCTCAAACAAGATGGATGAAACTGAAAAGTGGGGTCCACATCACCTGCCCGACCTTAGAGGTGGTGCTGGCTGAATGTGGGCCCACCTCTTAATCTAACAAATTTTCCTGCCTGTCACCCTGCCAAATGTGGAGCAGGATAGGGGGGTTTGACATCCTCCACTATCTGGAGGTGCCGGGGTTGCATTTCAAAGACTGCATCGCCTTTGAAGCTTCCTAACTTGGAATGCCATACCGGCCTGTAGGAGGTGTGAAGCACCTTCACCCAGAGCAGGCTTTGTTCCTGGCCTCTGAGAGGACAGGCTCATACCCCCTGACGACAGAAACATGTATGGTGGTGGCAGGCTGGCTAAGACTAGTCAAAGACCACACCAATACTTGGCAGGTTTTCAGGGGATTCTCCAAGGTGTCCCCTGTGTGCATTTATTAATAAATCCAACACTGGCATCAGTGTGGATTTATTAAGAGGAGATGTTTGGTACCAAACATCCCTGAATACAGTGAAGCCATTATGGTGATGGGGAACCCATATTGACGGGTGTCCAGACCATGTACTCAATATGGCTTCCCTCCGCACTTTAATATCCAAGAACAGACTTTGATCTTGTAGGGTCATATCTGCTCGGGCAGTTAAGCCACACATGTGGTATAGAGCACCCTGCATTATGGCAACAAGGCCTGAAGTAGGGGTGACTTACCATTACCTCATGCAGTGTCTGGGGGCAAAGGCACACAGGAATGTGTGCCATGTCAATTCTTCAGTTTTCTCTGTACCAAGACACGCAGCCTGCAATGGCAGTTTGGATTATCTTGGTGAGGTGTCCCTAGGGGACCCTCTCCAGTCCCAATGCCCTAAGTACCAGGGGTACCATTTACTAGGGAATTAAAGGGGTTGCTGTAGTTGTGCCAATTGTGGTACAGTTTTGGGAAAGAGATCCGGCACTGGGAACCTGGTTAGCAGGGGCCGATTGCACTTTCAGTCAAAATCACATGTTCCAGGCAAAAGGTAGGGGCTAACCATGTCAAAAAGAGGCACTTTCCCACAAGAGTACATTAGCTAGGACCCAAAAGAACTTCAAGCTTTTACATCGATTGTACCAAAGATTATCGGGTGGACTAGCAGCTTTTTTGGGGGTTCTCATAGGGCAAAGATAGATAAATGTGCAGAAAAGTACTGTCAAGTTGCATAGTCTTTGGAAATGCATTGGCCAAAGAGGAGTCTCCAGAAGGACTGAGGGACCAGGCTACCAATGCCAAGGATGCCACTACTGTGCTGGTACGTGGAGTGCCTGTACTTGACATGGGTCAGATCGCATCTTGGGCATTGCACATGTTCATGAAGCACTTCTGCTGTATCAGCCAGGCATGATCATACGGGCATTTCGCCAGTATAGTCCTGCAGGATAATTTGGTCTAAGCTCACTCCACAGACCCTCCATCTTGGGAGATACTGCTTTGGTATCTATTCTAAATTTTAGAAATCTGAGGTTATAAGTATCCATCGGAAGATCAGGTTACTTCCTATTGCTAACTTTCTTTCTATTGCATATTCAAAGTTTCAAAATGTATTGACAAATTGAAATAAATTATTTCATTGTCACACATAAAATAAATACTATCCTTCACTACAGTATTCACATATTATAAAAACATTAAAATATTGCACATAGTTAAAAATGGGAAATTCTATCTTAACTTATTCATAAAATAATCAAACAAATGCAAAAATGCAGTTTCTATAGAGGGTCCCATGGATTAATTAGCGTTTTGATTGGTCTTTTTTGTAAGATGGCCCATGCTGAAAAATGAAAGTTGAAAACTGAGACCACTACAACTAGGGTAGATTCGCTCTTGCAAATCCTAAGGGCATTAACTCTGTTAGAAACTGTCTGAATTTTGCATAATGGGACAATCCACCTACTTCTGGGAAGAGCGTATTTGGGAGGGGGAAAAAAAGTAGATGTTACTCTGTTTCATCCATAGTAGGGCAAACTTTACATCTCATTGAACCATCTACTTGGGAAGCCCAACGTGCAGTAAAATCAGCAATAGAAAGATTGCCATATCTAAATTGTAAAAACAGGCTGCGAGTGTGAATTGGCCTAATAAAGTCCTAGAATTCTTCACTGTTGGGAATAGCTTTGGACATGAGGAAACGATTGGTCAGTGTGCCTCTGACACTAGCCTGTTCTATCTGTGAGTTTGCAATCTCCAGTATCTTCGCTTAACCAAAGCCATAGCTTTTTTTGGAATAGATCCTGGGTCGTCCCAGAACCCTTGAAGTCCTAAGTCCGACAGGACGCCCCTTATGTCCCACAACCACTCAATCATATGCAAAGCTTCCTTAGACAACAAAACATCACTAAGACCAAACCTATTGAATTTTAGTTTGCTATTGGTCCATACTTGCACCCAAAACAGCAGCAGTCTAAGGGCTGCAACCTCAGCTACTGTATCGATCCTGAGATCTAATGTTAAAAGCAGCCCTTCATCACCCTTGTGATAGTTCTAAGGAAGTTATTTTCTTTAACGCTCAAGGTGCTCAGGTTACCCTGCCCCCAGAGTTCAGCCCTGTATAGGGCTGCTCCCCTTGCCTGCATCTTATAGATTTCAATCACAGGATTTATTGGAAACCATAGTGCTTTCCCTGACATTCTAATAATAGCCCCTGCACGATGGGTTGTAATCTGTGAGCTCTTGTTTATCTGGGGGAGCCAAGATTCAGCGTACACCAGCCTGACACCCAAGTAATCAATCTCCGCTACACTTTCCAAAATTTCATTGTTTTGGGTAACCACATCACATAGCCCCATCTGTTTTTTTGTGTACACCATCATCTTGGTCTTGGAAGTATTAAGTTCCAAGCCGAAATCTTTGCATAATGCACAGAAGCTGTTTACAACACCCCATCCTGTTTTTGGCTAGCTGGAGGGTGTCGGCGGTGTAGATGAGCCCAGGGATTTTCTGATCAGCTAAAGCCGGTAAGTCATTAACACAATTGTTTAAGTACCCTAAACAGTTGTCAATGTAGAGTAAAAAGAGCACCAGGAGACAGCCCTGTCGGACCCCCTTGTTGACAATAACTTGGTCTGTTAATTCGCCCTTGGCACCATAACGGATCCTGGCAAAATTCCCCTCATGCAGCCATACAATAACAGATATTAGTTCATTTGGGACCCCCATCTTATGGAGAGTAGCCCATAGTTTCTCTCTTGGTACTAAATCAAAGGCCGCGCGGAGGTCTACAAATGCTACAAACAGATCCCCGCCTCCAAGGTCTACAGTCTTCTACTTGATAGATATGAATCTAAATACTTGATCAATAGAGCTGGTAGAAGATTTAAATCCAGCTTGCAAATTGGAAAATACGCTGTTTTGGTCAATACACTCCTCTAACCGATCCAAGAGTTGTTTACAGAAGACTTTCTGGAGGGTATCCAGGAGGCTAATTGGACGGAAATTGATTGATTGTTGGGGCTTCCCTTTTTGAAGATGGGCACTATCTCAGCGCCCTTCCAAGTTAAAGGAATTGGGGCACCGACCACAGTAGTTTTGGTGTTAATGTGTGGGACCCAAATACTAGTATCAGATTTATATAAATCGCCTGGGATTTTGACCAGGCTGGGAGTCTTCCCCTGCTTGAGCGCATTAACTGCTGCTAATGTTTCAGTTAATGTAAATTCTAAAGGAGCACCGACCATGGCCTTAGGGCTGTCAAAATGTGGGCTCTCTGTAGAATAGTTAGAATAAAGATTTTTTTAAATGGACATTCCATTCACACAGTATCTAACGGCACATTCCTCACTACCTTCCCACCTCCCATCCTGTGGAGTAGCCTCCTTTTACCATCCAAAAAGGTCCCAAATTAGAGATCTGCACACTGGTAGCACCACTTGTTTTGTGCTCACCTCCGAGGGCACGGAAAGTGTCAGTCAAGAAATGGACAGTGCATAGCAGTGCAGTCTATATGGCATACAGCACCACCTAGCGGCACGCAGAGCACTATATTGAAATCTTCCAGATCCAGTCTGGTGGCAGGGGAAATTCTAAAGGTGGGGAGTAAGTGGTTAGATATATGTCCACCAGAATGAGCATTACCAATAATAAGCAAATTGTTCCTTTATTTACTCCAAACTAACATGCGCTATGAAGTGTTATTCAAAGTGAATGGGTGCTGAGTACCGACAACGGCTTCCACCATGGATAGTCTTCATGGATTTTGGGCACACCGGGTCCAAGTCACAAAGGGTTCTTCCTCAGGAGGTATGACCCCCTTTTTCAGAGGCAAGATTGACCTGTCAACTCGGCACAGTGCCCATGCAGCTAGTACCAATATTGAATAGTACTGCTCAGTATCTGTGAAGACCTACTCCACATGTAAACCTTCTGTATTGTAGTTTAGTCTGTATGTTTTGCTTAGCACACTAGTTGCGTATATTGCAGAATACATGCATTTGTTATTGCAAAGTATACAGTTCTGTAGGGAACATAAAAGTATTTCATTATGTTGAATGCAAAGCAGAAAGGCATTTGTACCATGTTAATTGCAAAAGATAAAATCTATGAAGAATATTTGAAAAAGGTTCTTTGATTTAAAAAAAAAAAAAATGGATCCAACCTACAGATCTGGTAAGACTTTTATGCACTATTAGCTGATTACACTATGTTCTTCGTCATCCCAGTTGTATATTCAGAATACTTTTTTTCTTCGGTCATACTCTATAACAGGCAGGATTGGGGCCTTTCATCTCCAGCTCCCTAATTTATCAGTGGAGAGCCCATAATCCAGATGACGGATATTTTCCTAACCCTGCACTGAAGAATCCCTACTTACAGTGAAGTAAATACATTGTTTGAATGTGCAAGATTTTCCATAAAGTTGAGTATTGCAGCCTTTCCAAAATGTGGGTCAGTCTTGAGTCGCTTTTTGGTGGCTTGCTGAAGTCTTGGTCTATAGAAGGTGAACTAGCAATAAAGAAGCCTTTAATTTTGCATTTATCATGTCACATTTGCTGTGCTTCAAAGAGAAGGGTCAAATGTCAGACTAGTGCATCTGACAAATTGTTGTGTATTGTTTTATCATTGGGATTAGTGTTTTCTTTCTGACTGCGCAGTGAGAGTTTTTAAAGTGAACTATGTGACACTTGCTGGGTACACTGAGTGAAAGAAAAGGCTATAGGATGTTAATTTCTTTGCAACAACATTTATATAACTGTAAATGAACTGTACACATTTCAGAATATATCGGCAGTTAGGAAAAAACAAATTAAAGCACTGTTTTTTTTTTGTTTGGAATCCTGATTTTACCCATTAGTATTTATGTGCTATATAGTTTTAGCAGCAAAACTGTCTGTGCATGTTTAGTGGCCATTTCAGTGCTGAAAGTGCTAACTGTAAATTACAGTATCCTACCACACAATGCTTTAGCAATATATGTGCAAAAGTGTGCTCCAAAATCAGCTACATACTACACCCATAACACTTTCTTGGTGTGTACATTTGCTACATTCTTTGTGTGAATCTAGGTTTTTCACAGTCTCTATGACTTCAGTGATGTAACATTGGTGCCAGCTCCATCACTCTGAAAAATGTCCTAGCACCACTGCTGAAATATGTCCCTAAGTCCAAATTTCAACAATCTCTTGCAAGTATTTCCAAGCAAGACTGTGGTGAAAATTCAAGCATTTTAACAGGGAATGTGCTTACTATACGTGATTATACGCAATCATCCCACTTGTTTATGACTCACACATACATTGAGAAATATAGATGTGGCCTAACTGCCAGAGCTGCCAACATCGGATAAACATGCTTTGATTCTGGGCAAATCACTTAATGTCCCATACTTAAAATAAAATGAATCTGGCCTTGTGTAATGTAATCTGGTGCTCATCTAAAGTGCTCCAATGCCCTTGGGTTGCGTTTGCACTGTATTAAACAGATATATATTCCAAAATGCACAACTAGGCCTTGTTGTAACACAAAGATTCATGTGACCGTACCCCATATTCTGCTACAGAAGGAGTTTTCCAGTTTGCTAAAATCACTGGTATCCACCCCAAGATTGTGCAGAAGTCTTGTGATTTTTATTAGACGGATCCCACAGGCCAGCACCCCACTCTGAAAAGTGTTTCAACTCCAGACTCCAGTGCAGGTCGCCATCTGCCACTTTTATGGGCAGATCAATATATTGGCATCAGTCCAATAAAGACTTTGATGGGCATAGTTAAGGCTGTGACCTTTACAAACAATTGCTGTTAGAGACACTAAAAATGTAGAGTATGTGATTTGTATTATTCTCTACAATCTACAGCAAATCTACTAATGCATTAATTAAAAAATCACCCCCCACCTCTTCTGTTAAAGCTAGGTGGGTCACAAAAGTTTCTTGTTCTAAAAATTCGGTCCTGGTTCCTCAAAGTTTGGGAAACACTGCTGTTTTGGAATTCCTGCACAATAACTGCTAGCATGTCAAGAAGAAACGTTATTGCCTGAAAGAAATTGTTAATGTCCCTGAAGAAACATTAAACTAAATTGTTTTATTTGTTGAAGTGCCTTATCCTCATAAATGACTAATATTCTCAATTAATGCTCCAGCATTCAAGACCATAGATCAGGAACCCCGCCTGCCTATCCTGTCTTGCACCTTTTGGAGATAAAGCATGGGAGACTCCAGCAATACTAGCTGGAGCATGTTCACCTCTGAAGAACTTTAGACACTGCACGTACTTCCCCTGGAGATACCAATGCGCTCTTGGTTCTGACACCACCCACTGTTCACCTACCCTTGTGGGCTACCCTTTTGCTTTTCCGTCCTGGTGCTGCTCACAATTGACCACTCAGCCTGCCCCCGTGCTGTCCTTGTGCTTTCCTTCATACTGCTAACCATATACACATTTCCCATGACCCTGCTTATCGCACCTCTCAGGGGTATCGCTGTACTCTCCCTTCTAACACCACTCAAACCTCTTCCCTGGATTACGCTTGCACTCTTCCTCCTGACATCTCTCACCCCAAAAACCTAGCCCTAGTGCTAAGCTTCCTTGACACTGTTTAGCTGATTGTCAAACAGCTGATTAAAATCATGGAAGAAAGACTTATGTTGCCTGTGTGAGTCACTTTCAATGTACCTGCCTACTCAGTTGAGAGAAAATCCCTCCCAGACAACGGAAACCGCAGTATAGAGAGATTCCTGTTGCATGGGGCGATCTGATTATAACGGCCACCTTAAGTTAGGGAAAACCTTCTTGAGCCAATAAGATATCAGCACAACCATTGTTTTGGCAGATGAACTTAGCTTTTGCCCAATCAAATTGCTTTATGTAAGATTAATAAAAGGGTGGAGACAAAATCCTCTCTCTACACCAGTTTTTTTCATGATAAAACAAGCTCAAATAGCTGTAGCACTCTTCAGCTAGACTTAAAAGAGATAGCGTGAGTACAGCAGTGTTGTCTGTCTTATTTAAATTCTTGCATCATGAGTCGGATTGATCACTTTATTCCAACTGATGACCCATTGTGTCAAAACCCATGTTTTCAAAAACTTGCTATTAAAAACGACTTTAAACTAATTGAGTGCTTTACTGAAATCCAAGGTTGCCCCTTCTAAAGATATTCCTGTAGCAGTAGCTAGAGTAGAGAGTCTAGATAAACTGTGTACCTTCGTCAAGAGTGTCCCTAATATGTAACATTTTTATTTAAGTTAATCAAGCGACAAGAATAGTAGGATCCTCTAGGAAAGCAATCCTTCTCTTGCTTAGTCCATGTATGGCACCTTTTATTTTTTTAACATGATGTAATTTTTGTAAGAACTGAGAAAAAAATCTGTTCTTTAAACTTACAAATTTTGGAAGACTGCCCTTGCAATCTGGGAGCAAAGTTAATTTAAATCTTACTAACTTTGGTTAGTCGGTCAAGTTTATTTGATCAATATCATACACATACATAAAAACACGACATACAATAATTCATTGATAATAAAAACATAAAGAGTGACATCTTCATAGTCCTATACATCATTCAAGAGTGGTGTTATGGGATCATAACTAAAATAAGTTAATTTTAAAATTACTTTAAAACCTAGAGTAAACATTAAACAATGCATCAGCATTAACAAATCAGGCCACGGCCGTCATTTTACACTGCAGTCCCTGAATAACCTCAATGCATACTTTCCCTATATGTTCCAGAGTCCTGCTCCACTATATTATTTTACCAATCTAGACCTCTGCCAACAGGCATAGAGCAGATATCTGGACAGTGTAAAGACAAGCCACCTTGTCGTATCTGATCTAAATACACGTAGGGCGTCTGAGGGACGTGAGAATGACAGCAACCGACAAGCCGGGATAATCCATGTTTTTCTCAGGGTGGCATAGACAGGACAGAAGAAGACAAAGTGTTCAATAGTTTCTGGGGTAATACTACAGGACTGACACAAAGGAGTTACAGTAGCATTCGCCCAACTACTTTTCATGAAATTCAGTGGGAGAACCCCAATCCTAAATTGCATGTAAAGTGCTTGTGTGGGTTCAACATCATCCAAGTAAAAATCAAACTTAACTTTTTACATTTAAGAATCTGGTGGTTAAAGTGCCATGTGACCTAGTATCAGTGCAAGAAGAATCAATAAAGTTCCAGTACCTTTTTTTAATCTGGGGAACCATTTTTTTTGTAATTGACTGCGGATCATCCCACATGGTCCCCAGCCCCAATTTAAAAAAACACTCCTTAACCTTTTGAAACCAAACGCCCTGACTGTCTTTGAAGGGTTAATAGTTCTTCCACAGCATCCTTTTCTGGAATCTGGGTATTACTAGTCCAGAGTCTTATCCAAAACATAAGCACCTTGAGGACAGCGAAGTGGGTAATAGACCTTAGTCCGAGATCAAGGCGTAGAGGTAATGAAGGCGTATTCACTGGAAGATTAAGAATCGATCTTAAAAAAATGTCTGTGACCTCTAGCTGATTAGGATGCTCCAGCCCCCACAACTCGGCACAGTAAAGGGCTGCTCCCAATCCTTTGGCCCGATGTGTTTCTAAAGTGGGAGAAATTGGGTGGCGAGCTGAACGTTTAACTCTCTTAACTATTGCACAGTCCACTTGCTGAAGTGTCAGCCCGCTCTTCTGGATTTGGGGAGTCTATACCTTATTATCGCTAATTCTAATACCCAAATAGTCAAAGACCTTGACCTGCTCTAAGAGTTGGGTACCCAACCTCACTTTCCCATTGGTGGATTTATAGGGATTAAAAACCATAAACTTTGTTTTTGAGCAGTTTATTTCAAGGCCCTGGTCTTTGCATGCAATCGCAAACTTAGTTAACACGTTCTGGATGCCCATTTGGGTTTTAGAAATGAGCAGCGTGTCGTCTGCGAATAACAGAGAGGGTATCGGCTTCACTGCTAGTTTTGAGGGGTCACCGCCACAATCATAAAGATCACTTATGAGCCCGTTCATGTACAAGGTAAACAGGTTTGGGGCCAGCACACAGCCCTGGCGCACCCCTTTTGAAACCAGTATGTTATTGGTTAAACTACCATCGCAGTTCCACCTGACTTTGGCATAATTATCTTGATGTAAACGGACCAGAAGTTGGAGCAGGCCACAGGGGAGTCCAAGGTCTTTAAGGGCAGCCCAGAGCCTGGTGCGATCGATGGAATCGAATGCTGTTTTATGGTCGACAAACACAACAGACAGATGGCCCCTCTTGATCTTAACTTCCTTACAGATGAGCAGGACAAATCGGAACACCTGATCTAGGGTGCTCGTGGAGGCCCTTAAACCCGCCTGCAAATGAGAGTATGCTGTTTTCCTCTATCCAGCTATGGAGATGTGCCAGGATCGCTTTGCTGAAGACTTTCTGGGATACATCTATAAGGCTAATGGGCCTGTAATTTGCGGGGTCTCCTTTTTCCCCTTTTTTTAAATATGGGAATTATTTCGGCACCCTTCCAGGTTGTGGGAATGTCCCCCCCCCCTCGTTAGATGGCATTAAAGACTGTATGTAACAAAGGGCCCCATATGTTAGGCTCAAATTTGTACAGATCACCCGGTAGTCTATCTAGCCCTGGAGCTTTCCCTGTCTGTAGTGAACTAATTGCATTCATAGTTTCCTCTAAGGAAAAGCTGAGTACATCTTCCACTACAAGCTCTGAGTTACTATCCGCAGCAAACTCTGTTGCCTCTCCCACGGGCTCACAGTCCTTTCCAGAATATAATTTCTGGAAGTACTCTTCCCAGACATGTGGTTGTATATGAAAGTCCTCTTCACTCACGGGCTAGATTGCCCCTTTAGAGAGAAGGTGCCAGAATAACTGGCTGTCCTTCATTCTAGATGCCTCGAGTAATATACGCCAATTCTCTACCTCCCAGCTCCTTTTCGCTTCATCCTGAATTCTCTTAAAGGATCTTCTTTTGTTTATTAAGTCAGGCCTTATCCCTTTCTTTACTGTCATGATTAACTCAGTTCTAGCTTGCATGCATTCCTCGTTGTACCATGTGGCAGTATTTCGTTTAGGCTACACTGTCTACTAAAATAGGGCTTTATACTATTAGTTAAATGCTGAAAGCTAGTCACAATGCTGTCATCGTTAATATTAGAATTACCCAATATCATAAGAGTCTGAGTCACCTCTTTGTAGATATGAAAGAGCAGCTTCCCATCAGAATTTTCCTGGGGCCCTTTGATTCTCCTATTGTTATTAGTAGTAATAACAGGAGCCATCGCCCGAGTAGCCTGGGGGTACAAAATAGGAAGGCCAGAAAACCTCAGAGACAAAGTATTATGGTCACTATCCTCACGGTTTAGGATAATCATATCAATGACTTGTGGCCAAAGGTCAAGGTCTACCATAATAGTCAATTCAACTTTTAACATTCCCCCTTATAAACGTAAAATTAGCCTCAGCATCTGAGTGTGTCTGCCCATTACAAGCGCGCACCCCAAAAGCGAGGGTGAACGATACTACTTGCTGTCCGACCTTAGTACATCTTTTGAGGGCTGGTATCTGAAGCCTTTTAACTCCTCTGACTTGCTCTTCCTCCTGTACTATTTCCTGTATATGGTCTACGGGCTCATATGTCGTATTAAAGTCACCTACTACGATTAGATAATACTCTTTACGTGAAGTATCAAGGAAGTTTGAGTGCATTGTCATAGTTTCTGAGGGCTTGTGGCGGCTACTAAACCGATTGTATACATTAATTAGTCTGACATAGGTATTCCCTTTAATCGATATCAGATTTAAGCCAAGGATCTCCTGTGAACCTATGTCTAGCCATTTGATTTTGCAAGCCAAAGTAGTCTTAACCCAGATCAGCTAGCCACCAGCAGGTCTACCTGCTGTTGAATGTCTAGCTTTGATATTAAAAGTGGTATACCCCACCATATGTGTTGGTTCTGTTGCCCAGGTTTCTTGAAGCAGACATATATGGCTGCTGTCCACTAACTTGCCCCACTCCGGGTCATTTAATTTGGACCTAATGCCCGCAACATTCCACGATATAATGTTTAATTGCTGGTCATCATTTAAGCTTTCCTTTGGCAGGTGTCCTGTTATGGGGCTTTCTCTCATTAATCCCTGGGTAAGTACATGGTGATCAAGCAAGCCAACTGAGTTACGATTCTCTGTGCCATTTAAGATGTTATTTGTAGTATCCCCCACAGATCGGCTAGCCAAAGCCCTGGGCCATCATCGGTTTAACAAATCTTAGCTTCAGTCAGTCTGGGTTGTCCAGGTCTGTAAGGGCTTGATATCTATTACTAGTGTCAAGGGAGAATTGCTCCTTGCTCATCTGCAAAGCCTGGGCTGTATGGGTGTTTGATAAAATAACTGAACCAGTGGAATTAAGATGTCTGTAAAAGAAGCCCAACGGCATAATGCCTATCGCATGATCACAACCCTACCCAGTTGATTTCCTCATGCTTCTGAGCAAATTTCCTGCAAGGGCTGGAGATCGACAACCACTATGCAGTCTCCAGGGATCGACTTGCACAAGGGACCAACCCATCTTACTCTTCTAACATACAAAATGTTGTGGTAACTGGAGTTTGTAAAAACAGTGTTTTGGGATAGCCAATGACATACTTTATTTTTCAATTGGCTTGTGTTTTCTTTTGAATTGTCCTGGAGCAGGGGGACATTAGTTAAAATCACTACATATGGACAACATTCTGGTGAGAGATCCAAATTCATCTCATTTGGAACATCATACGTATCAGCGATAGTATCTGTTGGTGAAAGAGGCTGCCTAGTTAATACGTTTCCATTTACATTATGTAAAGAACTGAGAGCGTTAGGCCTTAGGTTATTACCAGTGTGCCTACCCCCATTTATATAGTTGACTGACTTCAGTGCGCTATCTTTGATCGGGTCTTTCCCCAGGTCATGGCCTTTTAAAAAAAAAAAAGTATCCACAGGAGAAGGTTGTATGGATTTGCTACAGTGGTTTACTGCCCTGCTATGGTCTCTTACAGATTATTGTACCCCCCCAGAAGCAGGGCGTTCAAATCCTGTGGGCCCTGCTTTTCCCGCCCCTACCATTAGACAATTAATACAGTTTTGGATATTACCCACATTGGCCTTGAGTTTTCCAAGTTTGTCCAATATTGGGGAAAGATTTTTTGCTAATACAGCGTCAAAGCGGTTTATTAGGGTTTCTATGTCTTAAGAAGATAGGACTGTGGAATCTGGTAGCAAAGAAATAGAATCTGGTGCAGTTGTCGTTACTGAATGGGTACATTTGGGTCCCCCATATGTTAACTCCTGGGATTTTTTCTTTGACCTGGTTTTAGCTCCCAGTGAGGGTTCCAGATGTTTTGACTTTTTCTTCCTTTTAACTAAAGGTCCGGACGTCAGAGAGGGAGGATAGTTCCATTATAGTTTGTGCGCTAGCAAAGTTTCCAGATTCAGTGTCCCCAGGAACCCCACTGGGGGTTAGATCCGGATTTAAAACAGTAAGTAGTCCACCCTCCACAGACAACCGTTGTTCTGCTACTAAAATTTCCTTGTCAAGGGCTTTGGCAGCCCGTGTCAGAAAACAGTCAAGGGTAGAGTTCTGAAGGCCCTTAGATGTCCCCTCCCTATCACCCATTTGCTTCCGTTTGGCCATTTTTCGAAGGGTCGCAGTCACTCTAAATAAAAATTAGGACCAGTAATAACAAAATAGAATAAATTAGGAGCAACCTTTCTGGACAAGAATCTGAAGGTCTTCGTAGGGCTGGATCACAACACCAAATATCTCAAGGTCAAAGAAGAGAGAACCAAGTGGTAGGCCCAGCCATGCCAGCCTCCTCCGGGCGTGGACGGGCACGTCCTTGGCCCGCGCATGCGCCGTGCTGCAGGGGCTCTACGTTGTTTTTGAGCGCCTCCTGGCACGTTGCGTTGGCGGCGTGCAGTCGCAGTGGTGCTTGGGGGCTGGAGTCCCCTGGTCCCCGAATGGCAGCAGCGGCAAACGCAACACAGGCTCCTGCGCTACGGGGGCCCTACGTTGTCTTTGAGCGCCTCTTGTCGCGTCGGCGCGTGAAGCCGCAGTGGTGCTTGGGGGCTGGAGTCCCCTGGTCCCCGGATAGCGGCAGCGGCAAACAGAACACAGGCTCCCATGCTGCGGGGTCCCTACGTTGTTTTTGAGCGCCTCCTGGCGCGTAGTGTTGGCGGCGTGCAGCAGCAGTGGTGCTTGGGGGCTGGAGTCCCCTGGTCCCCGGATGGCGGCATCGTCAAACAGAGCAATTCTGTTATCATTTGCTCTAGTATAATGTGAGCTCTTCAGTTTTTTGTAATTGTTTATTATATTGAGTCAGACGTGATTACAATAATTATATCACAGCCTTAATTCAAAAAGTAAAACATATAAGAAATAACGAAGCCCAAAAATAAGCAAATAATATATAAAAACCCACTTCCCAACACTTGGGATGGTGACATCATATGCAGTTCTCATACCAACAGTCTGATTATAGACTTCCATTTCTAATCCCAATTGAGACCAGCCCAAATTCTTTCAAAACTTTTTATGGCTAGTGGGCCTCTAGACTTCGTAATTGGTAGCTCGCATTCATAAATTTGACGGTTGATTGCCCACCACTAAACCCCCTTCGGGGGGAAGGGGATACCCATGACCTTGCTGTGCGTAACCGGGTGGAAACAATTATAATCGAGATCAGTAAACTAGAGCTAAAATTGTGATCCGTTTTATACCCCAACATGATCTCCCTAGTAGACAACTGAAAGTCGCTACCAAAGCGGGGTCTTACTAGTTATGCCACACCTGCCCAAAATTCCTGAAGGGCAGGAAAGCCGGCAAACATATAAAAAATATCTGCTGCATGGCAGCCGCACTTTGGACACTTGGTCTTATATGAACCACAGTTCGCAATTCATTTTGACATCCGTTCAGGTGTATAATAAAGCATACAGATAGTCTTAATCTGTTGCAATTTTAAATTTATAGAGAGAGCAGAGCGGTCCACAATCTCCAAAGCACTCTGGATCTCTACCACTGAGATCTCAGAGGTAAGAATCCTGCTCAATTAGAGGCGGGTAGTAAACTTTCGTCAGTGCTTTGCTGACAAAACCTCTGATATAGTGCACTGATCGAAGCTTTTCCAGGGGCCCTATTAAAGTAAGACAAAGTATCCGATACTTCAAGATCTATTAAATCCTTGCACCCCCACAGAAAGTAATCCCGCAGCTGTGGAAATTTGAAGAAAAACCGATGAGTAAGATCATATGAAGTCCGAAGAGAGGCAAATGAGCAGAATCCATTAAGATTGTACAGCTACCCTACAGTCTTCACCCCTAACCTTGCCCATCAAAATCTCCTATTTTCTGTTCTTTCAGCAACATCGAATGCAGCAATTGCCGAGTTACTGTGGCTTGTGGTACCCCCACCGGGTACAAAGCCGTATTGTTGAGACGAGACCAGATGTTTCATTGGGGAGCCAGCTGAGTTGCTAGTATCTTTACAAAAACCTTTGCATCTGAATTGATCAGAGAGATAGGTCGGTAAGCGCCCCCTGTCCTCTGGTGGCTTATCGTTCTTCTGAAAAACGGTAATGCTAATAAGATTCCATGTAGCAGGTGCCTCCCCCCCCCCCTCTTAGTATGCAAGACTCCATCATTGCTTTTAATACTGCGAATAACGCACCTTATCAGAGATCTGATGAGCTAGAATTCGACCTACATTTTCACCATATTCTCACTGAAGTACTTTATTTTTATGATAACTGGTAGCCACCTTTTCCCTGAGCCCCTGATCTAAAAGACACTGACTTTCGATTAGCTCAAGGTGTAGACCCTGCCCCACTGGATCCCGGTTTGTATTGCTTGAGCATGCAGAAGTTTTAATTCCACAATACCCTGATGAAGCAGGTTTACACCCTCCGGCATAACCTTGTTTTTGTTAAGGATAAACTGTAGCGTGACGCCGCAAATGTAGTTTTTTATAGTGTTCCACACAACCTGTGGTGGGGCCGTTCGAGTATTCACTCTAATAAACTCCCGGAGTAGCCTGTCTATATGAATTTGATAATCTGAATTAGAGAGGAGATGGTGATAAAATGTAAACTGGCAACGATCCCTTCTACCAGCAGTGGTCTAAAGCATCCGAAGTAATGGTTTATGATCTGAGGTAATGCTAGGAGTGACTTCAATTTCTGCGCCCCGGATTAGCTACCCCCGGCAAAAATCCATATCAATCTGTGAATATTTATGTGGGGAAGAGTAAAGGGTGTACCGTGGCCTAGAGGGATATAAAGCCCTCTATATATCAGTCAGCCCTTGTTATCGGCCAAGCTCTAAAATGGATGCTCTGGTTTTAACCATTAGAGGGTGAGCAGAGCGATTAGTAGAATCTATCCCGTAATCCATTACACAGTTAAAATCACCCTTCAGAATTAATTCCCCTGGCCAGTCTAACAATTCTCAAAAGAGCAAATCAAACATTCCCAGTTTGCCAAGGATTGGACCATACACTATACCAATGACATATTTTTGCACATGCACTGCAAACTGAACAATCACCCACCTTCCCCTGGGATCAGCTGACCTCCAAATGCCTAGCCAATGTTATAGTAACCCCCTTATAGAGAGAGACTGTGAAGTGCTTATAAGAATATTGTAACCAAGGTGTCTCAGTACTAAGTGATCCTTACATGCCAAGTGTATCTCAGCTAAACATAGTAACTGTGGGTTATACAGAATTATTTCTTCTTGCACTAATTGGGGCTTACTAAAGTGATTAAGGGTGGTAACATTCCAATACATGCATTTCAATCCACCCATTGTACTGGACCACTCCTCAGTATAGCCTTTCCATATTCACATCCCAAACAATGACGTGTTACACACCTAATTGCCTATTGAGATAGCAACTTGTGATCATTCTGACTCATTTTACCCCCACAACCCTCTCCCCAAAACAAACTGCCTGTCAACCAATATATTTTGTGCAACACACTCCATCCCCACCTCCAGAGGCCCCCTCCCCATGCCTAAGGAAAGGAATCATCCCACCACTTAGCTGTCAGGTGGTATGGCAGCACTGTGAGGTCTCTACCATGACCCCCCCCCCCCCCACCCACCCGGTCCACATCCAGACTCCTGCCCCCAGAGAGAGGATGTGGCCTTACGGCTAATGCGGTCGACCTCGGCACTGGGGAACCGGGTTCGAGTCTCGGCAGGGACGCTCAACATCCTGTGATTCTGGGCAAATCACTTAATCTCCCTGTGCCTAACAAAAAATTAATGTGTCCTTCTGTAAGCAACTAGTGTTCATGTAAAGTGCTCTAATACCTTCGGGTCTAGTTTGCGCTATATAAAACTCCGGAGAAGAAAAAAACCAAGTTAAGTCACCCAAATATTCAGAAAGAGAAAAAAGCATAGGGTGCTAACCAAAGAAGAACAAAAAAAAAAAAGAAGAAACTTGAGTATGCACGCTCAAACATTAATTAGGTTACATAGAAGGGTAAACCCAAAACGTCACTGGGACCTGGGTATAGAGCAGTACATAAGAAAAATGGTCCCAGTACACGATTGCATAGAAGAACCACAAAATTACATTGAATTAAACATAAATTACACAAACCATCTTATTCTTCATGTACAGTGTTGTTTAATCACACTGAACATACAGTAGTTCATAATATTTTCACTGATATTTATAAAGCAGTGCCTCAAGCGGGAAGGGTGGAGGTAAAGTGAATGAAGTGAGGATAGGGAAGTGAGTGAAACGGTGTACAATTCACATAATCAATTGTTATAAAACACAAAAGCGGCTCATAAAGGAGCCAGATCTCCTTATTAGGTACAAATGTTAGATAGCCATGATTGTAGACAGGGTCACAGTGATGAATCGCTGTTGGTCAAACTGGCTAGTATGGTAGATGTCGACGTTTCGACCCCTGAATAATAGTAGGTCAATGTGTCCCTTACGTCGGGGTCTTCTTCAGGACAGGAGTGTAGGTGGGTGAATGGGGGCAGGTTATCTAGAGGCAGAATAGAAAAGCTTAAAAACTGAAAATTCCCATATAGGGAGTGAAATAAAACTACAGGAGAAAAATGAAATCTAAAAGATTACCATCAGTGGCCCATTCATTGGGCCTGAGGGGCAAGTGGGCGCGTAGTCTCCAAACTGTAGTAGGCGAGAACAATCACCTGCAAAAGAATTGAGCAGGTTCAAAATACAAATAGGATCCACTCCTATAGATAAGGAATGGTTGGACCTCTCTAGTGCACTTACTTCAGCGCGTACTCAAAGATGCCTGAATTGGGGGTGGGCCACACAGGGTTAATCTCCTGGGCCCGGAAAAATTACTTGTGAGGTCAATGTGGAGGGCCAGATTGCTCCGTACTCAGTCGTTCCTAGGAAAATAATGACAGAAGGTCGGTTGGTTGCACCAACTCCAAACATTGTGAAACACCTCTGTATTGCATATATACATTTGAGCACATACCCAAGTTTACAGGTCGAAGACCGAAAAAAACACAACCCAGCATTAAGAAAATAAACAGCGTAACGTGGGACCCGTGCTGTTTAAGAAAAGCTGAAAAATACAGTATTGCACCCGCTTATGTAATTGATGCTGGCTGCCTGTCTCTCGAGGGCTACGAGGTCAATAAAAACAAAGCACGAAGTGCAGGGATGTCACCTGTGTGACAGAAAACAGCTATCTAAGTAATGTGAAAAAACAGCGCCTGTAATGGACGACTGCGTTTCAGGAGCGTCATGCTTGAAAGGAAAAACACGCGTTTTTAAAAAGCCTGTATTATTTAACGTCTCTGTGTTAAAAAGACAAAAGCACAAAGGACAGAGATGTACTGTGCGCGGCAGGGACTTACTGTAACTCCAGGAAACGTCTCGGTCCGTCAAAGGGAACCCGAGAAATGCATCCTGTCAATTAAATAGGCCGGTGAAAACCGGTCCATTAGCCAGGTGTACGTGACGAAATGCAGGTTCCCTTAGTGTGAATCCGAAAAACGGAAGGGAAAACAGACTGTAAAAAGCAGAGCCTACTACGAGGTTGCTGAGTATCATTCTCAGCAAAGTCTGAAAAGAAATCCCATTTAAATGCAAAAAAGGTCAAATTAACAATTGACAGAGTGAACTCCGTCATGTTGATAAAAACCTTGGTAAATCATTATATGCATAATGGCGAACAACATCACATAAGAATACAAATCATAAACGTGGTCATATTGAGACATTGCTGTACATACAAAATAATTTAGCAATCTGGGGAGACAAAAGGCAGATATATATGTACACACGAAATTATTCAACAAACATGGGGAGACAAAAGGCAAAGAAGGATTTATCATACAACTAAGCATGGCTCATTATGCATCACAGGTCCCCCACATGGGAGTGTGTATATATGGATATAGAGCTCCATATGGTGCAATAACAGAATAAATAAAGAGCCTAGTTGGTGTATGCTCTATTTATTAATACAGCGTTCTTCTTCTCTGTCTTCTCTCGGTTAAGGGCCATGGGTCACCCATATTCTGAAGAGTCTAAGTATAATACTACATAGCTAGACAAACATCATGATTAGTGGGACGGGCACATGTTCATGGTACAACCTTATAGATGGATAATGTAAACCGGTATATGGTAGGTTCCATAGATACATCATCTGATAAAGCCTGGTTAGAAGGAGGGCAGTATAATCGTATGTTCCTGTATAGGTGAAGATCTTAATAGAAATAGGTCAACTGTAGGGGCTAATGAGAGAATACGCTTAATCTAAAGCAGTCTAATAGCTGTAAAAAGTGCATAGATGCATCATCTGATAAAGCCTGGTTAGAAGGAGGGCAGTATAATCGTATGTTCCTGTATAGGTGAAGATCTTAATAGAAATAGGTCAACTGTAGGGGCTAATGAGAGAATACGCTTAATCTAAAGCAGTCTAATAGCTGTAAAAAGTGCATTAATGATGTTCACAACCACTCCTTGCGTGGGGATCAGGGTTAACGTGGTGCATGGGGTTGACCTCATGTGAGACAAGCTAGTTGTGCATGGCTGACCTCGGATTCATTCAAACCGTTCTGGATGGAGTCCAGGAGGGACATCCATTTGCATTCCCTCAAATCCAAGATCGTACCAATGTTACCTCCCCTAGGACCAAGGGAGGCCTTCGCAAGGACCACCCAATGAAACTCATCTGGGCTGTGGTCTGCAGTTCTGAAATGTTCAACCAAGGGTGCCCCTTGAACCCCACATCTGATGCGACTGCAGTGTTGCAGGATTCGGGATTTGACTTTCTGCTGTGTTTGACCGACATATATCAGATTACATGGACACACGATGCCATAGATCACATTGGTCGATTTGCAATTCGTAAATGACCTTAAAGTGATCACATGCTGTTTATATGTGAATTCCTTTGTTTGAATTGTAGTTTGGCACGCCTTGCATTGTCCACACTTGAAGTGTCCAAGCGTCGGTGGTAAATTCCACATAGATTGAATTGACGGTGGTTTCAAGGGTTCTAAGAAGGAGCGTACTACGTGGTCCTTGACACTTTTGGCTTTTTGTATGAGTGCATCGGGGGTTGGTTTGATCTATATCCTCTGATATTAGTCCCCAGTATCCGTTGATCACTTTTTTGATGGCATGACTTTGCGTTGAGAATGTGGTGACACATATCATCCTTTGAGGAGTTTCTTCTGTCCGATCCTTAGGTGTAAGTAAGTCCTCACGAGGGCTATACCATGCCCTTTTCTGGGCTCTTCTTATTAGCTTTCTTGGATAGCCTCTTTCCATCAATCGTTGACTCAAATCATCTGATTGGATAGAGTAATCAATTCTTTTTAACAATTCCTGCGGACCCGTAGGAACTGCCCAAACGGTAAATTGTCTCTCAGTCCTCTCGGATGGTAGCTGTTATACCTGAGAAGGAAATTCCTCTCCGCCGGCTTCCGATATAGAGTTGTATACAAGTGATCATTTTCACACTTAATTGTGATGTCCAAGAAGTCAATTTCATCCGGACTGGAATTCATGGTGAATTGAATGTCTCCACTTCTTTCATTTAGCCAAGAGTGAAATTGCCTAATTCCGTAGAGTCGCTGGTCCAGATCATCAATATATCGTCTATGTAACGTCTCCAGAGGGACACCTCCATGATATAGGGGTTTGTTTCATTGAATACAAATGATCTTTCAAAATGGTCCATATATATAATGGCCAAGTCCGGGCGAATGCAGCCCCCATGGCCACTCCCTTGGTTTGGAAATAGAAGTGTCCATCGAAAAGAAAAAGTTCCGCATCATTGCTAAGCGTAGTAGGCCAATGATGAAATTGGTCGGTACTCTCATAGGTGCCGGTCGTAGATCCAATGTCTCTCTCATTACATCCAGAGCAGCCTGTTGAGGTATGCTGGTGTACAGGGATACAATATCACAGGTCACCAACAGTTGATTGCTGGGATTGAAAGGGCGCTGGTCAATCAAATTTATAGTTTGCATAGTATCTCTCAAGTAGGCCTGAGTAGACTCCGCTATAGGCTTGAGAAAATGGTCGATGTATCTACATAATGGTTCCAACATGGATCCACATCCAGACACTATCGGTCGTCCAGGTGGTTTGACTGGGTCTTTGTGGATCTTAGGCAGGGTATATAGAGTGGGGAGCCGAGGATGTTTCTGGTTTAGATACTGGAATTCATGGTTGGATAGGAAACCTTGTTCAAGGCCATGTGAGGTAAGGGTGAATATATCCTCTGCAAGGTCCTTGGAAGGGTCAGATCTTATCTTCTTATAGCTCACCCCATCTTGTAACTGGTTCAGAATCTCTGTCTTGTAGTTTGAGACATCCTGTACGACGATTGCACCACCCTTATCCGCGGGCTTGATCACTATTTCTTTGTTATTCTTCAGGTTGACAAGTGCATCTTTTTCAATTTTCGTAATGTTATACTTGTTATGCTTGTATTCCTTCAGTATTTTAGACACATCCCTCATAACAACACTTTCATAGGCTAAAATCTTGTTAGTCATTTTAAAACCTGGTGGGACAAAGGTAGATGGAATCCGTAATCCTCTTTGAGTGCGCGCTGAAGTAAGTGCACTAGAGAGGTCCAACCATTCCTTATCTATAGGAGTGGATCCTATTTGTATTTTGAACCTGCTCAATTCTTTTGCAGGTGATTGTTCTCGCCTACTACAGTTTGGAGCCTACGCGCCCACTTGCCCCTCAGGCCCAATGAATGGGCCACTGATGGTAATCTTTTAGATTTCATTTTTCTCCTGTAGTTTTATTTCACTCCCTATATGGGAATTTTCAGTTTTTAAGCTTTTCTATTCTGCCTCTAGATAACCTGCCCCCATTCACCCACCTACACTCCTGTCCTGAAGAAGACCCCGACGTAAGGGACACATTGACCTACTATTATTCAGGGGTCGAAACGTCGACATCTACCATACTAGCCAGTTTGACCAACAGCGATTCATCACTGTGACCCTGTCTACAATCATGGCTATCTAACATTTGTACCTAATAAGGAGATCTGGCTCCTTTATGAGCCGCTTTGTGTTTTATAACAATTGATTATGTGAATTGTACACCGTTTCACTCACTTCCCTATCCTCACTTCATTCACTTTACCTCCACCCTTCCCTCTTGGGGCACTGCTTTATAAATATCAGTGAAAATATTATGAACTACTGTATGTTCAGTGTGATTAAACAACACTGCACATGAAGAATAAGATGGTTTGTGTAATTTATGTTTAATTCAATGTAATTTTGTGGTTCTTCTATGCAATCGTGTACTGGGACCATTTTTCTTATGTACTGCAAACATTAATTAAGCATGAATTAAGCAAACAACAGGGACTGAGCACTTAGGCCACCTTTGTATCAGTCCGGGTCAGGTAGGCAGAGATAATCCCTGCCATTGACTAAGAGCCTGTGCTGCGTCTGACTCAGTATAACAGAACTGTGTTCAGCCACCCTTAACAATCTTAAGTCTAGCTGGTTCTTGAAGAAAGACCTGTGTCCCAACAGCTCTCAGTGGATCAATCATTTGACGTAACTTCCACTGCGATCCATCAAGAGTTTACAGAGATCTGTTCGAACAAACACAGGCATCGAATCTATCGCAACAGGTGTAGTAGGGCAGGCTTTGAGGGAGATTGCCTGCTTTAACAAGAAGTTGCCTACAAATATTAAAATTGGGTGAGGGTGCATTGGATTTGCATTAGCATGATTCTGAAATATCGGGAGAGAATGTGCGTGATGTATTTGTGAGTCCATGTCACAATCCACAAGGTCCGGGAACGCTCTTTCAAACAACTTGATAATGAACTGCCATGGATCATCTCCTTCTCTTTGGGTATCCCAAAAACCCTCCAATTATTATGTCACTGATGATTCTCCAGGTCTTGCAACGCCACTTGGCTTTCATGGCACCTGATAGATTTAACTGTGGCGTCCCTACTTCCTCGATCCCTGCGACCCCCTGCTGGAGCTCAACAATTTCTGTGGTGAGTGCTGTAACGTTTCTGATCACCTCTGCTAGGGACTGCTGCAATATCAAATTATCCACTCTGACTTGGGAATAGTGTTGCAGTGCTTCAGATTTCTGAACTTGCTAAAGCTGTATAATTGCAGATTGAGATGGCTTCTGTAATTCCCCCGGCACAGAGGTGTTACTCGATGCCACTTGTTTGGAATACCCCGAAGGGATGCTGCCAGAGGAGTTCTCCTGAATTGGATTGACTTCGAAACTGAGGGGGATGGTAGAATGCCAGTCGTTCATCCTCCTTGGAGGTTGGCCTGTCAGACACATAGTGGTCAGCCGTGAAATTAAAGCTTTTAGTTCTCCTTTGGAGGCAACCCTCTTCCGCAGTGGACTACCATTAATGCTGCATTTAATGTGAGAGATAGCCAGATTACCATGTTGAGTACCTCCTTGTGAATCAGTAGCTTTCTTCACATTGCCTCGAACTTTCTGAGCCAGTTGCTTGCCTTGCCTCCCCTGTGGCACCTCAGCTGCTTCTGGAGCCATACTAGATGCAGCACTAAATTTATGAGTATCACTCACAGCTATGTCAGCACTTATTGCATCTGAGATATTGGTACATTCACTGCCTCCAGTAGCAAGAGTAGATGAGGGCCTTGCTGAGATATCGTGCTCCAGATCCACTGCCTGCTGGGCTAACATTTTAGGAGGAGGGACCACAGCTGTTAGTGACCCGTCATGCTCTGTCGCCTCCAAAGTGCCCTCAGCTGCAGTGGCCCCTTCGATAACCTCCTCAGTATTTACACCAGATTCTAGCCCCCAGCTCTGTAACCTCTCCCTTTCAGCAGCTTGCCAGCCAGCAGATTCAGCATGAGCATCGGACAGACTGAAAGAGTTAACTTGTTGCAGTGTAGTAGGAGCTGCTGCAACATTGTTACATATCGCAGTCACAGTCGGCAGTGAAGGAGCCGCCGGGGTAGATGAAGCCAATCCCACAGCTTGGGCTGCGTCCATTAAAATGCCGGCAATTGGTGGTTCTTTGCCGGCGTGGACTGTTCTTCTATGCACGCCTGGAGCAGGCAAGCCGCAGTACCAGATTTCAATAACTTCATTATTGGGCGGCCGATGAGCAAGCCCCCTTCCTCCGTGGAGCGCGCTCGTCTGAGGTGCTGCCACACTGCGGATGGAGTTTACTGGACCGGGAACAGAGCCGTAGGCAGCCGCTGCATGCCGGATATGCTGAAGTAGTGCAGGCTTCTACGCAGCCCCCAGCACAGAGCTGCCACATTCAGGATTTGCCCCCGTGTTAGTAAGGCATTACACCGCTTCAAACCACCCAAATGCGTCGGAATCCATGAACAGCAGGATGGGGGTATGGTGGACAGGAGAGCACCTCACGGAGAGAGTGTTCACAGCTGTGGCGTCAGCCCACCATCTTCCTTCCCCCAGCAATGTGAGCTGTTCCAAAAATATTTTGATGACAACTGCTGTATCTTATTTCTCTAAACCAAAGGTATACAGGGCATCCTTAAACTGGTCAAATGTATTCCTGATGTTCAAAGCTGTGTATTTAAAATTGCAAATGTGGTGTTGTTCCTTTGTATTGATTCTTTTGATTCCTTTGTGCTCATTCTGACCCACTATCCGTTTTGCACTCCGAGCTGATTTCCCCCAGACCCTTGCCCTCAAACTGTCCTAATGTAGCTTAATGAATTTCTTTCCTTACCTAAGTAGTAAGGGAAAGGTAAATTGGTTTGCTTTCAATTTTCTTTTAATATATGCCTTATCACCTGCAGGTGAAGTCTCTTCTTTGCTTAAGTAATAGTTTGTAGAGCGTGCAAATGCCAATCGACGGCTCGGTGCCAGCGTCCGAACAGGATCCTAAAATGACAGAGCGGGGAGCCTAATTAGCAGTAGGAGCGAATAGCCATGTTTTCAGCTGCTTCCTGAATTTTAATAGATTTGGCTGGGCTCGGAGATGGTCAGGCAGAGCATTCCACCATTTGCTTGTGGAATAGGAGAAACTTCTGCCTCCCCAATGAGCCTTTTTAATTCTGGGAATAGCACCTTTCTCGCGGAGCTAGAATTCAGATTGCGAGTAGGAAGATGCCATTGGAAATATTTTTGGAAGAAGACAGGACCAACCTTGTGTAGGGCCATATGGGCCCAGCACAAGGCTTTAAACTTGATCAGCTCACTCACTGGTAGCCAATTGTGAGACTGGACTAAATTTGGGGAGTTTCATCAGTACTCGAGCTGCCGCGTTTTGAAGAGTCTGTAGTTTGTTTTGTTGACATTGCTGGGTGCCCACATACAGAGTGTTGCAGTGGTCTAATTTTGAGATTACTACAGCTATAAAGACTGTTTTCTGCAACTCTGTAGGGATAAAAAGGAGAATTTTCTTTAAGATTTTTAGAGTGAAGAAGCAGGAAGATGTCACCTGATTGATGTGGTCAGTGAAGGATAGCTTAACATCGAAAATGACCCCTAAATCTTTTGCTTTTTGGACAAGTGGTGGGAGAGACCCAAGATTAGGAGGCTACCAGGCAGAACTCCAAAAGGAGGTGTCACTGCAGAAAAGGAGTACCTTGGTCTTCTCAGAATTAAGTTGTAAGCAGTTTTTCTGCATCCAATTGCTGATGTTACTCATGCAGTTGATGAATTGTTTGGCCACCTTTTCCGGGTTGGAAGAAACCGACACTACTAGCTGAATGGCGTAGGAAAAGACTGAAAAGCCACAGAACCACATAGGTTCAATGAGAGGGGTGACATAAATGTTAAAAAGGGTGGGACTTAACAAGGATCCTTGGGATACCCCACAGAGAAGCATAAAGGGGTCAGAGGTGAAGTCTTCCAAAGCAACTATTTGCCCTCTATTGGACAGGAAAAAGGTAAGCAGTGCTATTGCCAGGCCCTTGATGCCAATGTTTTCGATCCGGTTGAGCAGGAGAGAGTGATTGACCGCATCAAATGAGGCTGAAAGATCAAGTAAAATCAGGGCCGCCTTACCACCATTCTCAACAATGGCTCTGATTTCTTCAGTGGCTTCTGCAAGGGCTGACTCCGTGCAGTGATCGGGTAAACCAGTGCTGCAATGGATCGAGGATATTGATGTTTTCAAGAAAGGCCATCATTTCTTGATTCATTGTCTTCTCTAGAATTTTGGCTGGGAGAGGAATGCGGGAGCTTGGCCTGTAGTTTTTTGTTTTTTTTAACTTCGTGGGGATCTAGAGAGAGTTTTTTTAAAAGCAAAGCAAGGCTTCCCAGGCTGTAATAATGCCTTTCACATAGGATTTATATGAAATCAATATCAATAACTTGAGTGTTGTGTCAAAGGTCATCTTCCTATGATTCAGGTAAGACAAAAACCAATCTGGCACCTTTGCTAGATTAGATATACAAGCAATCCAGTTCCCTCCAAACTTACTCGAAACTTCCACTCATCAGTAAATTTATTTGGGATAATGATGACACTTTTAGCATCTTGGCCAAAGCTTTGAGCAACCTTTCTGATAAAGTCATTAACTTGTCCAGGAAGGTGGACCACTGAACTATAAAACAGTTTCCACACTGAAAATCCTAGAATGAAGCACAAAACATGGAGAACGTTGTGTCTTATTCCCTGACCTACTTGTTTAGTTTGCTCCTGCAAAACAATCCCTCCCTCTTCCTTAAGAATTAACTGAACTGAAACTCTAAATCGAAGACTTATTAATGAACTGTAGCTCTAAATTGAAGACTTTTGAATCCCTTTGGTAGATGACCAGATTCAACACATCTGAGTTCTGTTGGGACTTCCACACAATGGGCCGTCACTCAGAGGAGCTGAATATACAAGTTCCATTGAGATTCAGCTAAAATCAACTCCCTTTGAATACACTTACATCTCCAAGTTACATTGTCTACTAAAGAAGTAGTCCTGTCCGGTGCTTGACTGCAGGTTGACAGTAACGCACTGGATTGAGATAAACGTCTGGATTGTGGATTTGAACATGTATGTAGTACTGATCAAATGAAACCTCCCAAACAACCCTCGACCTACTGCTACTCACATACTTTGCTATTACACATGCGGAGAGGGAAGAAAGAATGGTTGTAGTCCACAAAGACATTCATAGACAAGTTGCCTTTGAGGTTTTTCCCCACCTTCCAGTGCTTAATTTTGGATGTCCAGTCTATTGCAAATCTACCAGATTAACTTCATCTGCCATCCGCCATGGGACAACCAGTTGTTAATAGAATGGTGTACGTACTTCATTGCTTCACAGCTCTCACTGTTCATCAAGAATTATATTGTTTGTAGCATGTGTTGCTGTAGATATACATTCTCTGCATACTCCTGCCATTTGTTGTTGACATTGGACATTTGAAAGTTGTTTTGAGTCACGAGGTATATAGTGACTCCACCATTAGCTGGCAGTGCACATGGGCATCAACTTGTTGAATTGTTTATTCCCACCATTGGGTTCGAGCGTGCACCGCCAGGGCTCCGTGATCGATGCATTTCCACGCCACTATTAGGGCCCATCCAGTCTGTTCCTTGACTCTGACATTTGTAAGACTACTTTTGTTTCCTTCCTCCACCTGTTACCTTCTGAAGACCAAGCTGCATCAACTCCCCGCACCATGGGGCCTCTGGCCTCATTGGGGCCTGGTGCCCCTTGTCCTCAACCTTCTTGGTACAACATGTATGCAGGGTGATGAAATGGACGCCCTCTCAAAACTGTCCTCAGTGTCACACAAAGTTTTATTGAACCTACCACCACCAGGTCTTTGCCTGTCTCCTGACCACAATGACACCGCATGCGAGGCCTGCCTGGCCTGTTCAGAGAAGACTCTTCAGTACCAGCGGGAAAGATGGTGGGCACACCAGAAGATGCAGAGACAGTTTTCTGATGACAACCCCGACATCTTTCCGGAGCATCTTTCCCCCGACATCGAGGAAGGCGAATAGGCTTGACCCTCTGGCATTCCGCTCTACCAGCCATGACCTAACCCATAGACTATCTGCCTCTGCATCCAATCACAAAGACCTCCAGACTCCCAGCGAATCCATGCCCTCCGGACATCAAGTGAAGACCTTGGTTTGAAGAGTGAGTATGACTGAAGTTGAACCCCACTTCAGGCCTCGCAAAAGTCCTTGAGTCGAGGCAGAGCACTGCCCTTGTGGGTTCAGCCCTGCGGGTCCCCATTGCCTTCTGGCACTGATCCATATCATGGAAGCGTCGAAGACCACATACGATTAGAGGCCCGTATCAGTGCTGAAGATTCACTAGGTGCATGGCTCCGATGACTGACTCAGAGCAACCTATCCTTCAATGCCTTCAATAGGGTTTGGACATTAGACAAAAATGGCTCTTCATCCATCCCCACACTGCCAAGATTTCCACAAAAGCCTCCTCAAAAGCTGATAGAGACTTTGCCTCGCAAGCGAAAACCCAACTGTGAGGAGAAGCTTGTCCTGGAGCTTCCCCGGTGCCCAAACGGAAGAATCACAAGTACAGGGGCACTAGCCCTATCCCACTTGTGCCTCCTCCACCACCACCACATTCTTCCCAACTTCCATCCTCGCCAGAGGGTTCCCCTCACTCCTTGTACGAACATGACAGCCCCCTTCATCCGGATGACCCTGAGGACACACCATTTGACCCGGTGCCCATGTATGACCTGTGGGACAACTTTGATGTTGATCCCTCAGGGATCCTGATTTGGATCACTCTCCAGTTAGGTCGTCATGCCGAGATGACATAATCACCTACCATGAGGTCATTCAAAGGGCTGCCTCTTTCCACAACTGGATATGCATGTCCTCCATTAGGATGACTATTCACTTGTGACCTTATCTAAATTGGAACAGACGATTCAGTTTCTGCCGATGCTCAAGGGGATGCTGATGTCGGCTGCCTAGGATGAATAAAAAACATAAACCCTTCCACATTGACCCTCCTTACATCAGGGGTCAGATCATCCCAGATTTCTTAGTGGCCCACACAGTGTGTACGTGTGCTAACTCTGAAGGCACAGGTGCTGATCTCCCACGCGATAAAGAGTGTAGGAAATTCAGTGCTGCAGTGAAGAGGGTCCAGTTAAAGCAACATTTGGTCCCGACGTGTCTTATTTTAACATAAAGGTGAAAAGGAATAAAAAGGATTCAATCCAAACTGTCATTCAACAAGTTATACTGTACAAGGAGTCATAATGCAGAGAGAAGGACCAAAGACAACATTATTTGATAGAAAAACTTTGTTTTATCAAATCTATATAAATATGTCATATTCAATAAGTCATTTTGACAGTAGATGGTTGTCAGGAGAAACGTGAAAAGAGAGTGCTCGTGCAATTGTGAACGAGAATAGATAAGAATCAAGGAAAAATGAGAAACAAAAATACTCTAATTTGCATATAAAACACTGGTTTGAATGAGTCATTAATTAACCTAACCAATGTAGGGCCTGTATACAGTCTAAATGCTCTATCTCATTGCTTAAGTGGCCTATTTTAAAGAACGATGTCACATATTCAGAAATACATCACTCTAAGCGTTATGCAAGGGCCAGTGAGTTGTATTCCAGGGCATAAAAGGGGGAATGTGTCTACGCTTTGACCCGTCTTGCGCGTAGAGGGTAACTTCTACCTCTGCATGCAGGTCTTCATCAGGACAAAACCACAACCGTAGTGTTAGCCAGGACAATCCATAACAATTACGTTGTCAAAGAAATGAGGAATCAATCCAATTCACAAAACCCCTACTAAAGGAGTAAAGCGGGGCCCCCAAATGGGCTTTCAAAATAAATTCCAAGTTTCAAAGAAGAAAGCAATATCCAGACTGTCAAATCGCAAGGCATTGCCAGAGAAACCTTATTGTGAATCCATGCAAAAAAAGGGGGCCTTGATCACCACTACCATCGAGAGGAACATAATCCTCACTGCGGGGGTAAAATACCCATCTCCTTTCAAGTCTCACCAATGCCGAACGTGCAATTGGAAGATAGCCCGTCTGCACGGGAGAGAAGGACGAAACGAGCGTGTCGGCCCTCGCCACCACCCACTGGAGAATAGCTTACTTAGTTGGCCTGCCCTCAAAGTATAACAGAGCACTCTAGGATGACATGCACAATCATATCAAACATATACCTAATGAGTTTAGGCACAGTGGGGAGGAACTACTGGCAGAGGGTAAAACAATCTAAATGCCACAATCCCGTGTACCCTTGAAACTGCGAATACTGCTACTTGGGGTGTCAATACTAGTGCCTTTAATTAGGCGCAATGCATGGCTCCACATTTCGGGTTTTAAATCTGAAGTCCAGCACCATCCGCTCAACCTGCCCTTTGATGAGGAATATCTTTTCAGGCCCCAGGTTGACCAGATTCTGGAGAAAATAAAAAAGACCTTGCCAAAGCCGTACGTGCCCTCCAGACTTCCTCCCAGAGAGGCTCCTTTCGAAGGGTTCCGTACAGAGCTGGGTCAAAGACCATCTTCCCCCACCCTACCTCTCACTATCAGAGGCAGCAGATCTACTAGCAGTACACACCACAGGGCTACAGCAGGGGTGCTGACGGGCAATAGCAATGGATGGGGCAAAGCGGGGCCTCATCCCCCCCAAACTGATTCCCTCCCAGTCTCCCCACCACACAACACCTATCGATTTGAGACTCTAGTATATTCACACACACTGGCAGGAAATTGCATCCGACAAGTGAGTCTTAGAAATGGTTCGTCACAAGTACTGCCTAGAACTCACACATTCTCCCAATCTCACCCCGCAAACAGCCTCAGCAGAGAGCATCTCAGCCTCCTAGAGGAAGAATTCCAATCACTCCTTCAAAGAGGGGCCTTAGTATCAGTTCCTTCCCCCCACAAAACTGAGCAAAGGGGATTACTCTTCCCACTTCCTCATTCCTAAGAAAGACTGGCCCATACGGCCCCTCAACCGGTACATCCTGTCAGCACTTCCGCATGGCAGGATGTCATTCCTCTGCTAGAGCAAGGCAAATTCATAACCGCATTAGACCTCACAATGGTGGTCACCAAACGCCTGCCAGTGGTCACCGCATATTTACGGAAGGCGTTGGTATCCACGTTTCCCTCTACATGGACAGTTGACTGATGAAGAATGCAAGCAAGCCCTAGTGCTTATCGTACACACAGGCTACTATCTCCCTCCTCCACAGCCTCGGGTTCAACATCAATGGCATTAAGTCCCATTTGTTACTCTTGCAGATACAACCCTAACTCGATACTCAATACTAAACTCAACAAGCAAGGCATCTATCCCAGCCAACAAAGGATCTCTGCTTTTCAACAGCTAGTGTCTCTTTTTCAGCAAAATCATTACCTCACAGTGAGAACGGTTATATGCCTTCTCGGCATGATGGGCTCATGCATTGGCATAGTGCTCCAAACCCAGCTACACATGCACCCCATACAACAGTTCCTCTGCGCAATGGTCACAAGCGGAGGGTCTATTGGAGGACCAAGTGTTGGTAAAGGCCAGCATACATTGATTTCTGCAGTGGTGGAACAGCAACAAATTGTTGCAGGACAAGCCTTTTCTATACATCATCCTGCAAGTCACCATCACCACAGAGTCCTCTCAAGCTGGCTGGAGAGCACATCTCAATCTCACTACTGTAAAGTGAGTGCGGGCATCACATCAAATACCTCGAGCTACTAGCAATCCATCTTGCCCTCAAAGTCTTCCTTCCGCTTATTTGAGGCAAAGTGGCTGTAGTCAGAACACCAAGAACGCCATATACTACCTACAAAAGCAGGTTGGCACACATATTCAGCTACTCTACTTGCTAGCTCAGGCCATTTGGCATTGGGCACACTGCCACTTTATTCGCCTCATGCTTGAGTACCTTCCGGGGTGGACGATGACCTTGCTGACTTGCTCAGCAGGATGCCCAGCAAGTCCACAAATGGGAACCCCATCCGCATGTCCCATGCAGCTGCATCCAGCGCTGGGCACCCTGAAAACGCAAAATGACCAAGCTTTGAATCCGAGCATACCACACCCACAATCTCTAGGCAAAGCACTATGGATGAACTGGTCAGGATATGTGTTTATGCTTTTCCGCCTTCCCCACTCCTTCCATTTGTGATGCGGTAGATGTCTCCGACTCCTCCTCCTAGCCCCCACCTGGGCAAGACGGCCCTATTATTCAGCCATCTTAGAAATGTTAATCAGTCCCCACAAGAAGCTCGACAACAGGCCGGACCTTCTCACCAGGAGCTAAAGTCAGATATGGCATCCAGGCCACAAGCAACTCAGTCTGGCACCTGAGGTCCTGCAGTTGTTACCTATGTCTCCCACAAGAATGCATCGACATCTTACACCAATCCCATAGACCAACTAAACGAACATGTTATGCAGCCAAGTGGAAGAGGTTTGTCCACTACTGCTTTCCTAAACACCTGGACCCCTTAAAACCTGCTGTACAGGATATCATGTGCTACTTACTACACCTGTAGAAGCCCAGCTTAGCCCATACTTCCATACATCTTCACTTACCTGCCAAAGCAGCATACATGCAAAATAAGGAACATTCCTCCCTCTTCTGCATACTAGTGGTTAAGGTCTTCATGGAGGAACTCAAAGGGGTCTTGCCACCCTCCCTCCATATATTCTCCCACCCAGATACCCCCTTTCGAACCTCTCCACTCTTGCCCTCTCCAGTACCTTTCCTGGAAAGTGGCTTTTCAAATTGCAATACCTTCTCTCATACATATTAGCGAAGTGCAAACACTTGCATTACAGGAACCTTTCATTCAGGTTCATAAGGACAGAGTAGTACTGAGAATCTGCTCTAAGTTCCTGCCCAAGGTGGTCTCAACTTTTCACCTTACCCTGACTATTGAACTACCAGTCTTATTCCCCTAATCAGACTCAATAGCAGAGAGAGCACTACACAATCTAGATGTTAAACTTGTTCTCATGTATGACATAGACAGGACTAAGCATTTCCGTAGGTCAGACCAACTCTTTGTGGCCTTCACTAATCCTCGCAAGCATCAGCCTATATCCAAAACAGGTATAAAAATGCATTCAGAATGCATTCAGACCTGCTATTACAAAACCAGGAGAGCCCTTCATGTTACACAAAGGGCACACTGTACATGAAAAAGTCAGCAAATATGGCCTTCCTATGGAATATTCCCCTAAATGACCTATGTAAAGCAATCACCTGGTCAACCCCACACACATTCACTACTGTGGAGACGTCTTCGCTAGACATCAGGCTATATTGTTGGCCAGACTGTCCTATGGTCCTTATTTCAGATATCTGCATCATCCACACTAGTCACCGCTTGTAGAAGGATACTGCTTTACAGCCTATGCAGAGCATGTGTATTTACAGCAACACGCCACGATCAGAAAATGTTACTTTCCTTGTAAGCAGCTGTTCGTATCATGTAGTGCTGTAGATCCACATGCACCCATGCTCTTCCCCGAAAGCTTGTGGCTCTGATCACAGACCTCTTCTCTTTACTACTTAAACTCCTTCATGCACCGCACTCTCCCTATTCGCCACTCCATGGTACTCTCACCTGCTGTGCGAAAAACAATCTGGAGTCTGTGCCCATGCGCATTACTAGGTAAGGGAGCAGTCACTAAATACCCCGTAACTCGAAGGACCTCTTCGAAGAAAACCAACTTCCAAATGTCGGAGCCCAACAGTAAATGGCAGGAGTATGCAGACTATTTGAATGCACAGCACTACATGCTATTAGCAGATGATTACAAGGTAAGTAATATTTTCCTTTCTTGGTGACATGAATCTTCACTGTGAAGATTAGGAACACCTCATACTAAGGACGCATCATTCAAGATGATTTAATTCAACACTCCTTAAAACTCATATCAAAGGTTCCACCCTGGATATTATTGTCAAAGCCCACCTCCAAATTGAATATCCACTGCAGAAGATGTTTGATCACCACCAAATTCCTTCCTGCATAAGGATACTAATATTGGGTATACTGAACTTGCCTCCTCTTTGCAGACTGTCTTCCAAGCCTCATTAATTATATACATATTGTGTTGCTAATAACTTTGGTGCAGTTTGACGAATCTACACGAAACTTTCCAGAAAAGTGCTACTTTTTGTTTAGTTTGTGCATAGAAAAGTGTCGGAGGGATCTGTCAATCAAGGGCCTAGAAAAAGGGGGGGAGGGGCAAAATGCATTTTCCCCATTAATTTTTCTGTAGGAACTTTGAACACAGCTACAGCCCAAACCGCTGAACAGATTTCCACCAAATTTGGCAGAACTCTTGATCTTGGTTTAGAAATTTTGTGATTTGGTGTAAATCCGTTCAGTAGTTTTTGAGCAATTAATGCTCAAAAAACTTTGTATATATCATGGCACAAGAGGATCTGTGGTGCCAACGGATCTCGTGGTAAGATCCGATTGGCTGCCACCATATCAACACTGATGTGGTGGCAGCCATCCTAGGACTCCGTCCAGAATTCTAAAAAAAATAAAAAAGACATACGGGGGCAGTGTAGGCATACCCTTACCCTCCTCACTAAGCCTCCCCACCCTTACCCTCCCCACTAAGCCTGGCGGGGTGGGGGACTGGGGGTCCCAAAGCCACCCCGCCTATTATTATTATTATTTAAATTTGTAAAGCGCGCGGCTACTCGACAGAGTGTCCCGGCGCTGGCAGAGGGAAGACAGGATGCTAGGACGAGGCTAATCATTAAAGAGATGAATTTTAAGTTTCTTCTTAAAAAGTTCCAGATTGTCTATCAGCCTCAGGAACATAGGAAGACTGTTCCACGCGCGGGGACCCAGGTGAGCGAAGGATCTCCCACCCATCCGAAGACGGTTACATCGCGGGACCTTTGCCATATGAGTTGAGGAGGAGCGAAGAGTGCGGGCAGGGACGTAAGGGGTAATTCTCTCCTTAAGATAGGCAGGACCCGTCCCTTTCAGGGCTTTATGCATTAGGACCATGGCTTTAAACATCACCCTCTGTTTCATGGGAAGCCAATGGAGGGCCCTTAAGTGCGGAGTCATGTGGGATCTCGAGGGGAGAGAAAGCAGAAGTCTAGCTGCGGCGTTCTGCACCACCTGGAGTCTGTTAAAAAGGTAGTCCGGCAGGCCCAGGTACATTGCATTACTGTAGTCCAGTCTTGATGTAATTAGGGCCTGTACCACCGTTCTGCCTGCTGCCTCGGAGAGGAGAGGTAAACATTTGTTCAACGTGCGTTGAAACAGGTCCCCGCCAAGGCTAGGATCTGTGGGAGGAAGGATAGGGAGCTGTCGATTTTAATTCCTAAGTTCTTCACACAGTTTTTGGGAGAACCTGGGTGAGAGCAATTGCTGGGCCAACAGTCCACCACAGCGTTGTGTGGGACATCTCCAAAGGTCACAATTTCCGTTTTCTCGGGGTTACATCTAAGGTGGTGCAATTCCATCCACTGGAAAACTCCGGCGAGGCACTTGGCTATTACTTTCTCGTCTAAATCCTTGCCTTTATCACATGAGAACAGTAGCTGAGTGTTGTCTGCATATGACTCCAAGAGACTCTGCTAATGTTGCAAGAGGGGTCAAATACACGTTAAACAGCGTGGGGCTGAGTGCCGATCCCTGTGGCACTCCCACCCCCAAAGGCCTAGCCTGCGCTGTAAACGGAGGCACCCACACTTCTATGGACCGTCCGTCCAGAAAAGATGCCAACCAATTATGGGCCTGATGTCTGATTCCTATTTCATGTAGTTGTTCCAGCAGCTTATGGTGAGGAACCGTGTCAAATGCTGCTGTAAGGTCGAGCAGTATCAGCATTGCCTTTCCTCCTCTGTCCAGAACGCTACGAATGAACTCCGTCACCTCCAACAGTGCGGTCTCGGTGCTAAATTGAGGGCGGAATCCAGATTGTGTGGCATGAAGGATGCCATTGGTCTCCAGGTAAACAGACAATTGGCGGTTTACTTCCTTCTCAAGAATTTTGGAGAAGGCTGGGAGCAGCGAAATGGGCCTAAAGTAGCTAACTAACTTAGGGTCTGCAGTAGGTTTTTTCAGCAGTGGCAGGACTTTAGCTTTTTTCCACAGACAGGGAACCATCCCTGATGCCAGAGAAGAGTTAAGAATATGGTTTAGTGCCGGGTTAATTGTAGGTGCCACCATGTTTAAAACTGACACAGGGCAAGGATCAAGAGGGGAGCCCAATTTATGACTTTTTAATGCTGCTAAGGACTGAATCAATGGAATCGGGGTAAATGCGTCGAGGGTGGCATACGTAAGTGGGGAGGGAGTAGACTTCCACTCCAAATTCAGTGTCCCAGGAGCAGCAGTCCCGAAACTTTTTTTTAGTGTTATGATCTTCTCATGGAAAAATCGATCGAGCTCATTGCACCATTCCATCGAGGGGGGACAAGCTCTCGAGGTGACCATCGGGCGCATGAAGGAGTCGACTATTTTGAAGATAGCCTTTGCTTTATTTTCAGCTTCCATAACTCCTAGGGGTTTTTGTTTTTAAAAAAAGTATACATTGTGGTGCAAACTCACAGAGGATCTGTGCATTTGCCAAAAATACCACCTAGGGTGTGTGTGGGGGGCTGCGTATATGCTAGTTAGCTGGTGGGCGCATGGCCCCCCCATCCTGAACCTCTAAGAGGCATCAGGGACCCTCTCCCTTGGGCCAATATCTTATTAAAGGGGAGGGAGTGCACAACCCCCCCTCCCCGATCCTAGAAAAGCCTGGGGACGTGTAACAATTTAAGAGGAAGGGGCAAGTGGCCCCCTACCCAAGCTTAAAAATGCCCCGGGGACCACGTCACTCAGGACCGCAAATTACTAGATGAGGATGGAGGTTTATTTATTTGGGGGGGTGGGGGTTTATATAGCGCAAACTCAACCTGAAGGTATACGAGCACTTTACATGAGCATCATTTGTGTTACAGACGGACCCATTAATTTTGTTAGGCACGGGGACATTAAGTATTTTGCCCAGAATCACAGGATGTTGAGCGTCCCTGCCGAGACTCAAACCTGGTTCCCCAGCTTCAAGGTCGCAAGCTCTAACTGTTAGGCCACATCCTCTCTCTCAGGTTGCGCACCTCGGGGACCACATCACCTGGGGCAAGTGAGGGAGTCCACTAGGACCTCATCCCTAGAGCCAGCTCATGTATGCGTGGGCAGGGAAAGTGAAATGTTCTCCCACCTGGTGAGAGCCCAAAGGGTTCTACCGCCCATTTCGAGAAGAAAACTTTTCCCCACCTGTGCTCTTGGACAGAGTAAACACAGTGAATTAAGTGAAAACTGTTCCGGCTGGGTGGGAGGAATGCCGGCTCCCACTGCAACTGCAATGGGTGCAGGCAGGTGAGTCCGTAGGGCTGTGGGGACCCGGGCCTCCCCCTGCAGCCCCTAATGAGGGACGTGCTGTGGTGTGCCCCAGGTGAGCACTGAGGCACCCCACTTGAAAAAAATAAAAATAAATGATGCCTGCTCTTGCAGGAGTAGGGATCCAGCGAGTCCCTGGGTCTCCCCCCCTCCCCCGCGGCATCTAAGAAGAATAATGGTCTGGGGTGCCCGAGGTGGGCACTGGGGCACTGTTTAAATAAAAACAAAATGCTGGCCGCTGCGTAGCCCTGAGAAATTGGTCCGCTGGAGGGAGCCGGCGGGGGCCCTGAGACTCACCCCATCCCCAGCCCCCTATCAAAATAATAAAAAAGTGGGTGCCCCAGGTGGATACCACTGGACCTGCGTGGGCTATTCACATATTATTTTGTTTTTAATGATGTCCCTAGAAGGGACATGGGCACCACCAAAAATTGTTTTTAATATCTGCAGCGCCCCTTTAACATTAGAAAGAAAATATATCTCTATTTATTATCACATTTTTCATGCACAAAATGTTACAATAAAACTATTTAGAGCCACAGACATTTATTTAAATAAAACTTTATTAAATAGTTTTTTAAGTAATCTATATTAATAAACATTGCATTTTGTGTTTTATAGGCCAGGCCCTGTAGCCAAAGCCCTGCTGGTCACAGCCGGCTGCCAGCGGGGGGCTGGATGCAGGGCCTAGCCTGTGGCCAAACCCTGAGGCCAACATCTCGCAGCGGGGAGGGGGGTTGGTTTAATGTATGGGAATAAAATATTACTCAACGTTAATTTAAAAAAAAAACTAGAAACTCACTGAAAGGTTAAAGAGACATTATTGTTAGGTATGATAATATCTTACTTTACATTTAAAAAAAAAGCTTTTAACTAAAAAAGCCAAAGGTTAAAGGGATATTCTAGTTAGGTGGCACGAGTTATAGTTACTTGAGATAAATAGAACTGGTGAATTTCAGTGGCTTTGTTGATTTAAAATGGTATGTTTTAACTGACATTTTCACCTAACTATAACATCCCTTTAACCTTTGTTTTTTTTTCAGTGAATATATATATAATACAAAGCAACCAACAACTTTGATAATAGCCTGACTAACCTGCTTAATCACTTTGCTGCCCTTATCCCCACCCCACCCCAAAAGGTTCCGGAGTAAAAGATCTTTTGCCCTAGTATATCACAGAACTAAAAAACCTCAGACTGGATGAACAATCTTTTTTTTTTTTTTTAAACGTATTTTTATTAATTTGCGCTCAGTACATATTACTTGCATAAATCTTACAGTAAATTCCAACACACTGTTTTCATGTCATACATGTATAATATTATTTGTAATCCCCCACCCTTTCATCATCTGATGTTGTTACACACCTGGGAAACAGAGATCCTCCCTTTCCATACATGTTCTATGCCCGGTTTATTCTCTCCTTTGGTACTTAATGCTCTTTTTAAATTCCTCTGTACGTATTCCATCGCCCCCATATTTTGTCCCATTTTCGGGGGCAACCTCTGGCTGGATGAACAATCTTGGCGCAAAAAACCCTTTGGTGGCATCTGGATAACCTCTGGAATGTGAGAAGAGCTTATAAAAATCTTATTTTTGGTTTCAAATTCCGCTCAATCAAATTTTGGATTGTATTGACTCAGCCATATATAGGCTTAAAAGGGTCTTCCTAATTGTAAAATGTGTGCCAAATTCCAGATGTCAGACAAAAATTAACTAAGCCAAGTAAGAAATATGAGGAATTTAAGTGAATCTGACACCAAATTCAAAATATCATCATTTTTAGGTCGAGCATTCGAGACCTCTTGTATATACTTTAGTATATACTTATATGTGGTGGGGACATTTAATCCTTTGCAACAAGCCCTGGCCTCACCCTAGGATGGCAACCCCTGTTGTGGAGCTGGGCACCGTGGAAGGCATTGGCCGAGCGGTGTGGTCATGAGACCTTGGAGTTGGATATGGAGTTGAGTCATACTGGACACTTGAACTGTATTCTAGCTAAAGTAAGTGCCGCATCTGAGAATACTCCTGTACGAAGTTTAAATACGGGACTCTGAGAACGGAGTTGAGAACGGCAGGAAGTTGAGGGTAGAGTGTCCCCAGAGGAATGAGACATAACTATTGTTACAGGAGCACATGGATGAGTTTGGAAAACGGCACCATGTTTTAACAATACTTATAAAGTCGTTTTGAGTGTTAGACACACAATGGTTTAAACATTTTCGTTCATCTTTTCTTACGATCTTTAGACTTTGGAGCAGCAGCAGAGGACATTATGCATATTCAAGTCCAGCGTTTGATGTGTGCTAGCAAGATGCAATACGAGACTTGTGGTTCGAAAAAGGACTCTTTTAATTACATGTATTGCGCTCAGTGGCACTGGCTTTGATAATTTTAGTAAACTCATTTTGTGTATAATTGTAGATTGTATTCATACTGAGTAGCTACATGTTTTAATGCTTTAATGTTATGAATGTCGAACTATGTTCCTATTTGGTTCATTACCTAGCTGCTCGGAGAAGTAAAGTATTTTGTTTATGTTTATCACCTTTAAAAGTTTAAATAGTGCACTCATACGACGCGATTTAGATTGAGAAAGGCAATGTGACTGCCGAAACGCGTCTCTCTTGTTTTTAAGTGACCATGATGACCTGACCAATTAAACAGGTTTAATTTCTCATACCTCGAGTGCCTGTTCCTTATTCTTTATGGAGTTTGGGAAATATTTAGAATTTTTAGCGCTGGCGGCAGTGCCGTTTTCCGTGCACCACCAGCGTTCAGGCAGCACGCCAGCATTGCCGCATTGTTTCTTGGAAAATACTTATATGTGTATGTACTTTGTGGGCTCTGGAGATCATCCCTAGGACTTGTCGGCTTCCGCGTAGGGACTTTTTTTTCTGTTCAGCTGCCTCTATTTAACTGTCTTGATAGAAAACGACCAGTAGAGGTCAGTAAAATACCAGAATTGCTTCCTGCTTGTTCAACTGCCTCTATTTAACTGTCTTGATAGAAAAGAACCAGCAGAGGTCAGTAAAATACCAGAATCACTTTAGCATTCTCTAGATTCCAGGCAATAGAAATTGTCTTCCACGAGCACCCGTAGACAATATTTTTTTCAAATCTTGTATTTTCAGTGATATGACCATCGAAGGCCCTAATTTTATATTAAAAACAGAGCTTTGGACTATACCATTTCCCGCTGAAAGGCAATATTTCTCTCCATGTGTTCCCATACCTGGCGTGTCACGCAGTTTGGGTCTTACTTTCCCTCCATGTTAAAGAACAGTAGATGTTTCAGCACCCAGGGTAATGTGCTGCGTAGCTAAATACATATAAGTTCCCAAAGGCGAGACCGATTGCATTGCAAATGCTTGTTTGTTTCATTCCCCTCCAATCTCTTTCCTGATCCCATTTCTGCTAATGTGGCCAGAAAGATGCAATATAACTTAGCTCAATTTTGGTCAACACTCATCACTCTCTTGCTTAAAGAAGGAGGATTTTCAGACTCAAACTGGACCAGTATCTCTTTTTAAAAATAACACAGCCAACCCAAGGCATCTACTGCCCACTCTGCATACAGGCTAGCTTCAACACAATTCAGATGTAGCTGCTATCAGACTGTAGGAATACACCAGAAACATGCTCCTCACATATTTGGACTGCAATTGTAGTACTGACTTCCAAGGACACAGGACTTTGAGAAATCACTAGGCCGTCCCCACATAGGGTGAAACAAGTGTTGGCAGAATCAGGTAATCAACCAAGCACAATAACTACATCAGTGGGTCTTTGTAATAGTCTTGCACTTTTCAACCTATTTCCAGAACCTCTAGGTGATGTCAGAAATAAATCCAGCATATCCTATTATCGATATTCCAACAAAACCCAGCTCTACCTGAAAATATAATCTCTTGCTATTATCTGTCTTCTGGCTGTGACCCTGGCTAACATGCATTCATGACTAACAAACACCTGCAACCTCCAAAAAACTGAGCAGATTTTGATTTCGTCACAGGCTTTCTATAAAACAATTTAAGGGTTCTAGATTCAACTATTGTTCTTAACTGTTTTCCCATCCTCATCGAAAACTCTAAATGGGCTTATTCTCATAGGCATTTTGGTGTATACAAAGTAGTATTTCTGTAGTACTTCTTTGGTTGCATGCCTTTGTGAATTGGCCCCCAAAGATCAATACTGGAAATATACATCTACCAATCATATTCAATTAGTACAACTAGAAAGCACTGTCCTCTTTTTGCACTTTTATATACAGGAAGCCAAAATTATTATCACAAACTTAGGCTCATCAGGGGATTTGAACCATTCAATACCTTAACAAGACCTAAAAGAAGTCACTTAAGGTCTAGTCTTACCAATGTTCTACTATTAGAATGATATTCTATCTGGTATTAAAAAAATTCACCTTGTTTGAGCAAAGCCTCTCAACCTCTGGTGCGTGCTGGTTTGATCATATCACCCCCATCTTACAATATGTGAGCTGGCTTCTGTTTGAGGGTAGGTACATTTAAATAATTGCCTGTATAGTTCATAATCTCTTACACTTTAACCGTTCCCATCTCTGACTACAACTTGAAACTTCTGTCTTCAACAAATTGCATACCTTGAACAGGTTCTCCTCTGACTGCGCTCCCAAAATCTGGAACTCCACACCCATGGAAGCTAGCACTACCTCCTTTTACTGGCTTTAAAAGATAACTAAGGGACTACCTCTTCAATTGATTGATTTCTGATGATCTTGTTCTAATCCTATTGTATCTAGACGAGAGCTAGTTGAGAATTTCAGGGTAAACTTAATTGTCCTGTTGGGTTATGTATATATAATATCTTGTTCCATTGTGAAATACTTCAAAAGTACTGCTTCTCATTAATGCATAATGAAGATTACCCACAGACTATCCATATGTATTTCTTTTTACTAGGACTCCTTCATAAATGCCTGAAAATTGATTGACCTTTGTGGCGCTTTCTTGTTCGATTCTTTCTCAGTTCTAAATCTGACATAAGGTGTAGAATGCATAGGGTAGATAGGTTCACACTCACCATATCAATCCTTAAATTCATTATTTGGGCCTGTACAAAAAAATTATATTTTTATGTTCTGAAGCTGTATTTCATCCCTTTAGCTGTAGTTTAATGCTATGGTGTATTATAATAAATTCTCACTATGTTATTCCTATATTAACTATGTATAACCATACAGTAACTTATGTAAAGCACTCTGATGCTTTACAGCAGAGTTTCCCAAACTGTGGGATGCGACCCGATTCTTGGTCGGTCACAGAAGTCCTGGTCTTCAGAAGGTGAATGAGCTTTACATTTTGCATTTATCATTTCACATGTGCTGTGCTTTAAAGACAGAGGTCAAATGTCAATCTAGGTCTTCTGACAAATTGCTGCCTATTCTTTTAACATGGGGAAGGATGTTTACTTTTCTTTCTCTGACTTCAAAGTGAGATGTGTTTTTAAAGGGATCTATGTGACAAACTTGCTAGGCACAATGAGTGTGAAAGGAAAGGCTGCATGATATCATTTTTTTGTAACGTGCAACAAATGATTGTAAATGTACTGTACACATATTTCAGAATGTATCAGCAGTTAGGAAAGCAAAAATGAAGTACATTTGATTGTAAATCTGAAGTGTGATGGAAGCAAAGATTTTAATAGGATCAAAACAAATCAAGGCACCTGGTGATGCACAAATGATACATTTCAACTGAAACCCGATTTCAACATATTATCATTAGTGTGCTATGTAGTTTTATCTGATAGACATCTAGCCGCAGATTCCTTACCTTTGAAGTTCCCAGTCGTCAGACTCGATCCAGAAGATTTTTGCGTGAGCAGTACCCCTGTGCGCCATTAGGTGGCATCGATTGGTTCCACGCTGCATTGTCTGCATCGGAAGGGACGTCCATGTCACCTATATAGGTATCACCTCCGCTCGCTGATGTCAGTTCTTTTCTTTCCTCGCTAGTAAGCGCTGATCCGGAGAAAGATCTATCCCTCAGTTGGTTTTTGGCAGAATTTATTTTGACGTTTTGTCGAGTTCTATTTTGAGGAATTCTTCCTCCTGGTTGTGTCGAGGATGTCTTTGAGAAAGACCAGGCTTAAACCATGTGGAGCCTGTCATTGCGCCATGTCGGTTACAGACCAACACCTCGTGCGTCTGTGGTGTCTCAAGCGCGACCACAAATCCAAGTAATGCTCGGACTGCCAGGCCATGGCATCGAAGGCTTTGAGGAAGCGGTCCCTGAAGCTGCTAGCGGCTCGGCAGACGACGCTTTGGAGATCTCTGTCCCGATTGAGAGGAAGGTCGCGGGACCGCTCCAGGAGCCCCAAGTTTTCTTCCTCCCATTCCAGGTCATCGGGACATTCGGGGAAGAATCATAAGAAGTCGAAGTCGGCTGATGTGACGAAAGAGCATTGACGTTCGAGGCACGGTTCTTTGGAATCATTGCCAGGGCTGACTCCGAGCCTTTCAGCTTTTCCAGGAGCCGGAGTGACCACCGCACAGGTAAAATAATTTTATGAGGCCATGCGCTGCGTATCTGAGTGGCCCGACCCCTCTGGCATGTCTTTGCGCCCGCTGGGTCAGAAGGGGTCCTATCTGGTTTCGTGCCTTCGGTTCCAATAGACCCTGGTGGATCAGTTCACGGATCTGGACCGGCGTCGGTCGTGCCACAGCGACCTCTCCCGATGCTGGCCCTGACACCGATGCTCCCGGCACCGTAGGCGCCAGCCCCATTTAAATCCACGAATTCGACACAGAGCCGGAACGGCATTGACCAACACCGATTCTGGTGCCGACAGACCTCCGTGTCCTAGGTCAGCGCCTGAGCCCTATTCTGAAGGGCTAGACCTCGGGTAAAAATGGGAGGGGTCACTGGACCCTTTAGAATACCAGTTAGAAGGTCAGGAAGGTGTGGACTTGTATGAGGAGCTCGATGATGCCAGTAGTCTTGACACATCCCCAGATACTGGTATGCTTTCTGCGTGGTTACAGTGGATGGCACATCATATTCCATGGTGGTGAAGAGGGCAGCTGAGGTCCTGGATCTCGAGTTGCCCTTGGTGACAGTCAAGACTAACATCTTAACTGAAGTGCTACAACCGGGAGCTTCCGCTTGCAAACCCCTACTCCCTTTTAATGAAGCACTAACAGGTGTCCTACAGGTAACCTGGTCCAAGCACAGCACAGGGGCTCCTGTGAACAGGACAATTGCCCGCTGCTACCGCCCTGAACCTGGGGACCCGAACTTCCTCACCCAACACCACACCCCTGAGAGCGAGGTGGTCCAAGCCTCTACATCCCATGGTGCGTTCTCTGCCTCACCCCCGGACATGGAATCCAAGAGGCTGGTTAGCTTGGGAAAGAAGATGTTTTTTTCCTCCAACGTTGGATTGCGATTGGGGAACGCTGCATGCTTACTGCGCATGCGGCTGATATAGCGGACCTCATACTCTCACACTCTGTGGAACACAATTAAGCAGAGGAGGCCCGGGCCGCTCTCTCCCAAGCAGTCAAGGACGGGAGAGACACAGCGAAGTTCACCATTAGGTGAGGTTTGAATATGACCGACTCGCTGGGCAGAGCTGTTTTGTCGATGGTGACACCAAGCCAGCCTGAGAACTTCTGGCTTTTCAGGTGAGTCCAGGCTTCCCTCATGGACATGCCCTTTGATGGCAACCGTCTCTTTAGAGACGTGGCAGAATAGGAGCTGGAGCGTTTTAAGGACTTGCGGGCTACGGCAAAGTCCTTGGGCCTCGTGTCATTCCCAGTCTGCCTATCGCCCCTTTCGTGGCTACAGAAGGGGCTTTCAACCACGCTAACCATATTTCAGCCACCCCCCCACACAAGCTTCCCAGACTGTGTGGAGGTGCGGACACGGCTCATACCAACCCTGTGGGTCAGGTGGCCAGAGATCTGCCACAACCACTAATCCCCCTGCAGCCGCAGCCTCTTAGCCCTCCTAATCTTGCCCTTCAAGATCGTGGGCGTCCAGTTGGTGGCAGAATCAGCCATCATCTCCACCACTGGCAGTCCATAACATCGGACAGGTGGGTTTTACAGAATATTCAGAGGGACTACTCCCTTCCCTTCGTATCCTCCCCTCTGCCTTTGCCTCCATTCCACGACCGGTTGATGGCGGATCATTTGTCCTTCCTCTGCAAGGAAGTCATGGCTCTTTTAGCCAAGGGAGCCATAGAGAGGGTTCTGGTGTCAGAAGTAGGCAGTGGTTGCTATTCCCGGTTTCTGATTCCCAAAAAGAACAAAGGGCTTCATTCTATCTTAGATTTGAGGGCCCTCAAACTCTTCCTCAAAAAGGAGAAATTCAAGATGCTCACATTGGCTCAGGTTTAGTCTGCCCTGGACCCAGGAACTGGATGGTAGCATTGGACTTGGAGGACTTCTATTCCATATCACCCATCCTGCCTGCTCATTGGCGTTACTTGTGGCTTATGGTAGGTCACAAGCACTTTCAATTCATCATGCTCCCGTTTGGCCTTACCAGCACCCCTCGCTGTTCACCAAGATGATGGTGGTGGTCGCAGCTCAAATGCGCAGATCATGGGTGCCAGTCTTCCCCTATCTCGACGACTGGCTGCTGAAGGCGTCTTTCACCTCCAGACTACGGCGGACCTCCTGCATTCGCTGGGGTTCACTATCAATGTGCCGAAGTCACACCTGACTCGCTCTCAGATGCTCCCTTTCATCGGAGCTGTTCTGGATACAGTGCAGTTTCGGGCGTATCCTCCCACGCAGCAAGTCCAGGATATTCAGGCTGTGATACCGATGTTTCAGCCTCTATCTTGAATTTCGGTGAGAATGGCTCTGAGGCTGCTGGGCCTCATTGCCTCCTGCATCCTGCTTGTGACACATGCCAGATGGCGTATGCGGGCTCTGCAGTAGGACCTGAAGTTCCAGTGGGCGCACCACTAGAGGAATCTCTCCTACATGGTCTAGATCTAGGCAGGAACTGCAAAAGACCTGCAGTGGTGGCTACCAAACCGCGATTGAGTCTGACGCAGAACTTTCTCCCTTCCCCAACCAGATATCACAGTAGTGACAGATGCGTCACTCCTGGGATCGGGTGGACATCTGGGAGAGATGGAGATCAGAGGACTCTGGTCTCCGGTGAAATCCGGATTCCACATAAACATGCTGGAGCTCCAAGCAATCCGACTGGCATTGAAAGGCTTTCTACTCTCCATCAAGGGAAGGCTGGTGCGGGTGTTCACAGACAACACCACCAACATGTGGTACTGCAACAAACAGGGCGGGTGGTGTTGTGGACCCTTTGTCAAGAGGCTGTGTGTCTCTGGATATGGCTGTAACAGCAGGGCATATCCCTGGTGGTTCAACACCTGGCAGGTTATCATGAATGGCGTCTCTAACCGGAGGTGGCGCAAGGTCTCTTTCAGCAGTGGGGAGAGCCTTGGTTAGATCTGTCCGCCTCCTTCGAGAACACGCAATGTCAGCAGTTTTGCGTGCTGTAATTTCCAAGGCGGCTCTCGCTCGGAGACGCTTTTCGTCTGGAGTGGAGCTCAGGCCACCTGAATGCCTTTCCGCCCATACCACTTCTGCCCTGAGTTCTCAAGAAGATAAGGAACGACCGGGCCCAAGTCATCCTTGTGGCTCCGGACTGGGCACAGATAGTCTGGTATCCCGAGCTTCTGACAAGAGCATCGATCCTCCGATCAGGCTGCCGCTTCAAGAGGATCTTCTGTCGCAGCAGCAGGGGAGGGTCCGCCACCCAAACCTGTCAACTCTACGCATTCTTGCGTGGAGATTGAGTGGCGATAGTTGACAGCTTTCGTCCTTCCCGAAGTCTGCAATATTATCCTGGCAGCCAGGCGTCCCTCCACTAAGGCGGTATATGGCTGCCGGTGGAACAAATCTGTATTATAGTCTACAGAAAAGTCTATTGACCCTCTTTCAGCTTCCCTTTCTGATGTCCTTCTTTTTATTCTTACCGTTTCCCAGCAGGGCTCTGCTCTGGGCACTCTAAAGGGTTACTTTACTGCTCTGTCTGCCTTTTTACAGCTACCTGATCAACCCTCTTTATTTAAGTCCCCTATTGTAACTAGGTTTCTTAAAGGTCTTGTAAATATGGTTCCCCCTTCTCCTTTCATTTTGCCTCAGTGGGACCTTAATTTAGTTCTCACATCCTTAATGTGTGCTTCTTTCGAGCAACTTCATAATTGTCCTCTCCGGCTGCTCACCATCAAAACTGCCTTTCTAGTGGCAATAACATCTGCCCGGAGGGTGAGTGAGCTGCAGGCTTTATCATCCAAGCCCTCCATTCCTGTCTGCTTCCCAGACAAACTGTTGCTTCGAACTAGGGCCTCTTTCTTGCCTAAAAAAAGGTAACCACATTCCATGTGTGCCAATCCATCACCATGCCCACTTTCTACGCTCCTCCACATCTCTCAGAAGAAGAGCAACTCTACCGTCTGGACTCAAAAAGAGCATTGTCGTTCTACCTTGACCAAGAGTTCCGGGTAGACGACCAACTCTTTGTGGGATATGTTGGAGCGAAGAAGGGTAGGCGGTGCAGAAACAAACCATTTTGCGTTGGGTCGTTCTCTGTATTAAAATCTGCTACACACTGGCTAAGGAGCAGCCCCTGAGGACTGAAGGGATCATTCCACCAGAGCTAAAGTGGCGACCACTGCGTTAGCATGTGGAGTTCCAGTTCTGGACATCTGCCGGACAACAACGTGGGCATCCCTGCACACTTTCACCCAACATTCCTGCCCGGACAGTCAGGTCCGCAGGGATTGGCATTTTGCTCGTTCGGTCCTGCAGGGCTTTCTAGTTCAGAATTTGTCTGCAGCCCACCACCGGGGATGGTATTGCTTGGGTATCTATACAAAGGTAAGGAATGTGCGGCTATATATCTCTATCAGATGAACAAGTTACTTAACTTCGGTAACGCGTTATCTGGTAGAGACAATATCTAACCGCAGATTCCTTCCTGGCCCAGCCTTCCTCCGTGCTCTGCGGATAGATTTCTAGGGTTATGTGTATTCCCTTTCAGGGCCCTAGTTTGGACCCACAAGTGTCAGTGCACTTCATGACTCCACGCTCCTGGCGTGGAAAGTCGTGAAAAGTAACTGATGTCAGCGCGCCGAGGTGGTCCCTATATAGGTGACAGAGACGTCACTTCTGGGGCGGACGACGACGCGCGGAGCCAATCAACGCCACCTATCGCCGCGCAGGGGTACTGCGCATGCAAAAATCTTCCAGATCCAGTTTGACATCTGGGAAATTCAAAGGTAAGGAATCTGCAGCTAGATATTGTCACATCAAGGCACATCAACCAAGGAGCTTTCGTTAGCCCCTTACACATCAACACCAAGGAGCATCGTTTTGGTTGAGGCAACAACAACTGAAGAATTCAAGAAACTCACATACCCGCGGCAGCGCTGCAAAGGATACCAGAGGTTTTTGCTAGTTGGGGCCCGGCTCCGGACGTCTCCGGACATCTACCGCAGGGTCACCGCTCACGGGTGAGGTCGGAGCCATTGGACGAGGAGGCAGACATCGTTTCGCCCAGGCCTCTCTCATCACTGGAGGTGGATCTCGGGTCCTGTGGAGTCCACCATTGCAGGGACCTTGGCAGAGGAGGTGGTGACCCGCCCTCATTGGCGAGCACCTATGAGACGGCTAGTGAACGGCTGGATGCTCCCGTCGACAGGATAAGCCGCTTCTGAACTCTGCCCCTGAACCCTGCGTCGGATCGCGCACTTAGGAGTTGAACGTGCAAAGTTGCCGTTCGTTCATGCGCTGCTGAGCACTCGAGTGCGGAAGAGCGGTTTGTAAGGCTAGACCCCTGGATTGCAACATGAGATCAGTCACCAACAATACCGTTTGCCGGTTAGGCGGCCCCCTCGTATCTGCCATACAGTTGACATTTTTGCCGACCGCTGTGGGCATTGTAGGGACCCCATTTTGGGTTCTATCTATGACCACACCAGATCACTCCTTCAAAATGGCAGGCAAAATCACATAAATTGAGAAAAGGACTAATCACTCCACACTGAAACATGGAAAGAGACATAGGACTATGCATCACAGCACACCACAAAAAGGAAGAAAGGACCAATGACTCCATACTGTTTATGGAAAGTGACATTTGACTACGTCCCAGAGAGGATCTATACAGGGAAAGAGTTATAGGACTACCTCTAAGAGCTGAGCTATCATCGGATAACAAGCGGCCATCTTGGACCGGCCTCAATGCCAACGGGCTAATCCCTAGCTGAACCAGATATCATCCTACGGCACCCAAGTCCACAAGCACAAAAGTGAGATTCTTACCTAGCCCCATCTCAACTACCCAGGTGAGTACTACTGCCATGACTACCTGCTTGGGCTTAGCCCTAGTCTCCCCTCTCGCCCTCCCCATCCCTCACGCCCCTCCTGCCTCACCCCCCGCCCATTACCTCCCCCTTTACCATCTTCTACAGCAATTTACCCAATTCCATCCCTGCCTTACATAAGATACGCCCCATAGTTGGCCCAAACGGACCCCGCTCATAATTCCCCCCCACAACTCCACCTAACATCACCTTTCTCACCCACTTTCCTCACCTCCTTACCCTTCCCTATAAGCATCGACTCCACTATGGAGCTTGCAGGACAACATACCCATACCATTAAGTACACCCCTAACCTCACAAAAAAAGCAGCCAAAGGCTTCAAACATAATCTTCTAAAATCAAACCCCGAGACCCCAATCTCAGACCCCTACTTCTCAACTAATAAAGGATATATAACTAATGACATCATTTTTTACACGAAGAGAAGAGCCCAATGGAGAAAAGCCTTTTTCGCCCTGTTCTCGATCTCCTCCTCTAGGAAAACAGCACACGGTCTCAAGATCTCGATCATCCCCTCACCATTTTACAGAGCTGCAGCAACAATCACCATTTATCATAATGGAATCATCCTCGTACAATCATCAGACCGCAACTTAATCTTACTTGACAATATCTTTCCTCTCATCAAGGAAAAAGTCATGAGACCCTATCCCCCCTCCCCAGGCTCTCTCAATTCCAGAACGCCCCGAACACCCCTTCTGAAGCCCCTACAAGGCAGTCACCTCTTACGACCCAACTTTTATATTCACCCAGTCCAGCTCCAGCAGATACCCTAGGATACGATAACCACCCCCCTAACCCCAACAGTACCCGGCCTACACCTAATACCCGAATAAGTAGCATTCTTCCCAATCTGACCCCAATTACCCTGAACACCACCACAGCCCTAACCCCTTCTCACATCTACTCGGTACATGCCTCTCCACCTCCCTCCACTCCTCCCCCCCTCTCCCTTTAACCATCCATGCGGGCCTCACGTTGACTCAGGCTATTTTAACCCCCCCCAAGCCACATCCCTGGCCCACCCACCCCTCCCCAACCCCCAGACCAAACAATAAACACACAACCCACACTAGACCCCAGACTGGATGAAATTTTACTTTCATTGCAATAAGTCAAAGATGACCTCCAATTCCTACGGGACCTGATTCTTCACCCACCTAAGATTAGAAGGCATGATCAGGATTCTAGCACGAATGTCCATTGTAACCGCTCCCCATACCCCCACCAGATGCATTCACCATCCCTGAAGCATCTGCCACCAAGATGGAGAACAGTACCTTACCCCAATGCCACAACCCGACCTGTCCGAAGGAAGGATCCTCTATCATCCAATGATATACACTCCCTACTCCGCTCTTATGATCTCCCTCATCCCACCCAGAACACAGAGTGCTCGAACAACATAAATAAACATTCCCTAATCCAAACCATCCCCTCTAATCCACACAGAGCTCCAAAACACAAACCTAGAGGAATAACCAAAGACAATCTTACGCGAGTCCCCCTCAGCTCCCATCAAGTCACATCTCAAATGTATACTACTAAACTGTAGATCAGCCTCAAGACATGCGGCTGATATAGCGGACCTCATACTTACTCATGAACCCGACCTCTTAATGCTGACCGAAACCTGGTTAAATGAATCGTCTACGCCTATCCTAGATATTCTGGTCCCCCCAAACCATGACATCACTAGACTAGACAGAACTGATAGACCAGGGGACGGTATTGCCTGCATACATCAGAACAGTCTCTCAGTGAACCGATCTCATTCACCGATATTATCCTCATGTGAATACCTTTGTACTGATATCACAAGCAACAACAAACCAGTCTGTTCATTGCACACATTCTACCACCCTCCAGGTGACAACCTCACTTTCATCGAACACTTCATGGATATCGTGACTACAAATACTGGACAACAAAGCACCCAAATATTCCTCGGAGATCTCAATCTTCACTGGAACGACTCTGCGGTTAATAGCCTCAAAGCATTCTTCACGGACCTCGACCTCACCCAAATCTGCAACAGCCCCACACATGACATGGGCTCAATCCTAGACTTGGTCATTTCCAATGCTGACTCCATTCAACTGAAAACGATCCTTCCCTGTGATTGGTCCGACCACCATTCCATCATATTCTTCATTAATGAATCAGTAAAATTATATTCAGCCCAACCTACGAAACCTAAAATATGGAAAAGGAACCTAAAAAATGCTAGCACAGATTTACTCACATCCTCTAGTGTCAACCTCTTGCTTCCCCCTGAAGGCCTATCTGATGTTCAAGCTCTGACAAACCACTACTTTACTTCTATGACCACGGTAATAGACACAGTTGCTCCGCTACAACTTGTAGTGTAGTTCCTATTTCCCTAATAGGCTCTGCGCATTGGAATAATATACCCTATAGATTTGACATAGGACTGAGGTCAGTATGTCCCTATCGAGTATATTAAACTTAATTACTTTGTGCCAGCTAACTCAGAGGCCACTAGAAACTCCTTGTAAACAAGAAGGGAGTAGTTTCTGGCAACCGCATAAACATGACAACTTTGTTTCCCTTTAGAATCGGAACACTCTCAGAATCGTGGAAACAATAGATAACAGTTTCACTCAGCTAATCGTGCATGCTTAGTTTCTTCAGAGTTACACAGAAAGAATAGACGGGCGTTTCAATAAAAGGATTTATTGAACAGTCTTGTTTCTCGTGTAAGAGATATGAGCTGTTATGATCACAAGACAGTATGCGAGATGTATAATGTACAGCGTAAGCAGTAGAAAGAAATAATGCTGCGCTAGCATTATCTTTTAGTTATGACACACATATTCATATACATAAATAACATAAGCTAAAAATGCGAGTACTCATAAGATGCTTCTCTAACTAGTTCTACCCCAGTGTACCTAACCTAAGTGTAGTGCAAGGTAAGAAGTAGGTGAAGTATTCTATAGTATGGTATGCTATAGTTTAGTATGCCAAGTCTAGTATGCCAAGAGTCTGGTATGCCAAGAGTCTGGTACGCCAAGAGTCCCTGTAGGTTCTAGTCAGCTCCATACCTTGAGAATGAGAGAGGTGGGAATCTCCTTCCGGGTCTCGAACTCTAACACCCCGCGAAGGGAGTCAGAACACTGGAAGCTGGATTCTCTGCGAGCAGGGATGACAGCGTCTCCTGTCAGTGCGTCAGGCTGGGACACGGGCTCCTCTAAAGTCGAGGTCTCCTCCCACTTGCTTGGGCAAGGGAAGGTATATTTATACCTGGTAGGTGCCTTGGAATGTTAGCATTGACGTAAAGTCGGGCAGAGGAAGACGTCAGAAATGAACCCTTAAGGTGTAGCGGTTCATGCATAATAAATGAGTTCTTGGAGAAATCAATAATCCTGTGCTAGGGGAACTCCCAAGAGCTTAAGGGTCTGGTTTCTAAGAACTCGTTGTAACGTTGGGGTGGATGGATGTAGGTGACCATGCCTGTATTTGGATTGCATGGCTGATGCCTAAATAAGGACTGGGATCTTATGCCTATATAAGGGCAATGCGAATTGTGCCTATATAAGGACATGTTTCTGGAAAACATATATATACACACCTAAAGCGGAATACAACACCCACTCCACTTTCGAATGAACGATAGTACTAAATGCTAAACATTAGATGCTAAACATTAAACTGAGTACCACATGTTGCTAAAAACATTTCTAAAAGCATATTAAAAGAAGTTTAAAATAAACTGTTGAATGCAATAGGTACTGTACATTTTAAAGCATTATTTCATTCTAAGCATATATTGGAAAATGCAACATGAATGAATAAACAGAAATATATACATATGACGAAATGTTATGTTATGTTATGTTAGCGGGTTTATAAAGCGCAACAGCTGCCCCAGCAAAGAGGCGTCCCGGCGCTCAAACAGCAGAGAGGTGACCGAGCTCGAAGAGGGCCCAGAGAGACCTACGGGGTGGGGAAGAGAAAGGTTTTAATGGCCTTCCTAAATTCGAGGTAGTTATTGAGCCCTCGAATGTGGGCCGGCAAAGAATTCCAAAGGCTGGCCGCTCTGTTCCGGAAGGAACGACCTCCGGCGCGAACCCTCCTGGCTCGGGGGACCACCACCAGGCATTGTCCCATGGAGCGGAGCTGGCAAGTGGGGACGTAGGGTGAAAGCAGGTTGGTCAGGATTTCCGGAGATGCCAGTTTCAAGATTTTAAAGGCAATACAGAGTGCCTTAAACTCGATTCGCCTGCCCACGGGCAACCAGTGGAGGCGGCGAATGGCGCTTGTCACTGAACTGACTCTACGCAGACCGAGGAGAGATCTTGCGGCCGCATTCTGGACTATCTGTAGCCTCTGTATTTCTGACTTGTTCGCTCCCAGATACAGTGAGCTAGCGTAATCAAGTCTTGACATAATCAGTGCCTGGATGATGATCTGCCTAGTAGGGGCATCAAAGAAACCCAGGATGGGCCTGAGTCCACGCAACAATCCGAAACAGGTTCCCGCCACCTTTTTAGTTTGAGTCTGGAAGTTAAGCGAAGCGTCCATCCAGACCCCTAGATTCTTCACTACTTGCTTGGGGGCAGGAGCAGTACCTAGGCTTTTTGGCTACCAGTGCTCATTCCATAGATCATGGTCCTTTCCCACCAACAACACCTCCGACTTGTTGGCATTCAGTTGGAGACAATTGGTGGTCATCCACTCGGCGACTGCCGCAAGATCACCTTGAAATTTCATGGCGTCCTGCTTGGAGACGCTCGAGAGAGCCACCACCAACTGTGTGTCGTCGGCATAGGAGACCATGGTCAGCCCTCTGCTCTTGGCAACTTCGGCCAGAGGTTGAACATAGAGATTGAAAAGCAGAGGGCTCAGGGAAGAGCCCTGTGGTACCCCATGGCTTAAGGGAAGCATGCTAGAGGTAAAGGGGGGGTCTATCGCCTGAAACATCCTATCCGCAAGGAAAGATGCCAGCCACTTCAGGGCAGAGCCAGTGACTCCCGCCTCCTCAAGGCGTTGTAGCAAAATGGCGTGAGACACCGTGTCAAACGCGGCACTAAGATCCAGAAGGATCAGTGCCGACGTCTGCCCAGCGTCTAAGCCTTTCCAGAGATGTTCAGATACGGCCAAAAGCGCTGACTCGGTGCTGTGGCCAGGGCGAAAACCATTTTGGGAAGGATCGAGCCTGTTGTTGGAGTTTAGGTGATCCGTGAGGAGAGAGTTAACGTAGGCCTCCGTGATCTTTGCAGCCCAAGGTAGCAAAGAGATTGGCCGGAAGTTTCGGGCTTTTTAGGATCTAAAAAAGGTTTTTTGAGCAGTGGTATCACCCTGGCCTGTTTCCAAGCAGTAGGCACAACCGCAGAGCTGAGGGACCCGTTGATCACCTGTTCCAAAGGACGTAGGATGGTGGGTAGAATTTTCCGAAATTGGTCGGGCTTTAGTGGATCGACTGGCGAGCCCGACTTGACTTTAGAGCAAAGGAAGAGTAATAGATCCTGCGGAATAGGGGGAAAAGCCTCTAGAGTGACATTGATATGATTGCAAGATGCCTCAAGGGGGCCAGGTTGGACCATAGGGAAGCATTTATAAATGTCTTCTACCTTCCTAGTAAAGTAGGCGGCAAGCTCTTCACACTGCTGATCAGAAGTGACAATGGGTGACAAGTTTTCAAAAATCAAAGCCATTTCATAACATGGTGCTAAAATGAAATTATAGAAGAATAAGGTGACAATGTGTCCCTGGAAGTATTCAAAGAAGTCCGTTTTATATGAATAGTTCTACTGTAAGCAGATTGAGTTGCCATGTATTCTCAAAAAATAGAGAAGTTCAATTTTTAGGAAGAGTTCCAAGTTTTGAAAATATGGAGGCCAAATTCATTGCTTCCCTGCTACACTGTGAGCCGAATCAAAATCAGTGTATGGGTCTGGTGTAAACATGAAATCATCTATTTCTGTAGACAAAAAATCGTCTACCGATGTCGGTGACAGTTGGAATACCTCATTTAGAAGGTTAACTGCACAGAGATGTGAAGCATCGCCTTCAGCATAGGATGCCGCAGCAATGTTCGCGTCAGTTGTTACCTGTGTGCCTGTTGATCCATCTCGTACCTCAGCAGCAGCAGGAAGCGTCTGTGAGATCTCAAGGAATGCCGTCATCAGGATTGGTAGCCTCTGGGGACAACACAGAGCATGGGCCGTTATCGGGTCCAGCAGAGTATCGATATCCGTTGGCATGACTGATGGGAGTGTTAGACAGGTGTCTAGCACGTATTCTTCACCGCAAAGCAGGCAGCGTAGAACAGGTAAGATGCAATCTTGCCAGATTGGTCTAAATGACAGAAACCATGTTGTATTAAGTTCCCGTAGACGAGGTATGCCCAAAAGTTGCACTATGCACTCACGGCACTTCCGTTCTAGGAGAGCTTTCTCCAAATTGCTGGGAGTGACGCCGGTTGATAGGCTTGCCGTAGCGTAGTAGTAGGAATAAAAACAGGATTCCCGCAACCAGTGCTAGAATTAATGGCACACCACCAAACACCGAATGTGCGAAGTTTGGAATGATTCCGAGGACTGCCTGAAAAGGTGTTAACAGTCCTGAACAGATGGTCTTAAATACATGTACAATCCCGCTCGTATCAGACATGTTTAAGATACGTCCCATCATTTCTACGAAATGTATAGGGCAGTTTGTACGAATTAAAGCCTGTATCTCAGCCGAAGTCCTTGCAATTTGTAAATCATAGATTTCTTTGGCCGAGGTCAAAGGCACGGTCTGTTGCAAAAGCATGGCTTTCATTCTGCTTAAAGTATCAAAACGTATAAAAGAAACATTCAATGAAGGCCATAGAGGCGACTCCCTGACTGTGTCTATTGGGGGGAACAATACTTGCATACAACAAGTAACCCTGGAGCTGACCGTTACCAGATATGGGATGCCTGGCAACATGCCACAGCAACTCTGATCATTCAACATGAGGTAACTCCCGTTAGAAAGTTGGCCAAACGTTGGATTAATCACAGTAGCTGGTGTACCCTGTTGGTGGCAGGACAAGTTTGCCACAGAACCATTACAAGCCCCGTGTAAAGAAATGTCCTGACATATGAGTGAACCGCTTAGTGCATTTTCACAGTGTGTACCGCTTAGAAACACTTCACGATCCCCACTCCAACATCTGTAATCGTAAGGTAAATCCCAGGATGTCTTAATGTACTCCTTACCCAACCTTTCATATTTGCCTGCTTGCATTTGTTTGAGGCAATACTGAAAATGAAAAGTAGTGACAGGCAGAGTTATTTTGCCATGAATAAGCCATTCTGTAGCTGGTTTTTCTGCTACCGTAAATGGTAATTTTTCCAGTTTTTCAATGCTCAGCACTGTATACCTTGCTCCCCTTTGTGCCAGTTCGATCTGTTTATCCGTTAGATTGTATTCTGCAAACAGAGATGACGTGTTGATAAAACGCCAAGGCACATAGCCTGCACGCAAGGATTGCAGCGTCCAGCCTAATAACATAATAGAACGTAACTGAGATTGGCCTTGTTGTAACATGGCTAAATCTTGTTCCAGTATGTCAATAGCAGAGGATACAATGTTGTCCAATGAATAAATTCTAGATGACAAAGTTGTTAACCCATTGTTGACCACAGTGAGAGATTTCTCTAAGTTAATACGATCAAGTTCACATATTCTTTCTGCGGCCTCTGCCTGTGAAACCTTCCATATTTCATTATAAGCAGCATAAATGCCGGCATATATGAAACGTTTTTGACGCGGTTTTCTTGGTCCTAGCAAGAATTCCCTAAGGTCTGCGTCTTCTTTAAGTAAAGATAAGTGTTGTTTCACATCCTCGAGTGTAGATTTTTGTAACCAGTCGAGGCACAATTTCCCTACATTGTATGTTGTTACTACCCCTGGATGTTGTCGTTGAACATAACGTGGGTCTGGCCTATTGATAGTAAAGCCCTGTATTCTATTCAGGAATCTTTCTTGACAGATGTTTGTGTCTGTGGGCCAGAGTAACCATTTTTTCCAATCAGGATCTGATCTGTTGTTTTGTAGTATTGTGTCTACTGTGACCGCTCCCTGTGTAGTGCTATTACTTGCAGGTGTTGGTACAGAAGGTGTGTTCATGTCTTTGATCTTTGCTAAACCAAGGCAAGACGTTTGTTGCACAGTGTCATTCAAAAACATTATTTGATGTGGGATGATACAGGCTCTAAACAAAGCTTCTATCCCCTGCACTTGCCAATCTTTAGAACCCCAGACAGATTTTGTGTCAATTGTGTCTTTCCAAAAGTCAAATCCTTGTCTAGACAGTTGGGTAATAAAGGTTGCAGAATAAATCTGTTTTGTATTAGTTAACATAATTTTCTGTCGTGTTTTGTTTACATTCTTATAGTAAAATGTTTCTGGATTAGATGTATTGTACCCTGAAAAATATGGAAACTTATTTGCAAACGTTTTTGAACTACCCTTTGGTGGTGTAGGACAATGTTCCCATTGGTTAAACATAAACACATTTCTAGGTGTTGCAGATTTATGCAAAAAATTATGACCATAGTGGTTGTAACAATAAAGCTGATCATAGTCTGATGAACCCTCTAAGTATTCATTGTTAGAGAATGCAGCAGACCTTTCTAGATCAGACATCATATCATTAACAGTCTCAAAGTCCCAATCATCAGAATAGGTACTGGTGGTAATAAAGTCACTTAATGAAATTTTAAATAAATGTGGAATCTTCAAAAGTTCCGTGGGGCCGAATATGTCGAAATCGGTTTTGTCCCAAACTATACCATCCTGTATAGGAACGGCTGTGATGTTCACTGCTGACAAGTCTCTTGTTTCACGATGGGAAGATTTGTGTGGTTTTAAAAGTAAGTTCACATTTTTACTTTCAGTGTCCATACGGATGTATTTGCCATTTATAAGCACGCTAAGAGTCATAACCAAAGCTAGCCAAAACAGAAAGAAAAATATTCCAGAAATAATCCATAGTTCAGTCCATGGTGAAACCAGATAAGTCTCCTTCAGGAAATGAAAAAGGTCTTGTACTTGTTGCTTGAAAGTTTTTGATGCTGGCGTCGTTTCAGGCTCACTTGGATCCTCAGAAAACATATCAAAGTTAATGAAATAGCCAGAAGCAGTTCGGTCAATTGTTGAAATTGCATCAGGATTCGTTGAAATCGCTGGAACCAATTGATCACGTGTTACGTTGGTGTAGACAGGTGTATCTGGACGAACTGTTACTTGAGTTTCAAGAGGAATGAGTTCCATAGCATTGTTGCTTAGTCCTTCATCTGTTACTGCTGAATTCTCGATGGTTATGAGTCTTTCAGTCTAAACCTCTTGGATAGTAGCGAGAGGAGTGCGTCTGCTACTAGGTCGGAGTCCACGAGGCCTACTATTTAGTATTGGCCACATACTGTGGTTTGATGAGGTCGATTGACACAAATCTTTTCTCCTTTTTTCCAGCAAGGGGCGGCAGAAGTACTGTTCTTGTTCCGTGGGCGGCTAGGACAGGTACTGGTTGTCTGTAAGAAGGTCCAAATTCCTTCTTGTCCGCAATCTTCTCTCTGACTAGATCCCCAACTTTTGGGATCCAGACAGGCCTTGCTGGGACTGCCGGTGTTTCCCCAGTGGTGGTTGGCTTCAGGAACACGTTGCTTTGTTTCGATCTTAGTTCATTTAGATCCTGTAAAACAGCCAAACGATCATTGATATCAAAGGGTTTATTTTCCACCACTGTGCCTTTACATTCGAGATCAGGAACCCACATTCTTGTCCCAAATAGGACCTCATATGGAGTGACCCCCCCTAGAGAACTTCTTGGCAAATTATTTAATGAGCGTTGAACCCCATAAAGATGTTTGACCCACCCATCACCCAAACCTAATACTCTAGTTGTTATAGACTGCTTTATGTCCCGGTTTTTCCTTTCCACAACAGAATTTCCCTCAGGATGAAACGGAGAGGAGTACCGCAATGCTACGCCCAAACTGGCCATGGCTTCTTTGTAAGCCCGAGAGCTAAACGCAGGGCCCTGGTCAGAATGTAGTGTGCCTATTGCGTATGTGCCGATAAAGACTCGCAAATCTTTTATAACAGTTCGAGCGTCAGCCGAGCGCTGAGGCCATATCCTTAGGAACCTTGAGCACGAATCCACTGCGACCATTATATATTTATAATTACCGTCCCTTTGCAAGGGACCGCAGTGGTCCAGGTAAACACAAGCTAATGGTTTGAAATCAACAGGGGTGTCTGCGCAGGACGTTTCACTGTGGAGACTTTCATCTGTTGGCATATTTCACATTCCAAAACATAGTTCTTGGTCTGTTTCCTAATGCCAGGCCACCAATATCTTTGTTTAAGTAAAGATACTGTTGCAGAAACACCTGCATGGGCAGAGGCTATCCCTTCATGTGCTGCTAGGATTAGTCCTAATCTACGTTCCATGTTTGGAATTACCCTATCCCCCACTCCAGGGATTCGAGCAAAAGGAACGTTGTTCGCATCAATTACATAAGAGTACTTGAGTGGAAATTTCTTTGGTAACGCTGCTCCACTGCCTTTGCTTGAAGCATTGACAGCCAACAATATCTCACTGTCTATTCTCGTTTTTGAACGAGTGATCGCAGCTACGGAAGCCGTCTGAACAGCCCCCTTTGCGGCTTCATCAGCCAATGAATTCCCTGCAACGTGAACGCCATCACGTTGATGACTCAGCGTGTGTATCACGTGAGCTTTTGGTAGTTCGTTTTTCAACTGAACTACTTGTTCCCAAAGCGTTTTATGCTTTATTGTGCCACCTTTTTGCATCTTTGAACCCGTTTTCAAGCCAATTTTGTATATATTCATTATACGACTGAACACAGTAAAAAGAATCGCACACTATAAGTGTGGGGAATTCGCGATCTGTATTTTCAAGTCCCAGTTTGAATGCTTGTAGCTCAGCTCGCTGAGCTGTACAATCTCCTAGAGATTGAGTTTTAGTGACCATTGGTCTGAAGTTACCATCTTGCATGCGACTTTTAACGATTGCGCACGCTGCACTGTAAGCTTGCTTACTCCCTGTAGCGGGTTGTGCTGATCCGTCAGTATAAATTATAAATTCGTACTGATCTAGAGGCAAAATTTCAGTGGGCAGAGGACATTCATTTTACAAACTGCATGAACGTTTGTGTTTTTAAATCAGGATCAAAAACATATTCAACATCTGTTGCAGCAAGAGAATTAACCCATTGTATCCATCTAGGATGTAAAGCTTTTGCATTCGGAATGCTCGCTTTTGTAACCGCCTCTAAGGCTGGTACTGGGGTCACGACAATAATGCGTTTTCCTTGAGCTAGAGCTCTTTCTTTTGCTACAGCGGTTTGAACTGCTGTCAGTATTTTTTCTGTTGAAGTGAAGCGCATTTCTGCTTGTGTATACAAATGTGATTTGTATGCTATTGGTACTTTTTCACCCTCATTAAATGTTAAATTGGTGAATCCGCATTGACCCGAAATTATTCGGATCACCAAATTGCGTTGATTTACGCGTGTTTGTAAGTGATTTGTTGCTAACATGTTAGCTTGGAGTGAACGCAGGATTTCTGTGTGTTCCTGTGTCCAATGTTTTGTTGAAAAATCAGGTTTGATTAATTCGTAGAGAGGTTTAACCCTTTCTGCGTAATTTAGAATGTAAGTTCTTCCAAAATTTAGGAAACCCAAGATGGATTGTAAATTTTTCTGCGTTTTTGGAGGTTGGCGCAGCGCGCACTTTTCTAATAAGTTAGCTGCCAAGCTCTTGCCTTCACTTCAATCAATCAATCAATCAGGGAATTGTAAGCGCGCTACTCACCCGTGAGGGTCTCAAGGCGCTGAGGGGGGGGGGTCCGCAGATCTGTTTAGCCGAAGAGCCAGGTCTTGAGGGTCTTCCTGAAGGTGTTCAGGGAGGGGGCGCGTCTGATGTCTGCCGGTAGCTCGTTCCAGGTCTTGGCTGCAATGTGAGAGAAGGATCTTCCGCCTGCTCTGGCTCTGTGGATGCGCGGGGTTTCGGCCAGTGCGAGGTTGGAAGATCGGAGGTTTCTTTTGGGTACGTGGAAGTTGATTCTGTCGTTGAGGTATTTGGGTCCGTTGTTGTGTAGGCATTTGTAGCTCATATCCCAGGAAAAGGACATTGAGATGGGCAATTCTGGATTTTTTGAAGTTGAATTTATAGCCTTCAGAGGCGAAGCCCAATATAATGGTACTCACCCTATTCAAGTGCCTATCCAGGTCATCGTCTGTCAGATAGATGTCATCGACATATGACAATGCCTCATTATCATAAATTTGTAGTACCTCTGTTACCCTCGCTGAGAATAACCCGGGCTGTTTTTGAATCCTTGTGGGAGTCTACAAAATTTACGCTGGGTCCCCATTATTGAGAAAGCTGTTAAGTACCTGCTTTCAGGTGCTATGTTTTGACAAAAGAAACCATTTGAAATATCCAATGTGGTTTTATATTTTTTACGCACAATGTTATTCATTAATGCTGTACTATGTGCATTTTGCACTGCAAATGTTTTGAACAAGTGTTCAAGTGTCTGTAATCCAAAACTAGACCATATGTATTGTCTGGTTTGGATACAGGAAACAAAGGATTGTTCATTGAGGAGGTGCATGTTTCAATCACCCCTTGGTATTCAAGTTGATCTAAGATCTCCATGACCTGTTTTTTTAGCTTCTTGCTTTATTGGGTACTGCCTTTGTGCAGTAGGTTCATTTTTAGCTGTATTTTGTGGTGAGGTGAGTCCTCATCCCATCCTACATGATTTTTATATAATGCTGGGGCCTGGGCAACTGCCCATTTCCTGGCATAAGTATATTTTAGGTGAATTGGAATATGGTTGGAGAAGGCAGGCATAATAATGTCCTCGCCATGTGGGCACTCCCTGACAAAGTGCGGTGGCCAGTCTTTTTCTGCTAGAAGTATATCATAACCCCTTGAAAGTTTCTCCCAAAAGAGTATTTTCACTTTTCTTGGTATGTCTCCCTCCATTCGGAGTGTTATTTCATATAACTTTTGTGGAGTACTAACCCTGGTGTCTACAGTTTCTACTGTGATGTACTCATTCAAGTCCACTATCTCCAGAAATTCCTTCAGGTTCTGGCGAGCTATTGTGACTTCTGCTGCACTGTCCAGCATTGTCTGAGCCCATTCTCCGTTCTTGAGCTGTGTTCTCAGTATTCTCGGCATGTCTGATCTTCAGATCTGCTACCTTCTTTTTTGTGAATTGAGGTTTTAATTTATTTTTCTGAACGTGTTTGTCGTCTTTGGATTTCACGCGTTCTTCTCTATGTTCTGACCGTCCTCTTCTTTCTGATGTCTGTGACGATATCTGAAAGGTACGAGAGTATCAGTATCTTGATACCTGTCAGGTTTTCTTAAATTATCCCTATTCCTGAGGTTATACCTCCTTTCAGAGGGCTCCTTTTGAGGAGACCTACCTCGGGATTGAGAACGTGTCTCGTTTGAATTTTGTTTATTAGTTTCCCACTTCTTTTTAGAAGATGTAGGAGTTTGTTTAATAGAGTCCTTCTCAGGACTTTCAGATAGTTTTGGCTTCAAAGGTTTTCCACCCAAACTATCTCTGCCTAATTCTGCAAAAGATTGTTCTATTATTCTGGGCAGTTCATGTTGATGTTCTGTTACATCAAATTCCCTTAAGCGTTGGCAGATCGCCACTGATGCTGCCTCTCCTTTAATATTAGATAATATTATTGTTGAGACCTGGTCGAAGTTTTTCAGTAATTTCATACTTAAATTCAGAGCAGGTTCTGCCCCGTATTCGTTTTGAATTTGTTTCAGGACATCTGGTATTACTGCAATTGACGGAACACGATGTGTTTTAGTATAGATGGCAGCAAAGACTGCGCCCCAAGTGGTGCAATCTTCCAGTTGTGGTGTGATCCCCATTGGTAAACAGATTGTTAGGATTCTGTGTTTCTCATAAGGGCTAATATTTGGAAATACTGCTTCGATTTGAGTAATTTTTTGAGCTATCCAGAATGGAATTTGCTCACGTTTTGTGTGCATTTTACCCATGACTGCGTGTAAAGTCTGTGGAGTAATTTTTAGTGTATTCCCCTGTTGAGGGGTTTGATTTGGAGTGGTCATTGGTGGTTAGACTGTGAAAGTCCGCATGACATATTGGACTAATTGTCTGTAAATGTTTATTAACTCTTGTAGTTGAGTAAGTAATTTCTCGTCTGAAATTTCATCGATGTCAGGATGAGGTGTGTAGCCGGCTAGAATCGGCCATGTTGCTCCTGGTCTACCTAGTGGACTGAGCCTGGTAATGTTTTTGTGATGTTGTAGGGCGCCTTTAAACCAGAGATTATGCTCCTGGTATGTGAGTGGAATTTTAATATCCTCGAAAGGAATATATTCCTCTGGTGGTTCATCTTCTTTAAAGAAGTGAAATAGTTTTATTACTGGATTTGATTCTGGGAATACTATCCATGAATAGAATACCTCTGTCTGAAAGGATTCGTGTGCCTCTATCACGAAAACTGCTCTACCACCTCTTGGTGTTAGGCCGTGTTTTATAAGTTTTAGAGTGATGGCTCTTCTTAAGTTTGGAGGGATGTTTATAACACCCTCATCGGTTTCATTTAAACCTGTAAAGTTAAAAACTGTTACGACTGTATCAGCCGCAGCTACACCGTTCTCGGCGTCAGACATTGTTTTTTGAAAAATGTAGAACAAGTTTCAAGGAAACAAAAGATAAGGTGCACAATATTTTGGAGCACTGTATCCTTCAACGTTGAACTAACCAAACAGCTAATATATAGGGTTTTTGTCCTATTTAGCTTTGGCGGATATTTAACCCTACCCACTCCAGACGTCTTATGGAGTGTGTGAGTAGGGGTCTCTGAGAGAAAAGCACGACTGAGTTACTCAGTATCTAGCGTTAAATTAGTGCCTTACCAAACCGTTGGGCGCCATGTAGTGTAGTTCCTATTTCCCTAATAGGCTCTGCGCATTGGAATAATATACCCTATAGATTTGACATAGGACTGAGGTCAGTATGTCCCTATCGAGTATATTAAACTTAATTACTTTGTGCCAGCTAACTCAGAGGCCACTAGAAACTCCTTGTAAACAAGAAGGGAGTAGTTTCTGGCAACCGCATAAACATGACAACTTTGTTTCCCTTTAGAATCGGAACACTCTCAGAATCGTGGAAACAATAGATAACAGTTTCACTCAGCTAATCGTGCATGCTTAGTTTCTTCAGAGTTACACAGAAAAAATAGACGGGGGTTTCAATAAAAGGATTTATTGAACAGTCTTGTTTCTCGTGTAAGAGATATGAGCTGTTATGATCACAAGACAGTATGCGAGATGTATAATGTACAGCGTAAGCAGTAGAAAGAAATAATACTGCGCTAGCATTATCTTTTAGTTATGACACACATATTCATATACATAAATAACATAAGCTAAAAATGCGAGTACTCATAAGATGCTTCTCTAACTAGTTCTACCCCAGTAGACCTAACCTAAGTGTAGTGCAAGGTAAGAAGTAGGTGAAGTATTCTATAGTATGGTATGCTATAGTTTAGAATGCCAAGTCTAGTATGCCAAGAGTCTGGTATGCCAAGAGTCTGGTATGCCAAGAGTCCCTCTAGGTTCTAGTCAGCTCCATAGCTTGAGAATGAGAGAGGTGGGAATCTCCTTCCGGGTCTCGAACTCTAACACCCCGCGAAGGGAGTCAGAACACTGGAAGCTGGATTCTCTGCGAGCAGGGATGACAGCGTCTCTTGTCAGTGCGTCAGGCCGGGACACGGGCTCCTCTAAAGTCGAGGTCTCCTCCCACTTGCTTGGGCAAGGGAAGGTATATTTATACCTGGTAGGTGCCTTGGAATGTTAGCATTGACGTAAAGTCGGGCAGAGGAAGACGTCAGGAATGAACCCTTAAGGTGTAGCGGTTCATGCATAATAAATGAGTTCTTGGAGAAATCAATAATCCTGTGCTAGGGGAACTCCCAAGAGCTTAAGGGTCTGGTTTCTAAGAACTCGTTGTGACGTTGGGGTGGACGGATGTAGGTGACCATGCCTGTATTTGGATTGCATGGCTGATGCCTAAATAAGGACTGGGATCTTATGCCTATATAAGGGCAATGCGAATTGTGCCTATATAAGGACATGTTTCTGGAAAACCTATATACGGACACCTAAAGCGGAATACAACAAACTGAAGAGGCTATCCACAAAAGATTCCAAACCATGGTATGACGGCAGACTCAATGAGGACAGACACTCCCTAAGACTAGTAGAACGCCGATGGAGATCATCACCGTCCCCTGACCACCTTAAGCTGTTGGGAGCTACCAGAAAACTCCTACTATAGAAATATCAGAAGATCAAAAGCAAACTTTTTCAGGAACCAATTAGACCAAGCCTAATGGCTTACCTTAAACCCCTACCCCCCCCAAGCTGGACCAAGCACACTACCCAGCTGTGAAGAATTTGCCTCCTTCTTCACTGAGAAGACAGAAAACATGAAGATGGACCTACTTAAGGCCTTAGTAACTCACACTGACACCCACAAGAGCACCCCACCTCCCTCACTAGCATCCCCTAACTTATGCACACCAAAGTTCGCCCTCAAAAATAACGCCGAATGGTCCTCCTTCAAAACTTACAGTGAAGATGAAATATTAAAAAATGCTCACGTCATTGAACCCCTTTAACCACTTCACCGATCCTCTTCCTGCAAACTACCTAAAAGAGTTCATACCGCTGCTACTGCCATTATGGACCAAGATTATCAATACCTCTCTGCTTCAAGGAATAATTCCAGAAAACCTTAAATCTGGGCAGGTGTCCCCCATCCTAAAGACCACACGGATTTAAATAATTACCGCCCGATCTCTAACATCCCAACTCTAGCTAAACTCCTAGAAAAAAGGGTACACATCCAGCTGGGCAACCAATCAATCAATCAATCAATCAGGGTTGGTAAAGTGCAGCTACTCACCCGGATGGGTCTCAAGGCGCTGAGGGGGGGGGGGATGCGCGCTGTTCCTCTGTACTCAGGGGTGGCGTCGGGGTTCCCTGTCCTATCGGGTACGTGCGGGCCGGGCACTCATGGTGATTCATCGAAAAGCCAGGTCTTGAGGTCCTTCAGGAATTTGGACAGAGTTGGTGTCTGGCGGAGGTGGAGAGGGAGGGAGTTCCATGCCTTAGCCGCGAGGTAGGAGAAGGAGCGTCCTCCTGTTCTGGTCTTCTTGATGCGTGGTACTGCTGCGAGGGAGAGCTGGGCTGAGCAGAGGGATCTTTGGGGTCCGTGGAACGAGAGGTGATGGTTCATGTAGGCGGGGCTGGTGTTGTGGAGGGCTTTGTGGGCGTGGGTGAGAAGCTTGAAGGTGATTCTCTTCTTGATGGGGAGCCAGTGTAGTGCCCGCAGGTGTTGGGTGATGTGGCAGTGGTGCAGTAGGTTTAGGACTAGTCTGGCAGTGTTCTGGATGATCTGGAGTCTGCGGGTGAGGTTATTGTTGATCCCAGCGTAGAGTCTGTTGCCGTAGTCCAGTCTGCTGCTGATGAGGGCGTGGGTGACGGTTTTCCTGTGTTCGAGGGGGATCCAGTTGAGAGTTTTACGTAGGAGGCGGAGGGTGTGGAAGCAGGAAGAGGTGACGGCGTTGATCTGGCGGTACATTTTGAGTTTGGAGTCCTGGATGATTCCGAGGTTGCGTGCGTGGTCTTTGGGTGGGGGTGGTTTCCCGAGGGCTGGGGGCCACCAGGTGTCGCTCCAGGCATCGGGATCTGGGCCTATGATGAGGACTTCGGTTTTGTCTGTGTTCAGTTGTAGGCAGCTATTCTTCATCCATCTGGCGACTGCTTCCATTCCTTCTCGAAAGTTGTGTTGCGAGATGTTGGGTTCGTTGGATAGTGAGAGGATGAGTTGCGTGTCGTCTGCATACGATACGATGTTGAGTCCGTGTGATCTGACGATGGGAGCAAGAGGGGCCATGTAGACGTTGAACAGTGTAGGGCTGATAGATGATCCTTGGCGGACTCAGCAGGTGGTTAGCGTGGGCTCCGAGATGAAAGGAGGAAGTCTGACCCGCTGCGTTCTGTCGGAGAGGAATGAGCAGAACCAGTCGAGGGCTTTGTTTCGGATTCCTGCATTGTGGAGTCTGCGGGCTAGGGTACGGTGCAAGACTGTGTCGAAGGCCACAGAGAGGTCCAGGAGGATGAGGGCCACAGTCTCACCTTTGTCGAGGAGGGAGCGGATGTCGTCAGTTGCGGCGATGAGGGCGGTCTCTGTGCTGTGCTTTTTTCTGAAGCCTAATTGGGAGGAGTCGAGGATGTTGTTTTCGTCGATGAAGGAGGCGAGTTGGCTGTTGACTGCTTTTTCGAGGACTTTCGCCAGATAGGGAAGTAGGGAGATCGGTCTGTTGTTCTTGAGGTCGGTGGGGTCCGCCGATGGTTTCTTTAGGAGAGGGTTGACCTTGGCGTGTTTCCAGTCGTCGGGGAAGGAGGTGGTCTCGAAGGATCGATTGATGATTCTTTGTAGCTCGGGGACGATGATGTCTGCGGCTCTATGGTAGATGTGGTGGGGGCAGGGGTCTGTGGGGGCCCCTGAGTGGGTGGTCCTCATGGTCTTTAGGGTGTCTTCGATGCTGAGTGCAGTCCAGCTGTCCAGCGTTGGCTGAGCGGTGCTGAAGGCGGTGGGTGTGGGTTCCTCGTGGAAGTTGTTGTTGTCGAAGTTGTCTTAGATGGTCTTGATTTTGTGATGGAAGAAGGTGCTGAGTTTGTCGCAGAGGTCCTGGGAGGGTGGGATGTCGGTGGATTCGCTATTGGGTTGGGCAAACTCTTTGATGATGCTGAAGAGTTCCTTGCTGTTGTGTGCGTGGCTGGAGATTCTGTCCTGGAGTGCCTTCTTCCTTGAATGTCTGATGAGTTTGTGGTGGGCAGTGGTGGCTGTTTTATAGTTGTCGAGGTCCACCGTGTTTTTGGAGTTCCTCCATATTTTTTCGAGACGTCTGCAGGTTCGTCTGGATTCCCGGAGTTCTGTGGAGAACCAGCTGGCCCTCTTGGCGTGAGGGTTGGAGGATTTCTTGAGGGGGGTGACGGTGTTTGCGCAGTCGGTGATGCACTTGTGTAGGGTGCGGGCGGCGGTGGTGGGGTCGTTGTCTGAGGCGGTGGGCGCGGAGTCGCAGAGGGTGGTGGTCAGTTGCTCGTCGGAGATTTTGCTCCAGTTTCTGCTTTGGAGCTGGGGTGGGCATCTGTAGGGGATCTATCTTTGCTTTGTAGGTGAAGTGGACGCAGCGGTGGTCCGTCCAGGGGAGTTCAGAGGTGTGGCTGAAGGAGATGGAGTGTCCTGCTGAGAAGATAGGGTAGAGGGTGTGTCCTGCTGAGTGCATAGGTTCTGGTACGATCTGGTTGAGTCCGATGATGTGGAGGTTGTCCAAGAGGGAGATGGAGTTAGGGTCTTGGCGGTTGTCGAGGTGGAAGTTGAGGTCTCCCAGCAGTATGTAGTCTGTGGAGGTGACGGCATGTGGTGTGATTAAGTCGGTGATGAAGTTGGAGAAGGATGCGCGGGGTCCGGGAGGTCGGTAGATGAGGGTGCCGGTCGGGTTGACCTGTATTTTGAAGTGGAGGTGTTCCATAAGGTCCGTGGGCCCTTCGGTGAGCATGCTCAGGCGGAGGTGGGCCTTGTGGGCGATGGCGATGCTGCCTCCAGGGTGGTTAGGGCGGTCCTTTCGGGTGATTTTGTATCCTTCCGGGATGGCAATTGCGATGTCCGTGCCCGAGGTGGCGCTTGTCCATGTTTCAGTGAGAAAGGCAACGCTGGGAGAGCTGCTGTTGAGTAGGTCCCAGATTTCCGTGGCGTGTCTGTGGAGGGAGCGTACGTTGAGGAGGATGCATTGCAGGGTTTGGCCTGTGGTGTATATGTTGATGGTTGGTGGAGGAGGGTCCTGGGTTATGGCGGTGTTGAAGGAGTGACGGCAGTTCCGACAGGTGAAGGGGCCCGTGGGTGTCAAGGGGAGAGGAGAGCTTGCAGTTGTTGTTCTTCTTGCTGCCGTTGAGTGCGTGGAGATCAGCTGAGCTGTAGCGTGGGAGGGTCGAAGGACCAGGGCTCCTGGCATTGGTCGCGGTCGGGTCGTGGACGGGCGCAGACGGGCTTGCCTTTGGTGCGCATGCTGCGCGTGGCCGCGCAGCGGCCTCCATTAAGTAGAGGTCGGGGGAGGGCGGGACAGCTGGGAGGCGGGAACGGTGAAAGAGGCGGGTAGCGGGAGGGGCCGCGGGGACAGCAGCGGCGGGAAGCGCACAGAATAGAACAGAGATAAAAATAAAGGAAAGCGAAGGAGGGAAAATAAGTACAGCAGGAATAGAAAGAGAAAGGAAAAAAAAAGATGAAAAAAACCCGAAGAAATTAAGGCAGCAGCAGGCGAGGGTTGGGCCGAGAACCGCGGTCTGAGGCGGACAGAAGCACAGGCAGAGTACTGCCTAAGCTATGGAGCTGCGCACTGGGAGAGCAGGCACCCGAGGGGCTTAGCTCAGCGCGCAGCAGCCTCCATTAAGTAGAGGTCGGGGGAGGGCGGGACAGCTGGGAGGCGGGAACGGTGAAAGACGCGGGAGGGGCCACGGGGGCAGCAGCGGCGGGAAGCGCACAGAATAGAACAGGGGTAAAAATAAAGGAAAGCGAAGGAGGGAAAATAAGTACAGCAGGAATAGAAAGAAAAAGAAAAAAAAACCGAAGAAATTAAGGCAGCAGCAGGCGAGGGCTGGGGCAAGAACCGTGGTCTGAGGCGGACAGAAGCACGGGCAGAGTACTGCCTGAGCTATGGAGCTGCGCGCTGGGAGAGCAGGCACCCGAGGGGCTTAGCTCAACCATTTCAACCTGCTCAACCAATACCAATCCGGCTTTCGCGCAGGGCACAGTACTGAGTCGGCCATGACCCACATAGTAGATGACGCACTAAAAATCCTAGACCAAAACGAAGCCTGTCTGCTAATCCTGCTCGATCTATCTTCGGCATTCGACACCATCAAACATGACAATCTTCTGGACCTTTTGAAATATAGAATGGGCTTATCAGGATCAGTACTAAATTGGTTCACCTCTTTCCTCCAAAATAGATCCCAAAGATTCAAGGTCAATCAATCCTTATCTATGGCCATCCCAGTCACATTAGGAGTCCCACAGGGCTCATCCCTCTCACCTACACTTTTCAACCTAGTCATGGAACCACTCACCGAAATTCTCAGCTCCTCAAACATCCACTATCACATGTACGCAGACGATACACAACTATACTTAAAGGTCACTTCTCTGGAGGACATCAAATCTTTCAACTTAACTCTACAAAAAACTCAGACTTGGCTGGAGGAAAACCTCCTGAAACTAAACACCCTCAAGACTGAATTCCTCCTAATCGCTCCACCCAACCAAACAACCATCATTGAAGAATGGCTTAAACAACTAACAGCGCTCAACTGCCAACCTCATATTATTGACTCAGCGAAATCACTGGGATTAACACTTGACAGATATCTAAACATGCAGAAACATATCAGTGCCGCAACAAAAGGAGCAAACATGCAGATGAACACTTTGAGAAAATTAAAAGCCTTCCTTCCCGCAAATGACTTCAAACTGGCAGTTCAAGCACTAGTAATCCCAAGACTAGACTATGGGAGTGCAACGCTTTGCGGACTTCTCAGATCTACAACGGCCCCTCTAAGAGCCTCATTCAATTCAGCGGCCAGGCTCATCATGGGCTCAAAAAGAAACTGCCACATTACCCCCGACCTTAGAGCTCTTAACTGGCTACCATTCGAAGCAAGAATTCAACTAAAAATTGCTTGCATGACTCACAAAGCCCTACATCACAATACTCTGAGTTTTTTGGCCCAGAAACTGGTGCTCTAATGTGGCAGCAGATCCTCCAAAAGTTCCAGCAATCTCCTTCTGAAACCACAACGATTTGCCAAAAAGAAAACATACAACCGTGCCTTCTCTGGAATTGCTCCTAGGATATGGAACGCACTGCCCCCAGAAACCAGACTGAATCCCTCTTCTACCTCTTTCAAGAAAGAAGTAAAATCTCTACTCTTGAGTGAATTCACATGAACAATGTATCTAACTCTCATAACGGTTGTTTGTATAACAAGACATATTTATGACATACAGTGTTCCTTTGTTTCATCTTTCTACCCTTGTAAAGCGCTCTTATACCCGCAAGGGCCATGTTTGCGCTATATAAAACCTTCAAAATAAATAAATAAAAAAAATTGTCTCTACCAGACAATGCGTTACTGAAGGTACGTAACATGTTCATCAGTAAAAGTCTATGCCTGTGCACATTTTGTGTCAATTTCAATGGAAAATATGTTGTCTGTAAATGACAGTATGCTACCACACGATGCTTTGCACAGTGTGCTTCAAAATGCACCACCAGCTACATACTGCACCCTTACCTCTCTCCTGTGGAATCCATCTGATAGAGACTTCTAACTGCAGATTCCTCACCTTTTTGAATATTCCCCAGTCATCAGACTGGACCCAGAAACTTTATAGCAGTAACTCTGCGCTGCAGTAGATGGCACTGTGCAGCTCTGCACTGATGACGTTCCACTCTGTAAACAACATGCGGACCCATATCGGCGCCTCTCCTGAAAGCTGACATCAGTTGCTTTCTTTCTGTGACACCAGACATGGCTCCAGAGCTTCTCGTCTCTCCAGAGACACTTTTATCTAAAACAAAATTACATCAGTGTGCAATGGGCATATCACCTCCCAAAACTATAGAGTTTAAACCGTGTACGGACTGTCGCAAGCAAATGTCTGTGACAGATCCCCATCAGGTTTGTCTGTGGTAACTGGGGTCGTGCCATGACTCTAAGGCCTGCAGTGACTGCGTGTTGATGAACCCAAATGCCATACTGGACCGCGAGGCGAAGGTGTACACCCCCAAGCACCAGAAGACTTCTCGTCAAGATAGGCCCAAGTCAAAAGGTTGGTCTTGGTCCCGTTCCCGGTGTCGATCCTGAGGACGATCGTCGTTGCACTGAAAATATTCGGGAGAGTAAAAAAAATGCACAAAAAATCCAATTGGGACTGTGCCCTTTTCCACCACTCTGAAACTTCTGAGAAGGCACAAGGGCATTGTCATTCCTCTCAAACTCTTTCCCACTTTGGTTGATTTTTGAGCTGATCCCGCAATTTGTTCCAGCACAACCGAAGTTTCTGGTGCCGTCTGCGTCACTGCACCAGATCCAAGAGTTCTGCGAGGCCATGCTCAGACTCTGGATCCCTTCTGACTCCCTCTGGCATGCCTGCGGGACCCAAGAAGCTGAGAGGGCCTCCATCTGGAACACCGCTGGCGGGTTTGCCCTTGGTGTGAATTGGACCCTCTAAAAACTCTGCATGTCCTCCCCTGGCTCCTGTCTTGACTCTCCCTCCTGGCTCCACGATCCATGCAGGTTACTGGAGCATCACAACAATGCTGACTCCGAAGTGGGAGGATGCGATGCCCATTGTGCTTTCCGACTCAGAGTCTGCACCACTACAATCTTGACTCAGGCACATTTAGTTTCCACTGCATGATGTCCTGTTGCCACATGGAAGATCCCATACACTACATTACTTATTTGGCACAGATTCTGACAATGTTTATGATGCAGGTGAGAATATCAGCCAATCCTACCATGAGGAAAATTGGTATGATGACCTCCATGTGTTCAGTGGCCTTGACATCTCCCCCTGAATCTGGTCTGCTAACACTCCCATGTCCTCCCACTAGGGAGAGCGCTTCCTTTGCAGTAGTCATGTGGAGAGTAGCTGAAGTACTCGACCTCCAGCTTCCCACTGTAAAAGTCAAAACCAATGTCCTGACCGAAGACCTCCAACTGAGGCAAACCACCACTGAGCCCCAGCTCTCCTTTAGTGAGGCATTCATGTTTACTCTCCTAGGAGCCTGGGCCAAATCTTGCTCTGACCCCCCCCGCCCCAGTAAATTGCCAAAATGAGAGACGCCACTGCCCTGCTCCAAGCAACCCCGCATGTTTGTTCCAGCACCCTTCACCTGAGAGCTTAGTGGTGCAGGCATCTACCAGTCAGACAAACCTAAACACTTTTCCCGACCACTTTCCCCAGATAGGGAGCCCTTAAGAGTGGAGACCTTTGGTAAGAGGGTCTTTTCTTTCACTAGTTTGGCCCTCAGGTTCATTAATTCCAGTTGCCAGCTGGTCTGGTATTTCCACACTTTTTGGTATTTGATGGCTCAAGTCCTCCCAGGTGTACTGGAAGACCTCTGACCTGTCCTAATCTAAGTTATACAGGACGGTCATGATGTGGCCAAGTTCACAATTCGTTGTAGCTTGGATACCACCGATACCATCGGGTGAGCCACTGGCACCAGCGTCGCCATTCGCTGCCACGTCTAGCTGCTGTCAACGGTTTTTCTGGAGATGTCCAGTCGTCCCTCTGGAAATGCCCTTTGACAGAACTCGCCTGTTTGGGGACAAGGCAGGTTCCGCTCCGGAGCAGTTCGAAGAGAGTAGGGCCACAGCATTCTCCCCAGGCTTATATGCCCCTCCTCCCAGCCACATCAGCCCTACTGTTCCTTTTGCGGTTTTGGCAGAGGTATCCCATACTGGCAGCCAATTCAGCCTCAGCAAGGTGCATAGAAGTTTCACAGCTGTGGCGCCCAACGCCCCTGTGTTCAAGGTCAATGAGTCTCTCAGTACACTGCTCCTCCATAGCCCCACCTTCCAAACCCCTTGAGCGTTTCCTTAGTGGAGCACAGGCATCAGCTTGGAGACTTGATCAAAGGATTCTTGCTGGGTTGGTAGACCATAACATTGGACAGGGTGGTCCGCAGATAGTCTGAATGGGGTACAACTTGCCCTTCATTGCCACTCCATCTCACCTTCTACATCCCTGGATCGACTGATGGAAGACCATCTGTCTTTCATATGGCAGGAAGTGCCAGCCCTTTTGGCCAAAGGTGCTCTCGAGGGGCTACCTGGGCCACAAGTTAGTTGTGGTTGTTTACCCGCTACTTTCTGGTGCCAGAAACGAACGGAGACTTTAGTCCTATTTTAGACCTATACCTTTTCAAAGCCTTCCTCCGGAAGGAAAAATTCAAGATGCTCACACTGGCCCAAGTCCTGCCTGACCTCGACCCTGGAGACTGTCTGGTGTTGTTCTACATGCATGACTCCTATTTCCATATATCCATCCTGCAGGCTCATCGGCGTTACCTGTGGTTTGTGGTGGGACAGGAGTATTTTCAGTTTGTTGCGCTCACTTTTTGTCTCACCAGAGCAACTCGGGTGTTCACGAAAGTGATGGCAGTAGTAGCAGCACATTTTTGGAGGTCGGGGGTCCCAGTATTTCCCCTACCCGATGACTGGCTATTGAAGGTGGGCTCGCCCCAAGCAGTAGTCCACTACCTCCAGACTACTGCAAACCTCCTGTCATTTTTATGGTTCACTATCAATGTGCCGAAGTCACACCTGACTCTTTCTCAGACACTGTCCTACATCTGAGCCATTCTGGACACAATTTAGTTTTGTGCCTTTCCCCCGGAAAGGAGAGTCCATGAAATTCAGACTATGATCTTTCTCTTTCCTGGGTTTCAATAAAGCTGGGACTGATGGCTTCCTGCATCCTGCTGGTCAACTATGCCAGGTGGCGTATGTGAGCTCTGCAGTGGGATATGAAGTCTCAGTGAGCTCAACATCAAGGGGCCTTTTCTAACCACATCAAGATTTTGGAGCAGACTGCGAAAGATCTGCAGTTGTGGTTAATGGCCGTGATTGGGTCTGCGACAGATCCCTCTCCCTACCCCAACCAGAGCTGACATTGGTGACTGATGCATCACTTCCGAGTTGGGGCGCCACCAAGGAAAGGTTAAGGTCAGAGATCTCTAGTGTCCGGCAGGGTCTGATGCCATTTCAACCTACTGGAGCTCTGGGTCATCCGCTTGCCCGTTGAAAGACTTCCTTCCATACATCAAGAGGAGGCTAGTACAGGTGCTTACGGACAGCGTCACCACCACATGGTATTGCAACAAACAGGGTGGAGTGGGGTCCTGGGCCCTGTGGCAAGAGGCACCATGCCTCTGGAAACGGCTGGACCATCAAAGGATTTTCCTGGTGGTGAACCAGCTGACAGGATCTTTGAATGCTAGGGCGAACGATCTCAGCCAGTGACTTCTAGCGGATCACGAGTGGCAGTTATATCGAGAGGTAGCACGAGGAATCTTCTGCCACTGGGGAGAACCTCCGCCAGATCTAATCACCACAGCTGAGAAAGCGTAATATCACTATTTGTGCGTGTTGGAGTTTGCAAGGTGTCTCTGACTGGGAGATGTGTTCCACCTTCTGCCCCGAATTCTGAAGAAGACCCAAGTCATACTAGAGGCCCCAGATTGAACACGGAGAATATGGTATCCAAAGCTCCTGGGCTTCAGCATTTGTCCTCTGATCAGGCTCGCTCTCTGGGAAGACCTGTTTTTGCAGCAACAGGGCAGGGTTCTGCACCCGGCCCTTTGAAATCTCCACCTTCATGCATGGAGGTAGATGACGACAGCTGATTAACTTAGATCTTCCTCCCTAGGTTGTTGATGTCATTTTGGCAGGCCGATGACAAAAACTGTATACGCCTGTCAGGACAAATTTGTGGTTTGATGTGCATACGCCTTTATGACCCAGGCCAAGTTATCGGACGTTGTTTGTTTTGTCTCTTGCCCAGCAAAACGTTGCTTTGCGTACAGTAAAAGGGTATCTTTCGGCCTTTTTACAGTTGCCGGCCAGCTCTCATTGTTTAAAACACCGGTTATGATGTGTTTTTTGAAAGGCCTGCAAAGCTATTCCATAGTGGGACCTTATCTTTGTCCTCCCATTTTTGATGTGCACTCCCTTTGTGAAAGACAGTTGCAGTTATGGGTGTTTCTGCCTTCTCCTAGCAGGTTCTGCCATTCACCCTAATTAACTTGAACAATCTTTTTAGAAAGCTGGCACCAGACAAATAGTCAAACTGGGGTGAAAAGGTTCTCAACAGTCTTCTCCAGCTGTTCATTATCCTAGTCTCACAGCAGAGGAGGGCATATAAGTAATTTGAAAGGTCCAGACCCAACTCTTAAACTTATAACAAACTATTGTTGAGGGCAGACACCTCAAGCGGTTGGCAAACTTGGCATATATTAGCAAGGTGTCATCCTGCTTATGATTTGACTTTTTGGCAGAACCATAGACCTCTCTCTCACGTACAGAGGCAAAGCTCTCCTCGAGGTACTTCCCGGCATCACAGGGGCACTGTTAAAGTCCGCCTATATGCTGCAGCACATCTTAAAATCAACCTGATGAAGTTTGACCATACCACCCAACATTAAAAGAACTACATTGCCTAATAACCGTTCACCTTCCTCCAAATCCATTGTGTAAGGCCATCAGCGGGACAACACAGTGACAGTAGCCAAGTCATCACCAGACTAGAAACAAATGTATACTAGGGCCTCTTTCTTGCCGAAAAAGGTAACCACATTCTATGTGTGCCAATCCATCACCATGCCCACTTTCTATGCTCCTCCACATCTCTCAGAAGAGGAGGAGGAACTCCACCGTCTGGACTCAAAAAGAGCATTGTCATTTTACCTTGACCGCACACGAGTTCCGGGTAGACGACCAACTCTTTGTGGGGTAGGTTGGAGCGAAGAAGGGTAGGCGGTGCAGAAACAAACCATTTTGCGTTGGGTCGTTCTCTGTATTAAAATCTGTTACACACTGGCTAAGAAGCAGCACCTGAGGGCTTAAGGGATCATTCCACCAGAGCTAAAGCTGCGACCACTGCGTTAGCATGTGGAGTCCCAGTCCTGGACATCTGCCGGGCGACAATGTGGGCATCCCTGCACACTTTCACCCAACATTCCTGCTGGCTTTCTCCATTAATGAATGGAACAACATCTTGATACTCTTAATCTCCCGGCAATCTGAAAGGGACTGAAGTCCAGGCTCTCCAGAAATGCCTACCTCCCTACTCCTACATACCAAGCAAAAACAGACTGTCTCATTATAAGCTAGGGATAGTTGAAATGATGACTGCGAGTTCATCTCCTGGGATCCGACTTCACTAACACCATTACATACCAACAATAGCCATGACACTTCAACTATGGTTTCAGTGTTGGCAAGACACACATCGGCAAATACGGTATCACCAAAGGAGAGAAAGAAAGTGGAGTTTCAAATTCAGGAAATGACAGTTTAAGAGAACTGCGGTCTTCAAGTATCCAACTTGAGAAGATGATTCCCGCACTGAAGCTTTTCTACCGACACCGTCTGTTCATTCAGTCCAGTCCCACCCATGGAAATCGCTACGTATATATAATACAATATAATTATTTCCAACAGGGGTAGACACAACGCACCTTACTTACCGTCATCTTCAAACTCCCCTCTGACCTTTCGCCTCTGTATTGGCCTGCAACTTGTTCACCAAGGAGATAGAAAAGAAACTAATTTCAGGATACACTTAACGGCGAGCTAAAGGCATTGAATACTGCAGAAGCTCGTGACAGTTTTCTGACAGAGGCTAGGGGAGTTAGATCAATATGGACAGAAAATGTGGAGGGCAAAGTATTGTCCTGGGAGTCTGATATAACATGAGTGCGCCTTATATGGACAGCAATAGGTCTGTTAGAATGACCCAGCCATAGCCAGACAAAACGAGCGGCGGTAGGTGAAAAACAAGCCCGCAGAGCGGCCCTGGCTCTACCTCACCCCCTCCTCCAATGAGCACACCCGCAGAGCCCGAGAGGCAGCAACAGAGCGGAAGGTGCAGAGCGGCCTCTGGGAACTGCAGGCTACGTTTGGCCCTGAATTTCCCTGCTCCCATTGGTAAAGTGCTCAGTGAGGCTGGTGCCTGTGTTTTTTTAAACCCCAAAAATATAACAGAGTAGTTAGTTCTCCCAGCCGTAGAAGGTAAGCGCATGGGATCTCAGAGAGCTACAGAGATAAACACCGATCTGAACAAGCCCACAGAGCGGGCCCGGCTCTACCCCGCCCCCTCTTCCAATGAGTGGCTCGCAGAGCCTGAAGAAGGAAACAAAGACAACAAGGTAAACGCACGTAGCCGCTCAAAAAACGATAGCATGTGTAAAGTACAAATGGTACCACATAAGCACACTGTAGTCGTAAATCCGAAAATAACAACAATCCAAAAACATGAGCAAAGGCAAACAAAAAAAAATAGTACACAAAAAGCAACATAAATAACAAAAAGAGTAAGACCACATGTAACAGGGGCAGTCTCCACGAGAGGTTCCAAAACACCAAAAGGAGGGACTAATTAAGCAATTCACCAAACAAAGGCAGGCATTTTCGAAGGGCTCTAACAAGAACAAATCAAAATGACGGGAGGTGCACACAGCCCACAATGTAGATAAAGCATGTCTCGAAGACACAGCGCTTGCCCTGCCTAGGCAAGACATAAAAAATGATGTTTTTTGCTAATTCTCAGCGATTTGAAAGCATCTCTACTATTACATTAAAAAAATCATCTGCATCTCATGTCCTTTAAAGCTAGGTGACTCATGAAAGTTTGTTGCTCTAAAAATTGATTCCTGGTTCTAAAACGTTTTACCAGACATACAAAAAAAACTCTAGTTAATAAACAAACCCCTATTAAAATTACTCTGTCAAACCTCAGCTGATTAAATACTTTTTGTGCTGAGAGGTTACGTCAACCTGGAATTGTTAATCTTATTTAATTATCAAGGTATCAGGTTTGCAGTATCTAGTTTGTGACAACCCCAGATTGAAAAAAGTACATTGCCAATGACTTAAACTAGCATCAGGCGTTCTAAAACAAGATCAGTTCCCTGGCAGTCTATCCGCTTAACCTATAGCAGCTACATAGCACGGAGCAGAATTGTGTGGACATGCAAAGACCAGTCAAGTAGTTAAGTTACAGGGAGCACTACTTTGGTTGGGGCATGGCACACTGATTGACCCACTGATAAGGAAATAAGCTCGTTCTCTACATGAAAGTGCCAAGTAACAGCATGAGGCCACCTTATATGATGGTAAAGAGTGGGTAGATGAGGAAATTGTATTGTCCCAAGTACGCCCAAGCCCCCCAGAAAGCGATTTCTTAGGCTGGGGATGATTACTTGCATATTGGAGTAATGCTAACTACATCTGTTACAAATCTGCCTGAAAATGTATTGGGCGATTGCAAGGGACAGTACTGCATTTTTAGCTGCTTTGGCAATTAAATGCTGCTTTGAGGGGTGGTAGCCAGGGGCTGTTTACAAAAAATATATTATCAGGGGGATTAAGGAGGCTGAATGAAATACAAGAAGAGGCTATAATGTATTTACAACATGTTTATGGAAAGCATAGATACTTCATAATTGCTGATGGCCGAAAAAGTTCACTGAGAAAATTCATGTCATGTTGTGTAGAATATTATGTAAGACATTGACCCAAAAAATGTTGCATCTGTTAGAATTAGCACTTCTTGGGATTTTGTACTAACTGCCGTTGGAAATGCAAGGGTGAATAAAATGAACGCTTTGGATGCTGTAATATAACTTTTCCTGACTGAATTGGCTTTGTATTCTTAATTTATGATGATGCATCTGTAATCTATATGCTTACGTTGGAAAGACGTTTAAGCCAAACAAATAATTTTGACCTATAGATGTAATTATGGCGAGTATATTTCAATATAACTGAAATATGTATTTCATTAGCCCCTACTGTACATCATAAGGCAATTGCACACCAGGGAGTTCCCCGACAATATAGAGGCACAAAGCCAATAGCAGAGTGCATGCATTTGGGCATGGAAATCTGAAGTGGTAACTTAAAATGCATGCAGTCGGGGGGGGTATGTTTAACCTTATAATCAGTGGGCAAAATGAAATCTATTACATCAAACAATCGGCAACAGAAATGAACAGTTTGATGTAATATAAGTAGCTTTCTACTACCACCCATGCATGCCAGAATGCCACTGCTCACTTGTAATAATTTATTATAAGATATTAGAGACGTTAGCAACAGGTCACAAGGTAGATCTATACTGGTCTACCACGGATTATAAAGCATTTTCCACAATCGAGAATAATCGTTTGACAGAGTGTTTGTGTCAGCTACAAAAGGCAAACCCTTCTGTCTTAAGATGATTCTCTTTCCATGGATCCATCAGTAAAAAAATGTTAAAATCCCTTGTTTAATCTCTTGAGACGTGTCAAGAGGAGCACAGTGGGCACTGGATAGGATGTATGGTGACCTAAGCCAGCACCTCTGATCTGTACAAATTGATGGAGAATTTGCATGAAGAACTGCCTAATGTTTTCAGAATTTTTATTGATATTGTGTTGTAGTGGAATGGCTGTGGAAGATATGATAACAATAAAGACTGCACACTCTGAGCCTTGGGAAACCGTGGAGATTGGTAAATGCATTTAGGACTTGTAGATAGGCTGGGATGAAAACTAGAGGTCGGACCAAAATTTGAAAACTGATGTATTTGGCAGCCTAAGTTCTGATATGAGACTGATTCAGGCCTTTGTATCTGATTAATGGCTCAAGGCTCATGCGTCATCATTCCTCCCTTAACCATGCCTCTTTCACAGATTCCCTCAAGATAGGACCGGTATGCCACCTCCTTAAAAAGTAAGGTGCTGCCATGGATATGCTCACTAACTACAAGCCCGTCACAGGCCTCCCCTTCCTCAAAGATACTCAAAAGATCTGTATTTAGTCTGCTAGAAAAGTAAACTACAAACAACTCAAGAGCCTCACACCAGAAATGATCATCTCAGCTAAATCTCTTAGTATCAAATTCAAACTACCCCAGCTTGACGTACATGTGAAAGAAATGGCCTAGAATGTCAGATTCCATCTAAAACTTCTCAAAGCCTCAAGCCTTTACTCCCATAGCAGGACTTAAACTGGTGGTCCAAGCTTTTGCCATTTCACATATGAACAGTCTGCCTAAACCTCTCTTAGCTCTCCTCAAAGCAGTCTTCTACTCCAGGAGTGTCCAATCTAAAAAAAGAAAACAAATCTCAATGCATCACACCATTCCGTTTTTCGCTAGGTGGATTCCCCATGGACTACTGCCTTGCATATAACAGAGTAAGCATCACCTACAATCTGGCTCACATGAACAAATATAAATACTTATCACAAAAATGTAAGCTTTCTGATGGATACTTCTAACTGCAGATTCCAGGCTGGATCCAGAGATTTTTCCCCATAATTCCCTTGGGTGCTAGTTAGCGGTGTCATGTGGCTCTGCATCTTTGTTGCGCCTCGGAAGTGATGTCAGGGCCACAAAATAGCTGCCACCTCTGCGCGTCAACATCAGTTCCTTTCTTTCCATGCATTCCGAAGCAGAATGTCAGTTGACAAAACATTTTAGAAAATCTCAGTCACTTCACAAAACATTTTACACAATCTCACTAGTGTGCAAGGGCTATGTCCCCCTTCCCCTAAAATGATGAGTTTCAAAACCAGCAAGCAATGCCACAAACAAATGTCATTGATTGACCCACATGAGGTCTGTCTGTAGTGTCTTGTCTCCTCGCAAGGCTCAAAGTCATGCAACAAATGCGCTCAGATGAATTTGAAAGCCATCTGCGTCCACAAGGCCAATTATATACTGCGGAGTAAAGCTCTGAAGGCCGGGCCCGATGAAAGTTGAGGGCACAGATAAGTTGTCGGTCTCGAGATCGCTCTGGAGAGTGATCTCTATCACACTCCAACTCTTCAGGTAAGTCAAAAAAGAAGAAACAAAAAAATTCTCTCTTTCTTCCCGCCACTCGCGTAAGGAAATGTCATGTGAATGTCAGATTACTTCAAGATCTCGGTTTCCCACAGAGAAACCAACTCCTGAATTAGTATCGATCCAGCCTGAGTTTGGCAATGCAGCAGCAAATTCAAGCCACTTTTCGGTACCCTTCCGGATCCTGTTTGCAAACCTTTGGACCTTATGGGTCCAAGGAGACCTCCAGTCTGGTTACCACGTGCAGATCTGTCCCAAATGCCAACTGTGCCTCTTGACCCTGCTGTGGGGGATCTGTACCGACTAACGGACCGATGCCTACTCTGACATTTTACAAAATCTCAGTCACTTCACAAAACATTTTACACAATTTCACTAGTGTGCAAGGGCTATGTCCCCCTTCCCCATAAATGATGAGTTTCAAAACCAGCAAGCAATGCCACAAACAAATGTCATTGATTGACCCACATGAGGTCTGTCTGGAGTGTCTTGTTTCCTCGCAAGGCTCAAAGTCATGCAACAAATGCGCTCAGATGAATTTGAAAGCCATCTGCGTCCACAAGGCCAATTATATACTGCGGAGTAAAGCTCTGAAGGCCGGGCCCGATGAAAGTTGAGGGCACAGATAAGTTGTCGGTCTCGAGATCGCTCTGGAGAGTGATCTCTATCACACTCCAACTCTTCAGGTAAGTCAAAAAAGAAGAAACAAAAATAATCTCTCTTTCTTCCCGCCACTCGCGTCAGGAAATGTCATGTGAATGTCAGATTACTTCAAGACCTCGGTTTCCCACAGAGAAACCAACTCCTGAATTAGTATCGATCCAGCCTGAGTTTGGCAATGCAGCAGCAAATTCAAGCAATTTTCGGTACCCTTCCGGATCCTGTGTGCAAACCTTTGGATCTTATGGGTCCAAGGAGACCTCCAGTCTGGTTACCACGTGCAGATCTGTCCCAAATGCCAACTGTGCCTCTTGACCCTGCTGTGGGGGATCTGTACCGACTAACGGACCGATGCCTACTCTTACCCCTAGTGCAGTGGCGATTATCTCACCAGTTCCCTGTGCATTGGCATCAAAGATCTCAGAGGGCTAACCAATAGTCCTATCGGACTATGAAGCAAACCCCCCCTAGATGGCAGCTGTGCCCATCTCGCCTTATCCCACAGCATTCTGATTCCAAGGTGCTTCCTTTGCCACAGAGATTTTCAGGACCCAAAGTCCCAGAGCAACGACGATTACTATGACAATTCACCCCTATTTAATGATGAGAATCAATTGCTGGACCTCAAGGAGACCAGTGTCCTTTACACCTCTCCAGACACTGAACTTAATTCTCCATCTGGCTACTCTACAGAGGGATCTGATTCTTTCTCCGTGGTGATTAGAAGAGAAGAAGTTCTTGCTCTCCACCTTCCCTCAGTGGAGTTTAAAACAAATGTGCTTATATTGAGGTACTGTAGCCCGGACAGGCCTCTTCAGAACCACGACTCCCATTCAATGAAGTTCTCACAAATACCCTCTTACGAACCTGATTGAAGCCAGGATCTTGCCACCCTGTGAATAGTCAAGTAGCCCGACAGCACAAACCAGTTCTGGGGACCCATTTTTCCTCCTGCAGCACCACACACCAGAGAGCCCCGTGGTTCAGGTTTCTACAAGATGACTCAACCCGAATGCATTCCCAAACAATCTACCAGACCGAGTTGAAACATGTGGTCGCATTTGGGAAAAGATCATTCTCCTCTGCCAGCCATGCCCTTAGATCTGTCTGCTCGAGCTGCCTCCAGGGGCGATACTAACACAGGTAAAAAAGATCTTGCCCACAGTCCCAGACGACCTTCACACAATTCTCATACAAATAATTCAGGACCGTCAAGATGCAGCCAAGTACTTTATTCGATTGGGCCAGGACGCTACTGCATGTCTGGGTAAGGCAGTTGGTACCACCGTGATGGTTCAGCATCACACATGGTTGTGATAAACTGGCTTCTCCAGCGATGTCCATCAGTCCCTCATTGACATGCCATTTGATGGCACCCGTCTTTTTGGAGGCAAGGCAGACTTTGCACTGGAGTGCTTCAAAGAAACCAAATCTACGGCTCATTCTCTTGTCCTTGCACCACCCGTAAAGCAGTTTCACCAACAAGATCTACCCTTTTGAGGATTTGGAAGAAGGTTGCAGCAAAGGCCACAACAAATTTTGCCTCTACAACAACAGACTTCTCAGCCTTTTCTAGGTAAAGGTTGTGGAATCAACTGGCAGCTTTTAGGCCCCCATGGGCTGCAAATTACCCAATCCCCCCGTCGCTGCAGAATCACTTTATCTTACCCTCAATAGCACACTGTCTCCCAGTTGGAGGCCAGATACATTTTTACCTCCGCAGGTCGCAAAGCATCACATCAGAAAAATGGGTGCTTCAAATAATCTAATGAGGTTATGCCTTATCCTTCCTCTCCACCCCTCCAGACATGCTGCCTACACCCCAACTGCTTCCAGAGGACCACTTGTCCATTCTCTGGCAAGATGTTCCTGGTCACCTGGAGACGGGAGCTGTAGGGAGGCTGCCGGCATTAGAGATTTGGACTGCTACTCCTGTTAATTTCTTGTGCCAAAAAATGATGGAGTCCTATTCCAAACCCCCAGCGCCTGAACTTCTTTCTCAAGAAGGACTAGTGCAAGATGGTCACCTTCTTCTGTCTGCACTGGATCCATGCTACTGGATGGTGGCATTGAATTGGCAGGTTGCCTATTTCCACATTACTGTCCCGCAATCCCACAGATGCTATCTGCGGTTTCAGGTTCGCAAAGAGCACTTTCAGTTCTCAATGCTCCAGTTTGGCCTCACCAGTGCCCCTTGGGTGTTCACGTAAGTGATGGTGGTAGTTGCTGCAATTAGAGGAGGTTGGGAATACCATTCTTCCCCTACCTCAATGACTGGTTGCTAAAGGTTTTGTTTGCCTCAAACAGTTGTTAACCACCTTCAGATGACATCTGACCTGTTGACATCCTTGAGTTTTACTGAAGTCACACCTGACTCCTTCACAGAGACTCACCTTTCATTGGAACCATCCTGGACACAGCGCTGTTTTGAGGGTTCCCTCCACCTCAATGAGTCCAGCATATTCGGGTTATGAGCCTGATGTTTCAGCCTTTGACCTGGGTCTCAGTTAGAGCAGTTCTGAAGCTTCCTGGCCTCCTGCATCCTGTTAGTGGACCATGTCAGGTGACACATGCAAGCTCTGCAGTGGGATCTGAAGTCTCAGTGCATTCAGAACCAAGGGAACATCTCAGATTCCATCCCGTAAAGATCTGCAGTGGTGGTTGTTGGATCACATTTGGATCGATGGCAGACCCCTCTCTTTTTCCAACCCAAAACTGATGGTTGTGATGGATGCATCATTGCTATTGGGGAGCCCATCTGAGAGAGGTGGAGATCAGATGTCTCTGGTCTATGACGGAAACCCTAAAGACAACTTACACCCTAAACACCACTCATCCATGAACCCTAAAAACCTCTCGCCACCCCTAAACTCCACCCATTCCTAATACCTTAAAAAAACACACAACCCCTAAACTCCACCCATTGCTGAACCCTAAAAACTCCTTAAAACCCCTTTCGGTGGCGAACTCCATCCCTTCTTGACACCTAAAAACCACTGACCACCCCTAAACATTATCCATCCCTGAACCCAAAAACCCCTCACTAGTCCTAAACTCCACCCAAGTTTAATATAATTTTGGGGTTTTCCTTAAAATGACCTTTCCTTTAAAATGTTTCCTTACATTTTCGATTTATTTGTATTTTCTTAAAATTGTATTTCCTTAAACTTGATTTTCCACGATTTGGTTTCCTACAATATGTTTCTCAGTTTTCGTTTTTCCATTAATTCACAAACATCAGTTTAAATCCAGCAGGTAGGGTGTGAATTACCTTTAGGGCTCATGGATGGGTGGAGTGTTTGGGTGCTGAGGGGTTTTAGGGTTCATGCATTGGTGCAGTTTAGGGCTGATGAAGGTTGTTACGGTTCATTGATGGTAGAGGTTAGGGGTGGTGAAGAGTTTTTTGGGTAGGATTGCATGGAGTTTAGGAAGTTGAGGAGATTTAGGGATTCAGGGATGGGTGAAGTTTAGATGTAGAAAGGGTTTTTAGGGTTCAGGGATGGGTGGAGTTTAGGGGAGAGGAGGGTTTTTAGGCTTCACGGATGAGTGGAGTTTAGGGGTCTGAGGAGTTTTTAAGGCTCATGGATAGGTCGAGTGTAGGGGATGTTGAGTGGTTTTAGGGTTCATGGATGAGCGAAGTTTAGGGCTTGTGAGGGTTTTTAAGAGTTAGTTATGGGTAGAGGTTAGGGGTGGTGAAGAGTTTATAGGGTTCAGGATTGGGTGGAGTTTAGGACGGTGAAGGGTTTTAAGGATTCAGGGATGGGTGGAGTTTAGATGTAGAAAGGGTTTTTTAGGGTTTGGAATGTACTGAACCAGTTTTAGATGCCTTAGAGTCCACAATGCCTAGGTGTGTTAGATGGAGAACTGGTCACAATGCAACAAGGTTTGTGAACTACCTGTTGCAGAGGCAGCATGGACCGACTCTCCCTTGCATCCACAGCCTTACCACCTGAATGAGACTAAACCCAGTGATGATGGTGTTCACATGGTGAAGTGGTCTGGAACAAACAATAAACTAAAATAACAATTTAAAACAACAAACTAAAATTACTAATTAAAGCAATAATGCAGTAAGAAGTCAGCCTTGAAAACCTCCAGAGAAAGCTTGCCGCTATCTGATGGAAACCAGCAGAAAGAAGGATTCTGATTGTTCCTACTAGGGTAGAATAATATTGTCCAAAATAGATTAACTATACAAACTGTGGTTGGGTAATCCCAGTGTGCTGGCCCCAATTAGACACTGAAGCCAATGCCTTCCTTGGCTGAGACACCCAGTTGACCTCTCTGAACATTAAGTGAACCAGGTTACAGCACCTGGAACAAAATAACATACTAGTGTTTTTGCATTGCACTTATCTTGACATATTTTTCAAGAAAACCCTGCATTGCATTCATGCTTCAGTAATCTTGAGCGCCAAGTCCCCTGACACATATACTAATAGTTCAATTTAGTTGCTAAGTAGCTGTGCTCACTTTGGCTTCTTGAGTTCCCAAAAAAACGTCAGGCTAGAAATTGCCTAAAAGGCGTGCGAACCCATTCTGCACGGGCTAAGAGGTTTTTGTTTTTGCTAAAAAGACGCAAGTCTTAATCAGGTCTCAATCGGAAGCAAGGACTTCTGAAGAGAATATTCCCCCCTACCTCCTCCCCCAGAGCTTTAAAGTACTTATTGAATGGAGAGAAAGGCGCAGTTCAAGTTCTTGCAGCAGCTTCAGAAGTTCGATCCTTTCTCCTTAACTTCCTTGATTGCAAACATCAATGGTGCGAGAACCATAGCCTCTTATACTGGCGGGAACAACATGGGCATCCAGATCTGGTAGTCTTCCAAGAGCCAGATAATTTGGCGAGAGTTGTGAAATCACGGAGGAGCAGGTTAGATGCGCTTCAGAGGATCCTTTTCACTGGATGTGGCCCCTGGACTCTGGGTAGCAGGGTTAAGCAAGGTTTCTGAGCACAATAATCACTCTCACATACTATTTAGTACAATATTTATCACAGGCCATACAGTGTATTGCAATGTTCATCATAGACCTACAAGCCTGGGGGATGTCGCAACAGAGGATTTAATTGTAACACCACTTGGGCACAGTCGGTAATGTGTAAAACTGTGTCTGAAAATGGTGTTAGCATGCCTCTGCAGTGAGTGTATTGCAATTTTCAAACCTTGACTTCATAAAGGGCTTAAGAAATTAAAGAAATAATCTTTGCTATATATAGCGTTCAACAAAAATCGAATATTATGATTCATCAAGGAACATTGATTTTTTTTCCTGAATTGCTCCAAAGATGATTTTGATGGGTGGATGAATGGAACATGTTCCAAATGTTTACATAGACTTGCACATGACTTGCTGACAACAGGGTTCCTTAAGCAGTTAAATATTGTTTCAGTTCAAAACACCATTATTTGCTTTACTTGCAAGCATGCAGGTATGTTGTACCAGTGAATGCCCACAATATGCTATGAACTACTATCATGATGCCATGACCAGTATTATTCCAGGGGTACAAACCAATCTGTTAATGATGTCCGCAATATGCTACAAGTTATACCAGGGCCACCATTAGTCAATGAGTACAATCATTGCATTGATACCCTCCTAATGGAAAGAATTACCAACATTATGACAGTATTATGCTGGACGTAGCTATCGACCTGCTGTCGGTGCTCAGTTGTGTCCTCCATACCTGACAGAACTGTCTTTACATTACTGTAGACCTCAGAATAAAGATCATTTTCTGATTTTGTACCATCCATATAAACTACATCTTTTGGAATGTCTTCCATTTCTCACGTGTTCTTAAGGTACATGGGCCACACATGCCCTTCAAAATATCCTGGTGAATCTGGGGGCACATAGATTCAGGTACTTCTCCATTTACATTATTCCTATGGAACTGCCAGAAAACTAAGGGTGGGCAAAGAATTCCGCTCCGCCAACAGAGTTCTCAGAGTTTTGCCCACTTCGGGTGGAGCACGGAAATCTGAAAAACTCTGCTCAGTGACACGGAGCGGAGATTTTTCTCTTGCACGGCTCGTCAATGTTCAGCTGGCAAGCAGGAGCGAGGGAAATCGAGTGCTAGACCACCTCCCGGCGACTTTTCTATACGAGGGTGGTCGCGGCAGGTCACTACCGCTCGTGTTGAGAAAGCTGCATCTCGAGTAGAAAATCTACTCAACTGGCAGAAAGAAGCAGCGTTCTTTTGTGCTCCGCGTGATACAGTGAAGTGCTGAAAAAACTCTGCGGTGCTACGCGGAGTTCCATGTGTGGCAGAGTCCCGTACGTCTTGCTGTTTGCACTGATTTTTAGCACCAGGATTTCCCCCGTGCTGTAAAATCACTGCAAAGAGTTTTTCGGCACTTCACGGAGCTCCGCGTAGTGCAACGCCACGAACTCCGCCCAGGCCTAAAGAAAACCTTCAACAATCAGAATGTGAATGTTATCTGTTGTGCCTCAAATATTTTGTCTGTTTTTGTATTCTTAGGTTGAATCCAAATTATTTCTGGGTTGGTTTATCAAGGAATATACTCTTGTCATTATTGCTTCTATGTATCATGTAACTTATGTCATACTGTGACACCATGTTGCAGTTTTGAAGCCTTTTTACCAAGGTTGTTTTCACACCATTTGACACACTACCAGTTCCAATTACAAATTTGTTAATATGTAAATTCTTGTTGGATTCGTTTCCACTTGCTGATAGGAAAGTTAGCTCTGCCTGTTCTGTTTGTTGGGAGTGCAGGCTATGTGACCCCTCTACCTTTGTGCCATAGACTGACATCTTTTTCAACGGAGTTCCAGCAGGGATAAGGAAACCCAGTTGCATCCAGAGGATCCCAAAGTCATGAGACACTTAGAAAGTATATTTTGAGTTAGTAAATATAGTAACAGTCTTTCGGGTAGAATGTATACATGGACGATAAGCGCAATCAATTTAGCAACTTGAATGGAATGCACCTGAGGTAAATATTGACTCTTCTCAACAATATATGATGTCCATTCGACAAAATCAGCCACTAGTATGTCACAATCATTTTTAAGACATGAGCTATTCAGATAGTAGGTGCGTATACAGTTGGGCATTGGTGTGCGATAGAGATCAATGAGATAAGTCAGGTGGGGCCTCCAGTCTTAGGCTGTGGATATCAGGGAAGGAGAGGACAACGGGCGAAGGTAATGTGAGAGGACAATTACGTACAGGGACAATCTGGCTGTCGATAAATGTTTAGTTTTACTGCGAAGCTGGAGGGCAGCTACAGCACAGGGTACAGTTACAGTGAGAGTAGAACTGAGGACAATATCCTTGGAGACTTATGAGAAGGATAGCAGCCACTACTTAAACAGGGTAGTAGACCAGCCTTGACTGCGTCAACATGGAAGAATAATAAGCTACAGGCCTTTTATGGTCTCCATGATCTTGCACCAATACCGCAATGTCAAACTCATTTTTCTAATCACAATAAAGGGTTAATGGCTTGGAATTGTCAGGAAGCCCATATGTAGGGTAAAGGAAACAGCTTGTTTCAGATTCATAAAGGCTTGCTCTGGTACTCTAGTTCTTCACAAAGGTTATTGAGTCTTTTTGTTAAAATGTAGTCTTGTGTAGGTATAACAAAGAAGCAAACATCGTTATCCACTGGCTACAATACTGCAATTCCCAATAAACTATACCTGAGAGATGGGGACATGTCTTGGTAACTTAAAATTGGCTCCAAACCAGTCCACAGATAAGTGCCTGTCCCCTGCAAGATGTTGTGACCTAGATAGCGAATGCGTGGAAGACAAAATTGTAATTTCTCTCTTAGCCGGTTTAGTGATGAGATATAAGAAGTCAACTTTGCATTGATCTAGTGAATCAGGAGCAGTCAACAAACCATCCACATACAGAAACCAGCGTAGATCATTTGGGGAATACTAGAATACCCAGGTCCCTTTTTAATGTTTGAGAGAAGATTGATGGTGATTCAGTGTAACCCTGTGGAAGGATCCGCCATATTAATTGGCCCCAAAAATGAGAATGTAAAGTGGTATTGGCTGTCCTCATGGATAGGATTAGAGAAAACCCCAGAAAAATAGATCCACAACAGTAAACCATTTAGCTGTGGCAGGAATACGAGACAATATAATTGCAGGGCTAGGTGCAACAGGAAAACTAGGCATTACAACAGTGTTAGACCTAGCATCCTTGGCCTGGTTTCCCTCTGACTTTTTGTCTTCAGACCATGTTTTTGCTGACTTCATTTTTGATGGCCTTAGGACTCTGTGCTCTTTACCACTGCTAACTAGTGCTAAAGTGTTTGTGCCCTTTCCCAAAAACATGGTAACATTGGCTTATACCCATTTGGAGTATTTAATCTACTTATAGGTCCCTAGTAAAGTGCATTGCATGGTCACAGGGCTTATAAATTAAATGCTACTAGTGGGCCTGCAATGAACAATGGGAGGGTACCCGTAGACCCAGTTGAGACCTGGGAAATTAATATGTATAGCAAGCAACAATGTCTCAACAGGTATTATTAAAGGACAATTTTCTCTAAAGAAAGCATGCACAAAAAAGTTGCAAAAGGAGGAGACATTAACAGTTATGGCAACTAAGTGCAAGAAATGGTCTGTATTTAAACAGAAATAACAAGAAAAAGAGACAATAATGACGGCACTCTGTTACATTGAATGTACATGTAACCTGCACAGACTTGTGCACATTTGTGCTCGTGAGGAACAAAGTGAACGGTGCAAGTGACAAGTGAGAAATAGACAGGGATAAAACAGCACAAGAAAAAACATAATCAAGATTGTCAATTTATACAAGTGACTTTTGGTGGTTCCAATACATTAGTACATAGTGAAGAAGGAAAGTAATTTCGTTGAACCACGAAAGTACTGCCAAAACGTTGCGCTGAGGGGTCGACGGCCCCCTAGTGGGCCTGCAGCACTGATTGCACCACCCACTGAAGTAGCCCTTTAAACATGTCCCAGGCCTTCCCAATGCAGAGCCTGTGTGCAGTTTTAACCTGCCATTTCAAACTGGCAAAATAAACCTTTTGCCAGGCCTAAACATTCCTTTTAAATACATATAAGTCACTCCCAGGGTAGGCCCTGGACAGTCCAGAGGGCAGGGTGCAATATATTTAAAAAGTAGGGCATGTACATTTAGTGTCCTGCAAGTGAAAAACTCTTAAATTCATTTTTCACTACTCCAAGGCCTATCCATCCCACAGGATAACATTGGAGTTGCCTTTTTACATTTTATAAGTGTAATTTTCAAATGGGAAGAGATAGCCAGTTCATGTTTAGTGTCTCTGGAATCTGAATTTAGAATTCTATCTTATTGCGAAGTTGGATTCTAAATTACAATTCTGAAAATACCACTTTTAGAAAGTTAAATAAAGGAGATGATGGACGGAGCGCTGAAACTTTTCAGACACTCACCCCCAGTCACAGATCTGGGTTGAATCCATCACCGTTCTTTAGCTCACTTCGCCACCTCAGGTCAGACCCAGCTATATGCAAATCAGTCTTGACCCTGTGCCTCATGGGAACAGTCCAGCCCAAACTGCCAATCCAGGTCTTCCCTGAACCAGAAACAAGCATCCTGGGACCGGTTTTGGGGTAACACCCCTCATCAGCCAGGCTAGCTTGAATCCAGTGGCAAAGTGAGCAAGGGACCCACGTCGGGGCATACCCTGCCAACTTAGGGCGAACAAAGCAAACACAAGGAGATGATGGATGGAGCGCTGAAACCTAAGTGGGAAGGGTACGCCCAGATGTGGGTCCCGTGCTCCCTGCACCACTGGATTCAAGCTAGCCTGGCTGATGAGGGGTGATGCCCTGAAACTGGTCACAGGATGCTTGTTTCTGGTCAGGGAGGACCTTGCTTGGCGGTTCGGGCTGGACTGTTCCCATAAGGAACAGGGTAAAGACTGATTTGCATATGGCTGGGTCCAAACTGGGGTGGCGTGGTGAGCAAAAGAATGATGGATTAAACCCAGATCTTTGTGACTGGGGGTTAATGTTTGCATTGTTCAGCATTCCGTCCATCATTTGTTCCTTTTGCATTTGTCACCCGAAGTGGTAAGGGTATGCCCAGACGTGGGTCCCGTGCTCACTGCACCCCTGGATTCAAGCTAGCCTGGCTGACGAGGGGTAATGCCCTGAAACTGGTCCCAGGATGCTTGTTTCCGGTCCAGGGAAGACCTTGCTTGGCAGTCCACCTCCATGTCTCAATTTAACAGGCGAGACAATAGGATTATATTTCATGACCATTCCATGAGTTAAAGTAAGTTCTGATGCCATGTCTGCACTTAAACATCTGTCTCTAGGCCAACCGTTGACAATGTTTTTCTTAAGTTGTTCTAAGACATGCTGCACTTGGCTTCAGTGAAAACGCCATCGCACCCTGATTTGCTTCAAATGCGGACACAACGGATTCATGCTCATCCAAACCCTCTTCCTCAGAAACAACAACACGGACAGGCCTTTTGGATAAACACCAAACACACAAAAGTTGATGGTAGGAATGCTTAAAATAATTCCAACCACTGGCAATCTTTTGGGGTAGCATTCCAACCTATTGTTTTTTGTCCACCGTGCCACCACAGTTTAGACCTAGCCATTTACAAATCAGTCTTGACTTTGGTCCAAAAGGAACAGTCTAGCCGAACTGTCAGGCCTTCCCTGAACCGGAACACAAACAAACCAACACACCTTTCACCCTGATTGGGGCTTGTTATCCGGGTGCAGCTTGGTTCCATTAGCACAGTGTGCACAGGCTCCAAGTCTGGGCATACTCTTGCCACTTTAGGGTGGTACATCAAACACAAAAAAGGTGATGGGAGGAATACTTTCAATTAATCTAACCACTGGCAATAGCTTGGGGTAGCATCCCAACCTATCATTCTTTTCCCCACCATGTCACCTCAGTTTGGACCCAACCACAAGCAAATCAGTTTTGACCTTGCTCCAATAGGAACAGTCCAGCCCGAACTGCCATGCCAGATCCTCCCTGAATTGGAGCACAAGCAACCCAAAACTGGTTTCGCCCTGATTGGAGAAAACTTTGGACAAGCAGACAGCTCCGAATTCCTACCTCAAGGGATGTACCTGATTTCAACATTTATACATGTGTAACCTTATTGAAGCTCTCTCCATTCCATTGCCAACCAATGGTTTATGATGCATACCTTGAACTGTGAACCATAGATGAGGTTTGAAGCTTCAATATCCCAAGTGCATGCAAGGGCCTCCCTCCCAATAGTGCTGCAGTGGATTTCCGCTTCTTTAACTGCTCTTGATGCATACGTGACAGTGTGCTCCATGACACACACACACTGAACCAAAACACAGCCGAAACATCTTAGACTAGAATAAACAGTGATGATACAATTCTCACCAGACACAAATGGTTTTAGAGCAGGAGCACTAATTATCAATTCATTCATGTCCACAAAAGCTTCATTTGTAGAATCTGCCCATTCACACACAACCCCATTTCTCAAACGGTATCTTAACAGTTTCACTACTGTTGCATACTGATGAACGAAACAACCGCAATACCCATTCAGTCCAAAGAAGGAACACAAATAATCTTTGTCCACAGGTTGCGAAGCCTCCCTGACAGCCTGTACCCAACTACATTTTGGTTTCATGCCAGAAGTAGTGACAATGTACCCTGATAATCAACACTATGGGTGAAAAATGTACACTTGTCATGTGAAACTGTCCTGCCCCTATCCCTTAATATGGTCATAACTTGCTTGAACATGGTGTAATGATTTTGTGGAGACTATGCCTAAATCAGAACGTCATCCTGAAATGCTTGAATACTTGTGGTGCTCCCAAATACAACATCCTTCATTCTCGAAAAGACACTCTCAGCAGATGTGAGACCAAATGGTAGATGCAATTGTTTGAATGCACCAAATAGAGTCACAATTATAGTCTAATCTTGGGAATCCTCAGCAAGATGTATTTGGTTGTACACCGAGCATAAATCAATTAAGGAAAATTACTTTGCCTTACCTATACTAGTGAGCATTTCATTTATTACAGGTAAAGGGTGGCTATCAACCAGGATATTCTTGTTACATGGGCAAAGGTCAGCACACAAGCGTATGTCACCAGACGTTTTACGAGCTATCACTATCATCCACTCGAAAGAGTCAGTAGGCTGAATGATGCCATCAGCACACAAACTATCCAAAAGACTTTTAAGTTCACTGCATACACTCAACGGGACTGGATGTACCTTGTGAACAACAGGTTTGGCTAGAGCCTGGAGCTTGATGTAATGCTCAAAACCTTTCACCGTACCTACTTTGTCGGCAAACACTTCTAGAAAGGATTGAAGAATGTATTCAACATCAATGTTTTCACGGTCAACTTTTAAGTCAATTCTTGGGTTGTCAGAACCCGGTTTCAACAATATACACTGCCTATCCAGCTAATGCCAAGCCACTGTATCACTCCCTTTAATGGTCACATAAATCTTAGTAGTGATTTCCTTGTTCATAAATTGCAATATGCTCACAAAATACTGTATCATGTAAAGGTTGTGTTCCCCAAATGTCTTAGGATTCACATCAGAGCTAAAAAAGTGTTCACCACAGCCTCATTTGTCATAGAAGGTGAAATAAGACACAATTGTGATGGGTAGCCTGAATCAGCCATCACATACACCAACACATTCCCAATGTGCACTCCACAGCAATGTCCTTTAGCTGGCTGGTTGTGTGTAGAACAAACCTGAATTTGTTAGAACTAACTTTTCCACTCGTTCTGAGCATGTTTCTTCTTCCATATCTATTTTGCTTATTCCTACAGCGCAACTTACACTCTTAAACACTGTCTGAAAGTGTTTCCATATAGATTGCATCGTTTAACTTGAGCTGAACAACTAACACGGTTTCCTAAATGTGTCCTAGAACCACACTTATAGCAGTTTCCACTCATTTTCTTGACATAGTTTCTACTTGTTTTGACTTTGGGATTTACAGCACACAAAGGTGTAGACTCCTGGATACTGTTAACAAGTAGCATGACTTCCTCAACAGCAAGCACTCTTGAAGACAACATAGAATGTTCAGTCGTTTGATTCCTGCATCTCAGTAACCTCTCTTAGATATGTATAGAAAAACAATTTAAATAAATTGGTCTCCGATGCATATTTTCCCTATTAGGCTCAAACTCACACGGAGCTGCTAAAATATACAGGGCATCAATATACTCCACACTTTCTTGACTACCTTGCTTTCTCTTTAACGAATTATGGTGTTAAAGCATGATGTTAGCTTCATCTGAATATTACATCTCCGTTCGTGCAATAATTTCATCATATTCGTCCTAAATTCCAAACTGGTCCCGTGGGGCCTCAACCTCGGTAAGATTATCAAATACTTATTGGCCTGAATGCCTCAAATGATTAAATAAAGGAGCGGTATTTATCAACACTTCATGCTGGCTAGCATCTGTGGCAAAACCTTCACTTAATGGGTGTTTTTCTAGGACTGTCCAGAAAAGGAAGCAGTTGCATAACCTGCTGTAAAGATAAGCCGTGGTGAAACAACGTAAGGTAGTCAAAACAAATAGAGCTGAATGTGTATATGTCCAAACAATTTACAATATAACTAAATAGCTTTCGAGACACAGTTAGGATTTTAAAAGAGGAAAGTCCAACATTTCTTTTTTTTTCACTTCTATCTATGCTCCTTCTTTCAATGTCTACCAGTTGGGCACGTATTTGTTACATTTGTCTATTTACCACAACTCATGTGAATCATATTAAAGGCCTCCAGAAAGCAGAGTCCAGTATGTCACCAGAGAGTTGCTGCTGTATTGATGGCACCGTTGTCCCTAACAATATGTCCCTGTGAATCACTGCAGGATTTCTGGACTATGTAGTTGTGGTGCGCTGCCAAAAACTCTGGGGCATATTTATGAAATTGTCACTAAGTGCAGCGCAGCAAGTCACCTTGCTGCGCTGCGTGACAGGGAAAGGGCAGGAATGCCCTGTATTTAAGTCAAGAGTTGGCACCCTTTTGGCAGCTTAGAGCCAACGCAGGCACCCTTGCACCATGAAGGGTGCCTGCATTGTAGGCATTATTGTTTATGTACAGGAAGGGGCACCTTCATGCACAAAAACAATCCCCCGAGACATATTCCTCTGCTTTATCATACCTCTGAGACCCTGAATTCCTTCCTGGCTGTGGTTGCCTCATAGATGAAAAATGGGGAAAACACTGAAGTACTAGTACTGGGGAAGAACTCGGCCCTTTGTGGCCCACAGCACTGGCCTCAGAACCTGGGTGCACTTCCTGTGCCGGCCCAAAAGGTGAAGAACCTTGGTATCTTGTTGGATGATAAATTGTCCATGAAGCCTCAGGTTACGAAGGTGGTTACCACCTACTTTGGTGTCCAGAAATGGCGATGGAGAATCCTCTGGATTCTTCCTTTCTCAGCCTGAAGGACAGTCAAACGATCAATCAATCAAAACAATCTTTATTCGGTTATGAAAAAATAGATAAATGCATTGCAATCAGATAAAAACAAGCAATAAAAAAATGAAACAACTATTCTCAATTACAGTGCAAAATCTGCGGTTGCCATTATCATGCTATCCAATCCCTCTGTCCTTTCAATAATCATAACTTGCCACTATATTTCTAATTGAATTATAAAGTGTCATATACATGTGAAAACAGGTTTTCCCTCAATACTACTCTGGTCATAAAGTGTAATGTGCAAAAACACAAATTTTACACGAAACTACAATTTATCTTAGTCACAAGATAACGGACAAACATCGTCTTCCTGCCTTCTTAAAACTATAATTTCAAAACTCTACAAATTCAAAAACATGTTAAGGGATATCTACAATCTTAGAATAATCTAAAATTACACATAAATACAATTAAATACATAAGCGCTTCTGCAGGAAGACCCAGCTGTATCCTAATTTGTCTTCAGTCTCTTCCACAAAAAGGTTAAGTGCCAGTAAGGTGTAATGGCACCTGGTTGCTAAACAACTTTTTTCTAGTTCTGATTGTACCCCCCAAAAAACTAGCAACACCAAAGCAAACCAGGGGGGAGGGCAGCAATTGCAAGTATATCAGAGCTGGCTTGACTTGCTAAAATTGTTTTCCTTCCTTTTAACAAGAGAACAATAAAACGCTGTCTCAATGAGTGATAAAAATCGCAGAAAAATAAAAAGTGGGTAGTATCCTGCGATGAAAAGTGATCACATGGGCAGGGCTTTTACTGATCTTTACTTTGGAAGTCTTTTGGAACTGATAGGAGCCAGTGTATCCTGTTAAGCCTAAACCTCGTCAGTAAGAAGTGGTGGCGAGGACTGTTTATGACCACAAGGTAGGGTTCCACTGCTGGACCTATTGTGAGCAGAATATACAATCTGATGAAGCTAATTAAAGCATCCAGTAAACATTGAAGGCCTACTGTGGTCCTTGCTAACAGGACTACGTCGTCTGCACACATTAGTGAGGGTATTAACTTGTTACCTGCCCTGGGTATGTCTCTACAGACAACCATATGTGAATCTCCCAAGTGATTTATATAAAGGGTGAATAGCAGGGGGGCGAGCATACACCTTTGTCTAATGCCCCTTTTGAACCTCGAGGGTGAGAGACAAGCTACCATCCTAATTGTATCTTACTGAATCAGTTCCCTCCCCTCGCTTTCTGCTGCCAGAAATAAGAGAAGCAGGCTCTTGATCTCTGGCAGGTCCCTATCCCTCAGGGTTTTGGGATTGTCAAATACCTCTGTCTGTCGCACTTTATCCAACATTTTTTAAATATGTCTAAGCTAGGGTATCCGAAGTACTCTATCCAGCGACCAGCAGTCATTTATCATTTTAAAGCAAGAGCGGGATTCGTCCATATTCTAAATGATCTCACTATTGGTGCCAGTGCTATGAGATCTGAAAGATACCCTATAGCAATTTCTTCAGCTATCACAAAGGAAGCCATGCTAGTGGGGACACCAAGGAGGCTTCTCAAGAAATTGTTTTCTATCAACTGGAGCTCCCTGACACCTTTATAGCCCCACACATCACACCCATAACTTGCCATGGGAATACATTCCCTCGATAAAACTTTCACAGTGCTTGCACTGGCTTTGCTCCTAATATCTTTTCAAAGTGTGTGGTAGTAGTCACTGCTCTCGCTAAAGTGTTCATTTCATGGTCTTTTGGGGGCTCAAGGCTCCTCCGTCATTAAAAAGTACCCCTAGGTAGGGAAGGGTAGGGACTCTAGACAATTAAACCCGTTGCCAAAAAACATGTCTTCTTGCATCCTAACACCATGGTATGGGATTTAGGAAAGTTTGTAGACAAATCCAGTGAGTCCATGAAGCCAATTAAAGCATCTAGTAAACGTTGAAGGACCACTGTGGTCCTTGCTAACAGGACTGCGTCGTCTGCATACATTTTTGAGGGTATTAACTTGTTTCCTGCCCTGGGTATGTCTCTGCAGACAACTATAAGTGAATCTCCCAAGTGATTTATATAAAGGGTGAATAGCAGGGGGGAGATCAAACACCCTTGTCTAATGTACCTTTGAACCTCCAGGGAGGGAGACAAGCTAACATCCTCACTGTATCTTACTGAAGCAGAGAGGTTAGTCTTAATACAGTGTAAAAATGACACTACATCATACTCTATGCCCATCTTGATGGCCAAAGCTTAGGTCTATTTAATTGACCAGAAGCCACTGTAAGGTCCATGAAGGCCAAATAGAGACTCCCCTCTTTAGCTATAGTGTATTTCCCAATAATTAGCTGAAGATTAATACACTGATCTAAAGTCACTCTCCCCTGTCTAAAACCATATTGGAGGTCCGAAATAACATTATTACTGTCTAGCCAAGCTGACATTCTAACCAGTACAACCCTCCCCATGATTTTAACTGCTGAATCTAAGAAGGAGATGGGACAATAGCATTATGGGGCATTCCTCACCCCCTTTTTAAATATTGAAAAAATAATCGATTTGGACCAGGATGAGGGGGAAGCCTACTTTGGCTGCCGTGTTAAAAACTAGTGCCAGGATCTTGGACCAGGTTTGGGGGTCAGCCTTGTAAAGATCGATGGGGACCCATCCGTCCTGGGGCCTTACTCCCAGCTTAGACTAATATGGCCTTACATGCCTCTCCTCACTCATGGGGATATAATCTGTGCTGGGCTCCCAAATGGTGTCGCAGGCCTCCTCTGTTACTCTGCCATACGCCTTTTTGAAATGTGCTACCCACCTATCTGAGGTGATGTTACATTCCAGCCTAGTATTCCTCAACTCTGCCTGAAGCAGAGGGTTGACTCCCTCATACCTGCTTTTTGATTGGGGGTACCCCTGTAGGAACCCCCTACTAGCGGCGCTGAGTCAGGTCGGAGGTGTACCAAGGTGGAGTCCCCCCCTGTCTGGAACACCTTTTTATCGTTTGAGTTAGGCTCCACTATCAGACTTTCCTGCTCAGTCCTCTGATTGGGGGATATATTCGTATTTAGGGCACAGAGTCCCCCCCTCCCTAAACCCCTGCAGAGGTTGAGATATACTCAGCCATATTGGCACGGTGCAGTATGTCCCTCTGTTGTCGTCCTTTGATCTCCCCTCTGCCGCGTTCACTTCCCTACGTGTACCCTTCTTACTACCACTAGGGACATTTGGCAAAGTAAGGAGTGAATCGGTCATTACAGTTGCGGCATAACTTGGGCAAAGGGATATCTTGACTTCTATCTTGTCTAAACGAGCCATTATTGGCGTTAACGATTTTCAAACTTCTTGAGTAACGTGTCCAGAACTGCTCCAACACCTGCAGCTTCAACATCCTCCAAAATCGCTGGAGGCCCCTTACCACTGGAGACCACCTTCTAGTCCCCCTCTCTCTTTTTTTTAACCGGTGGTTCAGCGATTTGCGCTGCATTGCTTTACTGCAGATTTCCGGAGCCACTCTGGGCCACGCAAAGTTTCCTTGCGTGGCTTCATAAATCTCACTTAAGGTTTACGTCGCACATGTACCACGTTGCGTGGTGCAAACGTGACGCAAACCGGGTCATAAATATACCTCTGTATCTATGGCTGATACCACACACTAAGGGCAGTCCCGAGAGGAATCTTGGGAAATACTAGCACGGTGCGCTCGACAGGGGAAGCATGTGAGGAGAAATGGTGACAAGCTGTGCACATGCAGCATTTACATTGGCAAAATCAACCACTTCAACAAAGCAAATAAGTTCTTCAAAAACCCTTGCAGGATGTATCCACAAAGATAATCACTATGGGAGTGTAATCCACACAGACCTGCACACTGCTCTTCGTGATAACGCAGCCTTAAAACTTCTTGTGGGTGTTCAACTGTTGGTGGGCTCCCACACAGCTGCACTTGTCGCCAACAAGAAAGAATCCCCTACAGCTATTGCAAAGACACAGCATGCCAAACGCGATGCAGCGCGCGCAACGAAATTCGTTTTATTTATTTATATGTCTACTTACCTCTATACGGCCGTATTCCGTACTTTACTACCCCCCACCCTGCCCCTCCTCTGCCCCACGTCACCGCCCGGCAGCACTCCCACCACGGGCCGCTACTGATGACTACTAGTTCAGGCTGAACCACCCCTTTAGATGTCAATAAATTCTGAGATGATGCGATTGCCAGGAGGGAATCCACTTTTGTAACAAGGAGAACCTCTGTCTCAATCCCCTAGTAAGCATTTCGGAAATAAAGGCCGATACATTTTAAGGTATTCGAAGGGGCATCTGAAGCTCATGACAAGGGAGAGAGACTAAACCCTAAGAATGTTGGGCAAGACAAGAAGATACAGAGCAATTAAAGGGGATGGAGTTAAAGTATAAAAATAGAAAACATACTGCTGTGTTCTGAAAAAAGCTCAGGGACAAGTGCATTACTAATTTCTTCATCATTCAATATTGTGCTGAGGAATGCAGATGAGGTGGTAATTGCTTAAGACAGTAACTACTCTCTTTTTTTTTTAAACAGATTTTATTTATTTTGAAGTTTAAATTAGAAACATGGCCCAATAGGCAAGCATACAACAGTAAAATAATAGCAAAAAGAAAAACAAATATATGCATGCACATTCCCGCCCCACCCCCCACCAAATTTCCATCATTGAAACACAGAAGATATCCTAGCACTAGAGGTAGCGTCCCACACACACCTAACCCACCCTTATCCCATGAATGTCCTGACTTCATCATGAACCAACTGATACCGATCACGCGTTTTCTGGTTTATTACAAATTAAGAACCTAGTTAAGATACACGACTCTTAAGGCCATGCTATAAAGGTACAGAATAACGACGTGAAAGTCCAACCTCCGGAGGAAATTGAGGCGAACCAATATTAGGCAAGCAAGAAGTTCAGTCACATCAATACAAAAGATCAGTGAAAGTATTTGATGTTCAGAGTAGAGTCTCAGGGTTTGTTGTCTATACATGTATAAATATAAATCACCAAAAGTAAATGCCCAGCTAAAAGGATGGTTCTAAAATCTAAAGGATCTCAAATCAGGAATTTCCATAAAGGAAAATAGAACAGGGCCTGAAGTTAAGCAGGAAAGTGTCAGCATTACAGAAGCTCTGTCAAGAGCCTGCTTGGGTCAGGGAAGTAAGTGTTAGCCTAAGCCATAGTCAGCAAAGAATCAATCAAGGAAAGCATAGAGGTCTAAACTTCTCAGAGTCAGGGGAAAAGCGCTAGGAATGTTCTGAAGGGAATTGGAAGGGACTCTGCTTTCCAACAGTGTTAACACTAAGTTATAACACACACGAGTCCTTTTGGACAACACACCTTTGCGCGCATTATCAGGAGCTATTATCTTTCTCCACTTCACTTGCTGAATAGGCCTTTCAGTTAACACTCTGGCTCGCCATGTTCTTTCATCAAGGTATTCTTCTCAGGCTCTTTCTCTCTATCACTAGTACAGTAATGTATCTATTCTTCAACTAAAAATGCATGTGAACACCTGCACGAAATGTCATATTAGCAGAAAATGGGAAACCAGTATTTATGCAGCATGAAGAATTACAGGCCTAAAATGTCAACTTAAAGTATTAGCAAGAGTGAACCAAGGGGAGATCCGCACTTTGAGAGCAAATGAGAGGGAGTTGAAAGATAAAATTGAGTCATTAGAAAATAACGCAAGGCGCAATAATCTTCGAATCTTAAATATACCCGAAGGAGAGGAAGGACAAAATATCAAGAACTTCGTGATTAACCTTTTCAAAGACTTTATCCCTGGAGTGGATGTTAAGACATTAGAAGAGGATATTCAAAGGGTTCATAGAGACCCTTTTAAATTAGGGAAACCCAGGAAAAACCCAAGGAGAATTCTAATTAATTTTAAGACCTATACAATCAAGGAGAAGATTTTGAGTGAAGCCCTGAAAGCCGGCGCATTCACCAAAGGAGATTACAAATTCAGAATTCGCTCTGATATTTCAAAAGCTAGCAGGACAGGCAATGGGAGCTTGGGAATCATATGCAAGAACTTAGATCTCTGGGGGCAACAGTCCAGATGAGATTCCCGGCCTCACTTAAAATCATGTGGAGAAACCAAATGCATAATACTCAGGACCCTAATGAGGTCGTAAAACTGATAGATCAGTTTAAATCAGCACAGAAATAATGAGACATTCAGGGAAACATGAAACAAATAGATTTCGGCTCAGCTCGGAGCGGGTGACTCTCGAAGAGGGCAAATCCGATCTGCCCAACAGAAATAGGGAGGGTTCTTCAGGGAGGGGAGGGGGGGGGGGAGGCACGCAGCATAAACAAGTACACGAGGTGTGGGAGCATACGGGTAAAAAATGGAGAAAAAAAAATGTTGTCCATCATGTATCATACATAAGAAGACTGGGTCCGAATTCTCGAACTTGGGAGGTAAAAGGGATGATAAACAATAAATTGAACTTCACGTCCTGGAACGTGAATGGCCTCAGAGTAAAGAAAAGAAGGGAGGAGATCTTAGAATACTTAAAAGTTATAAATAGTGATGTGATAATTTTACAAGAAACACACCTTTTGAAACAAGAGTGGGATAAAATCATGAAACATCAAAAATGGGTGAATAGTTATGTTTGTACAGACCAGTCTTGTTGTGTTAAGGGAGTAGCAATCATATTAAAAAAATCCGCAAAAGTTACGATTATAGAAGAGCTAACGGATCTAGGGGGAAGGTGGGCAATAGCAAGAATAAAAATAGAAAAGAATTTACATACAATCATGGGTTATTATGGTCCAAATACAGATGACCCATCTCCCCTACAAGCACTTTATTCCCAGTTAGTAGACGCGTCATCCCCAATTATACTGGGGGGAGATTTTAATATACTAATTGACCCTAGACAGGATAGATCCCCTCCGGGTAAGGGTTTGAACCTACCGAAAATGAGGGCATGGTTAAATAGATACATAGAAGACCTGGGGATTGTGGATATCTGGAAGAGTAAGAGGAAACAAAAAATATGGACATGCGTCCAGAATTGATTTTTACCTGATAGACAAGACTTTAAGTAACAGCGTAGTCAGCGTAGAACACATCCCAGCCCATCTGTCAGACCATTCCCCTGTCACTTTGTCATTAAAGACTGATAGGCACCAGGTAACACCCAGATGGACTCTAGACCGTACACTTCTCTTAGACCAGGAGGTTATAGATAAGCTTAAAGTAATTATGGAGGAATACTTTAAGGACAATAGAAACACCAATTCAGATAGTTTGGGACGCTTGTAAGGCTGTAATTAGGGGAGCCTTAGAAATTGGAGGGGGTTGAGCCTAATCAAGCTTAGGAAAGAATTGAGAAAGAAATACTGAATAAGAAAACTGAGTTAACCAACATACTAAACTCCAAAATCAGGAAAAAGTGGGAAGCTAGCGAGCTGTCTAATTACGAATATGGAGAAGGCAGTGGCAAACTGCTCGCTTGGAAACTCAAGACTAAACAGAATAGAAATAGAATAGCAGCAATACAGATAGGGAACCAAGCAGAGCAGATAGTAGACGAGGAGGAAATTGAGAATGCCTTCTCTGATTTCTTTCAGTCTTTATATGCAGAAGACCTAGAGTCTTCCGAGGATCAGGTGGAGTCCTACTTAAGGAAAATAATGGTCCCAAGCCTAGAAGAAGAAGATAGGGAATTACTCAATGCAGAAGTAACAATCGAAGAGGTTAACAGGGCTCTGTTGAGGTTAAGTAAAGGGAAGGCATCCGGCCTAGACGCCCTCCCGAATGAGTTGTACATCTACTTGAAGGACCTACTGGGCCCTATATTAGTGACTCTGCTGAGTGAGATCTTTTATAATGGTTTAAAGTTACCTGAATCTTGGAATGATGCCACTATTAGCATACTCTTGAAACCAGGGAAAGATCCTACGAGATGTGAATCGTACAGACCCATTTCCCTCTTGAATAATGATTACAAAATCTATTCACAAATCTTAGCAACAAGACTGGGGCGGGTGTCAAATAAGCTTGTCCACAATGATCAAAATGTTTTATTAAGGGCAGACAATTGCATGAATTAACACAGGAACGGATAAAAACAATTGATATAGCCAGGCAAGAGAACACCCCCCTTGCAATGCTCACTTTCGATGCCGCTAAGGCCTTCGATCGAATAAACTGGGTCTTTCTTTGTAAGGTAATTAGCAAATACAATTTAGGTGACACATTTCTGAAGGCGATTATGAATATTTATGAGTCCCCGGTGGCGAAAATAGTGGTAAATGGAACCCTGACCAAAGAAATCAGGATTGAAAGAGGCACGCGTCAAGGATGCCCACTTTCTCCATCCTTATTCAATTTATATATCGAGCCGTTGGCCTACTCCATAAGAACATCACAGGGAGTTGTTCCGTTTAGTTTTCAAGGATGGGAGAAAAAAGTGGCGTTATACGCAGACGACCTGATGGTCTTTACAAACAACCTCACGGGCCAGGCATCTTTACCCAATATTACTAAACTATTAGATGACTTTGGGGGAGTCTTGGGATACCAAGTTAACCACCTCAAAACTGAAATCATGGAATGGAACTCCCCACTCCCACACCCCTCAACAAAAAACAGAATTGGATATCTAGGACTAGAGATATTACAGGATATTGACGAGATTGCTCAAACAAATTTTGACATAAAGGTGAAAGAGGCTAGGAAACTCTTGAAAACTTGGAGTGGACTACCATTGTCTTTTATTGGAAGATCTAATGCAATAAAAATGATGATCCTACCCAAATTTACTTTTGTCTTTAACACTATTCCTCTGGAATTTAAGATAAAATGGTTCAAGAAAATACAAAGCGAGGTGAATAGCTTCATCTGGGCATCAAAAGGTGTACGAATAGCGTGGAAAAAACTATGCAGGAAAAAAGAACACGGGGGCATGGCCAGTCCAGACCTTCTAGTTTACTTCAGAGCCTTCCAATTTAAAAACTTTAGAGTCTTACTTAAAGAACATCATTGCTATCCCTTCTATTACACATCAATTTAGCAGACGACTTCTATTTATATAACTTTGGTCACCCAAAATATTTTTTAAAAGTTAAGTTTGAGGTCCTACGCGCAGCTTGCGTTATCTGGCATCAGATTAGAAGAATATTACAAATTCCATACTACAGCACCTTTGCTCCAATCTGGGACTCGCCAGGCACACCAGAATGCTTGAGAGACACGTTAGCGATTCCCATTAAACAAGCAGGCATAACAAAATGGGGTCAGCTGATACAAGCAGGGAGACTGGTCAGTTGGGAATCTCTAGAAAAAAGTATGGATGGGAAACTATCAAGGTTCAAATATTACCAGCTGACAAGCTGGACTAAAAACATGGAGAAGGCGCTGGGAGAAAAGATGGATACAGAGGAAGAGATTCGAAGGGATCCACCAAGGAAGGAGATATCCAAATGGTACTGGCTTTTAATTCTAGCAGGGGAGGAAGACTTCACACTTCCAACGAAGCTCTGGGAGAAAGACTTGCCATCGAGGGATCTCCAACACTTATGGCAGGTATCTATGATTACTCTATGGGGTGTTATTTAATCTGCACCTCTTAGGAAAAATCATCTTTTTACACTACACATTGCTTACTGGACACCGGGGAAGTTAACCAAGATAAATAAACATGTGGCGAAAAGTTGTCCAAGATGTGGAGAGATAAAGGCAAACGACACACACATGTTCCGGGAGTGCCCTCATTTACAGCAATTCTGGTCTGAAGTGGGTAAGGTGATAAATGAAGTAATGGGACAAAACATAGAGGTAAGCGTGGACTTAACTATTTTTGGAGTGACGAATGATAACGGGGCCCTTTACTCTTAAATAATAGGCAAAAAGATCTTCTGTTTACATTAATTTTATTTGCCAGACGGGAGATATGCATAAAATGGATTATAGCAGCCCCCCCTAAAGTAAATAAATGGTTGACATCAGTGTGCATGATTAAGAGGTTGGATCTGAGCAGAGAGGGAAGAAAGCGGATGAAGTTCTAGGAGGTATGGGATAGGAATGACTCTTAGAGTAGGGAAAGAGAAAAAGGTAAGGCAGGAAGGGAATTCCAATGATTACTCGCTCTGCAATAACAAATTCTGGATCTGGCACAGTGGTGGCACCACTAGTGATTTTCTCAAAGAATTTGGAGATTCAAGACAGTAATCCACCTCAGACCAAGAAGGTCTTCACAGTTCCAGGAGAGGTGAGAATGATCCGGGTTGGTAAAGTTGCCTGAATGGGATCTTGGTCTTTCTATATCTCACCTTTGCATGATATGAGGGGAAAAAAACAAAGAGTGCACATTTAGTATGCGTGTGCACATTTGAACACAAGCGAATATGAAAGATCAGTGCATTAGATTCAGATTACATAGGGCATACAGTAAATCCTTTGGATAATCATGTGTAAGTATGGCTAAGAACTACATTCAAATGCAATATATGAAACATTGTGCACATGTTACATTAACATTTGTCGTTTTCAGAGTAACCACATCCTACATATCTGAGCATGGTTTCTATTCAATTATCTAAACAGTAAATGTTATTCAATGTATTAAGGCACACATTGTGAAAGTCGAATTTGATCTTTATAGTGAGTATATGTCTACTAAGTAAGGATGGTTAATAAATTTCTTGTTTAATACGGTTAAACACATAATTTGAGTAAATTCACTAGTTCTACTGTAATGCACTGTAGTAGTAATGTCAAGCGCACCACTTAATTTAATAACGTTAGACCATATAAGAATCATTAGCCAAATGCACATTCATGTCATGAATCTGTTATGAAATTGTGACGTATTTGCTAAGTGTAAAGGGTGAGCAAAGTTATGCTGCACTAATCCCCCCTCTGACGGCGAACCAAGCCATCACATCAATGTCTTATCAAATTGACAAATCACAATGTGGTTGTTTTCATCATCTTTCTCCTGGAATCCACCCAAAATTTCATGTCATCATAGTATTTGCTCTGTCTGTCTTCTAGTTCTACAACTGTTATGTTATAAAATTATTGTAAAGCGCACGTTCACCGATTGGTTTCATGGCGCTGTTTCTAGGAAGTGCCGAACCCTGTAGGAATTTATTCGTATGCTTGTCTAAACAGCCATGTCTTAAGGGATATTCTGAAGCTCAGTAGGTCAGTACAGGATCTGATTTCAAGGGGAAGGGAATTCCAGAGTCTGGGTGCGAGAATTGCGAACCTACAGCCCCCCCTGCCGCTTCAGCTTGAAGGAGGGAGTTGCCAGGAGGTGAAGGTGAGCCGAGCGTAGGTTGCGTGAGGGAGTATACCTTCGAATAAGGCTATCAATGAATTTGGGGCTCCTGCCATGTAGGGATTTAAAAAACAGGCAGCCTACTTTAAAGGCGCAGCGCTGGGGGATGGGGAGCCAATGCAGCTTCCTCAGGAGCGGAGTGACATGTTGCCACCTTGGTTGCTGATAAATCAATCTGGCCGCTTGATTCTGCACCAGCTGTAGATGTTTGGTTAGGAATAGTGGCATTCCAAAGTAAACTGAATTGGCGTAGTCTAAGTGAGACATGACCGTGGCTATCACAACCTGTGTCAATGCTTCCTGTGTGAGTAGTCTGCTGATCTTTCTAATCTTCCTTAAGTGGAAGAAGCAGTTTGAGATCACTGAGCCAATTTGGGTCTTTATTGTTAGGTCGTTATTTATTGTGACGCCGAGACTTTTTGCGGAAGGGGAAGGGGTGGGGGGGATCCCAGTTCCGTTGGCCAAAAGTGCGGGCCCCAGGGGTTATGGCCGCCCCCCGTAAGGACCAATTCGGTCTTTCCTGGGTTAAGCTTTAGATGATTGCTGTCCATCCAGTGGCGGATGTGCAGCATGGTAGTCTGAAATTCGAGGGCTGATTCAGACGAGTTGTCAATAGTAAACATTAGTTGCAGGTCATCAGCGTAATTGAAAGTAGCGACTTGCCTCTCTTTGAGGGACCGGATCACAGGGAGGAGGTAGAGATTAAACAGATGAGGGGATAGTGAGGAGCCCTGCGGGACCCCGCAGGTAGTTTTTAACTTTGGTGCCGTAAACTGGGCTATGCGGACCGACTGGGAGCGGTCCTCTAGGAAGGAACTAATCCAACTGAGGGCAGAGCCCTGGATGCCCGCCTCTCTGACACGGTCCACCAAGATACCATGGTCAACCGTGTCAAAAGCCGCAGAGAGATCTAACAGCACCAAGGCCTGAGGGGTGCCACTGTCGGCCTTCTCCCGCAGGGAGTCTAGTACCGCCAATATCACCGTCTCTGTTGAGTGGGCAGGGCGGAACCCTGCTTGGTGTGAATCGAGATAATCAGATTGTTCAATGAAGTTGGAAAGGCACTTAGCCACATGAGCCTCTAGTACCTTAGCCAGATAGGGGAGCAAGGAGATCGGACGATAGTTCGACAGGATCTGGGGATCAGCCCCTGGTTTCTTCAGAAGGGGAACAACGATTGCCTCTTTAAAGGCCCTGGGGACACGGCCCTGAGATAAGGACTCGTTCAGAAGGGAGAGGGCTGACCCGGGGAGACTGGAAAAGGCTTCCTTTAGGACGTGGGGTGGACAGCAGTCCGTGGGAGACCCAGATTTTACCTTAGACATCAAGTCCAGAAATGCCTGTATAATCGTTCGAGGGAGCAGGGATTTCCTGGCGTTGAGGGGGGTATCTAAGGGAGGGTGCATGTAGGGATGCTAGCTTTGATAGTGGAAATCTTTTCGTTGAAGAAGGTATTCAGGGAGTTGCATAGTGCTTGAGAGGGAGTGGGTTGGATAGTTCATTAACAATTGAAAAGATTTCCTTAGATCTATTATTAGAGGTCAGAATTCTGGAGGAGAAGTGAGCGGCTTTAGCAGTCAAGATCGCTTTTTTGTATTCTCTTATGGCAGCCAAATAGGTTCATTTTCCTTCTAATGAGTAACTCTGTCTCCACTTCCTTTCTGATTGGCGAAGGGCTAGTTTTTGAGTTTTTAGGTCAGTGGAGAACCATCTCTGTGCATCAGGACGACGGGCTAGATTTATTTTCTTGAGTGGAGTGCTCTTTTTCTCTTCACACTTTTTTTCACTTGTTCACGTTTGTATCCTTTATAGATTCCAAACAAGAATAATTCACAAAGAGCAATTATCACTAAGGGTTTCAAAATTTGTCCAACAATTCCACAACCTATGTTTCCATACCATCTGCCTATAGCAGAAAATTCATTTCCTATTGCTTCCTAAGCACCTGTTGCGGTTAACCCTTTCAAATCTTTCTTTAAGTCAGTAATGTTCTGTATGTATTTCTTTAAGTCCTTACTCTCGTCTGGAATGTAAATGCAACATTGTTGCAAGAAGGACGTCTAGTGCAAGTCGATTCTGCAAAATCATGGATCTTATGGCAAACATTCCAGTATCTTTAACCAGAAATTCTCCAGCTGTACTAGTGGATAATTTATCAACTACGGTAGAAAGCTAACCTTGTGTGAGTTGAGTATCACTCCTACAGATGGTATCAAAGCACCAAAATGTCACCTACAATTTCACTAGCACCTCATCAGCATAATATAATCTTTATTCGGTTGACAAAAAGAAGCATAAAAGAACACAATAAATATAATACAAAATATCTCAATAAAACTCTCATACATAAAATAGATCTCAAGTAAAAACCCGTCATAAAATACAGAACAAGGAAGTCAGTCCGGTCTGGATCTCCTGGACGTTAGTGCTGCCCGTAAAAAGCACAGCAGAGTAAATGATACAAATTCATTAGGAAGAATCTGCAGATAAACAAGAGCTGGGCGTACTTGTTGTGAAAAGTTCAGGGAGTTCAACAGTAGTACTAAAAAGTACTTTCTAGGCCTGCTAAAATAATCACAAAACATTACAAAGTGTAGGGTGTCCTAAGGAGACCTATTGTCACAGCCACAGGGCACCCTGCTCTCAAAATGGACCCAACCCTTTGGAGAGGCTAATAAGTGGTGTAATATGTTAAACCTAAACCTGGTCAATAAAAACCTGTCAAGCTGATAACACACCTGCAGTAAGTATGGCTTATACCCTGAACAGTCTTTAGGAGCATATGCCCCCACACAAAGTGTTTCTGCAGCTCAATCTGTTCTCTTGCTAGCTGAGCCAGCTCAAGAAACAATCTTTCGATACCATTCAAATCCCGAGAAGACAAAGAATGGGGTGCAGTAAAAATATCTGATCTTCCAAGCAAAGTAAAGGCTGCCTTAACATACGATAACCATGGGATTTTATACCCCTGGCCAAGGTCCATGCAATTCAATAGAATCAATCGATTGAGCTTCAGATCCTTTCTTGATCAGATCTTAATCCAACACAGTAGTGGGCCACAAGCCACTATGTCTGTTATATGACCTCACCCAAACTCCGCATGCACTGAGAATGCAGGGGTGCTTTGCGGAACCTGCACTATTCGTTGTACAAACTGTTTTTCTACTACTTGTAATTAATCATTCTTTACAAACCCCCAAACCTCGCTTTTATACCTTAACAGAGACAAACTTTGTGCCTGATAACTTTTTAGTAAGACACTCGGAGACCAAGATACCAGTCAACGTGCAAAACAAAAAAAAAAAACAGTGGATTGAAGAAACTCAGATCTATTTCCCCCTATGAGGGGATTCCAGTTATTCTTTGGATAAAATTGGACCCCTAAATATAGGAAGACAGAGACTTTGCCAAGAGTATGACCGGCCACTTTAAAGGTTTTAGAGATGGTATGACGTGGGCCAAGAAAAATTAACAGTCCAAACTCCCCATGAAAAAGACAAACTTGTCCAGGAGTATGTCCAGACCCCTGGCACGTCTTTTTTCATACATGTTGTTCCCTTGTTGAATCATCAAGCTGTCCCACATGATAAATCCTCAGAAAAACTATTCTCATGTAACATGTTCCATACCATCTCTTGGGCAACCTGTAAAATACATTTTTTCCACAAATGTAATAGACTCCAGGAAAAACAGGATCTGCTCCATCTAAGTATGATCCCCAATTCCCTCACACTTCAAAGGTATGATCACATTCACTATTATCTACGAAATTTGTGTCTGTTGTGGATTTTCTAATGAATATGCATAATCTCCCTTTATGCTGCCAATCTAAAGCTAATGCTGCCATATTTCCCACTAACCTATGCTAACTATAGCCCATTGTGGCACTTTTGAATGATTTGTTGCTTTAGCTAATATCTCTCCTCATCTGTCTTCTACTGAATCTATGAATTTCTTTTCTACACCTGTTAAGGAACTAGTTAAGTTATGTATATGTGCATAAACTGTGTCTAATGTCATGGTGGGTCTAAAGAAATGCCCCAATTTCTAAGTTTTTAGCATCAGGTTGTCGATTCAAGTGATTCAGTAACAAGTCATGATTCGAGTAAAAGTATTGAAAATGACCCTTTCCATAGAATAAGCTCAGCAATAAGCTACAGGTAACTCCATATGTCAAGTAGAGATGATGGTATGTAATCCCTCCGCAACTGATGCAGGCATTTTCATGCAAACCTACCAATCCCTAGCATCCATAGTGTCAACATATTCATAACAACAAAAACACCGGAAATGCCAATACTGATAATCTTTTCACCAAATTTTTACACAGCGCATGAATACTCATCAATGACGTCCGGAACTATTAAATAGTTTTTATTTTGAGAATTTTTTTTTTCATTTCTAATATTATCTTATTTTGTTAATCACATTTCAACAAATATATACAAAATCACAAAAGCCACAACCGTAATTCTTAAATGGATATACACTTAGCAAAAAAATGCCACAAAATGGACTCACCTCACCATTCTTCCTCACAACAAATTCAAACAACCACAAGCAACATACCATACTAATTGCATACCACACTCACTCAAAACACACAACACACCACTGGTCAAATGCCACCTTTGTTACTTTCTCGGACCAAGGTGCCAAACCATACAACACATTTTTTTTTTTACAAAACTATTTTCTGTGCATGACACAAAGTGCAAAATCCTTCCAATTTTAAATTTAAATAAACTTGACAAAGATGCACAACAACTAGACACTTTACAAAATGTTTGTTTGGTAACCAAAATGCAAGGTCGACGCGTTTCGAACCCTCTTCATTATAGGGTTCTCCTCAGGACCAAACTGTACATTTCTTTAATCACGAGATCTTCCAATCTCAGCTTGATATCTGATATGGATTGTTTGTCTCCAAACTAATTCGGTCGTATCAACAATTGAAGTACTGCACGGCTGATAAATGGCAAATTTCTTAATCCTGAACCAGGTGATTCAATTCATAAGCGCATCATGGTATTGTGAATCACTGATGTCCTCGCTTTTGTTGAATGCTCTTGTCCAAAATGGTTATGTTAAGTCCGTGTTACCTCCTTACGGACATATTCTTTAAAGATCTAGTAGTCTTGCGCTTTCCATCCGATAGAGTGCTTCCGTGAATGCTCTTTTGGAACGGCCGGTCTTTTGGACAAGAGCATTCAACAAAAGCGAGGACATCAGTGATTCACAATACCATGATGCGCTTATGAATTGAATCACCTGGTTCAGGATTAAGAAATTTGCCATTTATCAGCCGTGCAGTACTTCAATTGTTGATACGACCGAATTAGTTTGGAGACAAACAATCCATATCAGATATCAAGCTGAGATTGGAAGATCCCGTGATTAAAGAAATGTACAGTTTGGTCCTGAGGAGAACCCTATAATGAAGAGGGTTCGAAACGCGTCGACCTTGCATTTTGGTTACCAAACAAACATTTTGTAAAGTGTCTAGTTGTTGTGCATCTTTGTCAAGTTTGTCTAGTTAAAATTGGAAGGATTGTGCACTTTGTGTCATGCACAGAAAATAGTTTTGTAAAAATTTTTTGTTGTTGTTTGGTTTGGCACCTTGGTCCGAGAAAGTAACAAAGGTGGCATTTGACCAGTGGTGTGTTGTGTGTTTTGAGTGAGTGTGGTATGCAATTAGTATAGTATGTTGCTTGTGGTTGTTTGAATTTGTTGTGAGGAAGAATGGTGAGGTGAGTCCATTTTGTGGCATTTTTTTGCTAAGTGTATATTCATTTAAGAATTACGGTTGTGTCTTTTGTGATTTTGTATATATTTGTTGAAGTGCGATTAACAAAATAAGATAATATTAGAAATGAATTTTTTTTTTTCTCTCAAAATAAAAACTATTTAATAGTTCCGGACGTCATTGATGAGTATTCATGCACCGTGTAAAAATGTGGTGAAAAGATTATCAGTATTGGCATTTCCGGTGTTTTTGATGTTTAAAGGGCTCAGCCTTACTGATTAGAGCCAAACCCATTGCTGTTTTGCAACATATTCATAAAGCAATTTTGAATACACATTCAATTAATAATCTCCTCTAGAAGCATCTACATGCAAGTCTTTCTCATCTATTGCAGATAAACTGTTGTCAGTAGGAAGTTGTGTTTGAGGGGCACTTGTAGACCTAAACTCCTTTACGTATGAAGAATGGGGCAAACCGAACATTACAAGTAAGGCTATTAGAACTAATGTCACAACAACAGATACTCCTACACAGAAGTGTCTATGTTTCCTAGTATTTGGGTTAGGTTCCATAGGTTCTTCTGATGCGAGACCGTTTACATTGAAGATTGCAACACAGTCCTTTTAGTTAGTTTCTACTTGTGCAAATAGCAAAGCAATATCCCAATGTCTTTTCCAGTAACAATATGTACAATGATCTTCGTGAGACTTCATTAGGCCTACTCTGTGTTCTTCTAAGGGACAACCTTATGCTCCTTCAGCAGACTCGAGCCTTGGTATTCTTTTTTTGGGCAAATCTATTAAGTTCTCTCTCTAATAAATGCTCAGCTCAAACTCACTAATGATCACTTCCAGAATAAATTGACCTAGACTGTTTAGTGGCAATGCAATTTTGAAACTCAGTTCAGTCACAAAGTTCAGTTCAAGGAGGCTCAATCAGATGCAAATTGTTATAGCAAAAGCTGCAAAATGCTCTCTCCCATTAATTGACAGCTGGGTATGTCCATTCAGGGGAAGAATACTTCCGACGAGGTATTCTAGCTCTCTTTGATCTCCTTACTGTCGGCCCTTCTTCATCACTATCACTTAGAACAGATCCTTCAGTATCTTCTGGGATAGTGTGTGGCAAATGCACTTCAGACAAACATCGTCTCCCTCTCACTTGTCTTCTTGGCCACTGGTCTCTAGGTACAACTCACGTTACTACTACACTAGGCCCTTTGCCAGGGTCTGAATCTGGCGCAGTCACCACCACTGGATGGGGCCCTTCTGTACCTAATTCAACTGCTGACTCTCTCAGACCCCCCTCAGGCTGAAAAAGGGCTGTCCCAGCTTCTTGCTGATCCCCAAAAGCTTGACTAAGCTGCTCCCTTTGTCTCACTGTAACCACTGGCACATCAAGAACAGGTGCTGTGATATCATCAAGGGGACAAAGGACTCTGTGAGTATGAGCAGCATGTACCCAGTTAGGAGACCACCGCACTTCACAGCTGTCATGGTAACCAGAATCACTTGGTAGGGGCCATGCCACCAAGGCTCCAAGCACAACTTGTGCATGTGCTTCTTCACCATACCCCAGTCGCTGGGACTTAGATCATGTTGAGGCGGGGCTGTAGCCTCTCCAACGTGGTGAGACACAGAACGCACCACATCAGCCAGTCCTTTGCAGTAATAAAGAATCCTGTCATCTGTAATGTTCACAAGCGCATTCTCAGGCGCAGCTGGCAGTCTCATGATCCTTCCCATGATGATCTCATGGGGTGACAACACTGTACTCCTGTCTGGAGTACTACATAGACTCATCAACACAAGAGGCAAAGTGTCAGGCCATTTCAGGGATGTTGAAGCCAATCTGGATTTCAAGGTGCCATTGACTTGCTCCACAATTCCAGAAGCCTCTGGTCGGTAACTGCAGTGGAGCCTCTGTTCGACTGCCAATGCTGCGCTCAACAACAACTTTAGGTCCTCATTATTAAAATGAGTTCCTCGGTCTGACTCCAGAGAAGTCAGCAAACCAAACCTCTGTATTAACTCCCTTAACAACAAATTAGCCACTGTGAGACTATCATTTCTCCTGGTCGGGTAAGCTTTAACCCAATGCGAGAAAATGCCCACAATCACCAGGACATATCTCAGCCCTTTGCACACAGACATCTCAATAAAGTCCAGTTGCATCCCGTTGAAGTGACTACTGATCTCCCTATGTGACTCAGTATTACTGCTGTTCTTCTGCCTACATTCTGCTGTGGGCACACAATACATCTGTGACACAATCCTTCAGCCATCTGTTTAAATCACGTTTGCCTAAACAAGCGCACCATGGCATCTCTCCCTACATGTTTAGGTCATGATAAGGTCTCCCCATTGGAGGTAGCAAGCTACCTGGCAATACAGGTCTTCCGTCTCCTGAAACCCAAATGTCATCCTCATCTCTTTTGACACAGCCTGCTCTAATCCAGCCATGCTGTTCTGCTTCTGACACTTCTTCTTGTAACCTCTTAACCTCCTCCCAAATATCCACTGCGCTCAACAACAGATTGCAATTTGTGGCATCCGATTTTTCATTGTGGTACTCTCCATTAAAGGTACAAGTATTCAGAGTGCAGTGTCTCACTGTTTCATCAGCGTAACTATTGCCCACTGTCACATAGTCAGTGCCGTTTCGATGTGTGCCACATTTCACAACTGCAATCTGGGCAGGTAATTATAAAGCCTTCAGAAGGTTATGGACACTATCAACATTACGTATGAGGGACCCTGAAGAGGTCATAAACCCACGTTGTGAACATAACTGTCCAAAGTCACGAACGACACTAAAGCCATACTGATTATCAGCATGCTCTTGTAAGAGCAATCAATTTGGCCACTTGTGCTGAAAATACTCCTTGAAGCCAGGAGGCTTTGACCACACCTGAGACAGTATAAACTGTGCAGGCTGCTCTCAGGCTTCCATCATGGTTTCGTAAGCAGGAGCCATCAACAAACATCACATAATCTGATTCAGGTAGTGGCGCATCTTAAATGTCAGGTTTTGGCTTGGTGCATACCTCATTAACATCAAGACAGTCAAGCTCAACTTCAACAGATTCATTTCCAGGGATGGACAAAAGGGTAGAAGGATTGAGTACAGTACATCTCCTCAATGTGACATTATCTGCGTCAAGAATTCCTTGCTCTTACTTGGTGAGATGACTATTCGTTAAATATTGCGTTCTCATAAGAGTTAACAAGACTTCTACAGAATGGGGGACAAACACTGTCAATGGATGACCCATGACAATGCTCTCGAATTGAACTATGCTGACACCTGAAGAGGCCACAGCTTTGAGACAGCCAGGCAAAGCAGCAGCTACAGGATCAAGTATGGCAGAAAAATAAGCGACAGGTCTGAGAGCATTCCTGTGCATCTGGGTTAGCACTGAGAGAGCGCAGCCCTCTCTCTCACTGCAGAAAAAAGCAAAATATGTATTATAATCAGGCATTCCCAGTGCCGGAGAAAGGCAGAGACATTCTCTCAGCTATGAGAAGGCATGCATGCAGCTGTCATCCCAGTGTACCGGATCTGACACGTCCTTGTGTGTCATGCTCAGTAAAGGCTTGGCCATTAGGGAAAAGTTGGGAATCCACTGTTGACCACTGTACCATTCCCAAGAATATTCTGACTTCTTTCAGGGTTGATGGCGGATTCATTTTCAGAATTGCAATGATACTCTCTTGTGACACCTTCCTTGCATCTTTCTCAATGTGATATCCTAGATACAGGACGTCTTTCCTACAGTACTGCAATTTGTTTGGTGGGGACACTTTAAGTCCATTCTCAGCTAAGTGGTTCAACACAGCAATCGTGTCCTTTTTGCAAGCCTCCTGCGTTTTTGACACCACCCATAGGTCGTCAATATACTGGACTAGGAAATGAGTGATAGGGCATCAGCGGAGACTCTCTGCATACCCTTCTGGGACTCGGCACCATGCCAAAACATGGCTGCCGAAAAACAGAAAGTGAAAAGGAACTGGATATCCTCATGCAATGGTATAGAAAAGAAGGCTTGACACAAATCAATGACAGAGAACTACTCACCTCACATGGAATCCGAAACAAAATCACAGCTGGATTTGGTACCACAGGACAACAAGGAACAACAATAAAGTTAACCGTTCTCAAATTTTGTATGATGCAGTACTTGCCATTGGGTTTTCGCAAACCCATGATGGGAGAGTTTTTAATTTTTTTTATACCTTATGAATGATGTAATCATAAAACAAAACAGTAACCCCTCTTAGTATCTGCCCCGTATACCTCTAGCCCCTAGAAACCTGGCCTGTAGTGGTGAGGGTCACATGTTCAGAAAGTAGGCAGTTTACGTGCTGGGCTGTGTACTGTCTACACCGGGATCATGAGTGGTCATCCCCTCTGCAACGGTCTGTCTTAGGAAGGATATAAATGGTTTCCATATTTCTTTGGGTCTCAACGCTTGGAGCATCAGTTCCCAATACGCCGATAATTGCTCCTGACAGTATGAAATATCAGTGATCCATGCTCGCTTGTTCGGTGTTGGCTGTCTGCCCCAGTGCATCGCCACTCTACATTTAGCCAGCATCAGTAGCATTGCCATGAGGCATCGGCAGCCCTTCGGGATATTTTGCACGTATCCAAGCAGGCATACGATGGGGTCAGGCAGGAGTAGTTCCCTGGTGATAGCGCTAATCGTGTCGCATACCTCGGTCCAAAAAGGGACAAGACCATGCTAAGTGCAATAAAGTGGCATGCGGTCCATGACATCGCATACATTGCGAGTCAGTCGACAGGCCGAGTCGATGGAGTTGCGCTGGTGTGCCATACGTCCTGTGTAGGTAGTTAAAGTGGATCAGTCGCAATCTATAATTGGGGGATAACTGTTCAGTTTGAGCACAGCAATAAAACCACTGCATTTCTAGAATCTCGGTGTGTAAGTCATCCTCCCAAGCTGTTCGGGCCTTCGTAATGTTGCCTACCGTCGTTGACTGGGTTAGTGTGTAAAGTCGAGTGATGAGTTTCCTCGATGTGGTAGTTGTGTGAACATATTCTAGTGCCGTAAAGATTGGAGGTGTGGCAGGGAAAGAATCATGGAGAGTGCGGCATTTGGCTCTAATTTGATAGTATAGTAGCATGTCCGATAGCGTCGGCGGTCCTGTGTCAGTAACATTTAAGCTAGTGAGGAATTCACCGTCAGGGTATAGATCAGCAAACTTTGTGATGCCATGCGTACCTGCACATGTAGCTGCCCCTTTATCTTGTAAGGGGGGAAATAGAGGGTTGTCTGCTAGGGAAGCTGTGGGAGCGTATGTCACCGTAAGGCCGGCTTGTTTTCGGAGGCCAGTCCACGCCCAACGTACACACTCCACAGTGCTAATTCTTGCTTTAGGGGCTTAGTATTGTTGAAACACAGCTGGCTTTAATGGTTTAATGGCCACGGCGGTACCTGGTCGTGCTCGATTGCCACATGCAGTTGGAACGGGGTGGGGTGCAACCAGTGATATAAAAATTGACCTGGGCGCACAGCGCGTATAGTTGCATGTCTGGAGCGCCCAGTCCACCACGTGCGGGCGGCAATGTTAATTTCTCATAAGATACTCTGGGCTGTCGGCCAGCCCATGTAAGGGTGATCAAGTTGGATCAGCCATTTGAAGAATTGTGCATTGAGTGGGATGGGAATATTTGCAAAAAGGTATAAGAATTTATGGAGCACCACCATCTTAGTGATGACTATGCAGCCAGTTAGTGATAGTGGGAGTTTGATCCACAGATGGACTCATGTTTCTAGCCAGTCCATAGCGCGCTCGTAGTTCACCCTCCACAGCTCTTCTGCTGAGCCATATACCCAGGTATTTGACAGGCTCCGCCACCCATTTCAAAGAACATTCGGCTATGTAGGGCGTTGCAGAGTCTGTCAGAGGAAAAAGAATCGACTTGGACCAGTTGACCTGAATTCCCGAATATCCGCTGAAGCGGATCACTTCGCGGATCACTGGTCCCAAATTCGCTTTCGGGTTCAGTACATAAAGTGCCACTTCGTCGGCATACATGGAAACAATAATGCCGCGAGTAGTGATACCAATTCCCCGTTCCGCATGGTGCTGTCATAATCTGGCTGCTAGAGGTTCCAGAGCAAACACAAATAAAATTGGGGACAGAAGGCATCCCTGTCTGGTGCCGCGGGTGATGGTTTTGGATCTGAGATGCCCCTATTTAGTCTGAGGCACGCTGTGGGAAGGGTGTACAGCAGTTGTATTTTCTGAATAAAGTTATGGCTCAGTCCTAGTCTACGGAGTAGCGGGAAAAAAAGGGCCACTCCAGAGTGTCAAACGCCTTGCTGGCGTCTAATTGAGCAGCCACCACCCGGATATCAGGATATTTATGATGCATCATCGCAAATATGGTGCGTAGGTTGTGGAACGTCGCATGACTGGGGACAAATCCCGAATGGTCCGGACGTACTATCAAAGGCAAAAAGGGCAGAAGAAGGTTGCCAGTATTTTCGCATAGATTTTATTGTCAATGTTTATTAGAGAAAGCGGGCGGTATGAATAGCATAAGTCTGCGGGTTTGTCCGGCTTTAGGATAGTCACTATTACCGCCTCCCTCAGTGAAAGGGGGAGTCTGCCTAGTGTTAGTGCCTCCTGATACATCTCAATGAGATGCAGGATAAGGATAGGGTCGTACTCCATGTAGAAGGCCGCTGTCAGGCCGTCTAGGCCTGGGGCTTTATCCGCTGGCATACTGGCTATAATCTGGGCAATCTCTTCTGGAGTAATCGGGGCATCTAAGTAGTCCCTGTGTCCCTGTTCCAGCCAGAGTAGTTCGATAGAGTCAACAAATTCTCGCAGAGTCTCTGGTTCGCTATCTATACCAGTGGAATATAAATGGGCATAGAAAGAGGCCATTACTTCTGTTAGTTGTAAAGGGTCAGATATCAATTGGGAATCCTCTCCCTGCAATTCTGACACGTATGTAGTGGAGTGGGGTCTGCGCAGTAAACCGGCTAGTGTTCTCCCCGGGCGATCTCCCTCGCCAGACCTTCGTGCCAGAGTCTCTTTAACTAGGTAATGGGTTTCCATTTCTGCCTCTTCTTTATAGGCTGAGATTCTCTCTCTAATGTGGAACACTGGGACTGGTGCTTTTGATGGAACTATAACGATGCCCCCTGGGCGGAAACCATAACTGTCTGTACTTACCGCGGAGCCCGAGCAACCTTGGCCGATGCCCGGTGGAGCTGCCCTATTCAGCTATAGAGGAGTTTGGCTCTGGTTCACCCCCTCGGCCTTCACCTACCCAGCCTGACATCGGACATTGTTTTCCTCATCTCCCCGTTGTGTTTCTTTTCCCTCTCCCGCCTCCTCCCTCCCTGACTCTCTGACTGCCTCCCCTTTTCCAGCCCTTTGTGAATCCATGGAGTCTGCTACCTTTATTGTTTTTTGTTTGATCTTGTATATCCCGCCACTCGGGGATAATGCTATCGGCTTCTGTAGGTCCTCCCTCTTGGCGGTTTCAACCTATCCTCTTTTCCGCTGGACTGCTCCTTGTTCGCCTGATTGACCTTCTCTTCTAGTCTACCCCCCCGTTGGTCTCCCTCACCCCTCCCTTCGTATACTTTCACCGATACTCAGGTCGGTTTTGTCTGTCTCTCACTTTGACCGCTTTGTTCCCCCTGAAGTACTTTTCCCCTTTGCTGGTCTGCCTGACTCTATCTGCACTCCTTAACCCTGTTTACCATTCCCCCTCTACCTTTCATTCCCCACAAGACGTACGTCTTGTCATGCTACGCGCTAATAACTCATATTATTGTGTAATCTCATGTTTTTCTCTCCTATGTCTATACTTGGCTCCTGTAACTGATGTAATTACGTAACCTGTAACTCGCTGATCCTCATGTAAAGCGCTCTGATACCTCCGGGTCTAGCCAGCGCTATATAAAACTTTGCAAATAAAAATGTCAGCTAGGACGGAGGGGTCAGGAGCTATGTGAGTCAAGTTCACGAATTTCTGCTTCTAACTTACTAAGTGTGCCACATAGTGCTCGCAGTACCCCGGATTGCTTCGAGATACAGACCCCACGTATGACCACTTTGAAAGCTTCCCACAACGTGGAGGGTGACTCCACTGAACCGGTGTTATGTGCAAAATAATCAAAATTGCCGTAAGGATCTCCTCCTTAAAAACAGCATCACGCAGTGCATTTGGGGGAAACGCCAAGAAAAAGCTCGAGGAGCGGTCTGGAGGACCTGGAGTGTTAGCAACACGGGTGCATGATCAGAGAGGGTGTGCGGGAGGTGTGTGGTCTGTGTGGTTTGGGCGAAGACATCTTTAGAGATGAGCCAGTAGTCTATTCGGGACCACACGTTATGGAAAGAGGAAAGGCATATACCTTCCCGTGGGTTCTGTTAGATGATTGTCTGTTATTAGTGCATTAAGTACTTCGGCGGATCACAAGTGTTGCCTTTGCATCCCAGAGTGGGCTAATGTTTCCTCTAATGCCACATTAAAGTCTCCACCCCATAGTACCATCCCATAGCATGTCATCTGTCTCCATATTTCCAAAAAGAAGTCAGGGCTGTCAATGTTTGGGCCGTACACTGCAATTAGTGTCTATGATTGCTTAAAATGTGTGCCGGACACTATTACATATCTGCCCTCCTTGTCGGTGTAGGAGCGTGTGGTGCACCATGGAAGGCCCTTTCTGAACAGTATTGTGACGCCCGACTATAGTTTGAATATGTTGCGGGTGTGGGTACGTTCATCAATGTGAGGCTGTCAATGCATCTAGGGGCCTTCCGTGTGTGTAGCTTGTGGATCTCAGGTGGGTATGTCGGTGAAAAGTGGATAGAGCACAGCGTCAGTTTGTCTTCACGAATGGCCACCCATAAGTAGCCCTCCCTCCCATGCCAGTGCTTCAAAACAGTAAACATCTCCCCCCTCCCACTCCAACCTCCCAAAAAGGTTGTGTAAACATTCCTTCCCTCGTCCGCTCCCAAAAACAGCAATTAAGTACAACCTATATGGGAATCATCCCATGGGGCATGGTGAACAACCTTCACCACGAAACCGTCACCCCGCATATTGTTACAACGCATACCATTACCCCGCTAGTCGTAACAACAACTTGCGGAGGGGGTAAGAAGGTGTTGGATTTAAAATCCAACACCTTCCCTACTGTCCGCACAGACTGGAGTTGGAATAGTAAATTATACTATTCCAACATCCAGCGCCCCCCTCCGCAAGTCGTTGGTACGACTTGCGAGGTAATGGTATGCGTTGTTACAACGTGGTCGTGGTAACGACCGCGTTGTAACAACATGCGGGGTGACAGGCTGCAGAATTGTGAGGCATATTCATGGGGCATGGGTCTCCTGGCGGTCAATCCTGTCACAAAGAACAGGGTGACCGAGCAAAAAATGTAAAGGCTTCAAGCAATCAACAAAAGCGCAGTTGGCAAGTAAAGTCAAGGGTACGCCCCCAGCAGCCGCTCAAATGCGGCTGCATCACCACCTCAGATTTATTATTCCGTAGGGAGGTGCCCTGGCAGCGCACAGATATAGGTGAAGTTAATCATTGTCGTTTGTGTGCCCTTCCTTGTTCGAGTGAGACGATTTGGGTGTGGTTCGTCGGTTTTAGCTGATGAGTTTAACATATTTAATCGCAGCACCAGGGTCTGTGAAGACTTTTGTGGTTCCGTCTAGTGTAATACATAGTTTCGCCAGGTACAGTAGGCCATATTTCACTCCGTGTTGCTGGAGCGCGCGTTTGACTGGCAGAAACTCCCGGCGAGTGGCCTGAACCGGCAGGGTGAAGTCGGGGTAGAATAAGAGGACATTGCCCTGGTGACGCACTTCCCCACACTCTCTAGCATGACGGAGAATCGCATTATGATCTCGATAGTTCAGGATTTGGGCGCTTATGGGGCGGGCCGGTGCCCCGGGGGGCGGTCGTGGCCCAAGAGTGCGATGGGCCTTCTCCACTATGAAGACTGTGGATAATTCGGTCCCAAAGAGTTCCAGCAATTGGTTTTCTATATAATCTTCCATTTTTTTGATGGCTGGCGACTCCGGTATCCCGGTGATTCGGAGATTGTTTCTACGGGAGACCGATTCCAAGTCCTCGTTCTTGGCTTTAATGACTTCTAATAATTTCTCCATGTTTAGCCTACTCTGTTGGCCGTTTGTTCTATGATCTTCAATCTCTGATATCCTCCCTTCCATATGCTCTAGGCGATTCTCATGAGCATCCACCCAGTGTTTCACTTGGTCCAGGTGGGTCGTGAGGAGGTCTAGCTTAGTGTCTATTGTTTTCAGACTCGACTTGACGTCCCTTAGGAGTGCATGTATATCGTCGTCCTGTGTTTCAGCTTCGGCTGGCTGCGTGGTCTGTCCATCCATATCTTGCAAGGGCTTGCCCTGCCTGGTGTGCCGACACCCCTCGAACGTGCGCTTGGGCTGCTTGTCGTCGGGCTTGCCCATTGTCTAGAGTATCAGTCTGGTATCCCTTTTCCCTTTTTCGTGCCTTACTGTGTTCAGATACGGGAGGCAGAGGGAAAGAGGAGGGGGGCTGCAATGGTTACAGTGGCATCTGCAGTCGACCTCGGTGTGCTTTGGCAGGGATTTGGCAGGTTATGAAGTGTGAGGCGTGTCTGCAGTTTTAACTGCCTCTCTTATGTGCCAACCTGCTTCCGACATGCTCACAGCAGCCTCCCGGGTTACCGCGCAGCCGAGGGGGGGCCCTTAGATTAAAATCCAGGTCCAGTCTTCTCGGGGGTGGTGTCCTACCCCCGTCCAGTGTCAGCAAGGACTTCCAGGGTGATGTGCAGCAGAGTCAGGGGGAGTCCAGCGCCCCACATGGTATAGACCACTGGGTCTCTGGCGTTGCTGCGTCTGTTGGCCCTCAGCACCCAGCAATAATCACTCCTGCCACCTTAGTGTACTGATGTTCTGCGCTTCACCTGACAGACTGCTCGGGGCCTCTCCCCGCCCTTGTTCCTCCAGTTGCTAGCGGACTCCGCTCAGTGTTCGCCAGGTATGCACAGATGTAGCCCACACGAGTCTCCCCCAGGCACGCAGGGTCGCGGCCAACGAGCTTTTGTCCGGTCATTTAGCAATCAAGTTCTGATCCGCACCACTGTTCCAGGGGCAAATGTACATAGGCCACAGTTCTCCGTTGTCGCCAGGCCCTCTCCACCTGTGCGCAGACTTTGCCTCCTCACGTCATCAGCCTTCGCCCGAATTGCAGCACAATGAAGGGGGGTTCCGGTGTCCAGGTACGAACCCCCCGCTCATAGGGTGGGTATCCTGCCACTGTTCTGTGCTGGCAGGGGTTGTCAGGGCAATGTGTAGCGGAGGCAGGGAGTGCCTAGCGCCCCGCGCGGTGCAGACCACCAGGTCCCCGGCGCAGCCAAAGCCAGTTGCTCTCGCACCTCGACGGCGGAATCATCTACCTCGGTGATGTGCTGGTGGCTCACGTCCTCCCTTACACGCTGCACGGGGGCCCCACTCCACCTCGCTTCTTCATATGTCGTACATGCGGCCGCCACACAGCGTCTGCCTGGCAAGTTTTAGTGCGGGCCACGCGAGGCCCCCTACAGGTATGCCGAGGCCGCGGGCTGCGGTCTTCCGATCTTGCCAGGCCTGCTCCTCTTGATCTCAGTCTGCTTATCTCCTCCGCCGCCCCAGCACAGGCGACACACCAGAGGCGGCGGACTTTCACTCACACTGCGATGCAGGTGATATTTGCGGAGGCCGCTTTTCTGCTGTCGGGGTGAGTGCACAAGCCAAGATCGCCCTTGGCTAGCCCACAACTGCCCTTTATTTTTCTAATCTGCGATGCGGCGCACACTTCTTCAGTAGACCCATATGCAGGCCGCACTTGTCTCGTGTCTTCGGACGGCACCACGGTTTCAACACGGCCGACTGCAGCACACTGTCGCAACCAGCCGACGTAGTGCAGCGGCAGATTGCGGTATCTTCTCGGTGGAGAATATATATGCCCTAGAAATGCTGGATGTTTTAGGATATTGTCGCTCGTCCGGCAGAGCCCACTCAAGGTGCGGCCATCTTGCAGCCAGGCGAAGCCCATGATGGGCGAGTTTAATGGTTACCTCATAATCTACTTCAGAATGTCCTGCTCAATCACTGAGTCAATCACAGGAGTAATCCCAGCAATGGTTTCAGGGGTCAGATTGTACTGTGGGATTCTTGGGTACTCAGCATTAGGCTTCACTGTAATGCAGACTGGTTCAACACCTTTGATGAGACCTACAGCTTTCCCTGAAAAGTCCCAGACTTCAGGTAACACTGTGTCTCTTAGCTCTTGGGGCAGATCATATTTTGTCAACATGGGGTACAGTCCTATTTCTGATCTCTGCCTGACAAGTTTAAAAGCAATGTCTTCATCATGAGTCTGAAACTCAATTCCATTTAGAGTACAATAAGTGGAACAATTCAGCTTGCACAAGGGATCTCGTCCAAGCAGATTGACAGGACTTGAATCACACACCACAAATCGGTGATTCTCCTCAAAGGACAATATTTTGACACGTACCGCTTCTGAAACTGGATTAGTCATTTGCTTATTTGCAACTCCTACAACTTGGATTCTTTGTTCCAAGAGTGGTAGCTTGGGATACTTTTTTTCTCACAGTAGAGCGGTTAGCAGCAGTGTTAATCAAGGGCGGCTGGTAAGTTTTGGAGGGAGGGGGGCGGACGGGACACATACACTCGCACACATACACATAACACTCACATACACATAACACTCACAACCATGCATTCACACACGCGCGCACACACACACAAACACATTCATTCACAACACTCTTTCTCAAACATTCATACATACACGCACGCACGCCCGCATGCACCAAACAATTTAAAAAGAAAACAAAACACTCACTTACCTGCAGCCAGCTCTGCGCTGCCTCGGCGGTTCTAGAAGGCTTGGGACTGCTGCCTTCCCTCATTGGCTGACCTAAGGTCAGCCAATGAGGGAGGGCAGCAGTCCCAACATCATCACAGAGTGGGATGGGGTCAGTGAGACTACTGACCCCTCTCCACTCTGTGATGAAGTGTCACTGATTCACACTCGACCCTGAGCGCTTCAGGGCTTAAAACTGAAGCACCCTGGTGCGAGGCAATCAGTGACGCTACCCCTCGTCACTGAGGGGAGGGCCTCAGGAACCCATGCTGAGCTGAGAACGTCAAGCCCACAGGAGCTGTGACTTTCTCAGCCCAGCAAAGTTCAGTTCAGGCAGCCAGGAGCCAGCGCTAAATCGCATGTCTGGCTCCTGGCTGCCTGAACTGAAAGTGAACTGTGTCTGTCAGGCTGACCTTTGTTCAGCCTGACAGACACTGTCCGTATGGGGCAAAAGGTGGAGGGGCGTGGCCCCTCCACCCAAATGGACCGGCCGCACCTGGTGTTAATGAGGAATGAGACGGGATTCCCATTTACCTCACCATCCATGAATGGACCACTCTGGTCTACCTCTAAGGTTGCACCAAGTACGCAATCCTCCTCCCCTCTCAGGCCCTGTCATTGCGACAGGTCTGAATTGTAATCATTGTCTGTTTGTATCATTGAGTATTGTTGAAAAGTACCCTGATTCACAAAAGGATTTGTGTTTCCATTGGGAATTTGCTTCGCATTGTATCTCTGGACATTTGTGTTTTGTTTTGGCATTGGGGCTTGTTGAACCTGCATCACCTGAGCTTGGGGTACATTGGGATTATGAACTCTTTGTCTCTGTTCTTGCTGTGTTTGAACAATATTATTTCCTTGTGATTGCACAAATCCACCATTCTGAAGCTGATTCACATTAACCATGTTACCAGTATATCAACATTCGCGCTTTCAATGCCCTAGCCTACCACAAACGTGGGAGGGATTTGTCTTCTTCAAAGTCGCCACATCAACTCCTTTACTGGTATCAATCGGGACACCACATCCTCTACCTTGCTGTTGAAACCCATTCCCACCTTGCATCGTCGGGACTCCCTACTGATATACTCCCTGCATGGGACTAGCATTCCCTACAATCTGTTGAATCTGACCTCGTTGTGCAGCTTTCATTTGTGCAACCATTAACAATTCCTTCAATTTCTTGTGTTTCATTTCCAATTTGTCGCTGCAGTATTTGGTGTATCTCAGTATCTTGTCAATGGGCTTACTCTGCCAACAAATCAAATGCTGCTGGATCATGGAACCAACCTCGGGTTTCAATTCATACACAGATCTGTAAACAAACTGCCCCATATCCTTTGCCTCAATAGTCTCTGTCCCACTGAACTGTTTAAATGCCTGCAACCGTTTGGACTCTTGGGTCATCTGTCAATCTTGACCCAATCAACCTCTTTAGGAACCACAATTTCAAATAAGGTATTCAAATTCTCTATTAAAACTAGTTAGACCTGGTATCATTGGCGTGGGTTTTCCCTGTATTTTTTGCCCTTGCCTCCTGTGCTTTTGCTGTGTGTTGGACTTCATTTTGCTGGTCTAGATGCTTTTGGTACTTTTGCCACTGCTGTTCAGTGCCAAAGTGCAAGTGCTACCTTTGGAAATTATTTTTATGGATTGGTGTTTCCATAATTGGCTTATTTGATTTACTAGTCAGTCCCTAGTACAGTGCATTTTTTTGTGTGCCCAAGGCCTGTAAATCAAATGCTGCTAGTGGGCCTGCAGCACTGATTGTACCACTCACATAAGCAGCCTGTGAATGTAACTCAGGCCTGCCATTGCAGAGCCTGTGTGCAGTTTGGTACTGCCATGTTGTTAGAAGGTGGTTCTGACACGATGGGCCGCCCAGATTTTTCGCTTTTTGAGCACCTATGTGTGGAGCTTTTACTGTGGGAGAGCCTCATAAATTGGGACTCATCCACAGTGAACTCATAATGAAGGAGACGGCATGTGGATTTTACTGGTGTCCCCCTAGCTTGACTAGGCCGCTGCGCAGCAGCTGGAGTAAGGGGCACCGGGCTGGTTACATGCAGACACCTGTGTACAAGCGTGTGCACACGTGTTGGGGCTGCGCAGGGGAGATTCCTGGCGTGCGCAGTCCAGGAGCAGCTACAAAGTTAATGGTGTGGCGGGACTTATGCAGAAGTGGGTGGTGACACGGAATAGGCCTTATACACTGGGAAGGAACATGTCAGGGAAAGTCAGTGTGCTTTACTGTGTTTTTCACTTCATTATTCCCCTATGGGGATGTGGAGCCCATGTGCTAGATTAACTTCCATAAGGCCTACAGATTCCAGACACGCACTAAAGTCCACTGTAGCGGATGTGAAAAGAAGTATTCTGCAGAGTCCAGAGTCATATTTGTACTGCTTTTGGGTCATCCAGAAATGTTACATCTCTCTGAGTCAGATCATAACCAGGGCCTGGCTGGGGGTTGACCTCAGCAGGCTGGATTGATGACCTTTCCCTCCCAGAGCGAAGACCTCCTTTCCACGAAGGGAAGATAGGCGGAGCTACAGGCTCATCCATCAGCAGCTATCACTGGGTGCCAGGCACCAGGCTGCACCTAGGAGGGAAGGGCTCTGGTTTCAGAGACCATGTGGCCAGAGACCCTGGACGACGCCATTTTGAACCAGCCCAGAGGCTGGACAAGAAGGAGGGAGCAGGGGCAGGGAAGTGATGTGGCGCTGTTGGATAGGACCAATAGGACCAACAGAGACTTCCTGCCAGCCCCCTACTCAACTTTTAAAAAGTGCTTGCACAGGAGGGAGAAGAGAGGCCCAGGAGGAGAGCCAGGCGAAAGTCTGGCGCAGGGAGCCAGTGAAGACCGCTCCCTGCAGAATGCCCCCTCTTGGAGATACAGAGGGCAAAGGAGAGTGCTCCCCGTGGCTGGGGGCCGCCGCCAGGAGCAAGAGGACGCGAAAATGGGGCAGATCGGACCCCCAGGGGCTGAGATATGGCCTCCGGAAGGTGAGCGACCTTTGACCCCTGGAGAAGCAGGGAAGCCGGGAGCGCCGTCGCGCTCCCCGCGAAAGTGCCCTGCCTGGGGGCCAGGAGCCCACCCTGGCCCCCACCGAAAATGGAGGCGGGGAGCGCTGTCGGGCCCCCGCGAGGAGATCCCCAGGGGGCCCGGGACCCCATCCCCGGGCCCCGAAGTAAAGCCGGGGGACGCCGTCGCGCCCCGTGAAGCTGAGGAAGGCGGGGAGCGCCGCCGCGCCCCCGCGAGGAGATCCCCAGGGGCCCGGGACCCCATCCCCGGGCCCTGAAGTAAAGCCGGGGACGCCGTCGCGCCCCGTGAAGCGGAGGAAGGCGGGGAGCGCCGTCGCGCCCCCGCGAGGAGATCCCCAGGGGGCCCGGGACCCCATTCCCGGGCCCCGAAGTAAAGCCGGGGGACGCCGTCGCGCCCCCCGTGAAGCGGAGGAAGGCGGGGGAGTCAGGAGCCCACCCTGGCCCCCGCGAGCAAAATCCAGACGGGGAGCGCCGGCGCACTCCCCAGGAAGAGGAGGAGGGGCCCGGGACCCCATCCCCGGGCCCCGAAGACTGGGAGGAGGCCGGGGGAGCGCCGCCGCACTTCCCCCGGACCGGAGCAGGACGACGCGTCTGCCCGCTGGAGCGGGCAGACCAGAACTGATCGGCCGGCTCCCGCGGCAGCACACGAGGGTGCTGGCCGCGCGGGGAGCCGGCGGGGACAGCCGGGGGTGGGCTCCCCAGGCTGCCCTCCTACCCGTCAGGCTGCCGTGGGTCCCGGGTGGGACTGGGACCCGCAAAAGGAGGAGCCAGGCATTGCGGGGCCCGGGTGGGACCGGGCCCCCAACACGTGGCCGGAGCGGCCGGGGGTGGGCTCCCGAGCCGTCTCCCTTACCTGGGGGTCCGGGTGGGACCGGGCCCCTCACCCCGCGTGGGAGGCGGCGCGGAGCGCAGATGGATCGCGGCTCTCCCCGGCACAGCGGGAGAGCCGCTCATCATATATGCATGCAGAGGAGCACGAAGCGCCCCATAATGCCTTGCAAGGCATTTGGAAATCTACCGTTTTGTGCTTGGTGCCCCCAGAGGAGGGGGTCACCCTCAAGAGTGAAAAAGGGTGCTGGGGGAGCTGCTGGAGAAGCGCAGTCCCCCCAGCACGAAGTTCAGTCCCACCCTAAGTTTCCTAGGGATTTGGAAAGGATAACCCCTCAAGGGCTCAACCTGCATTTATACACCTTCTAGGCTGGAACTTTTGTTCTACAGCTGAGGGTGTATTGCGATGGGCTTCATGGAGTGAAAGGCTGAGTTGGGGATGGCTCCAGAAGAGCATCCCCTGGAGGTGAAGAGGTGTAATTGCACCAGAACTGCATTTACTAACTGTTATTCTTTTTCTAGAGGGACTGGAGGTCACATATGTAATGTGAAGTACCTGTGTAAGGTGATGTCATAAGCAAAGTGGGTTATGTTGCCAGACATTCCTGCTAGGGTGTCTGGCTGTATAGGCGTAATCCTGTGATTTCATCTGTGATGCCCTTAGGGGCTGTAATTGCAATGCATTCTAATGTCCAACAAAGGTGATGAGTACTGTCATTCTAAATCTAAATCTAAATCCGTATTTGTAAAGCGCGAACTACTCACCCTTACGGGTCTCAAGGCGCTGGGGGCCGTCGTGGAAATTAAGTGAGCTATTGCCCAGAGTCACATGGTGCTGAGCTGAGCTGCCCCCGGAGCCGGGGATCGAACCGTGAACCCTGTGCTCCAAAGTCAGCTGCCCTGGCCGCTGCACCACACCTCTCCACTTCTAAGGTGTGCGTAAACATGTATTCTTGCTGCTGCACTTAGGTGAAGACCCAGACTGCTAGCCCTTAAGATATAGAGGTGCATACTTTATGGTCAGTAGGAAATGCTCAGTCAGGGTTATGTGTCACCAAGGCAGGTGTACCCATTTTTAATGCGCGTTGAGGTAATGGGGTGGGTCGCCACTGGGATGGTGCCAGTGCGCAGGGCCCTCGCTCCAGGTTAGGCTCAACACACTGCATTAGGGGGCAAGATGATGTGCATACATGGGAGTGGTGGTACTAGACCCCACCCCCCTTTTTGGGAGGGGTGGAGATGTTACGCAATGTCACAAAGTAATTCCAACAGCTTATGTATATTTGTAAATTGGTGCATAGTATTGAGTAGTGTGTGTGTTTAATAAATGTACTCTTACTTTTATAAAGCAAAGTACAGACTGGACAATCAATTATTGAGTGTTATTTCTGCGCACCTGCAAATGGCGATTACTAGCCCACACCACCTCCCTTGAGTAAAGCCTCAGACTGCTCTGCAACGCTACCCTCTGAGAGTCAGGCGCTACAATTGGGTGTTTGGTTCCCAGTGAAGGACAAATGTAGTCATGTTATTTGTGCAGGCCTCACAGATACTGCCTCGTTTTCCAACATTGGTGTCTAGCGGCGGGAAACATAGTATCCCATTCTGGTGTGCATTTATAGCATTTGATAAGTCCAGTTTTGCCACACATTATCTATGCAGTAATGAGCAAATGGAAGAGCGCAAGGCTCTGAGAAGGGTTCAAAGTTTTGGTTAGGTGAACTAAAGGTATGGGAAAGGAAAGCCCCGCGCACATACGTGTCATGTGAAGATATTATGGTTGAAATGTAAACTGTATTGATATGACCGCGCTATGTTGATGATCATGTGCTAGCGGGATGGTGCTTTCCAGGAAATGATTGCATACAAATGTTCTGAGCCATATTGTACACCTTTGAACCCTAACACTACATACACTACACCTGCATGAGGAGGGTATCTCCTCAAGAGATAGGGACATCAACTGATACCTACATCACAGGTGGGGGTGTCGGGGTGGATTGACCTTTGTGGGGGACAGGAGAAAGAGGGGGTCCTGGGAGATTCCAGCGCTTTTTAAGGGCAGGGAGGGTTTCCACAGAAGGGGCCCCAGGTATTCTTCCCCCGCTGAAAGTACTTGCATTGGCGCAGGCCAAAACCACTGGAAGGGTGGGGCAGGAGGTTTCTTTACCCCGGGTAGTAACGCCCCAGGGGTTCCCATGGTGGGGGACCCCCAGGAACTTTTCCCACGGTGGGAGGAGGGTGTGGTAGAGTTGGGTGTCCGGTAGGCCCCCAGGTTAACTGGTGGGGAGGTGAGCGACCCAGAGGTGGCCTCTGGTAGGGGGTGGCCCCAGAGGAGGGTAGTTCTTGAGTGATGGTGTGTAGTGGTAGCCCCTAGGTACCCTAGGTGGGCTAGGTAACTGACCCAGTGGAGATCGGAGTGGGGGTGATGTACTCCCTAGTTTCCAGGTGAAGGGTTAGTGGTGGACCCTGAGGCGACAGGGTCGGGTGGACGGTGACCAGTCCGGTAGGTCCTGTGGGTCTTGAACCCAAGGACCAGGAGCATGGGGGTGTTCCCCTAGCTCGGGGCAGGAGGTGGACTTCTGCAAGGTAGTACCACCCTGAACACAGGTGGGGCCTATCTTAAGTGACGGGACCCTGTGGTTCGCAAAGGGGTGGTGCAGGCCTAGCCGGGATCTTTAGGGTCCTGGCTTGGTGTGGTCGTGCTACCCTGAAGGCAGGTAGGGCCTATCTTAGGGAGGGACCCTGCTCTTCATAAGGGGTGGTGCAGGCCATCCAGGGACCATGTAGGTCCCTGGGCGGTCTCCCAAGGCGCTGCTGGGAGACCGGGGAGGGCCATGAGAAGTGGGCCTGGGTCTAGCTAACTCGGGGCCCACAGGCTCTCTAAGGGTACTCTGGGAGGAGAGCGCGCCTCTCGGAGGGAAGGGTGCATAGGCCCTGTTCTCGCAGCGGAGAACAAGGAAGGGGTCTAGGTTCCCGGGGTAGTTTCCGTGGGGAGCTACTGACGGGGGGAATGAGCTGTAGGATGTCTGACGGGGCACCCTCAGTGTTCCTCCCTGGCACTGCCAGTGTGGTAGTGAGGCCGGTCTGAGGTCCTATCAGGGAGCCAGGCCAGTGGCCAAAGGGTGCTTTTCTGTGTGGGGAAAGCACGAGTGGCTGTGCTTTCTTTAGGGAAGCCAGTCGTCCCGAAAGGGTGGTGGCAGCATAATGACCTCAGCGGCAGGCTGAGGGTGAGGGTCCAGAGAGGTTGCATCTTTGGGGTGCAAGGACCAAACGGAGAGAGGGTACTGGTTGGAACAAACTCCAGAAGGGAGACCAGCTAGTGACCCAGGGGATGGGATGTAGACCTGTCCCAGAAGACCGCATCGGTGCTGAGGCACTGGACCCTTGTCCAGAGAAGGGGTAGGCATAGTGTTGCATGCCCAAGGGCAAAGGTGGGCCTAGTGAGGCCAAGCCCATGTAGACCATGAGTGACCTAGAGGTATCTAACCTAGAGCCCGGAGGGTTCTTAGGGTAGTCTGGGATCCCTATCATGGGGGAGATTTCATGGATGGGAGGAGTAGGTGGTCTAAGCGGATAACTGGTGAGTAAGGGGGTCTGGTCAGAACCCCTTATAACTAGTTATCGCTGACTACGGGAAGAATACCCATGTAGAGTGGCTACTTCTTCCCTGTAGGAATCAGCTGGGCGCGGCGTGTGTTAGAAGGTGGTTCTGACACAATGGGCCGCCCAGATTTTTCGCTTTTGAGCACCTATGTGTGGAGCTTTTACTGTGGGAGAGCCTCATAAATTGGGACTCATCCACAGTGAACTCATAATGAAGGAGACGGCATGTGGATTTTACTGGTGTCCCCCTAGCTTGACTAGGCCGCTGCGCAGCAGCTGGAGTAAGGGGCACCGGGCTGGTTACATGCAGACACCTGTGTACAAGCGTGTGCACACGTGTTGGGGCTGCGCAGGGGAGATTCCTGGCGTGCGCAGTCCAGGAGCAGCTACAAAGTTAATGGTGTGGCGGGACTTATGCAGAAGTGGGTGGTGACACGGAATAGGCCTTATACACTGGGAAGGAACATGCCAGGGAAAGTCAGTGTGCTTTACTGTGTTTTTCACTTCATTATTCCCCTATGGGGATGTGGAGCCCATGTGCTAGATTAACTTCCATAAGGCCTACAGATTCCAGACACGCACTAAAGTCCACTGTAGCGGATGTGAAAAGAAGTATTCTGCAGAGTCCAGAGTCATATTTGTACTGCTTTTGGGTCATCCAGAAATGTTACATCTCTCTGAGTCAGATCATAACCAGGGCCTGGCTGGGGGTTGACCTCAGCAGGCTGGATTGATGACCTTTCCCTCCCAGAGCGAAGACCTCCTTTCCACGAAGGGAAGATAGGCGGAGCTACAGGCTCATCCATCAGCAGCTATCACTGGGTGCCAGGCACCAGGCTGCACCTAGGAGGGAAGGGCTCTGGTTTCAGAGACCATGTGGCCAGAGATCCTGGACGACGCCATTTTGAACCAGCCCAGAGGCTGGACAAGAAGGAGGGAGCAAGGGCAGGGAAGTGATGTGGCGCTGTTGGATAGGACCAATAGGACCAACAGAGACTTCCTGCCAGCCCCCTACTCAACTTTTAAAAAGTGCTTGCACAGGAGGGAGAAGAGAGGCCCAGGAGGAGAGCCAGGCGAAAGTCTGGCGCAGGGAGCCAGTGAAGACCGCTCCCTGCAGAATGCCCCCTCTTGGAGATACAGAGGGCGAAGGAGAGTGCTCCCCGTGGCTGGGGGCCGCCGCCAGGAGCAAGAGGACGCGAAAATGGGGCAGATCGGACCCCCAGGGGCTGAGATATGGCCCCCGGAAGGTGAGCGACCTTTGACCCCTGGAGAAGCAGGGAAGCCGGGGAGCGCCGTCGCGCTCCCCGCGAAAGTGCCCTGCCTGGGGGCCAGGAGCCCACCCTGGCCCCCACCGAAAATGGAGGCGGGGAGCGCCGTCGCGCCCCCCGCGAGGAGATCCCCAGGGGGCCCGGGACCCCATCCCCGGGCCCTGAAGTAAAGCCAGGGGACGCCGTTGCGCCCCGTGAAGCGGAGGAAGGCGGGGAGCGCCGTCGCGCCCCGCGAGGAGATCCCCAGGGGCCCGGGACCCCATTCCCGGGCCCCGAGTAAAGCCGGGGGACGCCGTCGCGCCCCCGTGAAGCGGAGGAAGGCGGGGGAGTCAGGAGCCCACCCTGGCCCCCGCGAGCAAAATCCAGACAGGGAGCGCCGGCGCGCTCCCGGGAAGAGGAGGAGGGGCCCGGGACCCCATCCCCGGGCCCCGAAGACTGGGAGGAGGCCGGGGAGCGCCGCCGCACTTCCCCGGACCGGAGCAGGACGACGCGTCTGCCCGCTGGAGCGGGCAGACCAGAACTGATCGGCCGGCTCCCGCGGCAGCACACGAGGGTGCTGGCCGCGCGAGGAGCCGGCGGGGGCAGCCGGGGGTGGGCTCCCCAGGCTGCCCTCCTACCCGTCAGGCTGTCGTGGGTCCCGGGTGGGACTGGGACCCGCAGAAGGAGGAGCCAGGCATTGCGGGGCCCGGGTGGGACCGGGCCCCCAACACGTGGCCGGAGCGGCCGGGGGTGGGCTCCCGAGCCGTCTCCCTTACCTGGGGGTCCGGGTGGGACCGGGCCTCCCACCCCGCGTGGGAGGCGGCGCGGAGCGCCAGATGGATCGCGGCTCTCCCCGGCACAGCGGGAGAGCCGCTCATCATATATGCATGCAGAGGAGCACGAAGCGCCCCATAATGCCTTGCAAGGCATTTGGAAATCTACCGTTTTTGTGCTTGGTGGCCCCCAGAGGAGGGGGTCACCCTCAAGAGTGAAAAAGGGTGCTGGGGGAGCTGCTGGAGAAGCGCAGTCCCCCCAGCACGAAGTTCAGTCCCACCCTAAGTTTCCTAGGGATTTGGAAAGGATAACCCCTCAAGGGCTCAACCTGCATTTATACACCTTCTAGGCTGGAACTTTTGTTCTACAGCTGAGGGTGTATTGCGATGGGCTTCATGGAGTGAAAGGCTGAGTTGGGGATGGCTCCAGAAGAGCATCCCTGGAGGTGAAGAGGTGTAATTGCACCAGAACTGCATTTACTAACTGTTATTCTTTTTCTAGAGGGACTGGAGGTCACATATGTAATGTGAAGTACCTGTGTAAGGTGATGTCATAAGCAAAGTGGGTTATGTTGCCAGACATTCCTGCTAGGGTGTCTGGCTGTATAGGCGTAATCCTGTGATTTCATCTGTGATGCCCTTAGGGGCTGTAATTGCAATGCATTCTAATGTCCAACAAAGGTGATGAGTACTGTCATTCTAAGGTGTGCGTAAACATGTATTCTTGCTGCTGCACTTAGGTGAAGACCCAGACTGCTAGCCCTTAAGATATAGAGGTGCATACTTTATGGTCAGTAGGAAATGCTCAGTCAGGGTTATGTGTCACCAAGGCAGGTGTACCCATTTTTTTTTTTTTTGTAAAACATTTTATTGATTTTACATAACTGGTACATGTGACATTTCATCAATAACTTTACGGTACATTTACAATCAATCAAAACAGGGGGGTATTTGTCTAATTTATCGGTGGCGGCAGTCTGCCACGGACTACTTAGCAGTGACGTGGGCTGTCGGCTAGTCAGTGTCGTATGGCTTGGCCTTCGTACGTCCTCCGAGACAAAGCTCCATCATTCGCTGAGATCGGACAGTGTGTTCTCCTGTGGGGGCTCATATATGCCACCCCGGTATGCATTCCACCCCCCCCAGATCAGTGTCCATTTTTTGGGGCACCCTCTATGTATGTATACTGCTTTCTCTATAATCATGGTGCTGTCCATGTCTTTGCACCATTGCTGTAGTGTGGGCAGCTGTCGAGTTCCCCAGTGCTGTGCGATATTTCTTTTCGCTAGAGTTATTCCCAGTGTCACCCAATCTCGAGCCCTATGAGTGAGGTCTGTGGGTTTCCATATATTAAGCAGACACATCCTTGGTTCTGGGAGGATCGTGATGGTCGTTACTTGCGAGAGTGTCCGCATAACTGCCCTCCAGTATCGCATTATCGCATGACATGTCCAAAGCGTGTGAAAAAAGGTTCCTAATTCGTCGCAGCCTCGAAGGCATAGTGGTGTGTCTGCTCGGGCAATTCTGTGCATAAGGGTCCGCGTGTAATAAGTACGGTGTATTATTTTTAATTGTACTAGCTTGAGCCTAGATGGTATCGCTACTTCCTTAGGGGACGATAGGGCCTCCTGCCACTCTGTGTCGTCTAATTTACCTACGTCCGCTTCCCATTTTTCTCTAAGGGCGACTGTTCGATCAGGCTGGTTATTTATTATTTTGCGGTAGATTTGTGAGATGGCTTTTTTGACTAGGTGCACAGTCAGGAGTCTGTCCTCCAACGGCGAGGACTCCGGAAGCTGCGTACCCGGTGGGATAGCTGCCCTTAATGCGTGTCGTATCTGGTGGTAACGGAACTCCTCCGACTGCGCCAGACCATATGTGTCTTGCAGTAGGGCGAACGTGACCACTTCCCCCTTTTTCCATAGGTCTCCCACCGTCGAGATCCCGATTAGGTCCCACCGCTGGAAGCCCCTGGAATTGCGCAAGGCGCCCAATTGTTTGGAATCCCAGAGCGGCATGGCCTGCGTTATTACCCCTTTCCATCCCAATGCCCTCTGCGCCTCGACCCAGACGTGAATGGTATGGGCCGTCGGGCCAGTAAGCGCACCTCTTCTAGTCTTATTATATAGCGCTCCCATAATTCCGGCGGTGCCAAGGAGATGCCTGTCCAGTCGAAACGCCGGGTCGGCCTGGGACACGTGGAGCCATTGGTTTATAACAGCCAATTGTGCAGCTCAATAATAAACTTTTATGTCAGGGAGGGCGATGCCTCCGTCGTACCAACAGCGCGCAAGCTTCTGTCTCGCTATGCGGGGTGCCTTCCCATCCCATAGTAGAGTGGACACCTCGGAGTCAATAGCTGCGAAATATGCAGGGGTCACGGGAAACGGTGTATTCTGCAATGCATACAGGAGCCTGGGGAGCGCCATCATTTTAAAGAGGGCTGCCCTCCCCAGTAATGTAAGTGGCAGCGAGCGCCAGTGCTTGACGTCTTGTCGAAATTTCGTCAGAGGTTGTGTGAGATTTTCGGCCATGAATTGCGCGGTGTTATGCGTGATGTATATTCCCAGATATTTAAATCCGATGTGCGTTACCTGGAGGTCACATCCCCGGGGGAGCCGTGGTGGGGTACCATGCAGTACATACAGTATGGATTTTGCCCAATTTATGGTATAGCCGGAGGCCCGGCCGTAGGACGCACAGATGTCCAATATACAGTTAATGGAGCGCGCCGGAGATGCCAAATAGAGCAGGATATCATCCGCATAAAGCGAGATGCGGTCCTCCCATCCCACGGCCCACTTCAGTCCCCGGATCACCGGGCTCTGGCGTACCCATGCGGCCAACGGCTCCAGTACTATCGCAAAAAGGAGTGGCGACAGCGGGCACCCCTGCCGTGTCCCTCTGCCCAGCGAGAACTCTTCTGAGATGCAGCCATTCACTGTGACCTGCGCCAGCGGTCGGGTGTACAGCAGCTGGATCCAATCACAGAATTTAGGACCAAATCCCAGGTGGCGGAGCACCGCGAAAAGGAAAGGCCACTCGACGAGGTCGAATGCCATTCGGGCGTCAAGGGAAAGGATGAGCGCGTCCTCCTCTATAGTAGATCTACGTGCTATGACCCCGTGCAGTCGTCGAATATTTAGGGTGGTGTTTCGATTTGGCATGAACCCAGACTGATCTGGATGGATTATAATGGGTAAGTGCTGTTGTAGTCTCATGGCCAATGTCTTTGCAAGAATTTTAGCTTCCGCGTTGAGCAAGGATATGGGACGGTATGATGTGCACTCCTGCGGGGGTTTGCCAGGTTTGTGAATCGCGACTATAGTGGCTATGCGCTGGTCTCTGGGCAAGACACCCTTCTCCAGGCTATCTGTATACATGTTTAGCAATTGCGGCACTAAGTGAGGCGCCGCCCTTTTATAAAATTCAATCGGGATTCCGTTAGGCCCAAGGGCTTTCCCTACATGTAGCTCGCCAATCGCCCGCGTAAGTTCTTCCGGGGCTAGATCTGCCTCAAGAGCCTCTACTGCTTCAGGGGTCAATGTGGGCATCTCGATATCCTTGAGGAATCTAATATTGTCCTCCATTGTGGCTGTCGCCACCGGGGTATAAACCATCTCATAATGTCTCGCCAGCGCCCCAGCGATCCGCTGCGGCTCTGCCGTACATGTCCCATTCGGCAACTGTATCTGCGCTATCCATATGCTGGCTCTCTCCTTTTTATCCAGCCATGCCAGAAGTTTACCCGCTTTGTTGCCTATTTCATATATGGCATGTTGTGTTCTGGTATGCTTAGCTTTTGCCTCTTCCCACACATATGCCTTGTATTCCTGGTGTGCTAAATGCACCCTATGGGTCGTGTCGTCATTAAGACTAGCTGCTAACTCAGTCTCCGCCAATGTTGCCTCTCTCTCCAGATTACGGATCTGCTGCTGCTGCGCCCGATTATGGCCTGTTACTAAAGAGATTGCCTGGCCGCGTAGCACTGTTTTATAGGCCTCCCATAAAGTTGTAGGGGACACCACGGAATGCAGATTTTCTGCAAAATAGTTTGTTGTTGTTTTAATAAGGCCTTTGCTTATCTTGTGGGTCTTAAGATAACTAGGGTGGAGGGGAAAGAGCCTACGCCTACCCGGGGTTGAGGCCCTATACGTGATTTGTACTGGTGAGTGGTCTGATATGCCTCTAGCTAGATGCGTGATTTCAACTACCCCAGTTTTCCCGGATGCTAGCGTGAAGATGTAGTCTAATCGGGAGAGGCTGTCATGCACCCCGGAGTGGAACGTGTACTGTAACTCTGTCGGGTACCTGTCTCTCCATATATCTATTAGGCCCAGGGCCTCCGTGAAGTCTACTAATTTCCGGTTTGCACTGTTGGTGTCTCTAGGGGGTTTCCTGTCTTTTGTGGTGTCCATCGTCGCGTTAAAGTCTCCCCCTATTAGTAGTTCCCCCTGAGGGAGTGTCAGCAAGAATTTCCCAAGGGCCGGGAATGCCATATGGTGTAGCGCTGGCGGGCTAAATACCGTCACTAGATTGTAAACCCTGCCGTCCCACCTGCAAGTCACCGCCGCAAATCGACCCTGGTCGTCTTTCCGGGTTCCCAGGACCATCAATGGGTAACGTTTATTAATGAGGACACCCACCCCTCGGGAACCTGAGGTAAACTCGGAATGTACTGCCATTTCATACCCCCATCGGTTCAGCGCTCTCCACGCCGTCCCTGTCATATGTGTTTCTTGGAGGAGTGTGACCGCGGGCCCCTTGCGCTTAATGTATTGAAGAACCAGCCCTCGCTTGATTTTATCCCCTAGTCCGTTAACGTTCCAGGACAACACCGCAAAGGGCTGATGGGCTGGGCTGGAGGTCTGTCCCTGCTGATTAGGGTCCATAGTCATCGCTCGTGCCTGCATCATGTGTATGTCCTGTTGGTATGAGATGTAGGAGTGTTATGTATCCCCTGTGATGCGTTCGTTGTGTGTGCTCCCCGACACTGTACCATATGTCATCATGTAAACTAGAACAGTAAAAAAAAGAAATCCCAAAGATTACCCAACCCCCGCCCACCTCCCTGCCTCCCTGCACCGCGGATTTAGAACTACCCGCCTCCCCAACTCAGCAGAGTGCTTTATCCCCATAATGTTGTACTTGCGTAAGGGGGGGTTGAGTCACCCCGGTCTCTCCGCACTGTCCCCAAGTATTCTTGGTCTTTTGCGCTCAGTTTCCGTTCCTGAAGCAGGCAGGGCCTATGGCCAGGCAGGGCCCGGAGATCCCACAGGGGTTTTGTACACATATCGCCTGAGTCTATCGTACTTGCGATTGTCCCCGTTGTCTCAATGCTCAGTGTCGCCTTGTTGGGAGATCCCCTCTGTTTCGGGGTCCGTACTGCCGTTCCGTTCCCTCCTGGGTCTCTGTCGTCCGGGGCCACCCGCTGGTCGCCATCCTTCCAACCACTCGGCAGCCTCCTCCGGTGTGTCGAAAAACCATGTTTTACCCTCCGCCTCCACTCTCAACTTTGCTGGAAATAACATGGCATATTTTAGTTCGCGAGTGCGAAATTCCTTCTTCACCTCTGTGAAGCTACGGCGCCGCCTGGTCACCTCCGCCGTATAGTCTGGATACAGGGTTACCGTACAGTTCTCTACTTGTAATGGGGGGCCACTCGTGCCGCCTGCAGAATAATGTCCCGGTCGCGGTAGTTAAAGATGCGCGCCAAAATTGGTCTCGGGGAGCCCCGGCCGAGAGCCTCTCCCTGGTACTCGGTGCGCTCTTTCTACCGAGAAAAAATTTGATAGTCCCCGAGGCTTTAGCTGGTTGCTGACAAGATCTTCGACGAAAAGATCCAGGGCGGGGCCCCTGATGCTCTCCGGCACCCCCACCAGGCGCACGTTATTCCTTCTGGACCTGCCTTCCTGGTCATCGAGCTTGGCGGCCAGTTGCTTGTGTGCCAGTTCCAGCGTTTGAACCTTCTTTTTCAATGCCGCTGTGTCTGTGGAGAGATTTGCCGTAGTGGTTTCCACCTCGTGAATCCTGGCACTCATTTTGGAAACATCGGCGCGCAGTAGTGTGATGTCTGTCGATATCGTCCCAATGGACGTTTGCATCTGGCCAAGAGCGGCCATCACATCCAGGAGAGTGACTTCTTTTGGTGCCGCCGGTACTGCGTCCGCACCACTGGGTGCGGCCGTGGACTGCAGGTCCTTACTGTCCCTGTGGAGGACATATTTGTCCATTTTATTGCTTGCTGTCGAGCGTGGGCCCCTGCCACCCATTTTCTCCAGGGTGGGGCAGGTGGGGGAGCCAGTAATCGTCGCTATCTGCCACAGGTATGTCGTCTCCGCGCGGTCTTTCGGTTGTCTTGGCTCCCGCAGGGTGTCCTCCCTCTCTGATCTAGCTCCCCGAGGCGAAATGCAGCCTTTATTACAGATACACAATCGCCACCGGGTTGTAGTCTCCTTTACTGTGCCGCAGAAGGCGGGAGGTCCTGTGGCGCCGTCTCCGAGACCCACGCACCCGCCGTGGTGGAACGCCGGTGCCGGAGCCCGGGCCGCCCCGGATGTCCCCTTGTCCCTATCTGGCCCACCGGTGCGCCACGCAGTGTCCGCGTGTCCGTCGGAGCTCCTGTAGAGGGGTCCACACTGTCCTCTGTTCTTTACTACTCCCCTCCGGCCCCCGGCTATCCGCTGTGTATGGCTTTGCTTGTTATGCCGTGCCGGAGGAGGTCTGTGCAGGGTGCGCGCTAGTAGGGCCTTCCGTGGGCCCAGTGACCGCCGTGTACCTGCGACGCCAGGCGGCTGGCTGCCGTATCTTAGTGCCAGAAGCCTCGCTCTGTACCTGCACTGGATCGCCTTTGTTTCTCTCCCGCACCTCTCCGGTCCCTGGAGGCTGCGAAGGCTTCGTTGTTACGCCGGTATTTTTGTGTGGGTCCGGCCGAGGTTGTCGTTGCCCTCTCTGGCCGCAGTTTTACGCGAGGCCCCTGCTTTACTTCTGGAGCCAGGCCGCACACACGCCGGGCGTGCCCCTGTCGCACCGGTGGCACCTGCCGCTCCGAAACTTTCGGCGAGTGTTCCTCCGGTATTCCGGAGCTGCCCCTCACCGTCAGTGCGCTGTTTCGCGCCGGATTATTTACAGGAGAGACTGGGGTAAGTGCGTCGGGCCCGGAGTCACTCTAAGCTGCGGCCATCTTCGTTGGCTGCAAGCCACGCCCCAGGTGTACCCATTTTTAATGCGCGTTGAGGTAATGGGGTGGGTCGCCACTGGGATGGTGCCAGTGCGCAGGGCCCTCGCTCCAGGTTAGGCTCAACACACTGCATTAGGGGGCAAGATGATATGCATACATGGGAGTGGTGGTACTAGACCCCACCCCCCTTTTTGGGAGGGGTGGAGATGTTACGCAATGTCACAAAGTAATTCCAACAGCTTATGTATATTTGTAAATTGGTGCATAGTATTGAGTAGTGTGTGTGTTTAATAAATGTACTCTTACTTTTATAAAGCAAAGTACAGACTGGACAATCAATTATTGAGTGTTATTTCTGCGCACCTGCAAATGGCGATTACTAGCCCACACCACCTCCCTTGAGTAAAGCCTCAGACTGCTCTGCAACGCTACCCTCTGAGAGTCAGGCGCTACAATTGGGTGTTTGGTTCCCAGTGAAGGACAAATGTAGTCATGTTATTTGTGCAGGCCTCACAGATACTGCCTCGTTTTCCAACACATGTCGACCTGGTAAGTGCACCCTCTTGCCAGGCCCTAACCTTCCCTTTTCTTACATGTTAGTCACCCCTAAGGTAGGCCCAGGGGACCACTGTGGGGAGGGTGCAGTGTATGTGAAAGGTAGGACATGCCCTGATGTTTGTGTCATGTCCTGATAGTGAAATACTGCCAAATTCGTTTTTCACTATTGTAAGGCTATCTGTCCCCATAGGATAGAATGGGGAGTTTGCTTGTAACATCTTATAAGCCTCACTGCCCATGGGAACAAGATAGGAAAATAAAGTTTGATATGCCTGAACTCAGAATGTTAAGATGCATCTTTCAGTGAGGGTGATTTTTACATTCTGGGTTTGAAAATACCACTTTTAGAAAGTAGGTATTTTCTTGCTTAGCCTTCCAGTGGGCCTCTGCTATTTTGTGTATTGACTGTCTGGTTTTGGAGTGACTGGGGCTGGGGATGTGCAGTCTGTTCAGACAGCCACTTGGGGGGTTGAGGTGTGTCCTGCCTTTCCAGGCTGAGTCAGGGCTGGGCTGAATAGCCCTGGGCTGCATTTAGAGTAGGGAGGAGATTCCTTTCACGCCTGAATGGGCCTGGTCTGCCAAGGGCAATGCGGTCTCCACCTCCTGCCAGGAAGCTGCACCAGAGAGGACAGAACTGGTTTTGGCTGGGCACAGGGCTTCTCTGCCACCAGAGAACAAAGGATTTTGCTGTATAAATATTGGGGCCCAGACCCCAGAACTTTAGACTACTTCTGGAAATCAAGAGGAACCTCTACCAAGGAGAAGAGTTGGAAGAAAATGGAGGAGGAGTACTGCCCCTTTGCTGTGTGCTGTCTGGGGTTGGCCTGCAGTGGCTGTTTCTGCCAAGGAGAGGAACTGTCTGTGTATCCTGTTTGCAGAGTGTCTCCAAGGGCTTGATGTGGAGCTTGCCCCCTGTTCAAGAGGTCTCAGGAACAGCAAAGACCTCATTATCCTTCTGGGCACCATCTCTGGAACCGCTGGTTTCAGTCACCGCAGAAGAAAAGGGCAACCGACTCTGTCACAATGTCCGCCGCAGGATTCTGTGTCCTGAAAGCACCGCAGAGAGCACCGCCCGCTTCGCAACGCAACCCTGGTCTCACCGACTCCGTCAACGAGCCGCTGCTTGCACCGAGTCCTGTGGGCACCGCACTCTGCACCGCTTCGCTACACGCTGCACAGACGTCACCGACTCTGCCGCTGCCCGACTCAAACATCAACCGGCTCCGTCGCTGCACTGTGACCTGCCAGCACCGCAGCGAGCACCGTCTCACCCTGCAATACAAACCTTGGTCTCACCGACTCCGTCAATGAGCCGCTGCCTGCACGGAGCCGTGAGGACACCGCACGCTGCAACGCTTCCATCTCACATCGCAACCGCAACGTTTGCCCCGACTGACTCGCATCGGCGCGTTAGCTGCAACAAGAAAGGAACTGTCTCCGAGTCTGTCGACGCTTTAGCTGACCCGTACCGACACGGTTGGCTGGAATTGTTAGACTCTGGCGTGTTCAGTATCGCGGCAGCCCTGAACGGAGCTACTGAGTCGAAGGAACTGTGTTTTCACGTTATTCCTGCAATTTGAAGGTCTTTTGCACAGTAACTATTTTTTACAGTATTGTCTGTTCGATTTTTGTCGTTTTTGGTCTTGTGTGGTTTAGATAAAGTTTCACTTATTTTTCTAAACTGGTGTGGTGTCCCCTTGTAGTGTTTTCACTGTGTTACTGTATGCATGCACGAATGCTTTACACACTGCCTCTGAGATAAGCCTGAATGCTCGTGCCAAGCTACCAGGAGGGTGAGCAGGGGTTATTCTAGAAGTGTATCCCCCTTCCCCTGACTAGGAAGAAGGGTCCCTACTTGGACAAAGGAACCGACCTCTGCCAACTAGAGACCCCCATTTCTAACATTGGTGGTCAGCAGTGAGGATCTGGACTTGCATTTGTGCCTTACATACAGTGATTGGTGTACACTACTAGCATAGGGCAGACCATTACGCAACCACATACTATTACTGATCTTTTCCTTTTGGATTTTCTGTAACTTAAGAACTGCCAATTTTGTCATCATGACCAAGCCAGCATCCATTGCATCTATTGATATTGAATTTGAAGAATATAGGGTGGAAACCTACACTGTGTCTCAGCTTAAAGCCATATGCAAGAAATTTAAAATCTCTGTGAAAGGCCTCACCAGAAAGGATGAATACCAAAAGGCGCTGAGGGCCTGGTTGGAATCCAGAAATGCCAGTGGGCAGGGCGAGGAGCCTCCGTTGGAGGCAGAGGATTTGGATGGGCAGCAGGAGGGGCTGTTGAATCTGCCAGGGGGGAGAGTACCTTCCAGAGATGGCAGCAGTATCTCTGCCTCCAGAGGAGTTGGAGGACAGAGAAAGAAATAGGGTGCATGAGAGGGAGCTTGTTAAGCTCAGGCTGGGGAAGGAGAGTGACATGGAGAGTAAGAAATTGAAGTTAGAAAAGCAGAGATTGGCCATGGAGAAAAAGAAGATGCTTTTAGAGCATAAAAGAGGTTTGAGGGAGCTGGATCTGAAAGGAAAAAGTATAGAGTCCAATCCCCATGGTGGCAGCGCACCATCAGTACCTGGAGAAGGGAAGGTGTACATCCCCAAGCAAGTGATTAAGGATTTTGTAAAGAATGAGGATATTGGGCAGTGGTTTAAGGCATATGAGGTGGCAATGAGGTCCCAGAGTCCCTGAGAGAGACTGGGGAGCGGGGTTGTGGACCCGCTTCATGACAGAAGGGAGGGAAACTTTGTTAGCCTTACCAAGCGAGGAGCAAATGTCTTATGCCCACCTGAAGGAAACCTTAATCAGGAGGTATGGTTTGACCCCAGAACTGTACAGGCAGAAGTTTAGGAACTGTAAGAAGCTGGAGTCAAACACTTGGGTGGAGTATGCGTCCTATTTTTGCAAAGCACTGGATGGTTGGGTGAAGGGTAGCCAGGTAAATGGCTTGCAGGGGCTCTATGATTTGGTTTCATGGGAGCACTTGTCTGGTAGTTGTTTTCCAGAGCTACACCAGTATTTAATTGACAGTAAGCTGACTGACCGCAGGAAGCTTGCTGTGGAGGCGAACGGCTGGGCCAGTACCAGGGTCCACGAAGGTCATGTGGGAGGCTCCGCCAAAGGTGGGCAGGGTCGCCAGCAGAAGAGTGGTGGGGACAAGGGTAAACAGAAGTCGTTCCAAAAAAGGCCCCAAAGTAATTCCCAAGGGAACCAAGGGAAAGGTTCCCAGCCCCCCAGTGAGAAGGATCCATGGGTCCCGGGAGGTAAGCCTGCCCAGAAGGTTCCCAGGGCGTGTTCTGCTTGTGGTCCAGTGGGCCACTTCATAGGGGATCCTAAGTGTCCCCAGAAAGCCACTACTGCACCCACAGGTGCTGCGCCCCTTGAGTTGGCTAGTGTAGCCTTGGGGGAGGAGTTGGGTTCCCAGGAGTGGTGGGGGCCCGCATAGATGACCCTGGTCTCTTTAGGAGACAGTGAGATGGTCCCAAGAGCTCATCTGCCTGATAACACTAAAAAATAGAGGCAGTGGGGGACCATCAATGGCCATAGTGTAGACGCTCTGAGAGACACTGGAGCCAGTGTGACAGCTGTCAGTTGTCGGCTAGTGTCTGAGGAGCAGGTGGTCCCCAACACATTCTACCTAGTAGTTGCAGCTGACAACTCTGAGTGCCTCTGCAAAGTGGCACAGGTTTCATTTGAGTGGGGGCGGGGGGTCTCAGGTACCTTGAGAGTAGCTGTGAGGCCAACCATGCCTGTTGACTGTCTGCTAGGCAACGATTTTGAGAGCTCGCCTTGGGAAAAGGTGGAGCGTAAGTCTCATTTTGAGATGTTGGGTCTGCCTGAGTGGGCGTGTGCGACCAGACAGTCTATGGCAGCCGGTAAGGGCATTCAAGAGGACCTGGAGCCTGAAACAGTGGCCCAGGTGCCTGCCAGAAAGAGAAGAGGCAGGAGATGAGGGAAACCGGCCCCCGAAGTTTCCACGGTACAGGAGGAACCAAACCTTGAGGGGGATGCCCTGGAGCCTACAGGGGAGCAAGTGGCCGAACTAGGGGACCTGCCTGATCTGACCCATTGGCATCAGGAAGGGGGACCCTCCAGGGTGGAATTCTGCCAGGAACAGCAGAAATGCCCTTCTCTTGTTGTTTTGCAGCAGCAGGCTGCAAACCAGGCAGCAGGTGATCAGTCTGGATTACATTGGATTTACTGGGAGAATGGTCTCCTGTATAGTGAGCCTAAGGTTGCTGAGCCTGGGCCAGCCCGTGTGCTGGTGGTACCCCAGCGCTAGAGAGCCTTCCTACTAGGGCCGGCTCATGATGTGCCTTTGGCAGGGCATTTGGGGCAAGACATGACCTTTGAAAGGCTTGTCACCCACTTTTACTGGCCCCAAATGCGTAAGAACTCTGACACCCATTGTAGGTCTTGCCAGACTTGCCAGGCAAGTGGTAAGAGTGGGAGGAGGAGCAAGGCTCCTCTCCAACCTTTCCCTGTAGTCAGCACCCACTTTGAGAGGTAGGGTATTGACATTGTGGGGTCTCTGGATCCCAAGATAGCCATGGGCAACAGCTTGGTGGACCATGCTACCAGGTACCTGGAAGCCATCCCTCACCGGACAGTGACGGACCCGTGGTGGGTCGTGCATTGATGGGGATTTTCTCCCGTGTGGGGTTCCCCAGAGAGGTGGTGTCTGACAGGAGTACCAAGTTCATATCCAAATATATAAAGTCCCTGTAGCAGGATTGCAGTGTTACCTGCAAGTTCACCACTCCTCACCACCCTCAAGGTAATGGGCTGGTTGAGAGATTCAACCAGACCCTGAAGGGCATGATTATGGGTCTTGGTGAACCCATGAGGCATAAGTGGGACGTCCTCTTGCCATGCCTTTTGTTTGCTTACAGAGAGGTACCGCAGAAGTCCTTAGGGTTCAGTCCCTTTGAACTCCTGTATGGGCATTCTGTAAGAGGACCTCTGAGTCTGGTCAAAGAAGGCTGTATATAGCTACATGCTGGCCTTCAGGAACCAGACTAAGCGCTTCAGGCAACTCTCTCAGGCGAATCTGGAAGCCAGCCAGGAAGAGATGAAACTGTGGTATGATCAGAATGCCACTCTGATCAAGTTTCAGCCTGGACAGAAAGTGTGGGTCATGGGCCCAGTGGAGCCTTGTGCGCTCCCGGATAAGTGGACTGGGCCATTTGAGGTGGTGGAGCGCAAGAGTAAAGTCACCTATCTGGTGGACTTGCAGTCTCCAAGGAACTCTTTGCGGGTCCTGCATGTGAACCGCCTTAAGCCCCACTTGGAGAGGTCCGAAGTGGGCATGCTCCTAGCAACAGATGCTGGAATGGAGGAGGAGACTGAGCCTCTACCTGACCTCCTGTCTGCTAAGGAATGTGATGGGTCAGTGGACGGTGTAACCCTCTCCCCCGCACTGACCCCTGAGCAGCAGAGTGACTGCCTCCAACTGTTGGGACAGTTTGCTACTCTGTTCTCCCTGACCCCTGTTGTCACTCAGTGGTGTGTCTATGACGTTGACACTGGGGACAATCCTCCAGTGAAGCACAAAATTTCTGACTGACAGGGTCAAGGCTTGCATCAAGAAGGAGGTCTCCAAGATGTTAGCCCTAGGGTTGATTGAGCCCTCAAACAGCCCTTGGGCGAGCTCAGTGGTCCTGGTCCCAAAGGCTGCCGCACACGGTGCCATGCCAGAACTCTGGTTCTGTGTGGACTACCGAGGGCTCAATTCAGTCACCATGACTGATGCACACCCCATCCCCAGAGCTGATGAGCTCATAGATCGGTTGGGAGCTGCCCAGTACCTCAGTACCTTTGACTTAACACCTGGGTACTGGCAGATTGTCTTAACTGATGGAGCTAAATAGAGGTCTGCAAATTTCAACCCCAGAGGGGCACTACCAATTCCGGGTGATGCCCTTTGAGTTGAAGAATGCCACTGCCACCTTTCAGAGGTTGGTCAACCAGGTGTTGGCTGGACTGGAGGATTTCAGTACCGCCTACCTGGATGACATTGCAGTGTTCAGTGCCACTTGGGAAGGACAGCTGCACCACCTCTGGGAAGTGTTGAAGGCTCTGCAGAGGGCAGGCCTCAAGATCAAGGCAAGCAAGTGCCAGATCGGGCAGGGTTCAGTGGTGTACCTAGGACACCAGGTAGGAAGCGGCCAGGTGGCGCTCCTAGAGCCTAAGATTGACACCATTCTGGCTTGGGAACCCCCCAAGACCCAGACAGAGCTGAGAGCCTTTTTAGGACTCACCGGGTATTAAAGGAGATTCATCAAGGGTTATGGCTCCATTGTTGCTCTCTTGACAGAGCTGACTTTCAGGAAGCAGCCCAGAAAGGTGAACTGGACTGACGCCTGCCAAAAAGCTTTTGATGCCCTGAAATCTGCCATGTGCATGGTGCCCATGCTCAAGGCACCCAACTTCTCACAGGAATTCGTGGTACAGACAGATGCTTCAGAGCATGGTGTGGGGGCTGTGCTCTCACAGCTAAATGAGAAGGGCCTAGACCAACCTGTAACCTTCATTAGTAGGAGGTTACCTCCACGGGTACAGAGGTGGAGTACGATTGAGCGTGAGGCTTTTGCTGTGGTCTGGGCGCTGAAGAAGCTGAGGCCCTACTTGTTTGAGACTCACTTGCAGGTCAGACCGACCACAGGCCCCTCAGATGGTTGATGCAGATGAGGGGTGAGAACCCAAAGTTGTTGAGGTGGTCCATTTCCCTACAGGGGATGGACTTCATGGTGGAACACCGCCCTGGTACAGAGCACGCCAATGCTGATGGTCTGTCCAGATTTTTTCGCCTTAGTGAAGAGAACTCCCAAGAGGATGGGTAGTTCTCCCCACATTTCAGCTGGAGGGGACACGTGTTAGACCTGGCATCATTAGCGTGGGTTTTCCCCTGTATTTTTTGCCTGTGCCTCCTGTGTTTTTGCTGTGTGTTAGACTTCGTTTTGCTGGTCTAGATGCATTGGGCACTTTTGCCACTGCTGTTCAGTGCCAAAGTGCAAGTGCTACCTTTGTAAATTATTGTTATGGATTGGTGTTTCCATAATTGGCTTATTTGATTTACTAGTCAGTCCCTAGTACAGTGCACTGTGTGTGCCCAGGGCCTGTAAATCAAATGCTGCTAGTGGGCCTACAGCACTAATTGTGCCACCCACATAAGCAGCCTGTGAATGTAACTCAGGACTGCCATTGCAGAACCTGTGTGCAGGCTGGTACTGCCATGTCGACCTGGCAAGTGGACCAACTTGCCAGGCCCTAACCTCCCCTTTTCTTACATGTTAGTCACCCCTAAGGTAGGCCCAGGGGACCCCTGTTGGCAGGGTGCAGTGTATGTGAAAGGTAGGATATGCCCTGATGTGTGTGTCATGTCCTGATAGTGAAATACTGCCAAATTCGTTTTTCACTATTGTAAGGCTATCTGTCCCCATAGGATAGAATGGGGAGTTTGCTTATAACATCTTATAAGCCTAACTGCCCATGGGAACAAGATAGGAGAATAAAGTTTGATATGCCTGAACTCAGAATGTTAAGATGCATCTTTTAGTGAGGGTGATTTTTACATTCTGGGTTTGAAAATACCACTTTTAGAAAGTGGGTATTTTCTTGATTAGCCATCCAGTGGGCCTTTGCTAGGTTGTGTATTGACTGTCTGGTTTTGGAGTGACAGGGGCTGGGGATGTGCATTCTGTTCAGACAGCCACTTGGGGGGGTTGAGGTGGGTCCTGCCTTTCTAGGGTGAGTCAGGGCTGGGCTGCATAGACCTGGGCTGCATTTAGAGTAGGGGGAGGAGATTCCTTTCACACCTGAATGGGCCTGGTCTGCCAAGGACAATGCGGTCTCCACCTCCTGCCAGGAAGCTGCACCAGAGAGGACAGAACTGGTTTTGGCTGGGCACAGGGCTTCTCTGCCACCAGAGAACAAATTATTTTGCTGTATAAATATTGGAGCCCAGACCCCAGAATTTTAGACTACTTCTGGAAATCAAGAGGAACCTTTGCCAAGGAGAAGAGCTGGAAGAAACTGGAAGAGTACTGCCCCTTTGCTGTGTGCTTTATGGGGTTGGCCTGCAGTGGCTTTTTCTGCCAAGGAGAGGAACTGTGTGTGTATCCTGCTTGCAAAATGTCTCCAAGGGCTTGAAGTGGAGCTTGCCCCCTGTTCAAGAGGTCTTAGGAACAGCAAAGACCTCACCATCCCTCAAAGACCTCACCGTCCTTCTGGGCACCGTCTCTGGAACCGCTGATTTCAGTCGTCACAGAAGAAAAGGGCAACCGACTCTGTCACCAAGTCCGTCGCAGGATTCCGTGTCCTGTAGGCACCGCAGAGAGCTCCGCCTCGCTTCGCAGTGCAACCCTGGTCTCACCGACTCCATCAACGAGCTGCTGCTTGCACCGTGTCCTGTGGGCACCGCACTCCGCACCACTTCGCTACATGCTGCACAGAATCACCGACTCCAACGCTGCCCGACTCAAACATCAACTGGCTCCTTCGCCACACCGTGACCTGCCAGCCCCGCAGAGAGCACCATCTCACCCTGCAACGCAAGCCTTGGTCTCACCGACTCCGTCAATGAGCCGCTGCCTGCACCGAGCCGTGAGGACACCGCACACTACAACGCTTCCATCTCACATCGCAACCACGACGTTTGCCCTGACCGACTCGCATCGGCGCGTTGGCTGCAACAAGAAAGGTACTGTCTCCGAGTCTGTTGACGCTTTAGTTGACCCGTACCGACACAGTTGGCTGGAATTGTTAGACTCTGTCGTGTTCAGTATCGCCGTAGCCCCGAACAGAGCTACCGAGTCGAAGAAACTGTTTTGTCACATTATTCCTGCAATTTACAGGTTCTTTTGCACAGTAACTATTTTTTACAGTATTGTCTGTTGGATTTCTGTTGTTTTTGGTCTTGTGTGGTTTGGATAAAGTTCCACATATTTTTCTAAACTGGTGTAGTGTCCATTTTTAGTGTTTTCACTGTGTTACTGTATGCATGCATAAATGCTTTACACACTGCCTCTGAGATAAGCCTGTATGCTTGTGCCAAACTACCAAGGGGTTAATTTAGAAGTGTATCCCCTTTACCCTGACTAGGAAGAAGGGTCCCTACTTGGACAAAGGTACCTACCTCTGCCAACTAGATACCCCCATTTCTAACAAAACTTTTGATATTTTTCAAATCGAACAACCTGTCTGTACCATTCCACTGGGTTCGCTCTCAATTTCGGAAAACCATTTGTGAATGAAGCAAGATCAGTCCTGCTCCAAGGTATATCGACGTAACCTCCACCAGGCACTTCTCTCATGAGAAGCATGTGTATATCCTCATCTTCCTCCTTTGTTCCATACAGAGGCAATTGTAACCCGACTATGTTCAGTTCTTTTTTCTTTGACCATCTACCTTCCCATTTATCTAGCTTACTCCACTTCTCAACGCAATTAATTCCTTGATCTGTAATTTCATTCCTGATGGTCTTATGTTTGCAAGATCTCTGTCACTAAAGCTCAACCTATAACTTCTTTGTAAGGCTTTAGATTTCTGTAAACCAATTTCATATCTGTGAACCAGTGTAGATAATCTCTCATGTGCCTATCCTGAACGTCTGGTAGATTCTTTACAAAGGAACAATAATTCATCATCCTGGTAAGCATTTAATTGTGGCATGTCAAGAGTTCCAATTATCATTTCTTTAAATTTTACTTCCAATTCAGCCAGATGCACGACCCTTACTCTTTCCGGGACCTGAATATTTCCTCCACTAGTCTAGAATTTCAACTTCCAGTCAGAGTGTCTACGCCTCTAAGCCAATCTTCAAATTCTTGGGCAGTAAGACCTGGTTGTTCTGCTGGGGTACTGAGAATTATCTCTCTGCTATGAGTATCACTACTTGCATTTGGCAGTGAATTCAAAAGGAACATATCAGAAGTTGGCGTTCCCATAGGTATCTCTATCCTAGGGGTACTGTAATTCACATTTGGAAGCTCATTCGTTCTAGGCAGGAAAAAAGGTGACAATCTCTGAGGAAATCTTCTAGTTGAGTCAAACCATGCCTGATTTAATGTAGGGTCTGCACTTGCAGCACATGGGGTACTCTCTTGTGTCAGAACCATAGGAATCTGACGAATTTGTCTCATTGTGGAGCCCACTGAATTGCTTCCTATAGCGTTCGTTCCAATAGGGACAGCCAAAGTATGCTTAGTATTTCCTGGCTTATACAAAGGAACTACAGGACCAATAGTCACAGGAACGGTCAATGCATCTGGAGCTTTTAGAGCAAGTGAATTTGAAGGAACCGTCATTCCCGAATTCTCTCCCATTGAATTTGGATTCATATTTAATTGTGCTGTAGGCATATCAAAAGTCTCACCCAAAGGTACATTACTCGCTCCACCAGTATGGGTTACATTGTATGAAGGTGGACAGTTCAACAATAATTTGGTTATAAAATCCTCATTTGAGTCGCATTCACTGTACTCAGCTATATTCTCTGTTTCTTCTGTCTCTTTCTTCTTGTATTTACCTTTCCCTTCTTCCTCACTTGTTAGTGCAGATATAATCTAGCTCCCTCAATCATGTCACTTCTCCAGGATTTCTGCTCTGCATCCCATCGAGTATCCATTCAAGTGGTTATGGCTTTCTTGACCCTTCCTTGAAATCTTTCTCTCTCTGTCTAACATGAGCTCTATGTCCCCAGGCATTAAGTGCTTCATATTGTGTAGGTCTAGGAGGCGGTTTCATGTCATACAACGTGCTCCTTAAATGTTCAATGATTCTCAAATTAAATATGTCATAACGAGGAAATGTCAATGCACCATCTTTCTCAGTGATCTTATGCAATTGTGTGAGCCAAACAGTTGTGAAGATCCAGGTCTTGCGACTTAAAATGACCTGGCATACCTTCGGGTTGTGCCTTCTCCCCATATGTAACAGGCACAGTCACATCTCCATTCACTAGGCTTTGAAATGCTTTAAAGAAATGAATTTTCAATCAACAGAATGCAGTATTCACTACTGACTTTTTGTTGAAACCAGGAAATGATTTTCCACCCACAATTCTCTGTTCGGCGATTTCAACCAATACCAATGCGACTCTCAATGATGTATCCAACCAATACCAGCGTGGCTCGACACCGACCAACCTATACCAGTGCAGCACACTATGACATCAGTCTCACTCCTTGCAGCAGTTCCCCTCCTTTACAATTTTTATGAGCTTGTTCTCTCAGTAATTTACACAATCAAATGCAAACAATTTCAACAACTAACTTTGTCTGCTCCTCTAAAGACATTAAAGATTTCACTCACACAAGAGACAGTCCGAAGCAAGACTTTCTGACCTATCCTGACATTTACTTCAAATGAAACCTCGACCAGTGGGATCTCACTCGGATTGATACAGTTCTTCCTTTTGCACTGAGATCAACTGTACCAACCACATCTCACAATCACACAAAGATAAAGTCCCTATCTCAATAATACTGTCAATGACGTCTCACGATCAGCACCACAACACAGCAGACAACTATACCCTGTGCCATATTTACAAAGCGGCGTTACGCCTCTCAAAGTGGCTTAACTCCACTTTGTAAATATGATGCAGGGCATTGCGCCACTAGAATGTCAGAAGAAGAGACGTTCCGGTGGTGCAATCCCCTTGTACATATGCCCTTTAGTGTCTTCTACACTGAGACTCCTACCATGTTCAACTTCTCTGCATTGCACATCACATTCACACATCAACCTAAATCATCTCTGCAAAACACCACACAGCAACAAAAAAATACCACAATCTAAGCATAGAAATTGCAACGCGCAACCCTATTAATACTCACACTCCTCCGTTGCTACAATTTGTTTCAGAACCGACGGAACTCCATCCCTAACTCCCTCACGTCATTGGAAAACCATCTGACGTGCTACCAGATGCGATCCAGCATTTTCTGTGCCCATTCCCTTAACATTGGTCCTCCGATGGACCTTTTATTTTCTTCCTGAGAAGTGATGGGAGTTAAAATTTACATCAATCAAATCTCAATTAACAGTGAAACCCATTTGGCTATACAATAAGGACCTGGAATCATTTTCTAGTGTTAAGTAGGTTTATTACAAATTAAGAATCAAGTTGAGATACACAACTCTTAACACCATTCTATAAAGGTACAGAATATCGACGTGAAGCCCCAACCTCCGGAAGAAATTGAGGCGATCCAATATTAGGCTAACAAGAAGTTCAGTCACAGCAATACAAAAGATTAACAAAAGTATTTGATGCTCAGAGAAGAGTCTGAGGGTTTGTTGTCTATACATGGATACATCTAAACCATCTAAAGTAAAGTCCCAGCTAAAAAGATTGTTCTAAAATCTATACGATCTCAAATCAGGAATTTCCATAAAGAAAAATAGAACAGGACTGGAAATTAAGCAGGAAAGTGTCCGCATTCCAGAAGCTCGGTCAAGAGCCTATTTGGGTCAGGAAAGTAAGTGTGAACCTAAGCCACACTCAGCAGAAATCAAGGGAAGAATAGACGTCTAACCCTCTCAAAGTCCAGAGAAAAGTGCTAGGAATGCTCTGATGGGAGTCGGAAGGGACTCTGCTCTCCAACGGTGAGAACACTAACTACCTGATTACAAGTTTGGCGGTGTGGGAGCAGGCTGACACGCCACTGCCCCGCTCCCACACCGCCAAACCCGACCACTGCCCGCCTGCCAGATTACAAGTTAATACGTGGTCTGGCAGGCAGGCGGCATGGCGGTCATGCGGCGATGCAGTGTAAAGGCTCACAAGTGAGCCTTAGAACTGCACCGCCCCAGGACCACCAATGCATGTTCCTGCACGGCATGGACTGAGCAGTCCATGCGGTGCAGGAACAGGGGGGGGCGCAACATGTGGCCCCCTGCATGCAGCCAAATGCACAGGGGAAAGAGGGCCCTAAAGGGCCCCCTTTGTTTCCCCACCGCCAGCAGTTTCATGGCGTGAGAACCGCCATGAGACTGTCGGTGGTGAGGAAACTCATAATATACTTGGCGGTGTCGCATTGGCACCACCAAGCATATTGCGGCCTCAAGACTGCTGCGCCAACGCCAGGGATCCCGGATCCCTGGCGGTTGCGGCAGTCCCATGGAGGTCCGAACGCTGTACTCGTAATACGGCGGATGGACCGCTGCTGCGGCGGTCCCCGACCGGCACTGCACCTCCACTACAAGTTTGGCGGTCCTATCGACCGCCAAACCCATAATTGGGCCCTAAGTTACAACACACGAGTCCTCTTGGGTAAGACACCTTTGCACGCATCATCAGGGGTCTATTATCTTTCTCCACTTCTCATGTTAAAGACTGTAACAAATGCAAAGTATCCCACACGGAACATGGGAGTGACATAATCTTCTCACACACAGGCCAGGTTGTAACATTTCTAAAAAGGCCTTTCAGTTAACTCTCTGGCTCTCCATGTTCTTTCGTCAAGGTCTTCTCAGGCTCTTTCTATGTCGCTAGTACAGTAATGTTTCTATTCTTCAACTAACAGTGCATGTGAATATCTTCAAGAAATGCCATATTGGCAGAAAATAGAAAACCAGTATTTATGCAGCATGAAGAATTATAGGCCTAAAATGTCAACTTAAAGTATTAGCAAGAGTGCACATATAATATGCATGTGCACATTTAAACACAAACAAATATGAAAGATCAGTACATTAGATTTAGATAACATAGGGCATATAGTGCAGTGCTTAATTTGTAAAAAGGTAAGTGCTAGGGCCCTTCTCAGGATGCCATTGCATCTTACACCACCCATTGCCTGTGCCAGCACTGCAAATGACAGTTCCAACACAGCTACTAATCACCACACTCCTACATGTGTGAGAATTTAGACTATTCCAGCAACCCAAAGGTATAAGAATGGTGTTGGAGACAGGTAATATTAATTTGTAATGTGTATTGAATGACTAAAAACCTGTTGTTGTGCCCATCTCAAAATTAGACAACAACGCCACCATGTGGCTGTTATTAGAGCCGGTGCCGAGCACCAGAAACCACCGGCTCAATTAAGCACTGTTGAATCCTTTGGATACTTAAGTGTAAGTATGGCTAAGAACTACATTTAAATGCAATTTATGAAACATTATAGGACACGTTACATAAACTTTTGTCTTTTCAAGAGTAATCACATTTTACATATATGAACATGGTTTCTATTCAATTATCTTAACAGTAAATGTTATTCAATGTATTAAGGCACACATTATGAAAGTCAAATTTCAACTTCATAGTAATTACATGTCTACTAAGTAAGGATGGTTTATAAATTTCTTGTTTAATACGGTTTAACACATAATTAGAGTAAATTCACTAGTCCTACAGTAAATGCACTTTAGTAGTAATGTCAAGTGCAACACTTAATTTAATAATGTTAGACCGTATAAGAATCATGGCCAAATGCACATTCATGTCATGTATCTGTTATAAAATTGTGATGTATTTGTGACTTGTAAAGGGTGGGCAAAGTTGACCACACCAATGCACCGGATGAACAGGTTCCAATTTCTATGCCCAGTTAATCCACCCATACCTGCCATATGTTGAGGTGTTTCTAGGGGCAACCTCGTAAAACATTGACTTCTCTTCATGCTTTAATTGAATATATTGAACCCAATAACACTTGCTTCTTAATTCTACTAGTTAAAAGTTAAGAATACAATTAAAACGTTCTGCAAGGCCCTCTGGGCAAATATTGCTTTTTGATTTTCCCCTATACTTTTTGTAGACCGTTTCTTTCATAAAAATAAAATGCTCCAGAAAACTCTTCAGAAACAAACATTGATCTGATCATACCCATTAAAGGATTCTAGTATGGCCAACTCACTTTTATCTTTATTTATTTTATTTATTTATAAAGTTTTGTATAGCGCGAACATGACCCAAGCAGGTATCAGAGCGCTTCACAATTGTGGGTAAGTAGGATACAATATTGGGAAGAGAACATTCGTTGCATATATATGCAAGGCGCATGCATGACCCCTATGGGTATCAGAGCGCTTCACATTAGGGTCGGACGGATACAGTAATGGGAGAAGAACATTCGACACATATATGTACATAGCATGCAAACAATGTTATTCCCAGGTATATAACCATGTAAAAAGTCAATCAAGACAACTGAATAGAGGGCAGTAATGAAGCGTAGGAGCAGATGACTTTAGGGCAGAAACATGAGCATTAGGATTTTTTTCACTTCCTTTTTGAAAGAAGCAGTGGAGGAGATTTAATGGACTTCTGGAGGAAGAGAGTTCCAAACCTTCGGGGCAATGCCTGAGAAGGCTCTGTTACTCGTTCTCATTTTGTGGAAAATCTGTGGTTTCAGGAGCATTGAACTTGCACTTCATGACGCTCTGCATCCCCCTGATAATTCTAGTTTTTGAGCCAGATAAATGGGGGTCTTGAAATGAAGGGCTTTGTGAGTCATGCACGCAATTTTTTACTGTATTCTTGCATCATATGGCGACCAGTTTAGGGATTTTAGGGCTGGGGATATGTGATCATTTCTTTTTGTCCCAGTAATCAATCTGGCTGCGGCATTAATGGAAGCCCTTAGTGGGGCCAAGTTCTGTTTGGGGAGACCACAGAGCGTGGAACTACCGTAGTCTAGTCTTAGCAAAACTAGAGCTTGTACCGCCAATTTGAAGTCTTCCTGTGGAAGGAATGGTTTGAGATTCCTTATCATACTCAGCTGATGTTTAGCTCCCTTAGTTGCATTGCTGATATGGTTCTTCATGTTCAAGTGCATGTCTAGTGTGATTCAGAGGGATTTAGCTGATTCAATGATGTGGGGGAACAGTTGAAGACTGTAAGGTGTTTCATCCAACGGTCAATCTTGGGAGTTAGATTAGGGGGAGCGATGAGAAGGAATTCTGTTTTGGAGGTGTTGAGCATGAGGTAGTTGTCAATGAGCCAGTTTTGAGTGTTCATCAGGATGGAGTTGAGTGAAATGAAGTCTTCAGGGGAGGTGACTTTCAGATAAAGTTGAGTGTAATCTGCATACATATGAAAAAGAATATTCGCGGAGTTCAAAGCATTTGCTAATGGTTCCAAGAATAAATTGAAGAGTATGGGTGACAGGGCGGACCCTGTGGAACCCCAATAAATACTGTGTAGGGCTGAGAGAGGGATTGATTCATCTTGATTCTTTGGGAACGGTTTTGGAGGAAAGAAGTGAACCATTTCAAAACCAACCCTGATAGGCCCGTCCTGTGTTCTAGAGTGGATAGTAGTTTGATGTGGTTAACAGTGTCGTAGGCAGAAGACAGGTCAAGGAGGATCAGGAGGCAAGATCATTTTGGTCTAGAAATTTTAAAATGTCATCCATGATGTGAGTGAGAGCAGATTCGGTGCTGTGCCCTCTCCGAAAACCAGATTGATGATGATCCAAGAGTTGGAATTTCTCAATGTGTGAGCAGAGTTGTGATTGCACGCACTTTTCAAGAAGTTTCGCCAGTGTGGGGATGTTGGAAATGGGACAGAAGTTATTCAGATCAGAGCTGTCTGCATTAGGTTTTTTTTAGAATGGGGGATACCTGCACTGCGTTTAGACAGTCGGGGATCGTGCCTTGCACTAGTGAAGCAGTAACGATCTTAGACCATAAGGGGAGGATGGTAGCTTTTATTTCTTTGAAGAAAGGAGGTGGTAGAGGGTCGCTGAAGTGGTTAAATGGATTGACTGCAAGAAGAGTGTTGTAGATGTCACTTTCACTGAGGAGATTAAAGGTGTGCCAAGATGCATTGTTCTTGCGGCTAACACTAGGGGGGGACGAGTCGCTCCTGGTGAGTAAGTGGAGCAGTGATCCCAGAAATTGGAAGTAGAACCCTCTTTGATTCAATGTCGATATTGATGCTTTTAGTTTTATGATCAAAGAAGGTGGCCAATTCGTCACATGTAGGAGAGCCGTCACCAAGGTCACTGCGGTTGGGTGCCTTGACCGATTGTTGTTTAACAAGTTCGAAAAGTTTCTTAGGGCGGTTTTTGGCTTGATTAAGTTGGGATCTGAAGAAGTCGGCTTTTGCAGACTTGATTTTTTTATTGTAAAAATTTCTGATAGCTGTATGATGGTTTAAATGTTCGGTGGATGGTAAGGATCTCCAGGATCTTTCCGCAGTCCTCAGTTTACGGCGTTCCACATTTAGGTTCGCATTGAACCAAGGTTTGGAGATTTTGTAGGAGGCATTTTTTTGTTGTAAAGGGGCTATAGCATCCATGATACCAGAGATAGAGGAGTTATAGAAATCAGTGAGGATATGAACATCCTTCATGTCATGCTAGCTCTTCAGTGTTGATATTTTGGAGGTTCCTTTTCCATTGCTTCATTTTCTTGGGCTGGTCCCCCATCACAGACACCTCCCGGTTAACAAAGAAGAGGATGCAGTAGTGGTTGGATCAATCGCATAGGGTAATGGAGTCCAGTGTGATGGTGTTACCTTTGGCTATGATGAGGTCCAGAGTTTCACCCTTGTTGTGAGTTGGGCTGCCACAGAATTGTGTCAGTTCTTGATCCAAAAGGAAGGATTTAAGACAATTCATTGCGTGATCATTTGGGTTAGACCAGTGGAGGTTGAAGTCTCCCAGGAAGATTTGGGACACCAGAGGGTCGTCATTGGAAGAGATGATTTCCATTAGGTGCTCAATGAAGGAAAGATTGTCTCCTGGGGGGTGGTAGGATGCATTTAGTTTACAGACAGGGCGGGTTTTGCTAGAAATGGTGATGCATAGATTTTCGCTGGAGATCGGCGTGGGGGTTTCTGATTGTGAGACCGAAAGTGTGTTTCGGTGTATACAAGCTATTTCTCCACCCTGTTTCAAAGACCTGTCCATACGAATTTTGTCCTAACTAGGCGGGACTAGAAGGTCCAGGATAGGGGAGGAAGGGCAATTTAGCCAGGTTTCCGTGAGGATAATGATATCCAGCTCATTAGTAAGGATGAGATCATAGATATCGGTGGCGTGTTTACTAGCTGATCTGCAGTTGAGAAGTACGCATTTCAGTTGGCCAGTCAAATGGGGCGTAGGAGTCTGAAGGATGTTAACGCGCTTGAGGTTTTATTTATAGCTCTGGGGTTGTGGGAAGGTTGTCTGTCAGGGTTAGCGTGAATGGCATGGATTTGACTCAGTAGGGACTTGTAAGAGTCTAATGGGAGGGAATAAGATAAGAGTAGATCACGAATATCACTGGTTGAGAGATCATTCTTCAGTCTTCTGGGGCGGGAGGAGGAATTTGGGAGGGGAAAAGCTTTCAAGGAGTTGTGAAATGTGTGTGTGACAGGGGCAGGAGATGCGTCAATAAGGACGCTGGGTCGGGTCCCTTGCGTGCTAAGTGTTCTGAGTAGGGGTAGATGTTCGATTGTGATGGCCTTCAGTTCCTGGATTTCCTTCATGAGAAGACGCAGGTGGCAAGAGATCTCGTCAAGACGAGCGGCCCAGTCTGAGTTTTGGTGGTTGGATAAGCTTTGTGCGGATAGTTCCGGCGGGGGGAGGGACCTTGAGTGATCGCTGATGGGATCAAGGTGGAATTAAGAAGGTCAGAGGGAATGAATGAACCAGTGCGGTCTTGTTGATTCCCAATTAACGAGGAGAGAGGAGCCGGTGGCAGATGATATGGCGTGTGTGTGGCAGATGGGATGAGGACGAAGAGAGGTAGAGTGGGTAGGGTGTGATAGGATCCAGGGAATGTAGTAGCCTGGACATAGACTGGGCTGAAGGCATGTTATGGTAGATCAAGCAGAGAGGTTCACCAGGAGAGGAAAGAAGTGGTAAAGCGAGAGAGGATTCCCCAGCAAGGGACCCTAAATGTATCCGTGTAGAGAACAGGGAAGTGTATGACGCTGTAGGTCCAATAGCCACTTGATTCAACGGTAATGTGGACTGTGTAGGTTCTGGTGACACTAAGTCAGGGGACTGGATGGAATAGAGATCGCTTAAGGAGTGAGGAGGGTTATGTTCAGTTTTAGTCTCCCCAGGCATGAGGAGGGGTGTGAGAGTGAGATCATTTGGAAGAGTATGGTTTAAGAGGGGATGAGACGACTTAGAGTTCACCGCTGTCTTGAGGGTAGGGAAGATATTATCCATCTTAGCTAAGTTGTCATCCGAGGCTTGAATTTGGATAATCCCGTTGTTGTAAAGGGAAATGGTGGCGTTTGCATTGTAGAATGTCGAGGGCGAAGCTGTTAGTTTGAGACCATACTGTGTTTTCCTGGTACCCGTTATACGAAGCATAGAGTAGAAGATTTTCCTCCATCGTGCCTGTTTTCTGGAGTAGAAGATAAGGTCATTTGTTAGTTAACTATTATTGTCACAGAAGTAAAGGTCACAGATAAGTGTTTCAGGTCGGGTTTTGAGTAACCGATGTTTGTGCTTCTTGGCCGCATTTTTTGAGAGGTTAGGAGGGTAGTTGATCGCGAAAGCATGGAGACCGGCTAGGACAAGCCCTCTATCGATTCTGTGAAGGCCCAAGGTGAAATCTTATGAGGGAGGGAGCCGATTAAAGGGCTCTTAAGTCAGTTGACAGTAAAAAGCTTAGCGGAGGATATCCTCCATGCAATATTTGGCCAATATTTGGAGTTCTGCAAGGCCCTCTGGGCAAATATTGCTTTTTGATTTTCCCCTATACTTTTTGTAGACCGTTTCTTTCATAAAAATAAAATGCTCCAGAAACTCTTCAGAAACAAACATTGATCTGATCATACCCATTAAAGGATTCTAGTATGGCCAACTCCCTTTTATCTTAAATTGATCATTTACTTTTCTGATTTCAGTTGAACTAGTCCTATTTTTCTCTGCAATGGGTTGACTAATCTTGAGTATAAATCTCTCAATAAATAAATTTGAGAGAATAGATGATACATTTGTAATAACAAACCTAAAAAGGTAAGACGTGTAATCTTCAATAAGACTGCACATGAATACATAAATACAGATGCAAGTTGACTGGGTAGAGTGTTAACATAAAAAGATAGAAGTTATGCGCATAAATCCTCAACGCGTCTACAAAACTGGTATAGCACCCCAAAACGAAAATACTTTGCCATAATTGAATCAACGATGCAGAAGAAATTACATTTTGTTATTGTGCCTTATAAATTGGATGCAATTAAATCTCATACTGCCAGAGTTTCCTGTGACATTCGAACATAGTTTTTACATTCACGGTTGCTTATGAAATTTTAACAAATAAAAGGTGTAACCAATATTATAAATCTATTATGGAGTGCCAAGAATTCTCTGATGCATGAAAAATATGGCATGTGCAGATGATGGGGAAAGCTGAACTGTAAGATCACAGTAAGTAAGTAATCCCTTCGAGGATGAGCACTGAAGCATCAAAAGTAACCTACGTATAATTTTGGGATTCTTCCTAGTTACAAAATACGATGGGCTCACCAAAACTCTCTACATGGATATTTATGAAAAGAAACGCATCGGTAGACAAATCTTCAATGGCAAAAAATTCTTAGTCCTTTGAAAAAGTACCTGGCTGTGACTATACTAGTGCCCGTCATCGTACTACTCACATCTATGCTTTTATTTGGGAGAAAACACCATTGAGATTAAGTGAAATATTTCAAAAGTTGACAGCAATATGCATATTTTACAAATAATAGTTTGATTATTATTATCTACGGAGGCTGACGAAAGTGGGTAGTGGTGTAATCTCTCTAATGCCCAATAGGTGGTGCCAATGGCCTATCGTTTCAGAAAATAATTGCAGATTCAAATTGTCAAAACATGCCCTTAATATGCTGGTACGGGTTAAGGTGGCAGAGGAATATACAATGAAGCAAGCCGGTAGGAATTAAACTATCAAGTGAAAATGTGTATGTCTTTTTGTTTTTTCTTTCAGAAGCAGCAGTTTTTTTCGTAATTCACTTATTAATTTCCACTAAACACAAAGAGCTCATTAAATAGTTATTATTTTAAAAGAGGAGTTTGTTCCATTGTGCAGCAAAGCTTCCTTCAGGTTGTTTGCTCTTAACAGTTCATCACCTGCAACAGGTGTCTCCAACCAGTCGATTACGAGCTGCCAGAAGGTCTCAGACACCTTCAGAGTAGCTCACAGCCTTGAGTTCATTTTTAAATAAGCACAAGGTCATATTTTACATTTAAAGTTAAGGGAAGGCGTATTTATTTTACATTATCATCAGGCTGCAGCTAGCAGGGTGTGATAATGAACAGTGCCCAGTTAGATTTATGACCCAGGCTGGGGCTGAGGCACAGCGGTACAGGTGAGGGATCGTACCAAGCTTCCCATCCCCTGAAAGGTTGGAAGCTTCTCCGTAGGAAAACAGAGACAAGCTAACACCATTCCTGCGTTAGAGAATATAACAATTCCCAGGTCGTATTTATTACAAATTCATAAACACGACATTAAAAACATTTCAAAATCATTCTTGCATATTATTTACAATATGTACATCATTTTATTTTTGGGAATAACTAATACATGGAATCTGGACCCCCAAACACAACCATGCCAGAGCCAACCCAAAGAAGGTATCCCCTCTGGCACCCAATGGCAGATGAGTCTGGGCAACCGGGCCATACCTTGGTCCCCTGGCGCAGTCACCATCCCCTGGGCCATGTAATGGAGTACTGTATGAGGCTATGGACAATCGCTGTAGCGGGTGCCCCGAGCCCTTCTCTATATAGCACAGTACCCCCAGCTCTGGTTTGAGCCAAAAGGCTTCCAATTCCATCCTGAATTTGCTTGCACTTTTATTCCTGATGCCAGGGTTGTCCACCTGCTTTGTGTCCAAACATTACTTTTTCCCTGCCAGAAGCCCCCACCCCCGAAAGAGGCTATCTAAAGAGATGGGAGGGTGGGAAAACAGCAAAAAAAAACCTTAGAGGGTCTCGAGGGGAGGACGATCTGGGATGCAGGCACGTCGGTGGTTGTCAGGGAAAGCCAGGAGAAAACCAATTAGCGATGAGTGGGGTTGTGATCCCCTTTTAACCCGCCCGGCTGCCCCAGCCACCTGCCCAGGCAACCCGATCACCCTCCTGCCAGCCAATTGTTAGCATTATGGGATGCCCATGAAAAATTCAAAAACACGGTGGCCACAGTTGGCTGCTGCCTTGAACTGGTCCGATCCGGCCTGCACCTGTCTTAGGGGCCCGCCATCACCTGGCGTTGTCCCTGGTCCACAGTTGGGGACCGTACCGAGACCTATTTAAATCTACCCACTCAAGGCTTCCCATACTCCTGAAAGGTTGGAAGCTTCCCCTAGGAAAACAGAGACAAGCTAACAATATTCCTGCATTAGAAAATATAACAATTCTCAGGCCATATTTATTACAAATTTTTAAACACAACATTAAAAACATTTCAAAATCATTCTTACATATTATTTACAATATGTACATCATTTTATTTTTGGGAATAACTAATACATGGAATCTCCTAATAATAACTCTTTAAGGAGTCATGGTTGACCATCCTCCAGGCACCTATTGCATCGACTATTCCAATTGACTAGGGGGCCATGATCCCCCAACAATAAGTTGTACATCACAAGGTGAACTCACCTGCCCCTTCAAGATAGAGGGAGCATGGGCCAGCATGAAATCTGGACCCCCAAACACAACCATGCCAGAGCCAACCCAAAGAAGGTGCCCCTGGCACCCAATGGGAGATGAGCCTAGGCAACTGGGCCATACATTGGTCCCCTGGCGGACTCACCATCCCCGACATCCCCAGGGCCATGTAATGGAGTACTGTGTGAGGCTATGGGCAATCACTGTAGCGGGGTCCAGGGCCCTTCTCTTTATAACACAGTACTCCCAGCCCTGATTTGAGCCAAAAGGCTTCCAATTCCACCCTGAATTCATCTGCACTTCTATTCCTGATGCCAAGGTTGTCCACCTGCTTTGTGTCCAAATACGACTCCTTCCCTGCCACAGGCCTGGATGGTTACCCGACCGGCCAGAGCTCCCCCCCAAAAATTGAATGTACTTAGTGTTGAGAAAGACTCTGCATTTCAAATGCTACCAAATCTTCAACAAACAGTCTATGGCCACTGTCTGACAGGTGGACCCCATCCTTGTGGAACACTGACTCCCCACGGAGGCACCCATGAGGAATACTCTTAAACCATGTATTCTCGAGGCTACTGTCAGCCACAGCCGCCAAAGGCGTGGGAGAGTTTGGCAGGTCAAAAGGCAAGGCGGCCTAGGCAGGGACCATGGCCACAGTCGGGGTGGTCCAAGAATCCCAGGAGAAAAGGAAGCAAAAACACCCAAAAGCCTTTGAGAGTCCCGAGGGCAGGACGATCTGGGATGCAGGCACATCAGTGGTCGTCAGCAGCAGCCAGGAGAAAACCAGGTAGCGATGAGTGGGATTGTGATCCCCTTTTAACCTGCCCAGCTGCCCGTGCCCCCTGCCCAGGCGACTCCATCACCCCATGCCAGCCAATCGCTAGCGTTGCGGAATGCCCAACAAAATTCAAAAATACAGCGGCCACAGTTGGCCGCTGCCTTGAAACGGTCCGATCCAGCCCTCACCTGTCTAAGGGGCCCGGCATCACCTGGCGTTTCCCCTGGTCCAAACAACTGTAGCACTGAGGTATTTCACTCTAAAATACAATTCCTTGTCAACTAAATATTGGAGTTCTAAAACATGTTTCTTAATGCTTTTAAATGGGAGAAAATTAAAATGAGCAGTTACCTTAATAATTAAGTTAACTCTTCATTTTAATTTTCTCTCATTTCAAAGTGTTGCATTTACAAACAGCAGGCCTTTTGCTTCCTGTAGCCAGCACCCACTGTGCCACAATTATAACTGAAAAATGTAGCCGTTTTTTAAATGAGAGAAATTTAAAGTGCAGAAAAATGTTCCATAATATGAAAAGTTTTGCAAAACATTTTTTGCACTTTAAATTTCTCCAGTGTAAAAAAAATTATTGTATGTTTGTGTTATACATGTAATGGTGCCACATATGACAAAAGGTATGTCCTGTACTGCAAGTACACACGCCACACGATCTCAGCCACCCATACAAATATGTCTCATTCATACGCACACGTGTACCTACATTCCCAAAGACTACGCTCTCCCTGACACACATGGCAGCCCTGTCATAGTGGCCCTAGTCAAAGTATTTTGTTCAAAACATAGTATCTGGCTCTATGGACATTAGGCTCAAAGTGAATAAAGCTGGGCGTGGGGGGGGGTCTGGTAACAATGGGCGAGTTGTTCAGCCCTCAGTAGCTCCGGATGATTTTCACTGATCAGAAGCAGCTCTTACTACAGGAAAGGTTGGAGACCCCTGTTCTAAAACATTATACAAATAAAGTGGCATATTTATTAAGATATCACACAGTGCAGCATAGGAAATCACCTTGCTGCGCTGCACTACGTGATAGGGAAAGGGCGAAATGCGCCGTATTTAACAATATACGGCGCATTCCGGTCATTTACCAGTGCTGGCGCACAATGTGCTGCCTAGCACCAACGCAGGCACCCTTGCATCATAGTGCAAGGGTGCCTGCCTTGTAATCAGGATTGTTTTTGTGTTGAAAGGGACACCTTCTTGCACAAAATCAATCCCCTGAGGCATTTTTCTCTTTCTATGTGTGTTGCAGAATGCAGCACACATAGAAAGAGGAAGTAACAAGGAAAAACAAAGATATTTCTCCTCATTACACCTCACCTGGGGAGGCGTAGCATTTTAATACATTACCAGGTTTACCAGTAGGGGTAAATCAGGCAATGCGCCAAAATCAATGGGTGAGTTCACGGAAACACCCATGCTCCACCCTTGGACGCCTCTCTGGGCAGAGTAATGCAGCAATTTGTGCTGCGTTGCGTTACTCTAGATTTATCAATCCATGCAAGGTGGCCTTGTGTGGCTTGATAAATCAAACCTAAGAGTTGCTTCGCTCTTGCGCCCCATTGCGTGGCACAAGTGCGATGTAACCCTTTGATAAATTTGCCTCCTTTTTTAAAAAATTTAAGTTTTCAGGACATTATGCATTAAAAAGTTAGAGGGATCATGGAAATCACACCTAACTGGATTCCTAGAGCTCTTCTAATTTTTAAAGGGTTCCCTGGCTGCCAGGTGACATCTGGACCATATACTGCTGCCACTACATGCGTTACATTTCTCTGAAATTTGCCCATCATAAAATTATTATGGGCACAATATTGCTTTGTTCTTCTCACATGTGATATGCCTGCCCAGCTATATATGTGAGATACCATATTAATCAGCAGCCTGGGAACGCAAAATGCCAAGACTTTTGCCAGTGTTGCTTGATAAATGTAATCTAATCACTACGTTACATTACTCTTCCCCAGGGATGCGTTCCATCGGTTGAGAGTGGGTGTTCCCACGCATCCTCCCATGGATTTTGGTGCATTCCCAGATTTACCATGAGTGGTAGACCTGGTAATGCATCAAAATGCTACGCCTCCCCAGGTGAGGGGTAACAAGGAGAAATATTGTTATTTCCACTTTCTATGTGTGCTGCAATTCTATTCTTCCACTGCGGTTAAATCAAAGTGTAGTTACAGGTATGTCCTCAATGTAGTTTCCCACACTTCAGTTAGTCTTAGATAAAGTCTATTATAATTCCATTGATGTCAAATTTCTAAAATCATATATAATCCTAAATTTTTTTTAATCTTGGACGAGACAAAATCTGCCATTGATCCCCATCCTCGGTCCCAATGGAGGTGACACATGGGCAATTAAAGATGGATATCGTCCATAGGAATACCAGTCACAAGGAAGTTAGCACCTTTGGAGGATTAAAGAAATCAACTAATTACTCTGCAGTGGGGCACTACTATACATAGATATGTCTTATGTTTAAGAACTGAAAAAGATTTGATGTAAGAGTGAATTTATTTTTCTTTTTAAAATAAATAAGGAAGTTGTACAAGTTATATGCCGAAACAGATTTTTAAAAACTTTTTTCATTTACAGGCCACATGTAAATAATTCAAGGACCATGTGTCTTCACGCAATTCATTAAGTGTATCACCTCTTTTCATTAATTGAATTAAGTTTTATTGCATGGAGATGCATTCATAAAACGTGTGCAACAAAAAGATAGTACTCAAAATTAGGCAGAGGATACATTAATTTCTATAAAACGATACCATGGACTCTTTAAATGTGGCACCACAGACCAAGGTAAAATAATACATGCTGTTTAGGTTTTTAGAATCTGTTAAGTTGTGCCCTGAAGAGGTGGCATTGTGATTGCACAGACAAAGCATCAAAATAGAAGTAGCACATTTGGAATTTCACAGGTCTACTGAATTAAGCTACAATTTTTTCATTCATTAATATAAAGATTAAAACTAAAATCTGGTCCCCACACTCATTGGTTACCCTTCAAGACAAGAAATAATAAGCATCACCTAATCTCTCAAATATCTCATAGAAACAGCACAAACAACAATATCACAATGACCTAGAATCATATATGGAGGTAATAAACAAGCGTGTCTCTGTACAGAACAATCTGATTCTAAGATTATAAATAAACCCAAGCAGGGCCTCAAAGCGTCAACCAAATGGTTTAACCATGAACTTTCCATCAAAAAAAGACAATGCCAGTCCTTCGAGTGTTATTGCCCTAAATCTCAGTCTGACGCTGACAAATCCTTATGCATCAAGAGCAGAAGAGGATACAAGAAAGCGATCAGGGCTGAGAAAAAACCTACATTGCTAAAAAAATTAATAAGGATGCTAACCTAACCAAGGAAACCTTCAACATATTCCAAGATTTGACCAAAATGGAAGCCTTAAAAATACTCTATGCTCAACATCACAACACTGTGAAGACCTGCCGCAAAAGTGACAAATCTCAAGGATGCATTCCTATACAACACCTCTCCATACCTAACCATCAGCCTCATGCACTGCAATAATCACTTTCCAATTTCATCTCAGTCCTTGAAGAGATACTCAAAGTACTCTAAGAACAAAACACTGAATATGCCAGTGGAACCTTGCCCTGCATGAAGCATGAAACAAGTCTTTCCTACTCTGTCTCCCACTTTAACCAAGCTATCTTCGGGAAAATGTCCTAGCAAACTGAAACATGCAATATTTTCCCTTTTCTAACGAAACACATTGCAGACCCTAACCAACTGGTTAACTACCATCCAATTCCCGACTTACCATATGCCAGCGGAATTCTGGAAAGAATAGTAATGAATAAACTACAAGACTGCAATCATGTCCACAATGGACAAGTCAGCAAGTAACCTTGATTCTACTGGATCGTTCAGCAGCTTAAGAAACTCTCCTGCATAGACTGAAAGACAAGTTTGGGGTTTCCTGCATCATTCTAAAATAGACGGCTTCATTCCTTAATAGCTGTATTCACCAAGTATGGGTATATCCTGCAGGATCATCATCCTGTGGCTTTTTGTGAGGTGCCATCCAGGGCTCTGCTCACATCCCACTCCTGTTTGATTGTTATATGGGGCCCTTATTTCAGCAATTCGATCAATAAAAGATTCTCTCGCAGATGTATACTGATGAAACCTACATCTAAATCCATTGAAGAATCCAAATGGCTGCAATATCATCGCCAATTGCATCAGCCACTAACCGAATGCAACACTCAATAAGAGAAAGCTTCCTATGCCTAAGTGAATCAAATAGACAGTGTGAATTGTTGGTGCTCAAGGTAGTGGCAACTATTTGTTTCAAAGGCCCAACTGTTTAGAGCCTGCTTCCCCTGACTAGTACTAAAGTAAATCCTAGGGATCGTTGTTGATTCAAATTTTCCAATTTTACCACGTGGTTAAAGAGGTCAAAATGCAACTTTCCTTACTTCATAAAATCTTCCCTTTTCTTCAAACCTTTCACAGAATTGAACTTGCAAAATGTCTCATTTCATGGTGGTTATACTATTGTAATATCATTTACGAATGCCTGTCTAAGAACCTAATTAACAGACTTCCGACTCTCCAAAATCAAGCTGCTATAATGAGCCTGAACTTATATAACTTTGGCCATGCCAATTTGGGTCATAAACTGCTTTACTAGCTACAGCTGATGCTAGGATTAAATTCAAGATACTCTACATCATACATATGGCCTTTTGGAATCAAGGCCTATAATATTTAAAAGAGCTAGCACTGTGCTACATCTCCATTAGAAAGCTGTGGTCAGCGTTGGCACACTTGATTCTACCTTTCCCCTTCACCCATGGTAAACATCTAAGGCAACAGCAGGGAATGTTGAGTGCAAATCTCTAGAACACTCTGGACTAAAGAGCACATTTTTTAATGAAGATTTGACCGAAGACTTGTACCATGGCCTGCAGCTGACGTATGTCACACGTGAGTATGATTCTACGTGATTGGACAATAATGGCATGGGTATTACTGTTAAAATATTGAGTTAGCTATTAATCACTGTTATTCTGTGCCTGTTAACACACCATTATCGTAAGATAATATTCGGTGCTTTATAAAACAACTCAATTGAAAAAAGAAAAAAAATATAGCTTCTCGTCCCTTAAGCAAGTCGACTTTTCATATGATCCCATACCCCATGTTAGTAGTATAGATGCTAAACCTTTAGGTAATTACCTGTGTGGAAAGATTTATCAAGTATTTGTGCCCTGAAAGATGCGACTGGGTCCCTTGAAAGCAGAGGCCATGATACATAAAAAGTATTCCCAGTTTTGTACAAAGAGCTTTATACCTCGAATAACAATACTCCAAACAAAGCATTTGTGGAGTTTTTAAAAAGAGCCCAGTATGTCACCTGTGCCACTTCAGAGCTCTTACTTCTCTGTCTAGCCCACAAACCCTTTAATAGCCCAGAGAATTCAGAAATATCTCCGAGGTGATTAAACCATCAATCAATCAATCAATCATGTCACTTATAAAGCGCACTACATTCCCGCAAGGGTCTCAAGGCGCTGGGGGAAGAGGGGGGTGGTGCTGCTACTGATCGAAGAGCCAGGTCTTGAGGAGTCTTCTGAAGGCCAGTAGGTCTTGGGTCTGTCGGAGGTTGGTGGGGAGGGTGTTCCAGGTCTTGGCGGCGAGGTGGAGAAGGATCTGCCGCCGGCGGTCGTTTTCCGGATGCGGGGACTGTGGCGAGGGCGAGGCTGGTCGAGTGGAGCTGGCGGGTGGGGGTGTAGAAGCTGAGTCGTCTGTTGAGGTAGGCTGGTCCGGAGTTGTGGAGTGCTTTGTGTGCGTGGGTGAGGAGCTTGAAGGTTATCCTCTTGTTGACAGGGAGCCAGTGCAGGTCTCTCAGGTGGGGTGTGATATGGCTGCGTCGGGGGATGTCGAGGATAAGACGTGCAGAGGCGTTCTGGATGTGTTGCAGCCGTCTCAGGAGCTTAGCCGTCGTTCCTGCGTAGAGGGCGTTTCCGTAGTCCAGCCTGCTGGTGACGAGGGCCTGGGTGACTGTTTTTCTTGTTTCGGTGGGGATCCACTTGAAGATCCTGCGGAGCATTCGGAGGATGTTGAAGCAGGATGAGGAAACGGCGTTGACCTGCTTAGTCATGGGAGAGGGTGGGGTCGAGGATGACCCCTAGGTTGCGTACGTGGTCGGTGGGTGGCGGGGCTGTTCCCAGTGATGTTGGCCACCAGGAGTCATCCCAGGCTGAAGGGTTGGAACCAAGGATGAAGACCTCCGTCTTGTCCGAGTTCAGCTTCAGGCGGCTGGTCCTCATCCATTCGGCGACGGCCTTCATTCCTTCGTGGAGGTGGGCTTTGGCGGTGTGAGGGTCTTTGGTGAGGGAGAGGATCAGCTGGGTGTCGTCGGCGTAGGAGATGATGTTGAGGTTGTGCTGTCGGGCGACGTGGGCGAGGGGTGCCATGTAGATGTTGAACAGCGTTGGGCTGAGGGAGGAGCCTTGGGGTGCGCCGCAGATGATCTTGGTGGCCTTGGATCGGAAGGGCGAGGCGGACGCTTTGTGTTCTGCCGGAAAGGAAGGATGTGGTCCAGTCCAGGGCCTTCTCTTGGATCCCGGCGTCGTGTTCGTAGTGTGTGGTGGCAGACCGTGTCGAAGGCGGCTGATAGGTCCAGGAGGATGAGGGCTGCTGTTTCTCCGTTGTCTAGCAGGGTCCTGATGTCATCGGTGGCGGCGATGAGGGCGGTTTCGGTGCTGTGGTTGCTGCGGAAGCCGGACTGGGAAGGGTCCAGGATGTTGTTCTCCTCGAGGTAGCGGGTCAGTTGTTTGTTGACGATTTTCTCGGTGACCTTCGCGGGGAACGGGAGCAGAGAGATGGGTCGGAAGTTCTTGAGGTCCTTGGGGTCTGCCTTGGGTTTCTTGAGTAAGGCGGTGATCTCGGCGTGCTTCCAGCTTTCCGGGAAGGTTGCTGTCTCGAAGGAGATGTTGATTATTTTCCAGAGATGGGGCGCGATGGCTGTACTGGCTTTGTTGAAGATGTGGTGAGGGCACGGGTCTAGCGGTGAACCGGAGTGGATGGTGTTCATGATCTCGCTGGTGTCCTCGTCGTTGATGTTGGTCCAGGAGAGCAGGCGGTTGGTGGTTGTGGGGGCAGTGGTCTCGGTGGTTGCCGGGGCGGTCATGGTGTTGAAGCTGTCGTGGATGTCGGCGATTTTGCGGTGGAAGAAGGTGGCCAGTGAGTCGCACAGGTCTCGCGACGGCTGGATGTCGTTGGTGTTGGAGCTGGGGTTGGAGAGTTCCTTCACGATGTTGAAGAGCTCTTTGCTGTTGTGTGCGTTGTTGTCTAGGCGGTCTTTGAGTGAGGCCCTTTTGGCGGATCTGATGAGGTGATGGTGACTGCGGGTGGCGCTCTTGTGGGCGGCGTAGCTGTCCGCTGTCCGTTCGTGGAGCCAGATCTTCTCCAGTTTTCGGCATGTTCGTTTGGAGGCCTGGAGGTCTTCGGTGAACCAGGTGGCTTTCCTGCTGGTGTGGCTGTTGGGCGGATTCTTGAGCGGGGCGAGGGTGTTGGCGCAGTCGTCGATCCACTGTCTGAGGTTTTGGGCGGCGGTGTCGGGGTCGGAGGGTTCGGCGGGTGGGCTCAGGCGAGGGTTGTGGTTAGCTGGTCTTCCGTGACTCTGCTCCAGCAGCGGCGAGGCATTTGTTCGGTGCGGTGGTGCGTGGTGGGCTTCCTGTAGGTGAAGTGGATGCAGTGGTGGTCAGTCCAGTGGGGTTCGGAGGTGTGGTTGAAGGAGACGTGTGGGCTTGCGGAAAAGATGGAGTCTAGCGTGTGGCCGGCGGCGTGGGTGGGTGTAGTCACGAGCTGTCTGAGTCCGAGGGTGGCGAGGTTGTCGATCAGGGTGGTGGAGTTGGTGTCCTTGTTGTTCTCGAGGTGGAAGTTCAGGTCCCCGAGGAGGATGTAGTCCGTGGAGGCGATGGCGTGTGTGCTGACGAAGTCAGCGATGGAATCGCTGAACTGTGGTCGGGAGTCCGGGGGTCTGTAGATGAGGGTTCCTCTGAGGGTGGTGTTGGGATCGGTGTGGATCTGGAAGTGCATGTGTTCGGCGGTGCTGAGGGTGTCGTCGGTGTTGGTTGAGACTCTGAGGGTGTTCCTGTGGACGATGGCGATGCCTCCTCCGACTCCGTTGGTGCGGTCCCTGCGGGTGATCTTGTATCCGTCTGTGATGGCAATGGCGATGTCGGGGGCTGAAGCGGGATTCAGCCAGGTCTCCGTCAGGAATGCGACGTCTGGGGAGGTTGAGTCGAGAAGGTCCCAGAGTTCGATGGCGTGTTTGCGGGCGGAGCAAGTGTTGAGGAGGATGCATCTGAGGTAGTTGGGTTCTTTCCTGGGCGGTGGTTTGGCGGGCGGGTGCTGGCGAAGCTGCAGTTCCGGCAGGTGAAGGGCCCTTGGGTGCGCTTCGGGGTGGCCTGGTAGCAGGCGTGATCTTTTCCGGGGTTGAGTGCGTGGAGGGTGCTGGCGTCGTATCGGCGTCTGTTGATGTGGCGGGTGCGGGGGATGCCCGGACCAGGGGTCTGGCGCTGGGCGCGGTCACGGCGCGGACGGGAGCGCAGACGGGCTTGCCTTAGGCGCGCCTTCGGCGCGCCAGCGGCCGCCATAAATGGGGAGGTGGGAGGGAGGAGCAGGGAATGGGGCAGCGAATGGGCAGTGAGGGGCGGGGCCGCAGGGCGCAGCGGCGGGAAACAGGCACAGAAGGGAAAACGAGCACAATCAGGGCATCAAGGGGGCACAGAAAGGAAAAACGAGCACAATCAGGGGCAGCAAGGGGGCACAGAAAGGAAAAAGAAATGAGCACAATCAGGGGCAGCAAGGGGGCACAGAAAGGAAAAACGAGCACAATCAGGGGCAGCAAGGGGGCACAGAAAGGAAAAAACGAGCACAATCAGGGGCAGCAAGGGGGGCACAGAAAGGAAAAACGAGCACAATCAGGGGCAGCAAGGGGGCACAGAAAGGAAAAAACGAGCACAATCAGGGGCAGCAAGGGGGGCACAGAAAGGAAAAACGAGCACAATCAGGGGCAGCAAGGGGGCACAGAAAGGAAAAACGAGCACAATCAGGGGCAGCAGCAGGGCACACAGACGGAGCTGTGTGGTGGGGGAGCGACCTACCAGTCAAGGTCAGGGGTCCTTTTGGGCGCTTGCTGACAGTTGCCTGGGTGTGGGAAGGCTTGAGCTCTTAGCCACTCTTTCCTGTTTCTAAGCCAGCTAACTGGCTTCGGTGTTGTTTTGCGGGAAGCAACATTTCTCTTCTTCTAATTTGACAATGGATTGCAGTTAGCTTGTCTTTTTAGGTTTTGTCTACAGATCACTTTTACCTGTTGGAAGTCGAAGACCTATTGTGGGCAATACCAATAATTACATCGAGCATTGGGCCAGCCCATTGCTTACCATTGGTAGACTTTTTTGTCATTCTAACTTGCTTGCTTCTTAGTCAATGACTTTCCTTTCCCTCGTGTTTCTTTACCATGTTTTTGATTGGATGATTTATATTCTTCCACCTCTCACAAACAGGGAACTACATTCTTTCTTGCAGCTCTCCATGCAAATGCATCTGTTTTCTTGCTCTCTCCATTTTGTGCTGCTTTCCTACTGAACTCCCTTCCTATTTATTTATTTATTCAGTGTTTTGTATAGCGCGAACTTGACACCGTAGGGTATCAGAACGCTTCACAGTTTAGGACGTGGTAACTTTTCCGGTACAGAGTTCTGTATGACATTTAAAATATTCTAGTCCAGTTCAAAGTTGTCACAGCTACATCTTTTGATAACTGCTATAGTACGTTCGCCGGCTGAAAGACTAGAGGAACCATGTCCACAAGGGAAGCAAAACCCTGTAAGGACAAATGACAATTTGCTCTTGGTAAAAAGCGATTGTGACCTTGAGCGAGAGTATTTGGGCGAGCCATGTGTGAATGCTCTGTACTATTTACGGTAGGAATTTTCTCATTAAGAAGATCTTAGTTTCTTTCTTGAATCTTGCGTGGTTGGGTAGCCTTCTGATGTCTGGAGGTAGCGAGTTCCATATTCTCGGTGCGGCACCTGAGAACGCTCTGTTGTAAGTTTTTTTTTTGCGGAAAATCAGTGGTTTCAGCACTAGATCTCTGGCGCTCCTCGATTGTCTGTTTCCCCCAGAGATCACCAATTTCTGCGCTAGGTATCTTGGTGATTTGGAGTGTAGAGCTTTGTGTGTTATGCACGCCAGTTTGAGCTGAATTCTGGCTTCATAAGATAGCCAGTTCAGTGCTTTCAGGTGAGGACAGATGTGGTCAAATTTTTTTGACCATGTTATGAGCCTTGTTGCTGCGTTGAGGCAGGCTTTTAGAGGTGCTGTTGCAATTTTGGGGAGCCCAGAAAGTGTTGTGCATCCGTATTCGATCCTCGAGATTACTAATGCTTGAACTGCCATTTTGAGGTCCGCCGTTTCGATGAATGGTTTCAATTTCTTAATGTAGCTCAGGTGAAATCTTGCATTTTTAGCCAGCGTGTTAATGTGTGACTGCATGTTCAGGCTTTGGTCTAGCGTTATTCCTAGAGATTTGGTTGAATCTACGATGATCGGGGTGCAATTGAGTACAGTGATCAAATTGGTCCATTCTTTTATGGTGGGCGGGTTTTTAGTGGGGGAAATTAGGAGGAATTCTGTTTTTTTTGCGTTTAGTTTAAGCTGATTGCTTGTTAGCCATTGCATCGTCTCCCGTAGAGCCTTGTTCATTGTTCTGATCTCTTCTAAGGAGGAGATCTTAATGTAAATCTGCGTGTCATCGGCGTACCGCTGTGCTCTCTTCATGCCCCATCCTTTTTCACCCAATTTGGCTTTCCACACCCTTTCCATCTGATTTTAGGGTTTATCGCTCTTTTAAAAAAAAAATGTTTCCCTGTTCTCCATCTCAGAACTCTTGTGTTAAAAGTCAGTTTAGACATGACAGACGTTTTACCTGTGATTCATGATCCAAAAATAACATACATGATCTGAACTAATATTGAAGCAGAACTGACTTTCTAGAGACATGAACCAAAATTATATCAGAGAAAACACCAAAAAGAGAAAAGACAGGTACATCTGTCTCAAAGAATCCTCGTGTGGCAGGGTAGGTCCTTTTAGATAATGGTTTCCACCTTGGTTATTTAGCTCCTATCTGTGATCCCCATTCCATTCACTAAAGCATTTGAAATCATTATTCTCTGAGCCCTTCTGGGCAGATAGGCATCCCTGAATTTTTATTACAAAGTTTCAAGATACTAGCGAGAAGACCAGGCTAACAACCCGAACTTCCACTTGCATTATGGGACCATATGCTTGTGCAATTATTTCAATTATTTCAGAAATGTAGTTATGATTAGGTTTGAGGATGCAATCAGCTCTCATGCCCCAAGCCACCCATGTCATTATGAGTGATGCCTGCTGTCGCAACGTAAGCCCTTCACACACTGTACTCTAAGATTCTAGAATCTAGATGTAATTATCTAAAATGATAAGGTGATGGGCTTATTTAAAGATGGATTCCATCTGATAAAAGAGAATTATTAGGATGAACAATTAATTACTGGAGTTCAAGAAATATGATTAGCATTCAACCACTGCCGCAAAATTGTTTCAGTAAAACATCTGCCTCTCTCCAGGATGAATTCAACCTTCCAAAAGAATAATTCTGATATTATCTGAAACTAAGCATGTCCATATTTCCAGGCTTACCTTTGAGATGGGGCTACCAAAATGTTGTTATGCAAATGCAATGAAAATTTGTTATGTCTTCTAATAGACCACGCACCGTCTATATAATACATCAAGGCTCTTCAAACACCTAATGCATGTAGCGCTTTTGCCACTACAGATTGTGGCTGCAGGAGGAGTGGTCCCTGGAAAGACACAGGTTACAGACGCAAGGCGGGTCTGACCATAGGAGCTTGCTCGTCCAATAGCGGCAGAATCTAAAAGGAATGTTCTCTATATCCTCCCCCCGGCAAATTATTCTCTTACAACAGCACCAGGCTCTTGTGATGACTTGATCCCAACACATTTCGTTGTGGAAGTTCTTATTTCTCAGTCCTCCGGAACCAAAGTTGTTTTCTTGACACACTGCATTAGGAACCAATGGCAAAGATGGAGTCTGTGTCCTTGTGCATTGTGGGTTTCAGGGGAGGTACCACAAAGTCACCTCGCAACTGAAACCCCATCTTCAAAGAAAAACAAATTCTAACGTTCTGAGCCCATTACTAGATGGCAGAAGTGTGCAGTTTATTTCACAACACTTTTCCATACTTGGAAGTAGGTTTCTTCTCTCCTCTCCGCATTACCACCACGGTCTATCAACTTCCCTAATTTGTTTTATTTATTTATTTTTTATTTATAAAGTTTTGTATAGCGCGAACATGACCCAAGCAGGTATCAGAGCGCTTCACAATTGTGGGTAAGTAGGATACAATATTGGGAAGAAAACAATCGTTGCATATATATGCAAGGCGCATGCATGACCCCTATGGGAATCAGAGCGCTTCACATTAGGGTCGGACGGATACAGTAATGGGAGAAGAACATTCGACACATATATGTACATAGCATGCAAACAATGTTATTCCCAGGTATATAACCATGTAAAAAGTCAATCAAGACAACTGAATAGAGGGCAGTAATGAAGCGTAGGAGCAGATGACTTTAGGGCATAAACTTGAGCATTAGGATTTTTTTCACTTCCTTTTTGAAAGAAGCAGTGGAGGAGATTTAATGGACTTCTGGAGGAAGAGAGTTCCAAACCTTCGGGGCAATGCCTGAGAAGGCTCTGTTAACTCGTTCTCATTTTGTGGAAAATCTGTGGTTTCAGGAGCATTGAACTTGCACTTCATGACGCTCTGCATCCCCCTGATAATTCTAGTTTTTGAGCCAGATAAATGGGGGTCTTGAAATGAAGGGCTTTGTGAGTCATGCAGGCAATTTTTAACTGTATTCTTGCATCATATGGCGACCAGTTTAGGGATTTTAGGGCTGGGGATATGTGATCATTTCTTTTTGTCCCAGTAATCAATCTGGCTGCGGCATTAATGGAAGCCCTTAGTGGGGCCAAGTTCTGTTTGGGGAGACCACAGAGCGTGGAACTACCGTAGTCTAGTCTTAGCAAAACTAGAGCTTGTACCGCCATTTGAAGTCTTCCTGTGGAAGGAATGGTTTGAGATTCCTTATCATACTCAGCTGATGTTTAGCTCCCTTAGTTGCATTGCTGATATGGTTCTTCATGTTCAAGTGCATGTCTAGTGTGATTCAGAGGGATTTAGCTGATTCAATGATGTGGGGGGAACAGTTGAAGACTGTAAGGTGTTTCATCCAACGGTCAATCTTGGGAGTTAGATTAGGGGGAGCGATGAGAAGGAATTCTGTTTTGGAGGTGTTGAGCATGAGGTAGTTGTCAATGAGCCAGTTTTGAGTGTTCATCAGGATGGAGTTGAGTGAAATGAAGTCTTCAGGGGAGGTGACTTTCAGATAAAGTTGAGTGTAATCCGCATACATATGAAAAAGAATATTCGCGGAGTTCAAAGCATTTGCTAATGGTTCCAAGAATAAATTGAAGAGTATGGGTGACAGGGCGGACCCCTGTGGAACCCCAATAAATACTGTGTAGGGCTGAGAGAGGATTGATTCATCTTGATTCTTTGGGAGCAGTTTTGGAGGAAAGAAGTGAACCATTTCAAAACCAACCCTGATAGGCCCGTCCTGTGTTCTAGAGTGGATAGTAGTTTGATGTGGTTAACAGTGTCGAAGGCAGAAGACAGGTCAAGGAGGATCAGGAGGCAAGATCATTTTGGTCTAGAAATTTTAAAATGTCATCCATGATGTGAGTGAGAGCAGATTCGGTGCTGTGCCCTCTCCGAAAACCAGATTGATGATGATCCAAGAGTTGGAATTTCTCAATGTGTGAGCAGAGTTGTGATTGCACGCACTTTTCAAGAAGTTTCGCCAGTGTGGGGATGTTGGAAATGGGACAGAAGTTATTCAGATCAGAGCTGTCTGCATTAGGTTTTTTTAGAATGGGGATACCTGCACTGCGTTTAGACAGTCAGGGATCGTGCCTTGCACTAGTGAAGCAGTAACGATCTTAGACCATAAGGGGAGGATGGTAGCTTTTATTTCTTTGAAGAAAGGAGGTGGTAGAGGGTCGCTGAAGTGGTTAAATGGATTGACTGCAAGAAGAGTGTTGTAGATGTCACTTTCACTGAGGAGATTAAAGGTGTGCCAAGATGCATTGTTCTTGCGGCTAACACTAGGGGGGGACGAGTCGCTCCTGGTGAGCAAGTGGAGCAGTGATCCCAGAAATTGGAAGTAGAACCCTCTTTGATTCAATGTTGATATTGATGCTTTTAGTTTTATGATCAAAGAAGGTGGCCAATTCGTCACATGTAGGAGAGCCGTCACCAAGGTCACTGCGGTTGGGTGCCTTGACCGATTGTTGTTTAACAAGTTCGAAAAGTTTCTTAGGGCGGTTTTTGGCTTGATTAAGTTGGGATCTGAAGAAGTCGGCTTTTGCAGACTTGATTTTTTTATTGTAAAATTTCTGATAGCTGTATGATGGTTTAAATGTTCGGTGGATGGTAAGGATCTCCAGGATCTTTCCGCAGTCCTCAGTTTACTGGCGTTCCACATTTAGGTTCGCATTGAAGCAAGGTTTGGAGATTTTGTAGGAGGCATTTTTTGTTGTAAAGGGGCTATAGCATCCATGATACCAGAGATAGAGGAGTTATAGAAATCAGTGAGGATATGAACATCCTTCATGTCATGCTAGCTCTTCAGTGTTGATATTTTGGAGGTTCCTTTTCCATTGCTTCATTTTCTTGGGCTGGTCCCCCTTCACAGACACCTCCCGGTTAACAAAGAAGAGGATGCAGTAGTGGTTGGATCAATCGCATAGGGTAATGGAGTCCAGTGTGATGGTGTTACCTTTGGCTATGATGAGGTCCAGAGTTTCACCCTTGTTGTGAGTTGGGCTGCCACAGAATGGTGTCAGTTCTTGATCCAAAAGGAAGGATTTAAGACAATTCATTGCGTGATCATTTGGGTTAGACCAGTGGAGGTTGAAGTCTCCCAGGAAGATTTGGGACACTAGAGGGTCGTCATTGGAAGAGATGATTTCCATTAGGTGCTCAATGAAGGAAAGATTGTCTCCTGGGGGGTGGTAGGATGCATTTAGTTTACAGACAGGGCGGGTTTTGCTAGAAATGGTGATGCATAGATTTTCGCTGGAGATCGGCGTGGGGGTTTCTGATTGTGAGACCGAAAGTGTGTTTCGGTGTATACAAGCTATACCTCTACCCTGTTTCAAAGACCTGTCCATACGAATTTTGTCCTAACTAGGCGGGACTAGAAGGTCCAGGATAGGGGAGGAAGGGCAATTTAGCCAGGTTTCCGTGAGGATAATGATATCCAGCTCATTAGTAAGGATGAGATCATAGATATCGGTGGCGTGTTTACTAGCTGATCTGCAGTTGAGAAGTACGCATTTCAGTTGGCCAGTCAAATGGGGCGTAGGAGTCTGAAGGATGTTAACGCACTTGAGGTTTTATTTATAGCTCTGGGGTTGTGGGAAGGTTGTCTGTCAGGGTTAGCGTGAATGGCATGGATTTGACTCAGTAGGGACTTGTAAGAGTCTAATGGGAGGGAATAAGATAAGAGTAGATCACGAATATCACTGGTTGAGAGATCATTCTTCAGTCTTCTGGGGCGGGAGGAGGAATTTGGGAGGGGAAAAGCTTTCAAGGAGTTGTGAAATGTGTGTGTGACAGGGGCAGGAGATGCGTCAATAAGGACGCTGGGTCAGGTCCCTTGCGTGCCAAGTGTTCTGAGTAGGGGTAGATGTTCGATTGTGATGGCCTTCAGTTCCTGGATTTCCTTCGTGAGAAGACGCAGGTGGCAAGAGATCTCGTCAAGACGAGCGGCCCAGTCTGAGTTTTGGTGGTTGGATAAGCTTTGTGCGGATAGTTCCAGCGGGGGGAGGGACCTTGAGTGATCGCTGATGGGAACAAGGTGGAATTAAGAAGGTCAGAGGGAATGAATGAACCAGTTCGGTCTTGTTGATTCCCAATTAACGAGGAGAGAGGAGCCGGTGGCGGATGATATGGCTTGTGTGTGGCAGATGGGATGAGGACGAAGAGAGGTAGAGTGGGTAGGGTGTGATAGGATCCAGGGAATGTAGTAGCCTGGACATAGACTGGGCTGAAGGCATGTTAGGGTAGATCAAGCAGAGAGGTTCACCAGGAGAGGAAAGAAGTGGTAAAGCGAGAGGATTCCCCAGCAAGGGACCCTAAATGTATCCGTGTAGAGAACAGGGAAGTGTATGACGCTGTAGGTCCAATAGCCACTTGATTCAACGGTAATGTGGACTGTGTAGGTTCTGGTGACACTAAGTCAGGGGACTGGATGGAATAGAGATCGCCTAAGGAGTGAGGAGGGTTATGTTCAGTTTTAGTCTCCCCAGGCATGAGGAGGGGTGTGAGAGTGAGATCATTTGGAAGAGTATGGTTTAAGAGGGGATGAGACGACTTAGAGTTCACCGCTGTCTTGAGGGTAGGGAAGATATTATCCATCTTAGCTAAGTTGTCATCCGAGGCTTGAATTTGGATAATCCCGTTGTTGTAAAGGGAAATGGTGGCGTTTGCTTTGTAGAATGTCGAGGGCGAAGCTGTTAGTTTGAGACCATACTCTGTTTGCCTGGTACCCGTTATACGAACCATAGAGTAGAAGATTTTCCTCCATCGTACCTGTTTTCTGGAGTAGAAGATAAGGTCATTTGTTAGTTAACTATTATTGTCACAGAAGTAAAGGTCACAGATAAGTGTTTCAGGTCGGGTTTTGAGTAACCGATGTTTGTGCTTCTTGGCCGCATTTTTTGAGAGGTTAGGAGGGTAGTTGATCGCGAAAGCATGGAGACCGGCGAGGACAAGCCCTCTATCCATTCTGTGAAGGCCCAAGGTGAAATCTTATGAGGGAGGGAGCCGATTAAAGGGCTCTTAAGTCAGTTGACAGTGAAAAGCTTAGCGGAGGATATCCTCCATGCAATATTTGGCCAATATTTGGCGTTCTAGGATGAGAGTGGCTCAGGGAATTCTTTTTGAATCTCAGCGTGGAAAGAGGACTGATCCGTGTTCAAAGTTGCGTGGAGATAACAGGTATACTGTGACAAATGATATTGTGCCTAAATGAGGTTCGTATTAATGGTAGGTGGGTGGAACCGAGCTCCTCTCGAGTATGGCAACATGTTAGTATCAAGGATGGTGGTAGTGCTGAGGATGCAAAGGTGCAAACTTTTTCAATAAATTCTGTTGATCTACTACAAAATAGGATCAAAGTAATAAGTATTAAATTGCATGAGCCCAACTAAGCATGAGTGAAGAGAAATCTATCAAAAGTTATGAGAACCTCAAAAAAAAAATATTATCATTATCACCTTGCCCTCTCTAATCTCGATCACATCAATCTATGTTATCTTAGCCTTCTCACTTTTCATCACTTCTTCCTCCCTTTAGTCCTGATCAACCTGTAAATACTTTTTCCAGCTCACTCTATTCACCATCTGTATATTTCAATCCAATGAATGTCCCTTTTATGTACCTTCCTTCTTGCTCACCACAGTCCCAAATTCCTCTACCTACCTGTTCTTCCTGCTCTTCTTCCCTTTCCCATAATGATCACACTTGATGCCTGCATTCCCCTTCTTGTCTCACCTGTTGACTCTCATCCCATTTCCACTTTAACTAACCGGAAGTTACCCTCCATATCCTGCTGCTTCCTAGCTCCCAATCTTCCCTGCAAGCCATCCCAAAACATTCCCTCCCATCACTTTTGCCAGCCTTTTATCTATTTATTTCACTCCTCTTTATCTTGTAATACATTCTCTTAAGTTGTCATCTGACATGGCCTCACCTTCTTTGCCCTGTCTCCCCAGCCTACTTTGTGCCATCTTCACAACCAGTAAGGGTGCTGCTTCTATGAAACCTAGCCAAGATAGGCTTACCCAGATGGTGGAGTGTTGAACAGCTGCTTGGAGCAGACTTACAAAATCCAACTTAGGATTTCCTTCTCCCTGAATATAGTTGTTTTGCCCAAATGCACCATAAAATGGGTTTGTCCTGGCTGTACTCCCAACTTCCACCCCTCTTATTCCATCCCAACCATATCTGAAGTGGCCCCTAATGTGGCTGCAAACAAGGCTAGTCCTTTTACGTTGGGACACCACTCTCATGAAAATCACTCTCATTACCAATATGATGACTCAATTTGAACACTCGTTGTCTAACTTATATTTGACTCTGCTTTCTTTCTGTGATCTGGTACCCTCCCACTTACTTCCCTAAAACACCCGGCAGCCTTTTCTGAGGAGCAACCGTGACTCTCACCCCAATCAACTACTTCTCTACCTCTCTAATGAATATATATATGCCATGGTTGATAGCAGTAGCCTCCACTCTGTTTTCTTTATCTCAGCCATTGGCAATTCTGATCCAATTGCAGTGTCTTCAGCCACTGATCCTGGTTATAATGAAGCCATGCCAAACAAAAGTACTACACTATAACATTATTCAAATCCACGTAGTACCTTGCTTCCCTAAAGCAAGGAACCCATCACAATGTGTGTTACATGTTTATACTCAGCAGTGCTATTACTATTGTTAAGTACAGTCTTGAGATACTCAGTAGCTAAGACTCGGTTCAAAGGCTACATCTCACATCATCACGGGCCTGCTCCTTTTAGGGATCACTCTATTATGCCTTGTGATCAAGATGGCAGGGCTGGTGGAGGTGTAGAAATAGTTTCCAAGAATTATGTTCATTGTAGGAAGATAGGTATTGACTTGGGGTCCGTGTGGTTCATCAGAAGACAGATTCTTACCAAGAAATCTTTTAAAATATTCATTAATCTTGATCATACACAACCCCATTCCTTTGGAAACATAGGATAAAACAGTAAGTACCATAATATAGTAAATAACACAATTCAGATATAGCCCAGATCCAGTTTGAGACGGGTGTTTAGTTTTATAGTGTAGCTCAAAGTACCTGTAGATCAGTTAGTGCTGCAAAGACATGTGATCTGTTGACTGTGATTAAGAAAGTTAATTTCTTGTGTGTCAGAATTCAGTACCTCAAACCGTTTTCAAAGCGACTGCACTACATGAAGCATCAAAACCAACCTCTGCATATGATTCAATAATGATGAGTACATGGCCCTGTGCCATGTCAACAAAGTGTGAATCGGATTTTCAGGTTTCTGCAAATAGAAGTACTATGTGGAATTAAAACATGCATTTATATCATTATATGTAAATGTAACAGCAACGGGTGGTGTACTGTCAGCATGTCGGGTGGTGTAGTGTTGCCAATGGTTATACGAAAATATCTCACTGGCGGGATCAGAGGCCGCAAGGTACCAGTCTGCATACCTGTTACAACAGTACAGTTCTTTGTCAGAGTTGATATAAAAATATCAGTCTCTATCTTGGAGGGATGCGTAGGCTTGAAGATCTGAGAGGAGTTTATGCACAGTGTCAATGTCCCGGTCACTAGTGAACAGTCCCTGGGGGACTATGTAATCCAAATAAAGATAGATGTTGTACAGAACTTGAACATTCTCTTGTGGGCCCATGATTTTGTGCTGAAGCTTGCTCCAGAAGATGTTGTCTTGGAGTGGACGTACAGTAAGGTTGACAAAGACATGGTCGGATGAAGTATAAAGGTGCAATTTAACTTGAACTAGTTCAGATTTTTGAGAGCAGGCAGGTAATATTCCAGCATTATTTTGAGGAGTAACACAATCATAGTAGCCACAAGATGAAGGATAGCACCCTGAGGACCATACAGACAGACGTAGCACCATACTTGCAGGAGTCAATAGGCTGCCTCCATGATAAGCACCACTCCTGGCACCTTGGAAGAGAATCTGGTGCTTGATAGGAGGAAGAGGTTTCTTTATGCTACTGTTCTGATTCTTAAAGTTTTGCAATAAGCACAGTAGGGCCCCAGATGCACTACCATTTCGATGGCTTCTAGTGTAGCCCCATCATTTCTGGTTCCTTGTCAATCTGCATCTTCTGCCTGCCAGGAGAAATGCAGCACATCTAAATGGGCCTTCAGAATTGTGTGTGTATGTATGGGCGTTATGTAAAGTTGACATTTTAGGAACTCTATACTCTAGTCCAGGTCAGTTCTGTAAGATTCATGCTATAAGTAATCAACTTCCAAAATTAGTGGCTATTGTTTCCCTGGGTGACAGTTATCAATTGAGTCCATTATGCTTTCTGTTTGTCTGTTTTAATACAAATAATGTTAACCTTGAAGCCTTCCTAACAAAATTGTCTTCTTAACGTCTCCTTCAACAACTTCTGACAGGCCCGCATTTAACTTTATTGCTGGAACCATTTTCACAGTGGGGAGATTACTCTTTTGTGATTCATTGTGGTTCTTATCTTTACGTAAGTCTTGCATAGCAAGTAAAAGTGGCTTTAATTAACTTTGAGATGGCATCTTTAGTCTTTGTATCATCATCTGTAGTTATTAAAGAATCTAAATCTTTTGAGTAAATGTACTTTAGTGATACTCTCAAGATTGGATAATGTGTGTTTCCCTCTAGGGACCACTGTATCATGAAATAAATATGAGGACTGACCACCGTTTAACTTATTCTACCTAAGAGATTAACATTTTCCGATGCAATCAAAGGCTTGGTACAGCCCTTTTGGCTGCATAGTGAGCTTATGATTTGGGCCAGATTACAAGTTGGGCATAGTGGTATGCCCACATGGGATAATGCTCAACCTGACCATGACTGGCCTTGGTATTCCTACACCTCAATTTTAAAGTGTGGGGAACACCGGACTAGATTTTGCTGGCTTGAAAAACAGGACATTAAAATATCTTCAGGTTTGGGCTGCAAAAGCAGCCCTGATTCAACCTCCAGTCCCCGCCTGAACCCTTCCAATAGCAAGAGAGAAACACTGCATGCTTCCCATGCCATGCCCTCCCACATGGATTTTAAAGTTGCACAAAGAAGTTTCTGACACGCATGTTTTGCCTCTTCTGTGTTTTTCCTTTTCATAAAATAGTCGAAATGTGATTCATTTCTTAGCTATTTCTTGTATTGGGGCCAAGTTTTGGGGTTTAGGATCAGCACAGGGGGGGCACAAAGCAGCACCAAACATACACCACCAGCGGCATAGGGGCAGCCGGGAGCAAGGTGCAAAATCAGCACCTGGCGCTGAATATTGTTCAATGGAGTTTCTTCTTTTGGCAAACAGACTGCAGGCGGTGCACTGGAGGTTGCAGGAGGGAGGGAGACCAATGACAGCAGAGGTAAGTAGTGCTGTAGGGGGTCGTAGGGGCACCGTCAGTTCAGCTCACCAAGGCCCAGGGGCTTAGGGTGCAGCAGTGCCTTTCGAAGTCGGAGTCTTCTTACCAGAGCCGGTCACTGTCGGGGGGAGCCTCTGGATTTACACTGCAGGTGCCGTTGTGGAGTCCAGGAGAGGTCAACCAACGTTGCACACGAGGTCAGGATCGCTGGGGAGACTTCACTGCACAGGTGAGCCACTCAGACTCGAGTCGTGGGCGTCGGGTGCAGAGTGGGCAGGAGTTGCGGATCTGCCTGGATCCAGGGTCCTTGGAGTTTGTTTCTTTTTGGACAGGTCCGTTGTCTGCGGGAGATTAGAGTCTTTATCGAAGGCAGCAGTCCTTCCAGGGTTTTCAGAGGTCGCGGACTGCAAGACAGGTTGCAGATTCACAAAAGCTAGAGACAGGCCGGTAGGGCTGAGGCCAAGGCAGTCGTCGTCTTCTTGCTTAGGCCGACGCAGATCTAGTTTCTAGGTCTGGGGGATCCCTCTAAATACAAAATTTAGGGGGCGTTTGAGATGGGTCCAGTCCTTGTCCTCAGCAGGGAAGAGATCAGCAGGCAGCAGGGCAGCTCAGCAAAGCAGAGAAGCAGTTCCTTCAGAACAGTCAGTCAAGGCAGAGTGGCAATCCTTGTAGCACAGCAGTCTTTACTCCTGGCAGAGTTCTTCACAGGTCCAGTAGTGTACTGTCTCAGAAGGGTCAGAGCCCCAGTACTAATACCCAAATGGGCCTTTGAAGTGGGGGTGACTTCAAAGCTTGCCCTTAAGTGCACAGGTACCCTTTTATCCCAGGCCTGTCTGCCAGGCTATCTGCGGGGGGTAATCAGTCCTTTGTGTGGGACACAGGACACTACCTATTCAGAAGTAAGTGTCAGCTCCCTCCCCCTCTTCCTGCCCAGGGAGAGCTATCAGAATGTAGATGAATGCAGATGGGTTCTCTGTCACACCCACCCTTCCTGTGTTTGCGGCTGTCTGGAGGGAATGCACAAAGTGTAGCTGTCACCCACCCCAGACGTGTATTGGAGACAGGCTGCAGGGCACACACAGCAGTAAGAGCAGAGAAATGTCCACTTTCTAAAAGTGGCATTTCTAAAATAGTAATGTTAAATCCAACTTTACCACTAAAGAGGATTTATCATTACCATTCCAAAGATATAAAACATGATTTAGCTATTCCTTTCTAATCAGGAATCAGCTTAAAAGTGTTTTAAGGAATTCCCAATGCTAGCCTATAAGAGGGGTAGGCTTCACAGTAGTGAAAAACGAATTTGGCTGTTTGTCACTACCAGGACATGTAAAGATTAAAAGTACATGTCCTACCTTTTAGTTACATGGCACCCTGCCCTTAGGGTGACTTCGGGCCTATCTTAGGAGTGACATATATGCAATAAAAGGGGTGGTTTAAGGCTTCGCAAGTAGTTTTAAATGCCAAGTCAAAGTGGCATTAAACTGCACACACAGGCCCAGCAGTGGCAGGCCTGAGACAGGTTTTCAAACTACTTGTGTGAGTGGCACAATCACTGCTGCAGGCCCACTAGTAGCATTTTATTTACAGGACCTGGGTATATGGTATTCCACTTTACAAGGGACTTGCAAGTAAATTAAATATGCCAAACAGATGTAAACCAATTATACCATGTTTAGGGGAGAAGGACATGTACTTTAGCAGTGGTAAAGTGCTCAGAGTCCTAAGGCCAATAAAAAGAGTTCAGAAAAATGTTTGGGGTGACCCTTCAGAGAGGGCCTTTTTATCCAACAGATGTGTTACCTGTCAGCATGCAAAGACTGGAAGGAGGACAAATGTGACCATGAGTCACATAGGGAAATCAGAACGTCTCTTATATATAGAATAAAAAATAGATTTTGTTGAAATGCTTGTGAGGAATGGTTTAAGATGTATTCTAATGTTTTTTGTTTAGTAGGTAGGTAGAGGATATCCAACCAGAAGATGTGATGCTATCACTGTAGCTTAGCTTGTATTGAGAGAGTAGATCCCTAGATTCAGTTTGCCAACTTCTTTAGAATCAGATAGGGGGACTCATTTTAAAAATTAAGTCATGAGAGTCCTTTGCATGGCACTGAAAGTGGAGCAGAAATTCCATAATGGGTGTCATCCAGAAGCATCAGTAATTGTAGAAAGGGCCTTAAAGCAACGTTAGCCAAAGTGTGTGCATCGACAGCACTGAAATCGCCAGATTCTCTTCCATTCATTCTGTTGAGTATGAGGAGCACACATAAGACTACAGGCTTGTCTCCTCATGAAGTCTTAATGGGACGAGCAATGAGGATTCCTGGTATTCCTTCATCTGCGCTTGTGATTATTACTGATGATATGGTTTTGGATTACTGCACCAATTCGGCTAATCTGGCACACTCCATCTCTCATCACCTAAATTTGGCTACACCCTCAACAAGTGAAGAACACTACCATGACCCTCAGCCTGGTGACTGGATTGTGGTGAAGAAGTATTTTTGAAAACCTTGCTTGGAACCTTGATGGAAAGGACCTTACCAAGCAATTTTGGTGTAATATACTGCTGTGAAGTGTGGAGGGTTGCCACATTGGATCGATGCATCTCAATCAAAGAGAGTGAAGACTGCAGATGAAGTGATGGTGACACATACCACTAATTCACAAAGTCAGTCAAGCTCAGGTTCGCTAGGTTGATCCAGAGGGGGAGATCAAATAGTTCAAGAAGAATAATATCAACAACAAAAAGAGAAGCAAGGAAATCAAACTTCAAAAACTTGAACTCTGAAAACCCTAAAAGCAATTCAAGGTGTACCAGGTTGCAAGTTGTGCAAATCATAAATCAAGTGAAGATGAGACAAGTGGAACAAATCGGACTGAGATTGGAAGTTTGATACAAGCTGATTGGTCTGAAGGTGTTAGGGAATTAAAAGAGCATTGTAATAAGTGGACAGTTTGAAGACAAAATGGAGAAAAATCAGCTGAAACAGTGACAGATCTGAATAGAAGAGATTCTATAAAGCCTGAGATCAGGACATCAACAAGAGTGAGAGTGCCAAACAAGAAGTATGCATCTCCTGAATGAGCAAATTTGTCAAAGACTGAACCAAAAGAAAGAGACACTGATGTGTGAGACTACAGATTTCTAAGAGGAACCTCATTGAATAGACATAAACTAACAATGAAGGTGGTCAATAGAGAACGATTTCCTGATGGAGTAATGGAACTGAGTTTTCAAGAAGAAATTTTCAGAGTGTGCCTGCATAACTCTCTTAGATTAGAATCTTATATAGATTTATTTTGTTTATGCTTGTTTTTTTTAATACTAATACATGCTTTGAAGACAATTCATTTTGTACCTTAGGTATCCAGCTGAAGATAGTTTTGCTGCCTGCCTGAAACCTTATAAATTGAACAATCTATCAAATTTCTCACATTTTCGAAGAACTTCATTTTTGAAAATGTTGTACCTTGTTTAGAGGTTTAGTATTTGCTTTTGAAAGTTTTTATACAAAGAAGGTGGCTATTTGGGAAAAAATCTGCTTAGCTCTAAAATAGTTTTTACGATTTTTATTTTCCTAGTTTTAATTGGCATATTAGTGAGTATGAATTATCTGGCTGGATATGCTTATGAAGATAAAAATGATTTATATCATAGTAACGCTCAAGACTTAGGGGCCGATTCCGATACGGGCCGGAAATCTCCCCGACCGAGCCGGACCCGGAGAGATTTCCGACCGAATCGGACCCTAGCAGCCCGACCGAACGAGTACGATGCGCACGTATGCTATCGGACTCGATTCGGTCGGACTCCCATTGAAGTCAATGGGAGCCAGTCGTACTACGCGATGGTACAAGGGCTCCCATTGACTCAATGGGCACGACGCGAACAAGGGCGCCCCTACAGCGTGTTCGCGTCGATGTGGGTCGCGCCGTACATGCACGTGTAGGGGGACCCATGGGTCCCCCCTGTGTGCGACTCGCACGCCTACGCTTCCAGGGGGGTCCGACACGGACCCCCAAAGTTTGGCTCCGACAGCTCCTTGGAGCCGGACTGCGCGAGTCGGTCGGAGCGGTCGAGGTGCGCATCATACTTACCCGGCCGGGGAACGTCTCCATTGCGCGGTGCGAGTCGTCCCCGTGCGAGTCGGTCGGAGCGGTCGGGTCCTGCGAACGAGTCGGTCGGAGATTTCGCGAGCGCACGCATCGTACTCGCTCGCCCGGATGCACGTACGAATCGGTCGGGAAATAGGGCTCCGAATCGGATCCGGTTAAGCCGAATCCGATTCGGTGCCCTACCGACCTAGATCCGAATCGACCCCTTAGTAGATCAGATCTTACAGATGTTTCTGTTTAGGAACAATACTCATGTTAATGTGCATACAGAATAACAAAAGATTATGAATGTTGGTAACTGTTACATATGTACTTACCGGCATACTTCTATTTCATAGGGAGCAATTTATTTTCAACTCTTTTTGAGTTTGGAATTTCTTGCAGCATCTATTTGTCAATTCTGTTAAGACAGGATCTACTGGAGGAGTATGAAGTGGATTATGAGGTACCTTTTGATGAATTATCTGACATTATGATTTTGGCTTCTGGTAATATAATGGACTTATTACTAGGGGTGGGCGGAACTAGCGGAGTTTCACTCCACGGAATTCCACAGAGTTATAGAAAAACTCAGCAAGATTCCACGAAATTCCGCCAACGGGCAGAAAATATGCAGCTTGCACTGCAATTTAGCGCAGGTAGCACAAGCGGCGCTGAAAATCAGAGTGAATGGCACCATGCATTATGCAAGAGCACGCAGCCATTTGGGATGGTGTTGCTGCAGCTTGAGTAGAAAATCTACTCCAATAGCAACCCTCTGACCGCAACTGCTCGCGAACGCTGGTGACCGACCACCCACAACCAAAATCACGCTAGGGGGCGAAAACTCTTGCTCGCCATCTTGCATATTCTGTAGACTCGATGGAGAAAAATTCTGCCACGCTGCGATTGGCGGAATTTAGCCAGAACTTTGCGTTAAAGAGTAACACGGAGTGGCCAAAAATCTGCCAATTCCGTGAGCGGAAAGGAATATTTCGCCCACTCCTGCTTATTACGCTACCTAAACGAAGTCTTGATATAACTTATGAGAAGTATGTGTGTAGGTTGACTGATGTAGAGCATAACGTTATTAGAGAATTTAATAATAGGACAGTGAAAACTAGTAGAAATGCTGCAGAACCAAAGGAGATTCAATTATAGGAAGCAGCAGGAGAGATTTAAAAATTCAAAGATACATCCTGGACTTTAAATTCATCAGGAGAAGAAAGAAGTTATATGCATGATGTGAGAGAAACATGATGAACTGGAAACTTCAGAGATGACTGGGACAAGTGAGTGCAGTTATAATTATATTGTTGACAAGAGATTATATGTTGGGTAATGATCCAATATTTAGTGGCATTTATCATGTCTGTGGTAAAACAGCTTATTTTGACATTTCAAGTAATCGGGTAGCTTCCTGCTATCTTGTGTTACTCTTTCCAAGAGTGTATCATATAGGTGAGATGAATGAGATGAGTTAAACACGTTTGAAAAAAAGTGAACCATGGGTTTGGTCAAGTGCTTGTGGATATATTTGATGTGTTGATTCCTCCTATTAGTGATGCTTTGAATGATGTGAAAATTATCTACTTTAAAGGATCGTTTGGCTATTAATACTGCATTTGAATTAACTAAAATTAATAAAGAGATAATAGCCATTTGTGCAATGATTATCCAAAATAGGTTAGCTTTGGATATTTTAATTGCAAATGAAAGTGGTGTGTGATTAAGGTCCAGCAATGCTATACATTTGTGCATGATAAAAGCATACCAATTAATGAATATATTAATAATATAACTGATAATCCTTGGATGAGACTGTGCATGGAAAATGATTGATTCGTGGTTGAGTACAATTAAAAAAGGAATAGAAAGGATTGGCTAATCGTTTGGTGATGTGGTGGTGGCATATTAAAAAGGAAACTAACTCCTAATATAAAAATTATTCTTAATCTAATTGGTCTATTTCTTCTATTAAACGTTTGAAAGTTTTCTGTACTTGCTGACATTAAATCCCAATTTACGATGAAATGAAAGCTCTGGAGAAGACAAAGTTGAAGAAACCAAAATTGATGGATGAATTATTGTAGAGAAGTGTGGTGTAATTTATCATGATTTCAAAAATCATTAGAGGGAGTAATTGACAGCATTTTATTAATTTCAAAATCATGTTTATTTACATGTGTTAGCATAACTAGGCCACAAAATTAATTTACGGGGCCTTTGGCCTGTTTGCAGCTGAAGAAAATGTAGCTTTTAAAGTTGGCCCAAACATTTTTTACATGCATGTTTTGTCCTCTTCTGTGTTTTTCCTTTTTATAAAAGTCAAAATGGGATTCATTTCATGGTTGTTTCTTGTATTGTATAAATCAGTGTGCCTTAGGAGAAAGCCATGTAGAGATGTTCTCGTATGTTGCTATAATCAAGGCTGGTGCTGTCTGCTGCCACAACTATATTTCTATTCATTTTAATATGGTTTGTTTTGCTTGCTTCAATAGTGCAATGTAATTTCCCTTCTTTGTAGGGTAGAAGGGATCATTATCTCTTAATAATCTAGGTGGCCCCTAAAGTAGCCTGCTTTATGAAGCACAATTTCAGCGATGTTGATTGGTTTACGTGATGTATCTTTGCTAGTAAAGCCTTATGATGCCACTTCACGCTATGTCAGGAGTGCTGTTTTCCCCTTCTCTGAAACTATAAAATGTGCCTTTTCTGGGATGTGTGCCATATATCTTTAGACCCTCCTTAGATTCATGCAAGAATTCTTTGCACATTTCTATGAAGGCAGACTCTGTGATAATCCTTTTATTTGATTTATGCTTAGAGCTTTCCTTGCTTCCATTGCGAGCAGGTCCCATGTCGACTCTTATCTGACTTTATAATTAGACTGTTAGCAGATTTATTTTTTTCCCTTGACTTACGACCTGAGTAGATTAGTTCATTACTGAACTATATTTGGTTATGGCTAATTAATTTATGCTATGACCCCTTGCAATTGGCTTTATTTTTATGCATTATAAGTGCTGATTTGAATTTAAGTAAATACTTTTTGTCTTCTGTAATGAGTATTAATATTTGAATATACCTTTATGATTTTGACTTTGAATTTTTTCCTGCAAGGTTTTCTTTATTTGTTCAAAGGCCCCCGTCCTTTGGAACTCCCGCTGCCCAGCTCCTGAGCATCAGCCCTCTACATTTATTAAAGTGCCAACATTGTCAATGCCCTATTATCGCATGTCATAGCCAGCTCCAATTATTTTAGAACCACTTCCAAACTAGATGGTGTCTAATGTATAAAGTTTTGGTAGGAATTGAGTGCTCATCTGGCTAGCCTACAAACTCTGACCCAGTCTTTAATGTTTGCATCTGCACTTACCCATTCAAATGGTGCTAATTATAGGGGGAATCTGGAAAACTGTAGGTGAGCTGCAGCTGTGCACTTCCCGGTAATTCTCAACACGCCCAAAGGTACATAAGTCTTAGAAAGATCATGCAGTACAATGACGTAGCCAGTCCTTTGCATGCTACACTTACATAGCTTCACTTAGCAAGTGCATGCTTCACTTATAATGCAGAAAACCTTCATTTATACTGCAAATAGGATACAGTTATGCTATATAATGAAAAAACAAGCTGAAGCATATTATTTTTGGTTTTCTTTTTACATGGGCAACCAAAGGTGCATCTTATTACGCTGAATTTAAAGAGCCGACACTGTAGAGCAAATTTGGCCAATGTAATTTCCTTATGATACTTGTACAGTGATTACAATAATATTTTCAATTTGGTAGACATGCTGATTGGTATTCAATAAACAGTTATTTGTTAACACAATATATAGTTATGACTACAAAAAAGACAGAGTGACCCTTATGAACTCATACATTAAAACAATATGCTCTTAAAATACTTTTTCCATCTGTTCCATCCACTGAACTTGCTATGCTCACAAAATCACAAACCACAGATGAAACACCTCTGTTGAGAAAAAATAAAGATGCATTAGTGCTTTTTGCAAATTATGCAGGTAGACATTGTTTGTATATTCATCAAAGCACTTACATTTCTTTGTTGCATCTTTACAATGTATTGCCTACTTGCAAACTACCTACCAAGACAATTCACTAGATGTATAACAGTACTACAAAAGCATTACTCATGCATCACAAAATGCTATTGACAAACTTACCTGCAGAGACCTCCACCTCTCCCATCTTTTCCGTTCAAGGTCTCTGTCTCATAAGCAGACATCTCCGCAGACGGAGGTATACATTTTAGGGGTCTATTCCGATCTCGTAAGGAAAGCATCCCGACCGAATCGGATCCGGAATGCTTTCCGTACAACTCGGAGCGCTAGAGTCCGACCGAGCGAGTACGAAGCATCTGTATGCTTACGGACTCGGTTCGCTCGGACTCCCACTGAACTCTATGGGAGCCTGTATACTGAACGTGTACACAGGCTCCCATAGCAAAAAGGGGTGGGTGGGGAAAACGTACACCCTGTGGCGGGCACCCTATGGTGACCACCACACTGTGCATGCTTGGATCGGGGGGACCCATGGGCACCCCCCGTGACCGATTCAAAGGGCCCCAGGTGACGGGGGGCCTGCTATGGCCCCCCGAAGTCCGATTCCGACAGCCATTTCGTCTCGCTGAGACCGAGTCGATACGGCTGTCCGAATCGTGCATCGTACTCACTTGTTCGGAATCCTGCTCCACTGCGCAGCACATTTCGGCTACGAACGAGTCATACGGACAGGATTGGGTTCGGAAACGATTCGGTCAACGCGGACGAGATCTTCGCATCGTACTTGGTCGTTCGGGCCTGTGCACGATTCGGTCGGAAACAAGGGCTACGAATCGGATCCGGGAAAGCCGAATCCGATTCGGAGGCCTTCAGAACGACATCAAAATCAGGCCCTTTGTAGTAAATGCGAGAGAAACCCGGGCGAGTGACTGGAAAATAGGGAATACTTGCTACTAAATGGAAGGATATAAAGAAGGGGTAAAGAAGGGTTTAAGGAAGGACATGCATATTCAAACTTCCACCCACTGAATTGTAAGCTCACTGCTATTCACAAACTGCACTTTAAAGTTACTATAGGCAAAATAATTCCAAAAATAGTAATAAAAAAAAAAGTACATCAGCTCAGCCTTGGAGTAAGTCCAGCACCACATATGGCCACTCACAGGTACAGCAACCCACTCCCATAGACAATAATGGAGGCAGGGACCTAAAATATAACCAATTAATTAAATCAAATTATTTTTTCATATATATATATATATATACACACACATATATATATATACACACATCTATAGTTATAGTAATATAAAATTTATTAAATTTAATTAATCTTTTTACAAAAATATAAAACAAAATTTTATAAACATTTTGTACATTTTAATGCACATTAAAAATAAAAATAGTTAAGTGTGATTATTTTTAACATTATTTTTATTAAATAGTATTTGTAAGCTAAATATATTTTAATATATTAATTACTTCATACACTTAAGTTAATGTGCTGTAAATTTAATTTTATATGTTCTAGGTTTAAAATAAATATTTAAAATTAATTTATGTTAATATTTTAAATTAAAATATTTGTAATTTGTTTTTAGCTTAATCAACTTTATTATTTTTTGCTATACTTCAGGAGTTAACTTACATGTGTACCTTTGTGAATAGGCCACTTAGCTTGGAAAGGTTTAACAAAATATCAATGCATAAATGCCGAATGACCTACATCACTTGTCCTCAAATTAAGAATTGTAATGGGCAGAACTCGATTTTTATTTCCTTGGCAGTTCCTTGCATCGACATGCTGCACAAAATTAAATGTACTCAAAATAATTTTTTCTCAGATTTGGTTAAATGTACATTTTATGTAATTAATACGTACAAACAATCCTACATTATCAACATTCAATTTGAATTGTTTGTTTCTCCCATTTTGAATTTTATTACATTTGTAATTTTTTTTTTTTATATCCAATTTTATTGGCATTTTGTATAACAAGATGCCCAAAGTAACATTTGTATCACTGTGACGTGTAAGACATTTCATTACAATTACAAGTATTATCCCCCTCTCTAGCTGGTATAAAAAGGAAAGGGCCAGCCTGTATTTATTTGTAATTTAATGTATCAATACTACATATAATTTTGTCATGACCCAAATCCTACTAAAACATTTCTTCACAACAAGTTTGTATCACTACAATATTTTAACTCATTTTGCATTATTTATGACCTTTAATCAGTAACCAACGCATCACCTTCCCCAGTCACTTTCATAGGAAATTCTCTTCTTTTCACGATTGGTGCAGTGGCACATTTGCACTACTAGGGCAAAGTTGTGTAAATGATCTCGTTGAACCATGTGGCTTTTGGTTAGTAAATATCACATTTTGCACCTACATTTCAAAGCTGCATCATGTCACTTTGCCTAAGGTTGCAAAGAGGACACACTGAGAATTCTGTGGGTTGGGGTTCTCCGCCCGAGAAAAGATGTGCAGATGAATAGCCTTGTTCATCTTAAAGCCTCACACGAAAATGTCACTACAGCTGGAATACAACTGAGGTGCATATGCATTTTATTTGCTGAGGAGAAGAGTATGACTCATTAAGATTGTAGGAAAATAAAGTGTTCTGGATGAAAAACCTTACTATTAGACAGCTGTTTCTCACACTGCAATGCAGAAAGCATTTTCAGGATCTGCAACTGTTCGTCCTGTATTAAAAGATGACAGTAGGAATGAGGTATACGTTACACATCCTGAAGCCTATTTACAAATGTACATGTGTATTTTTATTCGTATGCATATTTAACTGAGACCCGTTGGTGTAACTCTACACTTTTTAGCTATTCCCCATTTCTGAGTGTAGATTTACACCTAGGTGTAGACGTACATGCCTCCACCCCCTCAAATCAAGGAACGGGGTCTCTTACAACAAGATAAGTAGGTATCGATCTCCACCACAGAGACAAAATTACATTTTATTATTCTTTAAAAAATTATTATACATATCGTAATGTGAAATATAAATGCAAATTGTAAATATAGAATTTTAACCTATTGCTAATGAAATAAAATGTTTCATATTAACTCAAATTAAGAGTATATTTAATAATTAATTCATGTAAATATATTAATTTAATGTATAAATAATATTTTTAAACAATAATAAAAAGACGATTCCCACAGTCATTAACTTTGTTTTATTTAATACGTAGTAAATTTTCTTGAAATTATGTTCAATGGGCCTGATTCACAGAACTAACTTACGTCAAAAACGTAAAGTTAGTACTTTTTGGTATTCACAGAATACACTTACTCATTTTGGTATTCACAGAATGAACTTACTCATTTCGGTATTCACAGAAGTTAGTAGTCCTAACTTTAGGACTCCTAAATGCCTTCTGTGAATACTGAAAGTCTTAAAGTTAGGATTTTTCTCAGTTTAGGAGTAGTAAAGTTAGGACTCCTAACTTTAGGACTCCTAAATGCCTTCTGTGAATACCGAAAGTCTTAAAGTTAGGATTTTTCTCAGTTTAGGAGTAGTAAAGTTAGGAGTCCTAACTTTACTACTCCTAAACTGAGAAAAATCCTAACTTTAAGACTTTCGGTATTCACAGAAGGCATTTAGGAGTCCTAAAGTTAGGACTACTAACTTCTGTGAATACCGAAATGAGTAAGTTCATTCTGTGAATACCAAAATGAGTAAGTGTATTCTGTGAATACCAAAAAGTACTAACTTTACGTTTTTGACGTAAGTTAGTTCTGTGAATCAGGCCCATGGTCTTTATTAAAGGTTTAAATGTTATCTAGAATTAAGTTGCATTATTAATTTTTAAATAGCCAGATAACGCTAATAATTAGATGTCATTTTATGTGTGTGTGTGTGTGTGTGTGTGTATAGATATACATGTGTTGTGATAGCTAAGTCAGAGTTTCCGTAGGAAAAGCGTGTTTTGTTTTGCAAAATAACTTTGATGAAGTTTGACAAATCTGCATGAAACATTCCAAAAAAGTTCAACCACCTCAGCTACATCATGGACGTTTTAAGCCAAACGGTCAAGTGGGGTCTACGAAATGGGGGAGATAGTCCTGATTCTAATAGGAAACTTTGCTCACGATACAGAAAACACAGCAGATGGAATGAAACCAAATTTGGCAAAAAGTCAGAACTTTACTCAGAAAAAATGTTTTTTTTGTGATTTGGGGTAAATTCATTCAGCCGTTTTCGAGAAAATTGTGTTTAAAGAGGTGCTCAGGTTAGGCTTGAAGAGATTAAAAAGTTAAGTATATCTAGATGGTTGGTCCCATGAGAATCCCGTGGTACTGAAAATTTAAAAAAACAGGCCCGCTGATTGGCCAAGGATGTTTTTCCCCCATCGTCCATTTCCATACCACAGAAACAGGACCGGTCCTGCGGTACTGAGCGATCTGACTGGCTTACCGTGACTCAGAAGAAATTGTTGCATCTAACATTACAGGACTTGGGGACTTGGTCCCTGTGTCCTGAAAAAGTTGGGGGAAATAATGTAAGGGGGTATGGTAGGGACACCCTGCCCTCTGGCACTTGTAGGGGTGGGGGGACCCAAAGGGACCCCACCAAAGGCCACAATGTAAAAACTAATTTGTAATGTGGTACATTCGTGGGAACTGTAGTTCAAGCTTCATCCCCATGCTCCTGTACAAAATTCCTCAGAGAAGACACAGACTACAATCCCTCATTCTTATGAAAACAAGTAAAACCACTTTGGGCTATGTGAAGATGCACGTGGCACATATTGGAGGTATATATCAAGGTATCATGATCAATAGGATCAAATGACGCAGACAGATCAGAAATTACCAATAGTGATACTTCTTCCTCACCTGCTTCTGAAAACAGCTGCTGTTATGACATATACCCATCTCTTCTTTCCTCCTGTGCTCTTCTCACAACCTACTCCACTCCTGTCTCCTTCTTTCTTTTCCCTCTTCCCCTTCATCAATGCATCCCCCTTTGGCCCACCTGTTCCTTTCTCTGTTGTCTCTTCCCTCTCTCCATCAGTATCTCTTTCTGTCACTCCAACTTTGCCCCCTCTCTTTAACTATCTTGTTTTCTCTCTTCCATTTCCCCTTCTTACTTGAATTTTTCTTAATTGATCTTGTCTGTCACTCTACTGCCATCTTCTCTTGCTTGCTCTTTCTGTCTCTATTTCTGATTCCCTCTCTACAGATAATTGTAAATAACATGAAAGCAGCACCATGATTGGGTGGGCAGGAGAAGCCATCACTACATTTGAGAGCTGGGGCTGTATCTGTGCTCCCCACAGATTCTTGACAGCACAGATTGCAGAGGCATGAACTGCGGATGTTTGATTGGCTAAGGCAAGACACTGTTCAGCCTGACTGCACGTTTCAGTTACACAGCCTTGGCTCATTGTCCCAATCAATCCTCTAGCTGACACCTGAGAAATCTGCTGAGTGCAGACTGCATCACTGTGAAGGCAAGCACTGTGGTCCGTCCTATAAAGGAATGACTGAATGAATGGTAGTATGGAAAAAGAACTTTAATTGGAGAAATAAATTTTAATAAGATACTAATGTAATATAAAATAATATAAATTAATTTGTCTGGTATATGGTGAGTTGCATGGGGGGTGGAGGGTATGCCCCAACGCACCTAAGGCTGAGCAGTCACTGCTGGACACTCGTACAACTATTTCCTTTGGCATGGTCGAAGGGGGCAGACAGAGCCCTGAAAACAACCTATTAAAAATAAATATTGCCTGCAACTAACATCCACTGAAGATGTACTCTACACTTGTGAGAGGAAAAATAAAAGAAATTTGGGTTGTAAAATTGAGAGTTTCTTCCCAATACAGCACTCTTAACGGTGTGATGCAGTCTTTGTCATTCAAAATACGTGGCCTCTATAAAATAGATGCAAATATGAAACACGGATGATATGTACTAAAAAGAAAGGTATCTACGCCAGAGACCATGGTAGTTATTGAACACCATGCAAACAAACTCAAGTGCTCCGGGAACCTCTTGTATGTCAGAATACAGAGTAGAAAAATATAATGAGACAAAATACGAGGCCTGAATATCGAGGAACAACATTTTGAGACAATAAGTGCATGTAGGTAAGTATAGATTTACTAGTCCTAATTCCCTGTCTATTTTCAGTGACGATGTACATTGTCCAGGTACATATATGTGAAATTCAGTACAGTAAACCAATAAGTTGGAGCTATTTTGATGTTGATGGGAACGCTGTTCTAGACCATGAGTATTTAAGTGTTATGTTATATTGATTTGTATAGCGCACTAATCACCTGTGAGGGTATCCAGGCGCTTGGGCAGGTGTGTAGGTTTGTGGTCCACAAGGTTCTTATACGCGGAGCTAGGTCTTCAGCTTCTTGTGGAGCTCAAAAAGTGAGGAGAAGGCTCTGATGTGTTGAGGGAGGTCGTTCCATGTCTTGGGTGCGATGTAGGAGAATGAACAACCTCCAGTTTTGCTTTTGCGGATAATGTGTGCGAGTGAGTGAGGCAGAGCGTAAGTGTCTGGTTGGTTGGTGAAAGTGTAAGCGGCTGTTCGGGTATTCTGGTTCTGTGTTGTGCAGGGCTTTGTATCTGTGCATGAGAAGTTTGCATTGGCTGTGCTTGTGAATGGGGAGCCAGTGAAGCTTCCTGAGGTGCGGTGTGATGTGGGTGCGGTGTGGGAGGTCGAGTACAAGTCTTTCAGCTATGTTCTGGATTGTCTGTAGTCTGTATAGGAGTTGCTTGGTGATTCTGGAGTAGAGTGTTGCCGTAGTCCATCCCGCTGGTGATGAGTGCTTGTGTGACAGTACGTCTGGTGTTCTAAGGCAACCATTTGCAGATTTTTCGCAGCATATGTAGGATGTGGAAGCAGGAGGTGCACACTGCGTTGACTTGATCTTGCCGTCTAGGATGATCCCTAGATTTCTTGCGTGGTCTGTGGGTGTTTGTCCAAGCTCTGATGGCCACCAGGTGGAGTCCCATGGGGAGGTCTTGTTGCCACAGACCAGTACTCCCGTCTTGTCGGAGTTGAGCTGCAGACAGCTGGTTCACATCCAGTCTGCTACCATGGTCATGCAGTTGGTGAAGTTGGTTCTGGCAGTGGTTGCTTTGTCCGTCAGGGAGAGGATGAGTTGGATGTCATCGGCATAGGAGATGACGGTGATGTCTTGTGATCAGATTATGTTGGCGAGAGGTGTCATGTATATGTTGAAAAGGGTGGAGCGGAGGGACAATTCCTATGGGACTCTGCATATCAATTTCTTGGTCTCTGATGTGAAGGGTGGCAGGGTTCTTCAAATGCAGAAGGAACAGATCCATTTGAGAGAGGATCCTTGTATGCCAATTTTGTGCAGCCTTTTGATGAGGGTGCTATGGGAGACAGTTTCAAAGGTGGCAGAAAGGTCGAGCAGGATGAAGGCCACTGTTTCTCTTTGGTCCAGGATGAATCAAATGTGATCGGTGGCCACGAGTGCTGTTTCTGTGCTGTGGTTCGTTCTGAATCCTGATTGAGTGTTGTCCAGAAGATGGTGAAGTTCGAGGTGGGTTGCTTGTTGATAGCCTTCTCAATCACTTTGACTGGATAGGGGAGCAGGGAGATGGGTAAGAAGTTGCTCAGTTGATGCGGTCGGCTGTGGGCTTCTTGAGAAGGGTGTTGGTTTCTGCAAGTTTCCATTCATCTGGGAAAGTGGCGGACGTGATGGAGGTGTTGATGTGGGTTAGAGTGGTGCTGATAGGTGATTTTCCCAGGTTGTAGTTGTGGTGGGGGCATGGGTCAGTTGGGGCCCCTGAGTGGATGGTCCGCATGATTGCTGTTGTGTGGTTCCTGGTAAGGTTGTCGATTCAGTCAGGTGGCCGTTTTGGTTGGTGGTGGGTAGGTCAGCAACAAGTTCTCTGGGGTTGGGTTGGTGTGCAAAGTTGCTGTAGATGTTTGTGATTTTGCTGTGGAAGATGGATAGGTTGTCACAGAGTTGCTGGGAGGCAGCAATGTTGGTGACAGTGGGAAAGGGTGAAGTTAAATCCCTAACAATCAAGTTGTTGGAGCTTCCTTTGATGCGGTCCACTAGTGCTTTTTTCTTGGTGGATACAGCATCTGTGTGCAGCCTTGTAGATACTTCTGTCGGTGGTGTCGTGGCTGGCTCTCCATTTCCTTTCTAGCTGTTTACAGTGTTGGTTAGTGTCTCTGAGGTACTCTGTGTACCAGATGGACTGCTTGTATGATCTACTATGCTTGTTGGGCTTGATGTGTGTGAGGGAGTCCGCGCAGTTCTTGATCCAGTTGTTGATGTCCTTGTCAAGGTTGCCTGTGGGGCTAGGTTGATCCGTGCTGAGGGCACTGACCCATTCTGCTTCTTTGATTTTGCCCAAGTGGAGGCTTGGAATGCTGAACCTGATAGGGATGTTGACTTGAGGTGAGTTGATTTTGGAAGTGGATGATGCAGTGGTCAGTTCATATGAGCTGTGTGGTGGAGTTGTATTTGATGCTGTCTCTTGTGGTAAAGATGGGGTCCAATGTGTGTCCTGCAGTGTGTGTTAGTTCTGGGATGAGCTGGGTGAGTGCTATGTTGCTCAAGGTTTCGAGGAGTGCTGTGGAGCAGGGGTCAATTTGGTCTTCCAGGTGAAAGTTGAGGTCACTGAGGAGAATGTAGGCTCTGGAGTCGATGAGTGGTGTGACAAAGTTGGTGATGAGGTTGGTAAAGGTGGCTCGTGGTCTGGATGGTTGGAAGGTGAGGGTTCCATTCACAATGACATTTTCTGAGATTTGCAGCTTGAAATGCAGGTGACATGCTCAGTGGGTGTTGTGCTTTGATGGATTCCTTGTAGATGATAGTAAGTCCTCCTTCTGGCTTGTGAAGGCGGTGCAGTTGAGCGAACTTGTAGTCCATTGGGATTGCTGTGGCGATGTTGGGAGTCGTTGAGGGGTTGAGCCAGGTCTCTGTGATAAAGAGGATGTTAGGTGCGTGGCTACTCAGCAGGTCACGGTTGTGAGTTTGCTGAGTGATCGTGTGTTGACAAGCATGCATGCAAGTGGGTGTTGACATGTGGGTTTGCTGTGGCGTGTGGTGTATGGTGGGGGTGTTGCTCGAATGCGAATTTACCTTAAAATAATAAAAGACAAGAGGCGTTTGGCAAAACAGGAACAGTTGATTTAATTAGATGCTCGGCCGGGAGAACAGTGACAGAGTTGGGGTCAGAAAGTGGTTTTGGCGGTCATTATATACATTTCACAAAGTGTCATAAAACAATTTGTACATTCTTTTAGAGAAAGAAATTCGAGCCTAGTCACAGAGCCAGAAATCTGATCACCTGGTATCGAGCGCATGTGGGTCTCGACTTTGCGTGGACACAATGTGGGCCAGTGGGTATGTGTCCAGATGTCTGCCATGGGGAGTGCGTGATCACTGCAGGTAGTGTGCATGCTGTGTTCTGACTGGCTGAGTATTCCAAACTTCATGTGGCATCTAACGTTATGGTGTGTAGGGAACATGCACCTCTCCGGTCAAATGTGGTTTTATTGGGGCCAATCTCTTTGGACCAATGTGGTGTCGCTGCATATCTGTGGGATCGATCTGGGACTTTCCTGTTCGCACATTTGTCTACTGGCTACATGTCACCCCACCTGTGGTCTGTCAATCAGTTGCTTCAGGCCTAGGTCGCAGGGCCTGCATGACCATGTATTTCTGACTCTGGGTTGATGGGGAGTCATATTGGGTGGATTCGACAACAGTGATGTGCGTTCGTTGTTATGCATACATATATCATGGTGTATATTGCCATCGTATTTTCCAATATTAACAGGGGTGTAGGCGTTGTTGGAGCTCGTGTGGCATGTGTTTTGGGAGGGGTGGTTGGGGGCCTTGTTAGTAACTTTGCATGGGGGGTGTGGGTGTGTGTCTGCTGAAGAACCAGCAGTGGTTACCGGTGAAAGCTCCTACCATGGTGTGAGGTGCGGCACAGCAGCAGTTGGGGGGGACAGCGTCTGGAGTCAGGCGACCTAAGGAGTGCTGTGGAGTATCGCTGGGCAGTGACTGGGCCAGAGTTCCTGGTGCTGGGTGTGCTCCAGGAGCAGATGGGCTTGCTTTTGGCGCGACAGCAGCGCACCCACTGCGTGCATCCACTGCCTGTCCATGTTGCGGCTGCCATTAAGTGGGTCCTGGAAAGAGGGAGGAGTACAGGGTGCCGTGATGTCAGTTCCTGTCCTGATGGGAAATGAAGCCTCTTGTTAGGCTTCTTCTTTTAAAGACGGTTTTGGCGGAAAAACCAGTAATGTCACGTCCTGTCCAGATGTATGATGGTAAATTCAGTGATGTCACTTCCTGTGTAAGTGGATGATGGGAGATGCAGTGATGTCACTTCCTGCGCTGATGGGAGATGGGAAATGAAGTCCTCTTGCTTGGCTTCTTCTTTTAAAGTCCGTTTCTGCGTGAAAACCAGTAATGTCCCTTCCTGTCCAGATGTATGATGGGAAATTCAGTGATGTCACTTCCTGTGTAGGTGGATGATATGAGACCCAGTGATGTTCCTGTGCTGGTAGGTGATGGGAAATGAAGTCCTCTTGCTTGGCTTCTTCTTTTAAAGACGCTTTTGATAGATGAAGGAACATCTCTTCTTACTAAAGAATGGGACCGATCCTTAGTGAACTTTTCACTTTCCACTGTTCAAATCTGTGAAGTGTATTATTCAATCACTGAAAGATTTCAGTCTGATGGATATGGTAGTCAGTTAATCTGGACTTACGAAAGAACTCAAACTCTTCTTTCCAAGGCAATGATAAACTGTGCTTTCATACTTCTGATCACGCCCCTTTGAACTTTATTGTGTGGATAAAATGCGGTGCGTGGTAATATGATTCAGAAATACTTAAAGACACAGAATTCAGGGGGAAGACAGAAGAATTTTACTTTGAGGCAAATCATTAGATTGCAACCTCAAAGACGACTGAATGGGGTATGCTTAAGTGCTACAATTTGGGGGAGTGGGGGGTTGAGCACAGACTACACGTTTGATACCTAAGGTTTGCCTGAATTGATATGATTTAAATAAACAAATATTTTTATTTCGGAGAGTTCAGAAAAAAGAAAACACAATATCGTCGGAATTAACAATATAAATAATATCTGCAAGTAGTTGGATTATACAATTAAATACAGTTTAAACATGATTTAAAAAGGAAGAAGTTAATACGTTGCTTTTTAAGTTAATAAAAAGCATTTCCATATTCTTATCAGAATCTACTATTGCACATTCCCCGCTGGCCTTCCAGTTTTCCAATAATAACACTTTTACATTTGGCGACTCTTTTATCCCCCGGAGAACATCAAAGAAATTCACATATTAATTGAAACTTAGTGTAGGAGCCTGACCTTAAAGCATATATTTTATCCAAGTCCCGAACTCTATACATTTTGTTCAACCACTGTTGAAATGTTTGGATGCTTTTACTTGCCAATTCTGCAATATCAAAGATCTGGCTGCTAAGCCCTATTATCCTATAATAGCAGTGTTAATATTTATATCTGGCCCTGTCTCTAAATTGTGCTTACAATATTTCTCGATGTTGCCCCTAATTTGTTTTATTTTTGTACAATCCCAGGCAATGTGGGTCCAAATACCTCCACCTCCCACTGTACATCAAAAGCATTTATCTTTTATCCAAGGGCATATTTTATGCAAAAAGGCTGGGGTTCTATATAGTAGCCATTTGGCATAAAATTGCATTCTCCTAAAGTTAGCCTTTAAGTTTGGCTTTAACTTGTTGGACTTATTCCAAGCTCCCATCGAAAGATGAAGGTTCTCTTCAGTTTGCCATTTATCCCAAGCTTTTTGAAAACGTTTTATTATTAGTGTTCTCTCAAAAAATGGATATCCAGCCACTAAATGATCTACATGTGGTTGATTCAATCAATTCCTCAGTAAGATCCAGCTTAGCAGAGTGGGATCTATATTTTTTAAGTAATTTCTAATCTGGAGAAAGGACCATTGTAATGCATCTTTGAAATATCTAATGCTGTGTTCGTTCTCATTCCAGTTCTTCCAGGCATCTGAGTTGATAAAATCAGCAACCATGGAATATCCATTCCTTTACCATTTCTGTGTAAGATTTGACTCTACCAGGCATTGTTCCCCTACATATATATCTATCAAGCGCGTGGAGCCATTTATCAAAGGTATATTGTAATACTTATACATTTGTGCCTTTTGTTTTAATAACCATTGCAGTATCTTATATCGTACTTTCTTGTTTTTTTTTACAAGTCTCAGTAGATCTAAAATGTTATATTCTTTTAAAAATCTTATCATAAAAATTTATCTGTGCTGGACAAGTCGGAGCTGCTAATAAATCTGTATTATGTGCAAAATTCGCATAATAATATTCCTTTAAGTTAGGAAGCAACATACCTCCTTTCATAATTGGTCTGTATAATGTATCTAGTGCCAGACTGGGTATTTTATTTGCCCATTTAAAGGTCGAGAACAGACCTTCTAACTCTTTAAAAAATGTCATCTGTACTGCATATGGAATTGCAGAAAACATAAAAAATTACAAAGAGGCAGAATTGACATGCTAATTAAAACCACGCGCCCAATTAATGAAAGAGGTGGTTGGGTCCATTTGGCGAACAGCAGCCTAATTTTGTGTATTAACGGTACGTAATTCAGTATATACAGATTGTTCACGTTGTCGGTGACATATTCCTAAATATCGCTTTGGTCTTGTATTAATTAAAAAATGAAATTCCGGTAATAAAGTGTCTAGTGCACAATTAGGTAATAGAATTTCAGTTTTTGACATATTTATTTTATATCTGCCTAGTTCTTGATATATTTGAAATATCCCAAAGATTTCCTCCTGAATATCTTGCTCAGGTTTAAGGAACAGGACGATATCATCTGTGCATAGTTTTATATTTGACATCCCGTTTATTGGCGCTGTTGCAGTTGCTTTATTTCTGATAGCTATTGCCAGCAGCTCTATAAACAGTATTGCCAGCGGCTCTATAAACAGGGCAAAGAGTTTGGCGACAGGGGGCAGCCCTGTAGCGTGCGCCTATTTACTCTGCATGTACTTATATTCCTAGAATTAATGATGACTTGCGCCGTAGCACCTTTATATAAGCAAGTTGTTATTTGGGTAAGATTTTTCGGAAACCCAAATCCTCCAAGGATCGTGAAAAGGCTTTCCCAAGATACTAAATCAAAAGCCTTTTCGGCGTCTAAAAACATCACCTGTGCTGTTTTTATTCTTTGTCATGTAATCTAAGGCTTCTATTAAAAGGTTTCTGCTGGTAAAAAGCCTGCCACAAACCCACATTGATCTGGGTGTATAATCAATCATATGGCGTTACGCACCCTATTTGCTAAAAGTTTAGTAAAAATCTTATAGTCTACATTTAAAAGACTGATTGGCCTATAGGAGTTAATGTTTTCCTTATTTTTATCTTTCTTTAGGAAACTGACTACCACAGCTATACGAAAAGATGGCAGAGGTTCACCTCCTTCCAGTATACGATTTGTAAGTTTTGAGATTTCTATATTTAAAATTGGTGCAAATTTCTTATATAGTTCAGCTGGAATGCCATCTTCCCCTGCCGATTTACCATTAGATAAGGATTTCACCACTCTATCTATTTCTTCAAGGGAGAATTTAGTACCATCTTCTGAGCTTGATCATTTGACAGCTGTGGGATAGGAAGTTTATCTAAAAACTGCCTAAGTTGGATGATATCTACTTGTTTCTGTGAATTATGAATCATCTTGTAATGTTGCTGGAAAGCCTTCTGAATATCTAGTGATTCTGTTAAGTGGGCCTTGGTTTCTATATCTATTAAGGAGGTGATCTTATTCCTGGCTTGTTGTTCTCTAGCCTGCCAAGCCAGTAATCTATCCTTGTATTCACTTTCTTCATATACCTTTTGGAGATACGTGATGTTTGCAGTGTATCCTTGTGCATAGTATGGATTTTTGCCTGGTTAAATAATTCTTCATTTACAGTATTTCTAGTTTGCAGACGTGCTATGCCTGCCTGGTGTAATTCGGCTTCCAGTTCCCGACTTTGTAAGGATGCCTCTTTTCGTTGTTGTATCCCTTTAGTCGTGATGTATCCCCGAATTGTTGCCTTAAAAGCCTTCCATACATTCTCTATGTGGGCAGTATTACTATTGGTCCTAAAATTATTTAAAATCTCATCATGGACTTCTGATGCACCACTCTTCATCCTCTAAATTGACTTTATTAAAAAAACATCGGCCTACTGTTCTTTCTATCTTAATTCCTCTCACTCATTTTAACCATGGCGTGGTCTGAAAAGCCATTCTGTATATACTCATGATAAACCAATTTCAAGCTATACAAAGGGAGAAAATAATCTATTTTTGAAGCAGAGTTATATTTAGCAGTAAAACATAAAAAATCATGTTTCTTAGGATATTGGGTACGCCAAAGATCAACCAGGTCTAATTCCCTCTTGCAATTGGCTAAAGCTTAAGCCATTTGCGGCTTATTTTGCCTCAGTGTGGTAGAGGATGTGTTTAACGCCAGATCTTGCAGGAAGTTAAAATCTCCACCCAGGATCACCTAGCCTGGAATATTGATTAAGGCCTGCTTTAATTCTATAAGGGGAAGGGGGTTATCTAATATTGGTGTATATATCGTAGCTATAGTTAGCCTTGTTTTTATTCAAATTCCATTAATAAGCACCCACCTTCCCCTGAATTGACATGATGGTGAGATTAGCAACAAGCAAAATTAAACCTTTTAATAAAGCTCATGCAATTTGCATCTGGATTTGCTGAGCTGCAGGAACATTTTTATAATAAATTATGTACTTGTCATGAAGATGATGGTAGATCAGCTAGTATCAGATTTAGAGGATACAACTATAGGGATGAAAGCTAACTGGTGGTTGGTAGGTAATGATGAGACAAAAAGGTACATTTGATCTTTAACATTTGTTCTACAAATGATACATTTTACAGCACATGTGGGCTACCATGTTGGAGCTCCGATATTAGGGATAGTTGCCACTTAATACTTTAACAACAAGAACAACAATTTGAAAAAAAATATTTTGGGGCAGATAGCTATCTGGCTTAATATGGACAGGGCAAGGAAGAGGTATGTCTGCGAAGGTTGTACATGGCTGTGCCATTTAGAGGTTTGTCCAGCTGGGATATGGAGTAGAGTGGGAAACCAACTAGTAACCAGTATGACAATTAATCGAAAATCCTGAAATGGATATTTTCACACACATGTACCCAGTTGCACATTCCACTAGCGAATGCCCTCATTGCATCATATCTTGGCTACAGCTACTCACTTTACTGTGGTGCTTTGAAAAGGTTCTGGGCTATGCATCTGTGACCATATTTCTGACAAACGTCGTTCCTTTCTCTGGCTGCCCATCCAGTAACAAGTGACCTTCAATGCCATGAAAGTAACAAACAGAGCTACCTATTAAATGGCTCTTAGCTTTATTGCCTCTAAATTGGTTTACTCCATCTCTTCCTCTTCAATTATCCAATAAGTGCACAGAAGGGGTTATTGTGTGTCACAGCTTTTTCAATAGTACATGAAGTGTCGGCCATCTCTTCTCTCATAACTAACAATACATGCAACAAGTGCGCTCTCCCAGAGTGAGGTCTTGTTCCTATTCTACCTTAGGTAGTGGATCACCTCTGTCCTTAATCTTTGTTCCACCCCTTGGACTAAAATATGCTCCTTCTTGTGCCTCTTGTCCGCCACAGCGTAAATGAGAGAAAGCTTCTAGAGGTTGAATCAGTCAAACTGAAAGTCTACAGACTCATCATCTACACCTACTGCCTCTTTTGAATTCTCCATGCCGACACAGTGGAACTTTGTGCCTCCAAGCCAAGTTCAGCCAGTGAAATGGGGCACCATTTAAGAGCTCTCAGATGGCACTGCCATCTTGGGTCCCCACTGGCCCATCTCCCACCCCATCTCTTTTTGTGGTAGGTAGAGCAATGTATAGCAATAGCAGACAGCATTGTGAAGTGACTTTGAGTTGAGAGCTGAAGGGGGGGTCAGGAAAAATGTGGATAGAAAAGGTGGTGAGCAGAGGTAACGATGTAAACAACATGAGGGGAGCCTGGGACCCCGATTTAGTTTCATTACCATAATGTGTGTGGTGAAATAGAGGGTGAAGTGGCTGAAGATAAGACAGTGTTATGAGAAGAAAGGTTACTGATAGACTGTGCTATAGTTGGAGGGGGAAAAGGGGTAAGAAGTGCTTTTTTGGCAGAGACACTGCAATTAAAGACTGACATTATTATGCACAGGTGCTTGAATTGACAGAATGATTAGAGGGAGGTCAGACCAGAAAGGATGTGAAAGGTGAGGGCCAGAGTCAGAAGGAACACATACTGATTTAAGTGTAGGGAATGACGCTCTATGAGGGAAGGCAGAGATTTGAGGAGAGTGTAGGAAGAGTCTGAGCCTGGGTAAGAGTGGTGAGGAAGAGTCATAGGTAGCATAGTGAGGCTGTTTCTGATAATTGTGATTCTTAACTAGAAATAGGAGGTAAAACCTATTGCTGATAGTGAGAAAAGGGTGCCTCCTTCACGACTGCCTGCTATATAAACCATGGTGGTCTGTCACAGAACTTTACAAAACTGTTCCTGCTGTGTTGGGTGAAAGTTCCCATCACATCAATGACATGCTGAATGTGGGTAGTGGGGGGGAACATTTCAAGCACCCAAAGTGTTGAATGCTAATCCTTCACGGTAGATAGGAAAGCTTTAATAGTTATATTATTTCCCCTGGGTTGGCTGCCATTATATTTCATACTCTCCTACCAGTAAAATATTATCTGAGACCTCTGCTATACATAATCATATTCCACTATGCATCATTCGGCATGTGAAACTTCTGGCGCTGACATGGCAAAGCACCTCAAAATGTCTCTCTGTCTCCCTTTGCATGGTGTGAACATTCATTGGCACAGCAGTCATGCTTAGGTACCATCACCACATATGTCAAATGTTCCACCCATAACCATTTCGGGAGAGGAAGGGAACATATAAAGTGTCATGCAGATTGACTATTCTCCCTTCTGGACCTTGAATGAAGTATTTTGTAATCTAGAGTGATGGACAGTCCCTAGTCTAAGGAAGGACAGATACTGAGTCATCTGAAGGGGACAGTGTGCTTAAAGAACATTTTGCTTGTAGAGTTCACAGCCAAGCAAGAAACTGATATGAACAGAGATAGATTGCCGGCAGTGAACAGTGCCAGATAGATGCCAACTATCATGTCACAGATAGGGCGAATGCTGAGCGCATTTACATCCTGGAAATATGTCTTACATTATCGATATGAGTCGGCGGAGAAAACAATGCAACAGGATTGGAGAGCACTGCATATGTTTCAGTGCCCACATAGAGGAAATTCAGCATGATATGCATGGCAGGGAGAATAAACCTAAACCTGCTTGTGATTGACACAGTGTTGGCAGTGAGACCTCAAAATCTGGGTTTGTAGTAGGAAAGCTGTGATGCCTTGTGTCAGGAGGCTGATATTGAAAAGGTCAAATAGTACAGATTTGAGTCTAGCCTGGTATGTTTGTCAGGAGTCATATCTTGCGCAGTGCGACAGTGCGGTCAAAAGTACTTGCTATATTTAAGGGTCTGTCCTCTTCCTGAGGCGACTATTGGAGTGAGCCTCTTTAGTGCTCAACATGAACACTGCGTTGGATGAGAGCATCTTCTGTTCACATCACATTTCACAATACAATGGATCTGTCCCTATTAATCTGAGCAGACCTGAATTCACTGTGTGTAGCTCTCGCCCCACTCCACCTTTATTCAGGTGATACTCTGAGTGGATACAATGATGTGACTGCAGAGTCTTGGATCCAAGGGAGTGAATCTGGTACTATGGCCAGGACACTTCACTGGATTCCCAATACAGTCTTCTTCCCATTGGTAATATTCAGAGACGTGACTGAGCCAGAAACATTCAAAGAGTTTTCTACATTCTCAAACCAAAACTCAGAAAATCAGATTTTAAAAACAAATCTGAATATTAACATATCGAGTGATGAGAAAGCCTAGACACTCCACTTAGCAACCCGATTATTTGACCGATAATCCAGTTGTTTATGACAGTGAGTCTCAAGCAAGTGGTCAAGGTAGCTAGTCAGCTAAAGGCCTAGTATACACTTGTTGACCCTTGCTTGTCTGCTACAAAAAAGCTCTCATTGGGCCAGGAGACTTTTTGGAGCAGTTATTGCTTTATTTCAGCAAGGAATTGTGTCTAACATCGTAAAACACACAATTCTCACGCCCTTACTGAACAGACATCAGCCAATCTACAGGGCCCAACTAACTTCACACACATCTCAAATCTACTCTTCATTAGTAAAATCATGGAGAGGGAAGCTATTCCTCAACTGCAAAAAATTGAAGAATTAGTTCAAATTCTTACTTGACAGACAATAAGTATGTAGACCAGGAAAATTAACTGAGACTGCGATTACCGATTTCAAAGAAGACTTGATCACCTCCCTTCATCTGGGTAAATCAGAAATCTTGATCCTTTTCAATATATCAGCAGTGTATAATCTAGTAGATTACAAAATGCTCTTCTACAGCCTGGAAAAATGGGTCAGGATTACCTTGGCTGACTGTCTGTATTGGATATTACGTTTGACATAAGGAATGTGAAATACTGTGGAAAGAATAAATCAAACAAAATTCAACTCCAACTTTGCTGAACTTCTTCCTTGAGTATATTTGTATGACTTTGGACTTCTTTGTGTGCTTTGGCATTTTCTTGGACTTCCCTTCCAGGCCTTTAATGGATAAAGTCTTTCTTATCAAACAGAATTAACCAAATGATTATATATATTGCTCTAGCTGGACAACCAAGAGGATCAAAACAGTAACATCATCACCTGCCGGAAATACCTACATCACTGGATGAAGGAGAGGTACCTGTCCTTTGAAAAAATGCTTCCAGTGCAAGACCCAGCAGATACCAGCGAACTGGTTATCTGACAGGACAAACTGGGTGGTACCAAGTCTCCTACCTAATCAATTAGGAACCTTGAAGTACGGCACAATGAAAATCTCTTTGCATCATCACACAACGGATTAAAGACATCAACTTCTATATCATGCTAACGAGGAGACACCTCCTATTTCTCCAGCTCCTCATGTTTCCTTGACCAGGGTCTTGGTGTTCTTGAGACACAACTTTTGTAATATGGTCTATGATGCAGACTCCAAACAACAGACTGCAAAACTAGTCTGTCAAATCAAGCGGTCAGTCTTTGCCTCAACTTAAAGATATCGAATCAGATCTTCACTGGCCCTCAAAGTTTTCAATTGGCTTTCAGTGACACACAGAATAAAATTCAAAATTATCCGTGCCATCTTCAAAGGTCAGGAGGGTCTTAGCCCCAAGTACCTAGAGATTTATTCAAACTGTACCCACTCAGCAGTAATTTGTGATCAAGTATGAGGTTGTGTCTTAACGTCCAGAACTGCCGACCTTGGTCCTGGGGAACCAGGTTCGAGTCTCGGCGTTGGCTCAATATACTGTGATTCTGGGCAAATCACCTAATCTCCCCGTATCTACCAAAAATGAATGTGTCCTTGTGTAACGTAACTGGTGCTCATGTAAAGTGCTCCAATACCTTCGGGTCGAGTTTGCGCTATATAAAACTGCAAAAAAAAAACAACTGGGTGCACAAGCCAGGCAGAACTGAAGAAACATGGAGGAAGAGATTGAGCCAAGTATTGGGCACTTAACTCTGTAACACAACGTGGACAGAGCTCAGGCTTCATCCTAATGTAACTGTGTGCAAAAATTGAAAGTATCTCTTTCGAACAGGCATTTTAATCCCTTCTGGGAGTACTTGCCCTCTGCAGAGCACGAAGATAGAAAAGCGACCATGGGTGGAGTCTGTGACTCACCACACCAATAGTAATAGGCATTTATAGACCACAGTACCACCCTTAGCATCATTCTCGTAGTAGGTAGATTAGACAACAGAGAACACTAACCTCCAGTCATATTAAAATAACAGGTTTTCAGAGTCTCCAGATATACTTTTCTTCTGATCTAAAGTGCAACAAATTGAAGGATAAAGCATAACCGCCTGCTCTGGTATGACAAATTCTCTAATTACTCAGACAATAGGAGCAAGAAGATGTAATGTGGAATGTATGGATAAACCGACAGAGCCACTATTGCAGATAAACTGGCCCTTCATGACAAAGTGCTCTGTGACAAATGTAGAGGCATTTAAAAAGAATACTCGGGCAAGCAAACAGCCAATGGAGATTTTTTAACTGTGGTGAAACAGAATAACTAGGTCTAAGGCCCAAAATAAGTCTTGCAGCCATATTTGGAATAATATGTAGGTTTTGCAAGATATTTTGACAAACCAGTATAAAAACAAGTCCAGATCTGAGGTCATTATTGTCTTCATTACTGATCTAGGGAACAGGCTTGCTCAAGTACTACTCATTAGGCTTCAACAGCACTACTTGGTCACACACCAGCAGCGTACAACATTTTTAACCAATATGTAACTAAAAAATATGAAAACAAAGACATCTTACAGACATGTATAGTCCTCAACTGAAAATGTATCAGCAACACATCTCCAGGACTAGTGCAACCCACCTCTTGTCAAAGGCAGAGGAGGGCAGCGCTCGCCTGTGCTGTTACAGCAGTTGTCTGACTACATCATGCATAAGTAGTTATGGTGTTGACCCTGACATGGCTGAAGGTGGTTGTCTAGAATTATTAGTCATTATTGATAACCGTGTTGTGGAGCATAGTTCTCCATGTTCAACAGCTGTACTTAGGTCCTACAAATCCCTTAGACATATGGCACTCTGAGTGAGCAAGCCAGTAGTTGCACTGATGGTGTGTTGTTTCTGGATATATTCTATGTTGTAGGCCTTGTGTTCCTTGGTAGCTGAGTTTTGTAGTACAGTGTCACCTACTAAGACTTAAATTTGTAGCCACTTTTATATGTGGGGAAATGGATAGTCATTAATGTTTGCCATAGCTTCTTAAGGTGCAGTTAGGTGTGTGAAAAAGTCAGGAAGGTGAACGGAGTGCATGTTGGCCTTTACATTTGTTCCAAGAGTGTCCAGGATGGCTACACCAGGCAAACAATCTAGAAATATTCGGAGTACATGGTGATGTGCTGGCTTACATCATATACGATCTGTATATTGAGGTGGGTATGTCCTCTGCACTGGACAAAGGGGCATCTCTGAGACATTTTGATAGTCATGCATATGCAATCCGTACGTACAATCCTTCCTTAAGAGGAAAGCAACTGAAGTGGTCACTCTAGTGCTTGTCATATCTCCCTTGGTATCTGGGTGAAAAAGCCACACCACACGGGGCCTGCAGACATCTGTAACTTGCCACAGTAGGCATCACGAGGATGGTTATTAAATGTCACTTTGGTCTCCGGTGACCCCATGTGGGGGGCCAGTGTCATAACATCATAGTGATTCTTCTTGATTAACATGGTGTGTGCACCATGTCTTTGTAGGAACAATGTGAGCTGTGTTCAGACATAATGGAGTCCTAGCTCAGTCAGAATCTCTGCAGACCTTTCCAGAGTGCTTATCAATCTACTCTGGCTTCTTGCGTTTTTATCGAGCAGAGAATCAACATAATGAAGCCATCAAACCAGAATAAAATCTTTTTTTCTGAATTCTAGATCATTGGAGATTAGGCACAGATTGGAAGGACTACAGTTCCGCAAGCCTTGAGCCATACCCAAAAACCAGTGCCCCCTTTTTGCAGTCAGTGGACCCAAAGATATTTTTTTATAGGATGTCATAAGAAAAGGAGTTCAACATGCGAGTTGGCACATATGATAGAAGTTTAATATTGACACAAGTCATTGCCTTTCCATTGATGAACTGTGCACAGTAGCAACCACTTTGAAATGAATACAATAGGCGGCTGGGAGTCACCCCGGTAGAAAGCAGACAGAGAATAATATTTTCCAGGTGTCTCAGCTGCAGAAAACGACCAAAGCAACCTGCTCGTGGAGAGACAAAGCAGAATCTATTTTAACACCAGGTTTTGTCACAACTTTTAGTCTGAAGTATAGATGAGACTATTTCGCTGGCCAGTATGCAGCCTCCCAGTGATCCACTCTACTCTACCCCTCCATTTTACCTCTGTCAGAGATTACTATGAGCCAGTGCCTGTCCCTCCAGTTCCATACATCCCTTATATATTGTTGGATATACCATTGCAGCAGTACCCAGAATCCCACTCTTCTATTCGCCAATACTGTAGATGGCCATGATGGGACCAGCTAAAGCAAGCCAGAGATGAGAAAAACGCTCAAAACAGATTGGAATGGGGACATACAGAGGAGCCCTGTGGAACCGAAAAATCAATGGGCAGGACTTTAGGTAAAAGGTGCAAAACTAACGGACTGACAACTACCTGTCAGCAAGTATCAAAAACATTTGAGCACTGGACTGCTCAGACAAATACATCAGAGATGGCAGTGTTCCCATGTGACCTATGTCTAACAGGACCAGGGATGGAACACTGCCATCATCCACCATCAATTTCCAGATGACTATTCAAGATGACTTGAATATATTGCATAAGCTCTGGGCTTCCCATCAGTGATTCATCAGAGATTTATCAAACATTCACAATTAATGTTGGCTTAAAAGATTTAGAGAAAGTATATCACGCTTAATGATAGCATGATCAGAAATGACAATTTATAAAATTCAAAATATTGATTTGGTTAAAAGAGATGGTGAAACCAAAAACAAAACAAATATTGGATAGATGGATGGGGATGGAAAAAGAAAGCACATTGCCTTCCAGTTGGGGTTTCTAAGCATTAAACATCTTGCAGGTAAAAATTGTTTTAATCAAACTTGCAAATGAGTTTTAAGTCCTCATTCTGCTGGTTACAGGGCACTGGGAAAGTCATACTTTGTTCTCACAGTTTAAGGGTAGAAGAATCACACAAATGTGGAAAGGGTTCATCCTCATCGAACGGGAGTTCTTACCCACACTCAATCTATAGAGGGGGTAGTGGATGAGTCCTGATTACTACTCACAGCCGCTCTCCTATTGCCTCCAGTTGTCACTTCGTAATAGAGGTCTGGTTGAGGAGGGCATAGGGGACCCCCTCCCAATTCCTTTGCTATGCAAATCCTATCATTGGCGATGTCCGATGCCTGCGGAGCCAGGCTGGAAGGAACAGGGTGCTGTTTTTCAGACTGTAAAAGCGATCGGGCAACCTGCCGCCCCCGCCTCACCCCGCAACCACACCGAAGAAATTCACTCCTCTTTGAAGGGGCAATGATAAATCAGTGTAAGTATATACTGAATGGATAATTGTTTGATACCATGATAACAGATTTGAATCCCGAAGGTCTATCCAGCCTTTCACCCCCGAAGTTGGATAAAATGCATGCACCGCAGTTGGGTACAATTAAACACGTGTTATGCAGGGCTAAGAAACCTCTAAGGGTGAATGTCCACTTTAAAAATACACGCTTTGATACTTAAAAATATTAGAACGCCTGCTTCCCACTCTCATCCAAAAATGAAAATAAATGTACATCCCAAGAGAATAGTAGATTTCACCCTTTTTTATAGGACATCCTAAAATCACTCAAACATCTAATAGGACCTTCTCAAAATTCTTTGACTAGTCCCTGACCCCTATATCTCTAGAACAGAGGTCTTCAAACATTTTTATGCCGAGCCCTGTGAGCAAAATAATTTAAATTAGGGCCCCCTCCAAATGTTTTGGGTCCAGAAGAGTGGCAAGAGCGGGTGGGATTTATTAAATCAGCAGTAATGTTGTTAAAATACTAGCCTGGGCTATGGCTATGAGGGAGCCAAAAGAGCTCCAACATTTTCTTTGTACATGTATAGGTAGTTCATCTACTCCTGGCTTTTTTCTTTGCAATCTGAGACTTGTAGTCCTGATTTGATAATGTAATAAACATAAATGAAACTTGCACAAGGACCTAGGAAACTTGAAAGTGCTTCCTCACAGTCTGCACCCACTGGGGTTTAAAGTAAGACTAAACGAGCTCTGCGCCTCAATTTTCTCCCCCGGGCTAGGACAGCTTCAGGGCCACCTAAATAGCTTTCAAGTTTCATAGGCACATTCATCCAGTCCAGGTGTGGTATATTTTTTTTATTGTGAGACTCCTAGTCCTGATTTAATAATGTAATAAACAGAACTTCAAGTTCCACAAAGAAAGGGAAAAAAATCAAATCTGGACTGGATAAGCTATACACGCATGGACCTTGGAAACAAGAGAGTGCGGCCCCAGCAGTTTTCAACTTGCAGGGCTTTAAGTAGAAAGAAATTAGCCATGCACCTCACTCACTCCTCTGAGCCATAGCACAGCAGCCCCTAGAAACCTGCCTCCTCTGGGACTTTAAATAAGTAAAAAAAATAAAAATGGAGCCCGGCACCTTGATTCACTCCCCTGAGCTATGGCTCTGTGGCCCCCAAGAGAGATTTCAATTGTTCCAGGCACATATTTGAGCAGCTTATTCTGTACAGGTATTTTTTTTTGCATTCTGGGATATGCCGTTGTGACTTAACAATGTAATATACAGGACTAAACATGTGTGAATGCAGAGAATTAAAACATGGACTGGATGAGTTACTCATGCATTGACTTAGGAACATATAAGTGCTGCTCCAACAGTCTGCCTCCTCAGGGCTTCGAATGAAAACAATGAGCCCTGATCTCAACTTTTTCCCTTGACCTTAGCAGAAAGGCCTCCAGCTATATGTCCCCAATGAGGCTTTAAGTAAAGAAATGGGCCCTAAATCTAACTTCCTTCCCATGGGCCTTGGACTCAGCGGCCTCTTGGAATTTGTGCACTGGGTGGCTCTATATATGAGCCCCTTTGCCGGTCTGATTTGGGGGCTCTCCCCAGCACTGCAGTACCTTTCCCCAAGTCCTCTATCTTCTCTTTTAAAAAAAAGACAATGTGTAAATGCACAAATGAAGTTTTCACTCTCAAGCTATTTGAATACAATGCCCTTTCCCCCTCCTTACAGTGCAATGAGCCACAAATGTGTCTGAGGGAATGGCACCCCCCCTGGAGATCAAGTCACAGACCCCCTGAAAGGCGGGCTCCACACTTTGAAGACTGCTGTTCTAGAATGTTTAACTAACTTTTTATCCATTAACTCCAATTTTCTCCACTGATCTCTTAGTGGTTACTAGTTACTCCATTTTTACTATTTTATATCTATGATCTGTAGTACGTTAATGTTTTTTATCGCTTGACATTTTTGCATTATGTTTAGCCACAAAAAGGAGGACCAACGAATACTTTAGAGAACCCCTTGGCAAGCATATATTTGTCAATTGCTTGAATTGAGAGTTGGGAAAGATTGGATAGATTGCAATATTTTCTCTTTCATTTTTGTGCCAGCTACTCATTGGCAGATAAATATTTGCAATGCCCCTCTCACTGAATTAGTTGGTGATTATATGATATCGAGCTGTCCTTATACAGGTAGCTGACTTTCATACTAATAACATTTTTTTTCTATAGGGTGGATATTATAGGATGGAGTAAAGTAGTGAAGCAGTGTGGAATCGGTTTTTGTATTGTAACAATGTAGAGCACCTGGGCAGTGTAAGGGAATCCAAATCTGTCTTTAATGCATTAGTGAAAATCGAAGGGGACTCTAGATACACTTGCACAAGCCTACACCAGGTGTACCTTTTTTGCTCAAATGGGAACAAGAACAGGTACTGGCTATCGGGGTGAAGTGGGATGGTGAAGAATGCTGAGTTGAGGTCTAATACTGTGAAGTATTTAGCGGTAGCTGAAATATTAGACAATATGGTAGCTGGGTTTGGCACCATGGGAAATCAGGTAATCACTATTTTGTTCAGCGCACGGAGATCCTGAGTGAATCTTTGACTCTTGTGCCAGCTACTCATTGGCAGATAAATATTTGCAATAACCCTCTCACTTAATTATTTGATTTTCATACCAATGACATTTTTTATTTTATAGGGTGGAGCAAAGTAGTGAAGCAGAACCATATGACTGTTAAAGAAACAGATGAACAATGCCATTCTTACCTTGAAAATCTGTGAGATCCTCCTAGTAAATGATAGCGACTTGTAAGAGTACACATCTTGTTTTCTGTTCTCCACGTGTAAACTCGAAGGGATAGATCCATAGATGAAGTGATAACACGAAAAGGATCCTTAAATATATAGATGTGTTGATTAACATAAGTGACCGAGAGAATATATTTGTAATACAAACATGACCCACAAATGTTATGCTTACCACACATATTGAAGTGATATCCTCTGTGTGATCTTTGAAGGATGCTAACTTAGATCCAGAAATGGTATATAGATAAAACTCTGGTCCACTTGCTAGAAGAAGGGTTTCTGTTCCATGGCCACAAATGTGCGAAACTGATGATCCCCTCCCAGGTACTGCAAAGCTTGCAACCTGTTCAACTTAGTAAAGTTTTGACAGTTAAATATAGATTGCTTTGATTTTCAGCATTTTGTTTATTACGGCTATCAATATGCTGAGTGGGCAATTTTAACATTCAGGAATCAACAAGGGTTCTTCTTTCAGGCTGCTCTCATAAATCAAGGATAATAAATGCATCTGGCTGGAAATAAGCCATCAGAGGATACAAGAATAAACCACACCTTTAATTTGTCTGAAGAAAAATGCCAAACTGCAGGACTCGTTTCCACTGAAAAATAACATCCAAGCAGCTGCATCAAATATACAAAACAGTGATTGATCTCTCAAATCACCAAAAATCAACCACCTTAGAACTGCATATAGTGGTACACTACTTCTGCTAGCGCCACCTAATAGCCAAGTTATTTTGTACCGTCAAGGAGGCAGTTAATTAAGAAACGTGCATAAAATGGGCATTTACCACCTTTGTTGTCCACATTAAAACACTGAAATATATAATACATAAAACAGCAATATTGGCTGTGTGTAAACCCAAATATTAAGGCATTTCAAACATACACGTAACGTATTGATCCTGTCTGTAGTAGATCCTGGTTTTGCACCCTTCCTTGAGCTCTGCAAAGATTTCTCTCCCTCTTCACCACTGAATACACGGATAGTATCAGGGCCATCTTCCTGGCCGCCTTCCATCGCAGGAGATGCCAGGCCTCATATGGAGTTAGGTGGATGCAGGACATCTGTCAAATTGCAGCAGATGTCCCATCCACCAAACTCGTAGTTCTTCAGCTCTACTTAGAGTTGAGGAAACGCCATGTTTCGGAAAGCTGAGCATCTGCTGGTTCTGCCAGCAGAAACCTTTAAAAGACGGCCATTCTGCCATATGTCAGACCATCAGACCTATTAAGGGTGGACATTCTGACTCGGATTTATCTTGTTTGGAACCACCATGGAAAGGCTGACAGTCGTGAACAGGAAACTAAACAACTGACCCCCAGGCACTGAGAGAAAACTCTCAGCATGGCCGAAACATTTCTTTTTTCTTGGTTTTTTAGCTTTTGAAATACTACAAACTTTGCTGAGCAGGTGCATGAAACATGACCCCCCCCCCACAGCTCTCCCCCCCCAGTAGCTTTAGTGTCTTCCACCTTATCAACCAGGATCCAGAAAAAGACAACGACCGCCAACTCTCTGAACATCTAGAGCTTGCATCTACTTTGGACCAAGAACAATCTGAATTTTCCCCTGTTAATGGCATGAAGTAAACCTTGTGGTAGCCCCAGATGATGTCTGGATGGCTCTGGATGACAACAGAGTCATGGCACTGAGCCTGTTAGATCTGTTTGTGGCCTAGGACACAGTTGACTAAAACAGACTGATTCACAGGCTCTACAGGATCGGGATCAAATGAAGGGCTCTTAAAATAATAGAATCCTTCCTCATCAACAGGATCCAAGCTGTAGCCTTGCCACCTTTTTCCTCTGCTTAGAACACACTCAAGTGTGCCACACTATTTAACGCTTATGTTGCATGTTTAGGAGCCCTCATATGTTCTCTAGGGTTTGCCTTATACAAATATGCCGATGATATGGATCTCATTATCATGCGTAAAGGGCACTAGGAGGAAACGTCACCTGAATTCAAAACTGGATGATCACTGCAGCCGCTTGGATGTCTGGAAATACTTTAATGCTAAACTGACAACATTGAGCCTTTGGTTTTCGGTGATCCTCCAGTGCCTGGTTTCACTCCATAAAGCAATGGATCTTGGAGTACTGTTCAACCCTTCTCTGTGTTTTTCACTTGAAATTAACAAAAGTACCACTACGTGTGTCCGCCTTCGTAAGAATCTACTTTTCCCCCATCCTGAATGTAAAGGCAAGAAAAATTCCCTACTGCTTGGACTATGCTAATATCCTTTTCTTTGGCCTGCCTAAATACATGATCTCCTACCTCCAAATTATTCTGAATGCTGCAACTGTCCTACTTTTAGGTTCTCCACCCCTTTGCACTACGCGCAGGGCAGTTGATCATTCAAATCTGTATCCGCAAGTCTAGGCCTAATGTTCTCTTTTGTCTTCTCTGTTTCTCTTCAATGATCTTGCTGGTAGTGCCTCTTTGCCACTGCATCCCTATGGATGGATTTTCCTTCTCTGGAATGATCTTCTTGCTTTTTACAGTGTATGAAATAACCTACTCTTTCACACATGTTTGAAACTCCTCGTCTCAGACTAAGGTATCTGGTTGTGCAGGATTTAGTGTCATTACTTCTTTTGGCAGCAGTGTGCTTTACAAATGTAGAATCAATCACTCAATATAAGTCTGTAAGTTTACAGAAGGTCAGTATTATATTTTAAGCATGATTTAAACCTTCTTTACAACTGACGGCATCAAAGTTGCTAACACCTTATCATTAAAAGAAAGCCAGACTTTTTCAGAAAACTTGGGACAAAGGTACTAAGTTGAAAGTATAAGTTTATCAGAGAAAATGCCGAATCTCAGTTGGCCACCTAGTCTGCTCAGTTGAACAGTTTTTATCATGAGAGGCATTTCTTATGAAGGATAATTTAGCAACAATGGAATGACTTCCCAATTGCACAGCAGAATTGTCTGGAAATAAACTACTGACTCATGAAATTAATGCCATAGAGGTTCCCTGCATTTGTTCTCCAACCCCCTTCCTTCTTACCTCTTACTAAACTAGCATAACACCAAGAGAAGCCTGTACATGTTTCGTAGGCGGCCTTGCCTTTCACCACTTACCTTGATGGAACAATGCAGATATCATTCCGTATGAAGAGAGATAGTGTCTCAACATGCCGATAAAGCCTTTCTTGCGGCCGGATATTGTCTGTACAAGCCCAATCTCTCAGCTCCCTGGAGGTTTGAAGATTCCACTACCCCTAATACTTGTTTGTATTTAGCTTAAATACTTCTACTTCCATGAAACATTGTTGATTAACTGAATTAAAAACATTAAATATACAAAATATTGCAGACTGCTTAAATTACATAAATACACAATTGCTTGAATATTAAAATGCAATAAAATAAACATTAAACAATGTACACATGCTAGCAAAACTAAATGCAATATGCGCTTATTACTGAAAAATGTGTACTCAACTCAATTAACATATGAAATGCAATGGGGATACATACGCAGAAAAATGCAGAGATTACATCACTACTATTACTAATAATAATAGCAACAATACATATATTAGTGAACATTAAGTTCTGTTCATAAATGTGAAAAATATGTGAAAACCCAATTACTGCACAATTTGTAATGCAGCAGTACAGCATCAGTGATGTGGTTAAACTATCTCATAGCATGGTGATGCCACACTCTGTTACCGCCCATAAATGGCTGGTGATAACAAACGTGCAAAACATTTGGCAATAGTGTCATCAAACCACATTCCTAGGTTTTCCACAAAATGCAGGAGGAAACAGCCATAGTAATAATAATTCCACTATAGGGTATTTCCTGCTGAGATTTTCTTCCAAATTCCCTTGTATTAAATGTAAGGTCTTCATTCACAAAAAAGTTTTAAAGCTTCACGGATTCTAAGCAAAGAAGGGATATATACCCTTTCCCAGAATCACAAATTAACCTGGCGCATATCTAGGAAATTCCCGCCACCTACCCCCAGGCCAGCAGGCCTAGAACTGGGGATTGGCTATTCAGCTCCCAGGCAACTCTGAGCCCTCCCCTCACACCTGCCCAGGTCCCTTAAGGCTTTGCTGGGTGCACCCCAAATCATTCTCCTCCATCTTGTGAGTTGCAGCCTACCTGTGCCCCAGATTGCAGTGAGCAGAGTCCAGCAAGTGGTAAGGAGGCAGACTAGTGCTGTCTCTTCCCTCCTCCAAAAAGTTTTTTAAAAAACGATTTTCCCTTTCTGTGATTACGGTCTTTGCCTGTGGTTGTTACAGTTTAAAAATGTAGTTTTAACCTGCCTGTGATTGTATATTTTATCACCTGTTTTGTGTGTTAAACTTGTGGTTTTCCTGCCCATGATTGCTTCCATTTAACGTGTTGAATTGTGGGATTTGCAGTCCAAACTCTGTAGTTTGTCGCTCTCATTCCTGGTGACTATTCAGTTTTCCCTCCAAATTTCTCCTTTGCTCTGTGCTAAGACCTGTATGTTAAACAGTGCACCCCCAGCCACCATTTTGTGTTATCAAGCCAGTGAAACCAGCCCCCCCTGCCTCCCCTCCAGCAACAGGGATTTTCTACATCAGAGGGTGCTTCTGTGAGCTGTTTAAACTGTGTTTAATAGGGACTGTGCACTTCGTTTTTTGGCCAGGAGAGGGAGTAAAGTTGTATTCAAACAGTATTGTTAGATTTCAAGTTTGTGAGGCCTTTACCTGCAGAAATCCAAAGTGTGGATTGAGCCTGTCTGTCTCCTAGGAGATTCTGGACAGGAGAAGCAGCTTCCAACTCCCTGGGCAGCAAACCTTGTCTGAGGTTGCTGGGACCTTATATAGTCTGCTAGTGGCTGCTACATGTATACACTGATTGGTGGTTGTATCTGATGTTTCTATTGGTTTGAGTTAGTGTCCTCATTGGTTGGGTATTTGAGGGTTCTGATTGGTTTCTGGATCTGTGATTCAATCAATGTAGGGTTGGGACTAGGGCTAGGGTTATGATTTCTATTGGAAGCAGGGACTAGGGCTTCCTGTTTTATTGGTTGTTGGGACTAAGGTGGAACTAGGACTAGGGTTAGGCCTTTAATTGGAAGTAGCGATTAGGGCTTCTGGTGTTATTGGTTGCTGGACTAGGTGTGGGACTAAGAGTAGGGTTAGGCTTTCTATTGGAAGTAGTGACTAGGGCTTCCCGTCCCATTGGTTGCTTGGACTAGGGTTGGGACTACTGGTAGGGCTAGGGCCTCTATTGGACATAGAGATCAGGGTTTTTGAACTGATTGGATGCTTGGAGTAGGGCTAAGATTGGCTGTAAGGTCCTGATCTCCTATTGGTTCTAGCTTTTAGGGCTAGTGTTGTGATTGGATAGTATTAGGGCTAGGGTTCCCATTGGCTGACGGGGTCACCTGATTACTAGGGGTATCAAAGGCCAGGGTTAGGGCGTCTCAGCCCGGGCGTCGAGGCTAAGGGCAGAGAGGACAAGGGTGAGTGCCTGTTTGAGCCTGTTAAGGGCAGAGAGGACAAGGGTGAGTGCCTGTTTGAGCCTGTTAAGGGTGGAGAGGACAAGGGTGAGTGCCTGTTTGAGCCTGTTCGAGACGGGCCAGGGCCAGGAATGCTGCCCATCTTCCCATTAATTAATGTGTCTATTACTTTTCTCCTGAAAAAGCATATCTAATGCACTACCCTATTTCACATCCGCTACCTCTATCAATATTTTTAATCTGCATATACTTACCTCCTTTATGCATCTATATACTCTCAATGTACTTATGGATCTATATATTTATCACTTTCTTCTAATTTAGCATTTCCAATGCACTACCCTATTTCTCAGCCTATACTTCCCTCAATATATCTTCTAGCCCAACTTTTTGACTCATCTCAAACTTCTTTCTACTACTTTTTCCAATTCACTACCCTATCTCACCCTATACATCTATCACTATATCCTCTACACCCACTCTCTCATTTATCGCAAACGCCATACCACTACTATGTTCCCCAAAATAACCCTTTCTTGACTCTCTCCTACTCTACCCCTCCTTGTATCTTCTGACACCTCCTTTACTGTACCAATGCCCAAGACAAACCTTTCTAAACTCTTCCCTCTGACTCTTCCCCTCCAAAAACCTTTTTTACTCATCAAAATGACTCCTCCTACTGCTATGACCTACAAAAAGAAATCCTTCACTCTTCTATCCCACAACTATCCTTTTCAATCAAAATAACAGACTAGCATGTTCACTTCACTAATTCCATATTCCACTATACTAATTCACCACTAATCCTTTATGGGTTCCAGAGTAGCGTGCTACTCGCCAACAAAGCGCTTCAACACCCACCAGGGGTAACAGGCGCTATATGAATGCAAACCTTTCTTTCCCTTCTATCCCTCCACTATCCTTCTCACTCCAAATAACTGACTAATATCCACCACTCAAATTACTTTCATATTTCACCATACTAATTCACCACTAATCCTTTATGGGTTTCCGGAGTAGCGTGCTACTCGCCCCAAAAAAGCAATTCAACACCCCATCAGGGGTTAGAAGCGCTATATATATGCAAACCTTTTTTCCCTCTTCTATCCCTCCGCTATCCTTCTGAATCCAAATAACTGACTAACATATCCACCACTTAAAATTTACTTGCATGTTTCACTATACTAATTCAACACTAATCCTCTATGGGTCCCGGAGTAGCGTGCTACTCGCCGAAAAAGCGCTTCGACGCCTCGTCAGGGGTAGTAAGCGCTATACAAATGCAATTACAATACAATACAATACCTGTGTACTGAAATCTACGCTTGCAGATTAGCGACACTGACCAAAATTTTCATATCTTTTTTTATCTTTTCTAAACATGGAAAGTAGTCTTTGATGTGAAGGTTTTCCATCCCTCAAGCTTCATTAAAATATAGGAGTATTTGTAGCCCTTTCTGCAAACCAGGTTTGTCCAGGCCTAAATTCACAAGTGTAGTTGAGACTCATACCATTTCCACTGCCCACTCCTTTATGACTAGCCTCAAACCGGCCACTAGGGGTCACACTTTAGAAGATTATACACCTCTTGCACATTTTATGCAGTTGTAAGTGACTTCTGTTCACCTAAAAATCGGCAGTTTCGTATTCTCTGAATCAGATAAAGAATTTCAAGAATTTAGGAGTAGAGTTCCCGCCTTTTCCATGCATAAGTTACACTTACAAGTGGAAAATGTTTTTGAATCAGGGCCTAAAATATCCAAGTGATTCAGTCACCAACCACTGCCATCACCTGTTCTAGCTAGACATAAGCTCCTTTAAATGAAGTACTGTGGCTTATTCTCAGTGTTAGACTTCTTAATATTTCCTCATGCGCAGGAATTTGTTATTTAGCAATGGAAGCCCGCCATTACGAAAAGCAGTCAGTGGCTTTGCTTCTGCAGCTCTTACTTGAATAGTTTTGTGATATTGTTTAACTGGGCCCCTCTATTCAGGTTAAAGTGCAGTATTTCCAGGTATTAAAGTCCACAGTTTCCTGAACCGCAAGCCCCAAAGGGTGCTTCGTACATAATATTTCGAGCATACCAACATTTGCAATATCACTTTATTTCCCAGCCTTTTTATTACCCTTCAGTGGCACTGCTGCTGTAGTGTCTGAATACTCCAATACCTCTACATTCCTACATCCCTGACTTTAATGCGTAGAATAACCTAACTACAGATCCTTGAGCCAACAGAACATTCACAATCAATCCGCATGAGCAGCGCTTAATTTGAGCCGGTGGCTGCAGGTGGGGCCCACCGGCACTCATTTTTGGGGACCAGCACTTATTTGTTTATTCAGAGCAAAGAGAGGAAAAAAGTCAAAAGGGGGAGAAATGGAGGAAGAGAAAGATGGAAAATCAGTGACACAGAAACAAAGCAAGAATGAAAAAGAATCTGAAAGGGTGAAATAAAGGGGCAGAGAGGGTGTGGTGGAGGATGAATGAGGTGGACTTAAGACTGCACGGCCTGGGTATTCGGCACCCCTGGGTTTAGACTGCGCAGGCTGCAGGCTTCTGAGCAAAAATTTGGGCACTGGCACCTGATCTTTTACAAATTAAGCACTGCACTTGAGAGACACAAAAAGAGAATTGGCGGGCCAACCAACCATTTTCTCCATTCAAATTCTACTGCGACACGTTGTACACCTCGTAATTCCAGTGTCTAAGCCCATTCAGTACCATCACTAACACTCAATACCATCCATTTTCCATTCTCCCTATGGCCATGTCTTCATTCATTTGTTGGACACTATCCCTCTCAATCCTGCGCCTCCAGAAACATCCCTATTAACAAACTAAAACAACCAGCAAGAGCTCTGCCTCCATTCCTAACCCATATTCAATGTGAACGCGATCCTCTGATTCACTCGGCCTCACTGCACGAATTTGGTGACATGCTGAGAACACAATTGAAATCTCACCAGCCTTTAAGCAGCTTCACCCCGACTTCCCCCTCTAGAGCCCTGGTTTTACCTCCAGCACCCACTTTATGAAAGTGAACATGCTTGTATGACTCCACAAATAAAGGAAGAACCTCATAGCCTTTAGTTGACTACAAAAAAGTGCTCTGAATTACCTCACCTACAGTAGACCTTAATACAGCCGTATCTAACTACTTTCTTGGCTAAATCACTCCTCTAGGCTCACAACTCGCCTGTCCTATTAACATTCTCCTCTCTCCACCACACACATCCCTCTACAATTTCTTCTCCCTGCCTGACTTTGACTCAATCTTCACTAAAATTGCATTAATCAGGTATACATTTACTACTCCATTCAACCCAACTCCCTCTTCCTATTTCCGCAGCCAGAACTTATGCTGTCAAGTTATCTGCACTAAAGATCACAACTCAAGCTGAGCAGGTCCCCCTTCTGGAATCCACCAATCCCTCTTGAGCATCACAACCACTCTCTCAGTCCCTATATTGTCACACCGCCTCTAATCTAAAGTGCTGTCTGTGTGTTAACCTCTCTCTTCAATAACCCTCCCAACTCTAATGCTTTAACTTGCCTGTGGTATAACTGCTACTAAAAGAAAGACACAGCTGACCCGTCAACTCCACCTATTGTATGTGGAGATTACAAGCATCCTTTCTTTTCTAGAGCCCTGGAATAGTCTTCAGACATTTACCCTAATTTCTGTGTACTCAGAACTGATTAAATTCACTATAACTGGGTTTCTGAACTTTGCACTATTCCCTCTCCTATATTGGTAATTTCATTCCTATTGACTATCAAAACAATCAGTCTTCTATACTCAAAGGGTTAGACCTCTTAAATTCATTTTACACCACTGAATACTCCACACTGCTATCTACCTTTCTCACTCTTGGTATCAGTGACAAGCTCTCAACTATGAATGCCCTGTCTGCTAGTGCCCATCACACTTGCCAACTCCTTTATCAGTTGGCATCACACAGGGTTTATGTCTGGACCATCTGTTGTTCCCTATATATACACCACATTTCTGGAAACATTATTTCGTCCGTTGATTTCTCCCATTATCTCTAGCAGATTATAGACAAGACTTATTTTCTTTTCCAACTTTTACCCCTGAACTTTTAAGCCTAGGTCTTCAATTACCTTACAGCCTCTCAGCACTGAATGGCTCTCTGCTCTCTCATGCTGAACTCATTAAGCTGGAAAATATATTTCACTGCTAAGATTGAATCTAAATTTATTCCATACCCCATACACCTTACCCTTGAAACACTCATCACGACAGCCTCAGCCAGAAACTTGGGCATACACTTGAGCCCTATCAGTAAACAGAAACGCAAGCCCACATCGACTATGTCCTTAGAATGTCAGCAGGACTAAAGTATTATTTACTCATGTTCTCACTGTCCTATAAAAAGGAAGTGACCCGATCACAACTGTCATTCATTATTCTCATATTCTTTCTTAATATGCTATACAATCAACTCTACATATGTAAATCCCTCTAACAGCTTACTTATTTATTTACGTATTCATTCCATCTTGTGGCTAAATATATATATGGCTTAAACCCCTATATGGCTAACCATGACTGCACCCCATTCACGTTCAGTACCCTAGACCTCACTTCTGTTCACATTATTTGTATGTCCCTGTATCTATGATCACATACTGAACTCATAATTGTATTTCCATCTCTTGTCAGATACAGGTATGAACATTGGACCTATTAAATACATTTAAAGTCTACTGTGTGCCTAAAGTCCTACATAGCAACTACAGCCATTGCTGCTTGATACCAATTGCTACAAACTCCGAAATTCTGTTCCAACATCCCATTCCAGACTTCCTTATTGCTATAACACTGATCTCTGGACTAGTCATCAGAAAGCTGCACTGCTGCAATTGTTGGAAGGTCTGCCCCACACATCCCTTCCACTGGATAATGACCCTAGCATACCAAAACATTCTTCTAACGCACACCATTGTCACCAGGCTTGATGGCGATCTTCCAAAAACAGTAACAATAATCTACAAATCCTGGTATTCAAAACAATGAACAGATAACTCCTAACTACTTAGAGAAAATCCTTGTTGGGTACGTAGCTCCATGCAGTTTTCACTGTGTCAACCAAAATCTGCTAGCCGCAACGAACCCTCCTTGTTTATCCTCAAAGTTCCGGTCATTTCACTTCTTCGGACCTCATCACTGGAACCGCTACATTCTCTTCAGTTCTATGACTGGTCTAAAAACAAATCTTCTCAAACAAGAAGGAAAAGATTGACTAATCTTCCGACACCATCCTCATCCTTCTGGCTCTCTTCGGCCATGTCCCTGAGGCAGCACAAAATTGCCCACTCTTTACACATCACATTTCCATTTTCTACTAACGGGACATTTCTTGCAGGTATTCAAATGCATTGTTAGTTTAGAAATTATACATTACTCTATTAGAGATAGAGGAGAGAGCCTGAGAAGAAAACCTTGACGAAAGTACATGGGGAACCAGAGCACTATCTGAAAGGCCTATTCAGCAATGTGTCAAACCTGCTATGAGTGTGAGGAGGAGATGTCGTTCCCATGTTCAACAGGTGATTTTCTCTGGGCATTGCAGTCTGCAACATGAGAACGGATGAGAACAATGAATCCCTGATGATGAGGCGTACAAGGGGAGCTACCTAAAGACTTTGGGCCCTATTATGAGTCTGGCGGTCCGAGAACCGCCAGACTCGTGGTGGCGAGGCGGTGGTGGATCCAGCCACCGCCGCACCGGCGGTTTGACCACCCGATTACGACTCGGGCAGTTGGACCGCCCTGGGACCGCTGTTCCCTGGCATAGGAGTGGCGGTCAGAGGCTACAATATGCTTGGAGGGACGCTACGGTCCTGCCAAGCATATTACGAGGTTCCTCTCACCTTTTTGTGGCGGGAGAGGAAACAAAGGGAGCCCTACAGGGTCCCCTTGTGCCTCAAACATATGTGGATGCACACAGGGGGGCATAACATGTGCCCTCCTGTATGCATGCACATAAGTCCATGCCGTGCAGGAACTTTGTAGTGTGGTCCCATTGTGGTGCCTTTTTTAATGGCACCGCCGCCTTTTAACGAGGCACCGCCATGGGACCGGCACACCGACCGCCTGGCAGACTACAAAAAAGTCGTAACCTGGCAGGCGGGCAGAGCGAGCTTTGGCAGAGCAGTGGCGCAGCGGTGCACCGCTCTGCCAAAATCTCAGAATCAAGGCCTTTGTGTGATATAACATTGTGTTCACCCCATCCGACTTCAGAGATCCCTTCAGTTAGAACCTTCCCTGACTTCAGAACTGCTTTGCTGAACCCTTCTGCAGACTCTATACAGATCTCTCTTGCAAATTCCTTGCAGATACCTTCCCTGATTCCCTACTACCTGAATGGACTTTGAGAGGTTTAGACCTTGATGCTTTCCCTTGATTCTTCCCTAAATGTGGCTTAGGCTAACACTTATTCCTGACTTATTGAAGACTCTTGACCGAGCTTCTGAAATGCAAACACTTTTCTACTTGATTTTCTTTGTCTTGTCCTAATTTCCTTCATGGAAATTCTCTGATGTAGAGAATTTTAGGTTATCAAACCATCCCTTTAATCTGCACTGGAATTAGGAGATTTAGATTACTAATGTATAGATTAAAGATCTTAGATTATTTTCTGAGCACCCAATACTGAACGCTGCTCTTTTGTATTGCTGTTACTGACCAGCTTGTTTGTCTGATACAAGTCCGCCTCAATTTATTTTAGGAGGTTGGGACTTCCCCTTGTTATTCTGTACCTCTACAGCATGGTCTTAACAGTTGAATATTTAAACTTGATTATTAATTTGTAATAAACCTTCTTAAACTTGGCTACTGATTCCTGGTCCTCATTGTGTAGCCAAATGGGTTGCACTGTTAATGGAAATTTGATTGAATGTAAATGCTGACTCCCATCTCCTCTCAATGAGGTTCAAAAGGTCCATCGGAGGACCAATGGTAAGCTAGTGGGCCCAGAAAACGCTGTATCATCCCAATGTAAACATTTATACTGTAAGACATGATAATGTATGCAATGCCTTGTATGGGGACTCACTTACCAATGCTGATTCCATTACCCTGCTTTTATTATCCAACCAAACTGTTTCTTTTGAGATATGAATTGTGACTGTTCCTGCTAAGTACAGCATTTCTTGCTGAAATGCTCTTGCTAATTTTTTAAATAAATAACTGAATGAACGAATAAATAAATGAATATTGCAGAGTCACCCCATTCAGGCACATTTTTACCACAAACCTTGTTCAGGAACGTTGCAGCTATGTTTTTCAGTTTGTTTTTATGAAGTTATGAAAATCTCTGCGGTGTAAACTAAACATACGGATACGCTCAATTTTGTAAAAATCTATGTTTTTCGTAAACCTGTTAACACATAAATGAAATCCTCTTAGTAGAATATCACAGAATATTTGTGCACCGTGTTTTCCAGAAAGAAATAAGCTTGGGCTATCTTTGGCAGCATTTCAAGGCACATGAGAATCAACATCCCATACTTTATTGACCAGCAAAAAACAAACATAAACGAAATCTTAGTTATTAAGCTCGAGTATATGGCTATTGGGTTGTTCAGTTATTGATCTAAATGATACCTGATGGCAAGTAGTTCAGTACAAATACCACTAGGGTCAACCTTTCGAAAGGGTTGTAAGTGTTAAAAATAATCTTGTCAACAGAATGATAGGCAGCTTTCCATACACTTACTATGAAAGTGGTACTTCTAACTTACTCATGTGGAAACACCACCTTCTTAGACAAGAAATCTGAACTTGTTTGCATAAGAAAAAAGCCAATCCTAACAGCTCGGGGTTAAAAGTAGAAAAACAAACACAAGCCCAATTTCCACGTTTTACTGCCTGGTTACAGCTACATTTATGGTAATACGCTTGTTGGCAACTCAAATGCTGAGTAGTGGAAATACCTCACATAATCCGACCATCTAATGACCATCTAATGAGGCCCTGGCGTGAAATGGCATTTTATTGACCTGGCAGCCTTTTCTCTTTGTTATCAATCTGATATCTGTTAGTAGACGAAGATCATTACTTCAAGCCACTCAACAGATTTGTAAAATGTAAATATGAAAATCTGAACAAAAGTATATGCGATTAGAACATACCTATGATCTCCGTTTTATATTTGGACTTCTTGGCTGTGATATCCAATGTGGTCACTTTGTACTCTTGGTTTGGGTCTTGATTAATCACAGCTATTCTTGCAGCCTCCTTTGGCAACCAACAAGCTGCGATGCAAGCATTGATAGGCAAAGTACTAGTTATTGTTGGCTCATCCTTTGATGGATTTGTAATGGAATCGCTACAAAATATCTGTCAGTAAAAAAGAAAAATGTTGCTTATAGCATAGAGCTCAATATAAAAGCATTATACATAATTAATATAAATCCACCACAAAAGTCAAATATATATATGTGTACAATCCATCTTGCATTGTACTAATAACTTAGCACAAGACTATTTAATTAACTTAGGAATTATTTAGAGTTTGGCAGACAAAGTACTCCGCACAAATGTAGCAAAGTTCTGTGTCTGCGACACCATTGGTTTAACCGCTCTATTTAGAGCCCATCGTGTTTCTGTCACTTTTTTTTTTGTATTAAAATGAACATGGCAATGGCGACAGAGTTCCCTCCCTGCCAACACAGTGGTCCCCTTGCCCTATTTATATGCGGGCAGACCATAGATTTGGCTATGGCGGTGACTACTCTGTCACCGCCGTAGCCTAACCTCTCCAACGACCTGACGGAGTAAGGGCCGCCGGAGAATTTACTGTATGTTTGTCCACCCAATTAGGATGGGGGGATATATAGCCAGGTCCATCACCGCCAGGTAAAACCTGGCAGTAAGGGACAGTAATAAAACAAAAATAATGCCCTCCCCTTGCCATGGGAGATGATTCCCATGGCGATGAGGGCACTACCAAACCAGTTTGGTGCAAGGCTTCGTCATGTTAACGGAGCTCTGTACCAAACTGCAAAAAGCATTGATAGAAACCACTGTGACTGTGGTTCCTGGTAATGCTTTCGACATGACCACCAACTTGGCAGTAATTTTTAAGTTCGGTGGGTGGCATCCCCGTCAGGGCAACAAGGTGATTTACTCAATCGCCCTGGTGGAGAAATAGGCCGCCCACCGAAATTTAAATCCACCCGTTAGTTCTTATAACTTTTTCTAAACACCCTCCATGGTTCCACTTATTACAAACTAGCCCACCGCCTCTCTCTTTTCTTATTTTTCCTTGACTGCATCTACATACTCATAAGAGGCTACAAGTGGTTCCATTGGGTAGAGCAAAAGGAAATTACTTTTTAGACTCAAGAATCATTTTTAGAAACAATAGTTATTGGATGCAATAGTTAAGCTCAATATGAGTAGCACACCCCAGAAAATATGCAATGAATGAATATTTCATTTAGTTAATATCACAAGAGTTTTTACAAGACTAAATTACATCGGGCTGTCAAAAAAACAGAACGAACAATGACATCACAAAAAGGAAATCAATAAGTGACTAAAGTGACAATTGGTGAAACAGACAACAACATGTCAAATTCAAAACAAAAAGCGACAATAAACATACATTTCTCTGTCCTTCTCTGGATTTCCACTATAACTCGCAATGTCTGTTCAGTCTATGATTATAGTGGACCTGGACATGAGACTGCTCTACGTCCACGTTTCGACCCTCGAAGTAATGTGTGCGTGGATACATCAAGTAGGTTCTTCCTCAGGACGAAAAAACTAATGACAGCCCCAGGAGTCCAAATGGCAACGGACGAAACTGCTCCTCCAGTCCCGGCTGAAGCGTGCCCAAGGAGGAGAAACTGCAACTCTGGACAACCAATAAATGGGAGTGGATTCAGCAAATGAATACTGAGGGGACTTCCCAGCGCACTATATTTGGTCGGACAAGGATTGCGCAAGTCACTTCCTTGCAGGAAAACGTAACACAAGTCTGGCAGTTTTATTCCCAGCCCCTGCAGATTCAGCAGGTGTGGTAAGTGCTTAAATGTATCACATTGTGGTGCAAGCTGAAGGACAGTGCTGTGGGTCCTCCTGGTCTGCCGCATTGTAATGACATAGCTAGCTGAAGCCAGGCTGCCGACCAGAAGGCCCCAGCACTAAGAATTACTCCACCTCAGACCTTCTGCTAAGGGTGTCTCCCTTTGTTGCAGCCCAGGGGCAATCAAAGAATCATGCTCAGTGAGCTTCTAGGATATTGGTAGATTGGCATGCACAGACCAATATGCCTGGAACTATCTTGTCCGTCATGTGGTCTGGCATTTATGATGGTTGCTAGGCAATATTGGCTATACAGACGTCATACGCAGTGGCGTAACAAAACTTGAGGGGCCCCCCTGCAAAGTACATGCAGGGGGGCATCCACACTTCGGACCCAGTCCAGAGATCTCAGGCCAGGGACCTGCCGGAGGGGGCAGGGCCCCCCTGAACCGCAAGGGGCTTTTGTTACGCCACCGGTCCAACAGAAGCTGAATCTTTAAATACCCTCATCAGCCAGGCAAGCAACAAGAGTGCTGTGTCACCCCAGGTCAGAATGGAGCAGGCAAGGAAAACGTGCTGCTAAGTGTCTCAAACGTATGGAGGAAGAGTTACCCATGTACAATAGTAGATTACAAGCCATATTTATTCAAAATGACGAGAAAATAACAATGGACTGGTGGGGTGCAGCTCTTTGAGTAATTACCAGTGGCTGAGATTAATTCAGGTATACCATCCATCACTTTTTTGTATACTTCAGTGCAATGCCCTTAGTGTGACAGGTATGCCAAGATGTGGGTCCCGTGCTTGCTGTAAGAAAAAGCTACAACTGAGATCAATTCAGTCCCAAGCCGCACTGTAAATCATGGGTAAGAAACCCTTCAATCACCATGAACACTCAAATAGAAAATTCCATGCATAGATTTGTTATATGATTTCCGTACAATTCGAACGTTGGGTGATTCTTTAGTGCTGTATTTATTTAAATGACATTTTTACATTGTAACTCACAATGCATTTCGGACGACATGTACTTTATCAGGAGAATATTCGTGTAAAACCTGAAACGTACGACATTTTTCTTCCTTAATGAAAGCAAAACTGCTAACTAAATAGGTTAGGATTCAATCTCCTGAAGAAAAAAGGCGACTCACCACCTTCATGCATTAGTGAGGTGCGAGATAAATAGCTCATAGGCATCCGAAAAGCTTGAAAAAAATAAGCTTGTTGGAGAATATGTTACAGTGGGGAAAGTGTCTCGTGCTTAGAAGCTATACCGCGGTGAGATCCTGATTATACATAATAAAACGCCGCAATTACAAGACAACCAAAAAGAGCACGCCCATGTTATGTGACCAAAATAAACTATTACTTAAAAAGTGACCAAAATAAACCATTACTTAAAAAGTTTTTGTGTCAAAAAGACGCTTATATGCGGTCTAAGACTAACTATGTGGTCTAAGAGTAACCAGTCGTATGACTGTTCGCAGGTGCATAATATATGATAACACAGGTATGAATCTGCAAACACGTGTACTTCCAAACAGGTACACAATTTTATGCGAAATGAAGCTTACCCGACTCAAATCAACAAAGTTATTTTCTACCAAAGGACGGAAGGTCAACTAACCCAGCACATCAGAACGTTACGAGTTGTCTAAACAGTGGCAGCTGCTAGGGAACGGTGGCGGGGGGGGGAGTAGAAAATAAAAAAATAAACAAAAAATAAACAAAACTTACCTGCTGGTCGCGCTGCCAGCTGCCGCCTCTCCTCGTTGTAGGAAGCACCCGGGCTGCTAGGCTCCCTAAGCCAATGACAACGCTGCAATGCAGCATTGTGACTGGTTCCCCTAAACCAATCATAACGCTGCTGATTGGTCTAAGCGCAATGGTTCGGCACTTAGATGGGGACAGGGATCCTGTGCATGTTCCCCACTAGGCTGTGTAATGTAGCCTGGTGGGGAACATGCAAAGTGCGCATGAATGTTTGGCTAGCACAAGACGGCCGGCCAAACATTCATGCGCACTTTGAGTGTGCTCACTACTCCTCCCCTGGCCCCTGCTCTGGCCAGCCCCGTCCCTCCCCACACCTAGGAATGGAAAAATAAAATGATAATACCGTTTCGTTATTATCATTTTATTTTTCCTCTGCACTGCTCTTAAAGCAGTGGGGCGACACACCTCCACCTTAGCGGAGGAGCCGCCCCTGTGTCTAACAATATAGAAAAATCTTCGGAGTGCTTTAGGAATCCATAATTTTGTTCCTGTGCTTGCTGTGCCACATGGAACCAGGTTGTATCCAACTGATGAGCCCCAATCAGGGCAAAACTGGTCTTGGGTTGCTTATGCTCCCGTTCATGGAGGGACCTGGCCTGGCAGTTCGTGCTGGACTGTTCATATTGGAGCAAGGGTGAGTTGTATATGGCAGGGTGCAAACTGAGGTGGCATGGTCTGCAAAATAGCAGTGGACTGGGATGTGGCCCTTAGTAATTACCAGTGGATGAGATTGATTCAAGCATTCAATCCATCACTTTTTTGTATACTGCAGTATGATGCCCTAAGTGCAACAGGTATGCTCAGACATGGGTCCTATGCTCACTGTGCCAGTGAAACCAAGCTGCATCAACTGACAAGCTCCAATCAGGGTGAAACCGCTCTTTGGCTGCTTGTGTTCAGGTTCAGGGAGGACCTGGCCAGGCACTTTGGGCTCACTTGTTCCTACAGAGCACGGTCAAGACTGAATTGCATATGGCTCGTCCAAACTAGTCCAAACTGAACTGCCATGGTGTGCAACATAATACCAGACTGAGATGCTGCGCAGACTAATCACTAGTGGTTGAGATTTATTGAAGCATTCTATTCATCACTCTTTCGTATACTTTGAAATGAGTAATGGCAGGAAAACTGCATGCAGTGAACAAACACTGAGACACATGCCAGTATTCGGCTTTGCTACGGGTGGGTCTTTAAGAACTGCATACCATGTGTATTGTCGGCTCTTGTGGGTCGGTTGCCAGTGTGCTACAGGAGGATAGTGAGCCAACCTTCCGTACTTACTGGTAATCGTAGACCAGTTAAACTGTAAAGCTTCCAAGGACCACAGCAGCATCAAGGGGGAAGAGGGGAGTCTGCTTTCGAGCCTTCAGAAATGGAGGCTGGACTTTCTTTTTGCCAAGCCCCACGCAGTTCAGCCAGACAAAGATAAAAATCAGTCGGGTAAGAAATCCTAAATACATTTACCAGAGACAAGTCCCAGAGTCCAAACAGGAGGCCACGGGAATACGTTACACCCATTTCTCCCACTATATAAAGGCAGCACAGAGAAGAGGTGGCAGAATGGGTCTAGAGGTTCATTAGGGATTCTCACGTTTGACTTCTTCTCTTCCCAGGCATGTTTGGAAGGGAAAAGGGAATGGGAATGCAGGGATAGGATTTGAGGGGAAGGAGAATAGAATGGGTGTGGGGGTTCACAAGGATGATGAATGCTGCCTTCTCTTTCCAGGCAAGGTTGAAGGGGAAAATGAAATGTGAATACAGAGACAGAATTTGAAGGGAAGGGGACTACAATAGGTCTGGAGGTTCTCAAGGGATCCTTACTACTGCCCTCTCCCCAGGCGAAGGACAAAGAAAACCTTGATTAAAGACTAACAGCTGAGAAACTGTAATCAGAATGAAAAATGTTAATGTAAGAATTTCCATTAAAGAAGGATTTTGATATTAATGTATTAAGACAATGTTATACCAGATCCATACAATAGATATTTTATGTGAATAAAAGTACAGTGATTTTATTGTCAAATCAAAGGAGTACTGTGAAATTCTTTCTGCCAGCCAGATAGTAGAAGAACCTACTTATATCAAAACCAGACGTTATTCCTTGAAGTTTAATGGGGACAAGACCAAGGTTCTTTGCTATTCTAAAACTCAAGACCCTGTTTACTCCCTAATGATTTCTAGCCTTCACCAGAGGATTTTCTATTGTCTACTTCATATGGAGTTAGAAATCTGAGCTTTTATCTAGATAGCGATCTATGTTTAACTTCTCATAAGCTGGCTGCATTATGTTTTGCTTTCCTGAAGATTCTGCGGAAGATCCTCCCACTCCTTCCTACTCCATTGGCGTCCTCTGCCCAAAAGAATCCTTTTAAAATACGTGTGTGTTGTGTACAGAGCTTTTTATGGGACTGGACCTGCCTATTTACAGCCCAAGTTCTGGCAGTATTGCACCTAGGTCTAGCTGACTCCTAGAAAATGTCAAAGTACAGATTACCAACTTTAATCTGTAACTTTTGAAAGGAAGTGGCTACAAACATTATTTAATTAGTATTTTTATTATTTATTGTAAAAATCCAATGTAATGGTAAACTCAGATTTGTACTAAATATTCAATAAAAGTAACTTTTGAAAGTTACATTTTACCTGCCTAGATATCTAGTAGACTAATTAGCTTTAGCCTATTTACAACTGGTCTGCAAGTGCTTGACCTTCATGAGGTGTGAAACGTGCTCCCAGAGCAGAAACAGGTGACTGAGTGAGGGGAGGTGTTTTTCTTCCCCTTGCAGGAAGACCAGTTAGGATGGAGGGGGTTTCTCCTTTCACGCGTAAATGTACGGTGAGACCTGGAGAAGACAAGCCTTTGTTTCCCCAGCCAGACTGACTGCAGACCCATTGGGAGGTATGCTACCCTCAGAACAAGTTTTGAGTGACCACAAAGGAAAAGGCTAATCAAATCCTGGGGCACACATCTGGCCATGAGAGAAAGTGTTTCCCCCATCCTGCATTTTAGGAGTAAGGTAAACTGTGGAATTGGCTGCACTGTCCTACAGTCCGCAGTAAGGCAAACAGATCCAAATACACTACAAGGGTTGTGGGGATGAGGATGAAAGACTACCCACTCAAACTAAGAAAGAACCTGAACTTTCAAAGTCCCCAAAAAAGCACTAATGATGACAATGCATAAGAAATCATGTCACTCTTAGAAAATATTGTTTCACTACGTCATTCCTATACAATTTACAAAACAAACAGCAGAAATTCCAGTATTTCATAATGCAGAAAAGGTCACTTTAACCTGTAGAGTGCATTACACATACAAAATAACATGATTGTGAGAAATACAGAAACAATCCCAATACAGAGCCTCAACATAGAAATAATGCTGGTTAGAGTAACCCAATCAATCCAATCAAAGTTAAGAAATAGGGACCCTGATGTAAAGCAAAAGTCCCAAAGTGATGAAGCAAACTAGTCTAATTAGCATTCCTCCATCAGGCCCAACAACAGTGGATGGTTAAAAATGTTGACCTATGTTTCGGTCGGTTGTTCCTTATACTTATACAACCTTCATCAGGGCCAATTATAAATGATGATGGAAACCTTACATCTTGAATCATATAACGAGGTAGTATTCAGAATGGTGTGGTACTAACTATCCCCAAAACTTGGTGAGAGTATCCGGCATATTCCCGTCAAACACATGGAAAAAATAATCGGATGCAGAATTAAGTACTGTCAAAAATGGGCTTCACAGGTGGTGGCCAACCATCATGGCCTAGTGGAGGTAAACCGCCCGAGCGCCTCTGCATGCATTCATTAAAGTCAAGGCAGCGGGAGCCCCTGTCCGATTAACATCAATATCGCCATGCCTTGAACGGTGTGAGGCTGGCGACTCTGCGGGAGTCCCCGGAAGTGCAATACAAGTGCCATTTCAGCGACTGCACTGATTGAGCCCTGCGGCGCGAGATGATAGAGCCGTTCCCACCATTGTGGATCTCAGCGATGAGCAAACAAAATGCCTCAGCACGTCATTGCGGCAAGCGAAATGACTTTGGCCATGCCTCACCATTCTCACCCTTACAGTAGCGGTGCTCCGCCGCACACCAGGGCCAGGTAGATGGCCTTTTAACCCCCAAGAGACGGAGACCAGCAAGACTGCCGGACTTTAAAATGGCAGCCACAGAGGACATTGCTTCGGCGGCATGCTTGCGGCCTGCTGGAGCCACGCTTTCAAGATGACAGAGGAACAAGCCTTAATCCCTGATCTCAGCCATACTTTGAGCTTACTCGCTATTTCTGGCCAGCATTCCCGTGTATAGAAGGGATAACACACGCCAACTGTGGCCTCGAGCCTGCTCCACGATTGGAGGGCTCTACCTAACAACTTCAGGAGCACTTACAGGCTACGCTTTTAAAATGTGAAGACCTAGGAAACTGTTTTCGAAGGAATAACATTCTTCTATGGAATCTGGATGACGGAGTGGCGGGCCCGGACCTGGAGGCATTTGTGGTAGGTATGTTTTCCAAACTCCTGGGAGACAGCAGGCCAAGGTCAAACTAGAACATGTTCACCGAGTAGGACCTCTACACGCTGGTGAAGGCAAACGACCCCGAGATGTTTTAGCAAAATTGCACTCTTTTAAAGTGAAAGAAGTGATCCTGCAAGCCGCAAGAAAAGAGGCGTCGGTCTCCTTCCAAGGTGCGACATGTTCTGTGTTTCAAGATATCGCAGCAGCCCCTTTTGCTTGAAGACTCCAATTTCGACCTGTCAGGGATAAACTGTGCCACAAACACATCAAATATAGGAGGACCTATCCCTTTGGCCTTGCCTTTGAATATCAAAATATGTCACATCACTTCAAGCACATGGCAGAGGCGGCGAAGCTAATGGGCATACCATCTCCAGAATGCAGAGACACCAAGGGACTCTCAGAGAGACCTTCCACAAGTTCATTGCCGGGAACTTATAATGAATAATGGTTTTGTGGAGATGACCAAAACAGCAGGGGAAGCACTGGGCCTCAGGCTGACACGAGCCTCCTGTCCAGACCACTAAAGCTTGATACAGGAGGACTCAGATCCTAATATCCTTTGAACTGGGTGACTCTTTAGTTCATCCTATATTGCAAACTTCTTCTTCAATCCAGTGCTCTTCGTTCAGTTTCTACTTTCAAAAACTCTCTATGAGACCGGTTGATTGCCTATTGAGAAAGGGGAGTCCTTTCTCTTTGAGCATGATGACTAGTTGATACCAATTTGCCTTGATCCTATGTGCATACTGTTAGAATGCTATAGTGGTGCTTGACCTACATGCCCGCACCTATGTGATTTAAGACCAAACTATACCATTGTTGGGGAACTAGGTTCCCAATTGTTCTTTGTTATTTTTGTTTTTCTTCCATGAGTGAAATATTTTTGGTTTGGGGTGGGGTGGGGGCGGGGGGCTGGAGTTTGGCTTCTCTCTTTTTACAGATGTGGGGAGCTGATGGGAAGGCAGGGTGCGGGAAGCATGACAGGGGGCTATTGCTTGAATTTACAAGTTACATGTTATCATGGTGTTAACAACACTAACCAGGAATGTCAAGGGGCTGAACTCTCTGGCCAAATGTCAGACATTATGGAAATACACCATAGATAGGAAACATGATATATTAGCCTTGCAAGAGACACATCTTAAACGAAGCGAGGATCATAGATTGCGCAACATAGCATACCCCCTGATCTAAAAATCCTCTGCCCTAACCAAGCATAATGGGGTAGCCCTTCTCTTCCACTCCTCCCTCGAAGTTCAACCAAAAGGGTGTAAATCAGACAAGGAGGGGAGACTACTGATGGTGAAAGGGAACATTGCAGGTTGGAAGTGCACCATAGCCTCTATATATGCCCCTAACACAGCCCAGACTGCCTTCATACAATCCAGTTTCACCTTTCTGGGAGAGTTTGCTGAGGGGGAAATTATTTTAATGGGGGTCTTCAATCTGACTTGGAATCCGAAACTGGATAGCACCCACCCTCATCCTTCCTTCACTGAAAGAAACATTCCGTTCCACATGGCTCATAAATGCCTGGGGAATCTGTCATTCTTATACTCGAGATTACAACATCTTTTCCCATTCGCATTGCACATACTCCCACCTTGACTACACCTTTGTGAGCTGATCAATGGAGCACTCTATTATGCAAGCCTAAGTCCATTCTATAGCTCTTTTCAGACCATGCCCCTGTAGCTCTGACATTGGAATGGACTCCCCCAACACCTAAATATCTTAGGTGGTTCTTCCCTGGCCCACTAGCGAGGTATCGCATTTTCCGAAATGAATTGCGTAAGACTATTAGAAACTTCTGTCACACAAGTGATCCTCTGGATACTAACCTGTCCAATAGTTGGAACGCCTTTAAGGTCATTATTAGGGGGAAATGCATTTAACTCCTGTCTACTTTAACTAAACAGAAAACCCAAGATAGGTTTGCGCTAGAAGCAAAACTGCAAATAGCAGAAAGTTCACTGCACTTAGGGGGAAGCTGAAAGCGATATACACAAATAGGGCAGAGTATACTATGCTACTTATTAAATATGAGACTTCTGATCAGGGAAACAAGGTGGGCTCCCGCTTAGCACGGCAACCAAGGGTTAAACACGAGAAGGAATACATCAGTCACATAAACTTAGATTGCAGGGCAGTGACAACAGCGGAGGACGACAAACGAACACCTTCAGAGATCTTTATAAAGAGCTGTATACAGTCGAGCCATCTGAAGAAGCAGATCAACTAAAATACCTAAACGACATAAACTTACCTCAGGCAACCAATGATCAAAATGAAGCTATAGGGAGTCCGATCAGGAAAGACGAGGTCCAGGCAGCTATTTCTGCCCTTAAACTGCACAAATCACCTGGCCCTCATAGCTTCATGGCCAAATTTGATAAAACTTTCAGCTCTCATTTGGTACCCCACTGTTCAATCATATACCTACCTCTCACGGGGTTACGCACTTGATGAATGAAGCACTTATTTCATTCACACTTCCAAAGTCGAGGAAGGACCCACACCATTGTACTTCATACAGGCCCACTGCTCTAATAAATTTGGATGCCAAATTATACACTATGATCCTAGCAGCTTGGCTAGAAGACATTCTGCCTGAACTGATCCATCTGGATTAACCTGGGTTTTTCAAGGGGAAACAAACACATGATAATTAGAGGAGGGTGATCCACCTGGTCCAAAAGGCATTCAAAAAACACATACCAGCGGTTCTACTGGTGCTAGACGCAGAAAAAACTTTTGACCGGGTGGATTGGTCTTTCCTCTTCCATCGGTTCGGTATGTGCAAACGATTTATCAACATGGTCCAGGCTAACTATGCCAACCCACTTTCAGGAGTACTAGTAAACGGAGCGGGCTCAAATCTCTTTAAATTAGAGCAGGGTAATTGCCAGAGGTGCCCACTATCACCACTTTCATTCACCCTCAGTATAGAGCCCCTTGCAGCAAAAGTGAGGGATGAGAAAGTGATTCAAGATCTCTCCTTTGGGACTATTAATCACAAAATTTCACTCTTTGCAGATGATGTGCTGTTTTCCCTAACTATGCCCTCGATCTCTCTAGGGGCTTTACAGCAGAAACTGGCAGTTTTTGAGAGAGTAGCAGGTTATCACGTTAACCTTCATAAATCCTTCCTAATGAACCTGACTCTTCCTACATCTGATTTGGAGACGCTAACGGGATGTGCCCCTTTCCAATGGGTTAAAAAAGATCTTATATATTTGGGGATTAAAATCACTCCCAAGATCTCCAATTTATACAGGACCAATTTCCTCCTGCTCCTTCAACAACTTAAAGCTGATCTCAAAAGGTAGGCTCCCATGTATCTATCTTGGCTTGGCCGTATTCATGCAATCAAAATGACTGTCTTACCACCGGGTTTTATATCTGTTTCAGGGACTTCCGATTGCAATAGACTGGGAGTTGTTTTCAACGCTAAACTTGCTGGTGACCAGCTTTATCTGGCAGGATCGCAGAGCCCGACTCCCTTATAAATTGCTGCTCTTCCGGACTTTCCCTCTTACTATAAGGCGGCGCTGAGAGTGATATCTGAATGGGCTGCTATGTCTGGGACATTTTATGGAAACCGAAATCAGACCGATCCCCTAATGCATACCTTAGTACGCCTACAAAAATGACTCTTAAAGCCTGGGATGACGTGAATCGCTCAGCTGCATGGGCCATGTTTCCCTCTCCATTCACCCCTATTCATTTTATCCCTGACTTTCCTCCAGCACTTACACCAGGCCCTATTGATCTCTGGAGGGAGGGAGGGAGTCTTACTGTCTATGACTTGTTTCATGGAGGGGATATTCTTACTTTTGGAAATTGGCAACAAGACTTTGGCTTACCATCATCAAAGACTTTATTTCGCACTTCAGAAAAATGCATAAAGGTACATATAAAATCATTTCATTACATACAAGAACCAGTCATAAAAAGTAATTACAATACATGAACAGTTTCCGAATAAAAGTTGAAAATTCATATTCAAATAGATTCACTAGGCAACAATCATAACATTTTAAAACTTGATTTAAAACAATCATTTTTAAGCTGCAGCAAGAATCGTGCTAAAAGCTTTGTGGGTTTTTATAGCAGCCAGTAAAAAGGAGGCCAGTGTATAACAAACAAATGGGGTTTCTAGTTGATATAACAAAATAAGAGCTAATGCTGAGGAACGCAAAGTGAATTTTTTTAACAATGGGACTAAAAAGTATTTTCTCTCTGCTGTGTTAAAAGGACAATAAAATAAGATGTGCGAAGTCGATTGAATCGCCTTGTTATCGCAAGGAAAGAACGGCAGGTTACTTATTGAAAATGAATTGATTGGGTGCCCCAACATTAGCGGAATGTAATTTAAACGAAATCTAATCAAAATATAGCGATGCTGCAGGCGCGGCCCGTGGTAGGAGTGCCGGTCGGGCGGTGACGTGGGGCGGGGGAGGGGGAAGGGCAGGGTGGGGGGTAGTAAACTACGGATTAAGGCCGAATACAGGTAAGTGAACATTTAAATAAATAAAACGAATTTCGTTGTGAGCGCTGCATCGCCAAATGCGATGCAGTGCGCGCAACGCAATTCGTTTTATTTATTTAAATGTTCACTTACCTGTATTCGGCCTTAATCCGTAGTTTACTAACCCCCACCCTGCCCCTCCCCCGCCCCACGTCACCGCCCGACCGGCACTCCTACCACGGGCCGTGCCTCGACGAATGCAAGGTAAGAGCGGGGACCTTGGGGTATCTGCTGTAAACCTTCGTCAGCTATTACAGATTGTTTCCCTCGGTATCTGTCCCATCCATCTAAGGCCGCTTTCTTGTTAAAAATATCTTTTAGTCTTGATTTGGGAAATTGTACACAGAGAGTAGAAGTGTCATATAAATACGCAAGCCCCAGCGATATGAGGGTTTCCCTAACATATGGTATCCAGGGGATTTTATGCGCCTGGTCTGAATTCAGTATGTCTTTCAAAGTCTTTTGATACAGCTCAACAGTACTCCTTTTCCAAACTGACAGCCAGAGGGAAAGTGGGGCCAATTTAATAACGTCAGTAATAAAGGGCAGACGTGCTTCCTTGTGTGCATTAAGATTATTACATGCTAGAGGGACTGATAATAGACTTTTAACAAACTTATCTTCTATCACTTGAAGAGCCGTCACATCCGTTGTCCCCCATATTGCTGCACCATAGGTGGCAATTGAAATCGTTTTGGCCAAGTACATTTTAGACATTTGCTGTATTGGCTTACAACTCAGGGCCCGATTCTGATGCGGGTTGGAAAAGCTTCCCAACCGAGGGCCTGATTCTGATGCGGTTAGGAAGGCCTCCTAACGGCATTTGCTCCTTCCAAATCGGATCGGGAACGTGTCTTCCCGACCGAGGGCACATTTCTGATGCGGTTAGGAACAAATGTTCCCATTGAAGTCAATGGGAGTTCAACCAAATCGTATCTGGAAGCATCCGGATGCATCCTACTCCGCCGGTCGGACTTTCCCGATCCGAGTGGGTCGGACACCATTTCCCAACCGATTCGGTCGGGAAGCTTTTCCAACCCGCATCAGAATCGGCCCCTTAGTCTTTTAGAGAACCTGAGTATAGCAGCAATACTTTTAGCCATGTGATTCGCTCTGCACTGTAGCATCTCCTTCCAGCTTAATTTAAAATCGAAGACAATCCCTAAATAATTAAAACTTTGGACATCTTCTATTTTTTCTCCATCTAAATGGTATCTCATCAGCTTCTTTTTAGCACCACCCATCGCCATGATAAATGTTTTAGCTTTATTTTAATGTAGATCCAATTTGGACATATAGGCCGAATAATGTGCAATGAGGTTTAAAAGGGCCAGAATAGTCCTCAACAGCAAAACTGCATCGTCTGCGTAAAGCAGAATAGGGAGGGAAGACGTCATTACTTGGAGGGGGGGTGTCTTTCAAGGTGTTAATCAGGGCATCGTTTAGATTATTTGTATAAAGGGTGAACAATAACGGTGCCAAGACACACCCTTGCCTAACACCCCTTTCAATTTTAAATGGATTTGTACATTCGCCATGCCTCCCAAAGCGTACCATGGCAGTGGCATCCGTACATAACTTCCTTATAAAATTAATTATAGTGTCATCCACTTCCATTTCATTCAGAATGAGCCAGAGTTTGCTGTGTACCACCGAATCAAAGGCCTTAGACAGGTCCATAAAGGCCATATATATTTGGCCCTTTTTAACCATGGTATACTTTCCTATTATTAGTGTCAGGTTGAGGAACTGGTCGATGGTTCCCTTGCCCTGTCTAAACCCGTACTGTACTTCTGCGAGGATCTTTTTTTCCGCCGCCCATAATTCCAGTTTGTTTAACAATAACCTTCCCATAGGTTTGGCAGTACTATCAAGCAATGAAATAGGGCAATAGTTAATGGGGACTGTAGCGTCCCCTTTTTTGTAAATCGGAATTATGACAGATTGTTTCCAGGAAGGTAGGGGTCCGGTCTTGGCTATTGAGTTAAAAGCCACAGTTAATAATGGAGACCAAAGAGGAATATCAGTAAGAAAGATATCCAGAGGGACCCCATCAGGTCCTGCTGCTTTCATGGATGGTGATTGAGACAGAGCGAGTGTGATTTCCTCAAGTTCAAAAGAAAAGTGAGTAGTGACCTTAGTATGGGGACAGAGATCTAGTGAGTGCATCTCACCTGGTTTTTGGAAATGTCCTGAAAGTGCCTTATCCAGGAAGCTTCATCAATATGTACTTCCAAAGAGGGTCCGCCCTTATCTGTCAGGAAAGGCGAATTAATCACCTTCCAAAAAGCATTACTGTCATGAAGAGAGGATGTTTGCTTTAAATTGTCCCGCGCCTCCGATTTAAGCTGTCTCAGCCTTTTTTCCCTTGCTAGTTTATAGAGGTTCCTCAAGGAACGAACTTGATCTTTATCTCTAGGTAGTGTTTTGAGGGCTTAATGAAGGTTTGATGAGGCTACTGATCAGTTCTTATCAAACCAACGGTGCTGTGGAGTATCTCTAACAGGTATCGGGCGAATCAGTTGTGATTTGATATTGGTTAGAATATTACTGAGCGCGTCGATCACCTGTATTTGATTTACGAGTGGATCCAATCACAGTTTTATATCCTCTTGGTTTGCCACTATAATGTTAGTAAGAAATGTGCTCTCATCTAATTTAAAAAACAACAATTGATGGACAGAATGCAGAACAATGTCATACATTCACCCCAGTACAGAGATCTGGGCCTAAATCCATCGTTTTTTTGCTCACCATGCCATTCCAGTTTGGACCCAGCCATATGCAAATCAGTCTTGACCCTGCGCCCACTGGGAACAGTCCAGCCCGAACTGCCAGGACAGGTCCTCCCTGTACTGGAAACAAGCATCCTAGGACCGGTTTCGGGCTTTCAGCCCTCATCAGCCAGGATAGCTTGACTCCAGTGGCATGGAGAGCACGGGACCCACGTCTGGGCATACCTGTCCCACTCGGGGTGACAAATGCAAAAACAATTATTGATGGACAGAATGCAGAACAATGTCATACATTCACCCCAGTACAGAGATCTGGGCCTAAATCCATCGTTTTTTTGCTCACCATCAATTGTGTGTCATTTGCTCATCTAATTTAGCCCATTGTAACACAAAGCCATTTTTTCGGGCTAGGGTTGGTTTTGGCACTAAGATACTATTACGGATGTCCAAATCGTGCCAGTGTAGGGCGCATGAGAGCATCGCATGATCGCTAAATTCTGTAACTTTGGTCTTTATCTTGATGATGCTTGTTCTGAGGGTATCAGTAGAGATTATATAATCAATCATGGACGAGCATTCAGCTCTTTGAAAGGTGGGGGAAAATTGCCCTGTGACTAGATCTATTTCGTTACGGAGCTCAAATTGCCACTTCATCAGTTTACTATTTATGGCATTCCCTTGGAGATTATGATGTAAGTGGGGAATAGGGGCTTCCCTATGATCTACAACCCCGCATAAATCTGCGTTATTTCTTGGGCATGGTTTTAAGTTAAAATCTCCCACCCAAATGAATTGTACAGGGTTTGGGTGAGACTCTCCTAGGTCCTCTATAGTGTTATCTAAATACTGAGCTGCCACCTCAGGGTTAGAGAAGTTATTATTATAATAATTCACTAACACTAGGTCCCAGGTGTCCTAGCCTTTAATTACTAAGAAATGAAAATAGGGTGAATTATTTATGAATCTTAGGATATTAAATGCAATTGTATTAGATATCAAAGTGAGTAGACTTTGGCTTACCAATTTTTGAGAGATACCATTACACTCAGCTGAAACATTGGGTACTCCACCCTGACGTGAGAGCATCAGCCACTAGTGACCTTTCCCCAATAGATTTTTGGACCAATATACTAGGGGACACAGTCTCCAACGAGCTGCGGCAGAAACTATGATGCGATATACCTAGGTTCATCCACTCTATGGGGATGAGAGATGCCCATTATAAAATACTGTATGATTGGCATCTTTATTTCACTAAACTGAAAAGAATGTATCCCAAGACGTCTGACATTTGCTGGAGATATTGCAGGTTACTCAGGGATTTCTGTCACATATGGTGGGACTGTCCCATAATCTGCCCTTGCTAGTCTGAAATTTTAGCTCAAATTAAAAACATTTTGATCCCATCTATGCCAGGCTTCGCCCTTTTGGGTCTGCGAGACGAGTCCCTCAAACGCCAAACCTCAGGAGATCACTCAATCAATCAATCAATCAATCACAAGATTTGTAAAGCGCACTACTTACCCGCAAGGGTCTCAAGGCGCTGAGGGAGAGATGGGGGGGGGGGGGGGTGGGCGGGTGTTGCCGCTACTGGTCGAATAGCCAGGTCTTGAGTCGTCTCCTGAAGGTCAGCAGGTCTTGGGTCTGTCGTAGGTTGAGGGGAAGGGTGTTCCAGATCTCAATCATGTGGTTATGCCTAGGGATGGCCAAGACAGCGTTGACGGCTTCTTGGATAAAAACAGTGGCTCCCTTATTACCCAGTGGCATGCCAGGTTGTGACAGGCCTTGACAGTTGAAAGAATGGCTGACATACTCCTGGGGTCCCCTGGTGGCCTTCCTGTCCGTCGGCCTTCCACTCACAGCTTGCCCCACCCGTACTTGAGCACTTTATCTTTTTCAGATATAATATCATAGGAGTTCTGGTGAAGACTCTGTGACTACCAGCAGCCCCCTAGAGAGGTCCCCTGGGCCTCCTTTACCCACATCCACCACATAACACACAGCTCTGTTATCCTCAGTCATGGTTTATAGTTTAAGGTTTTTTGGGGAGGGGGGATTTTTGTTCAGCAATTGTTATGATTCAGTGAGAAAGATCATTTGATGACAGCGCTTTCATTGAAATGTCTGTATACAAGGAAAATATATTTACATTTTGTATACTGTCTGTACTATTAGCATTTGGATGCTTACTTCTGATGTCCTCGTTGTGTATTAGTGTCTTTGTACAAAGCTGTGCCCTATGAAAAACTCAATAAAGAAAGTTTGACAAAAAAATGGGTTTCGCTGAAAAAAGAACAGCTGCCAAATTCCCGATATGGGCAGAAACAATATGTATAGAATATTATTCAGAGTAGGCCATGCTGTACCTGTCATAAAAAGTAATTGAAGACAACAAGTCAAGATGACCCCCAATGGAGGGAATACCTTCATGAGATACTGCAAGGGGCCTCAACTCTAAGTTCAAACGAGGACCAAACTCGACCTGATGAAAAAAGAGGATAGGGTTGCCTCTGGAAAGTTTCACCCCATTAGTTATAGAACATCCAGGAGCCACCCTCAACCACAAGCTAGTGCCAACTATAAATGTGGCACCTCAAGGCACCCTCCTCAGAGCACTTTAAGGACCTGCAGAAGATCAGAAGAGGACTGAACCCTGCTTGTGGTAACTTGAGAGTAGTGCTGAAGGGACTGATTCTGCTCCTTCCTACACCCAGGACAAAGAAATGAACTTCAAGGGTCAGTAGGCTGATCTTCTGTGTGTTACAGGAACACAACAGGCTGAAGTTTCCCTGGGGAACCAGTTGCCCATTCACAACTGGACCTGTACGGCACCCTGCACAAGGACGTTGCTGAACCAAGCCCTGGAGTCCTAGAAGCCCTCTGAAGCATGACAGCCTTAGGTGAAGAGCTGGGGAAAAAGGGGATTACCACTGCAAAAAGTTGGGACTCAGAAAAATTCTGACTTCCAGCCAATGGTGATGGGACCAACATCCCGAGCAGATCTGGCAAAGGCACAACTTTGCTGGACTGAAGAAACAGGATTGTTCATCCTGCTACTTCTGCACAGCTGCAAATCCACTTCAGCGGGCAATGGCAAGAAAGTATTTGACTCAGTGGAGCATTCTTTGGATACAGCCTGTTGCCTTCTCCTGCTAGAGAAATCCAAGCTCCATTTCTGAGACTAAGGGCCTGATTTAGATTTTGGTGGACGGGTAACTCGGTCACAACGGTGAAGGATATCCCGTCCGCCCAAATATACATCCCATAGGATATTATGGGATTTAGATTTCAGCGAACGGGATATCCGTCACAGTTGTGACGGAGTAATCCGTCTGCTGAAATCTAAATCAGGCCCTAAGTAGCAAGGTAGAAATCTTGACAGGATGAAGGTGTTGAAAGTATCCGACCAACGCAACAATGGCACTAGGAGTGAAATGTGAGTTTTTCCATCAAAATCAATGGCTTTAACGGGACCTCGCTCAATGCATATTCGACTTTGGTGAGACCTTCCCAGATACAGCATGCTGCCTTGGCTTGCAGAGGGATTCAGACTTCCTTTTTGCATAATAAGGGTCTGATTTAGAGTTTGGCAGACGGGTTACTCCATCACAAACTTGACAGATATCCAGTCTGCCGTATTACAAGTGTGTTATAGCCAATAGCATGTGGCGGAGAAGATATCCATCACATTTGTGACACAGTAACCCACCAGCCAAACTCTAAATCAGGCCTCAAGTCTGAAGGAAAAATCCTTGACTGGGCCATCCTGTTCGATGTATCCAACCTCGGGATCCTTCGCGGGCAGCCTCAAAGTGAGTCTGGGTTCCCATATACCGTGACCGTAGACTATCATTGGTGCTTAGGGCTTTCTGGTGCTGTTTTCACTTGAAGCCTATGTCATTTTGTTTATTATATAAAGACTTCACACAATTACCTAAGTTATGCCTATCTGCTCTAAGTCATAGCTACCAGGGGTTTGAGCTCAGGTTAATTTATTGACTTTTGGGGTTCACCCTGATGGGATAGTGTTGCTATTCCTTGAGGTGGGTATCCACCCACCAGAAATAATAATCAACTTTCTTACAGCAACTAGTCAAGAAAAGCATTACCCATTGTGGTGGTGGAGCACTCTCCAGAAATGTTATTCAAACTATAACGAACAATTAGATATGCTAGCCAAATGTAAATCAGAAAAGACAGAATTTGTTCCTCAAAAAGATTTGAACAACTATATCACCCTTAACAGTACATGAAATAAGACAGGATGGGGCACCTTCGCCAATAAGTCCACTGTTTCCCATATTGCAGTGAATCCTAGAGACAGGTGCAAATCTGTCACAGAATCTTAGGAAGTAACCCACCATGGACTTAAAATATTAAGTTGAAAATGTAATTACTTTACTCTTGTAACAAATTTCACAACCAAAAACATAGTCTCTCACATGCAACATCATCCATTTCCACCATGCATTGCTGTGAACTTTCATAGGTTTCAAGATGTCATGTTGGCCATTGTAGTTGCTGATCATGGCTCCTTTTTAAGACTAAAGGTTGCTTTGGATATTAAGGCTTATTAAGGCTTTCAAAGTATAATCTATTGAAACAACAATCCACTGTACGGTTGATTCAAATACTGATCTGTTACAATTGTCTGAGTAGCATAAGATTCTCAAGTTTGCCTCAGAAAATCTTCAGAACTAGTGCTTGTAACTACCCAAAATGTCTTCGTTTTCTGCAAACCAGTGGACATTTAACAGACGTAAGTGTGTGCACTGCTTCTAGGAAATGTCCATCCCCTACCACTATTATAAACAGTTCTGGATCCGCAGGATGCACCTAGTGGGTTACCCATCTAGCAAAACAGACTCTTTTTTTTCTTTGTCATCATATACTTTTTTTAAACAGATTTTATTGGATTTTCTTGGCACATAAGGGGCCGAAGTCCACTGCATACATTATAGAAACACACCAAATCAGAAAGACCAATAGTTACATACAACCATATAACCTGCGAAACCTGCAGGCTGAACAACTGAGATATGACACAGGCTACCACAGACCTCACTGAGCGCAGGATGTCTAGATATGTGTATACACGGACGATAGTGTTATGTGACTTGAGCAATGTAATGATCAGATAGATGTATAAAGCAAATCCTATAGAGGGTCTGTTTGTAATAGGGGGGGTAAATCGATGCCTCGGTATATAGCCCAACGGGACCATATTTTTTATGTTTCCGAGGAAACCTCGGGCCTGGAAAACCACAATTTCTGCTCCCATGCATCTGTCCATTGCCTTCTTCCACCCACCTATTGCTGGGGGAGAAGTCCCTTCCCAGGTTTGGGCAATGTCGCGTTTTGCAAGTGTGATGCCCAGGAAAAGCAAATGCTGTTTGTAAAGATTCCTGCCAATCCCTTCCGTGCTATGAAGCAGGAACAACCTAGGGTCAAATGGGAGATCCCATGATAAGACCTGTCCCAAGCAGGACGCAACTTTATGCCAAAAAGGCTGCAATGCGCTGCATCCCCAGACTGTGTGTAGGAAAGTGACCTCTGCCTCCCGCATCTGAGGCATGTGGGGGACTGAATGACCCCTATCTTCCAAAGGCGGGAGCATGTGAAATATACACGGTGAAGGTATTTATTTATTTTTTTAAATTATTTTTATTGTAAACAGCCTTGTAGTTTTACATAGACAGTCATTGGGTATTCACGGTGAAGGTATTTAAATTGGATGAGGCGGTAACGTGTGGAGACGGCTGCACCGCGGGGGCTGGCGAGGGCCTCCGACCAGTCATCGTCCGTCATGTCAGGCAAGTCATCTTCCCATGCCTCTCTGGTCTTATGTAATGTGTGTGGGTGGTTAATGTCTGATAAATCTGACGAATCTTGTGTGCTCCTAAGTCCCCCATCAGTAGTCTACCATCTAGGGGATGAAATTCTGGCAGGGTGTTGATCGAGTGGATCAGGGGCGTCAAGGTGTGCCTCAACTGGAGGTACAAGTAAAACTGCGTCCGATGCAACTGAAAGTCTGTTTGTAATTGCTGGAACGATTTAAGAGTAGTGCCCTGCGTGACATCCCCCAAAGTGGAAATACCCAACAAATCCCATTTGTGAAACCCGGACAGTGCCGCTACTGGGCGCAAGTATGTGCCATGCCATAGCGGAGCCGTCTGTGTCAAACGGCCCTGCCAGCCCATATTTCTGATCATGTATCGCCAAAGTTGGATTACTGTTTTACTAGCTGGGGGTAGCAAGTCTAGATTCACGTGGCTATAAAGGAGCCGCAGGAGTGGGATACCCTCCATTGCTATGTGTTCAAGCGCAAAAGCTGGGTCCATCGGCGAATTGTACCACCATTCATTTATAGTCAAAAGGTGGCATGCCGCATAATAGGCGTAGACATCCGCAGCTGCGATGCCCCCGCAATATGTTGATTGTGTGCACGTCCATAGCGCCATACGAATGGCGCCACCATTCCATAAGAACTTATTTAGGATAGCGTTAACTTTGGCGAACCATGCACGAGGGATACCATACGGGAAATTTGTAACCGATAGAGTATTCGGGGTAGGGAGACCATTTTAAAAGTTGCAGATCGCCCATATAATGATAAAGGTAGATGGGACCAGATTGCGGTCTCGTCACGTAGACTAGTAAGGAGTGAGTTAATGTGAGTGAGTTAATGTTATGTGTCCACGAAATTGTAGGGCAGGGTGAGATAAAAACTCCTAGGTATTTAAACCCCTCTGTTGCGTGGGACAGCTGCGTGGCCCATGTTCCGCGTCCCTGGTCACGCATATTGGGAAGAGTACCAATTTGGAAGGATTTGTACAGAGTCCCGAAGTCTCTCCAAAGACCTGGAGAATCTGAAGGATTCGGGGTCCCGAAAACCATGGGTCGGTCATGAAAAACAGCACATCATCCGAATATAATGCAATTCTATCAGATTGTGTCTGTGACCACTCAAACCCCCGGATCAGAGGATCGCGTCGCACCCAGGCCGCCAAAGGCTCCACCGCCAGGGCGAACAATAACAGAGACAGGGGGCAGCCCTGCATTGTGCCGCGGCCTATAGGGAAGGAGGCCGACCGGTGTCCTGCAATACGGACTGAGGCTGAGAGGTCGGTATAAAGTAATTGAACATATGCCAGGAATCGCGGGCCGAGATTAATGGATCTAAGAAGTTGAAATAAGTATGTCCAAGTTAGAGAGTCAAACGCCTTATCTATATATCGGCCAACAGGGTGGCCGCAGGCGGCCTAGCTCTGGGGCCTTCGTTAAAGCATTATGGACCCGCCGGATGTTGTGTCGGGTGGACCGATGTGGCATGAAGCCGGACTGATCGGGGTGGACTAACTCATGAATGCACGTACGAAGGCGGTCTGCGAGAACTTTACCTAGGAGTTTGGACTCAAAATGTATAAGGGAAATAGGACGATATGAGGAAGGGTCTTCCGGAGGGTGGCCAGGTTTGAGAAACAGGACAATTTCGGCGTGACGCCAATCAGGGGGTAGTACGCGTTGCTTGGAGCGCTGTGGAGCGCTTCCAGCAAGTGAGGGCCCAGCGTGGCCATATGTGACCTGAGAAATTCACTTGGGAAACCATTGGGGCCGGGAACTCGGCCCGGGCGTATGTTGGCTAGTGCGGCACTGAGTTCTTCCACCGTTATGGGAGGATCTAGCTGATCTTGTGTATGGTCTGAGAGTTTTTTTGGGAGTATGTGTGTTAGAAATTCTCCTATTAGGGCACTCGATATGTGATCCCGCCGCGCGTAGAGTGAGGCATGGTACGCCGCGAACACTTGGGCGACCGCTGTTGGAGAGGAGCACAGGACTCCGTCCTGATCTCGGAGTGTTGGGACCGCGGCGGGGGACTTCCCGGCCTGGCACAGCCGATGGTACATTTTGCTGGACTTATCGCCCCATTGGTAGATTCTGTGTTGTGATGCTAACCAGATCTCTTGCGCTTCATTGGTAAGGTGTTGATGTATATGCTGTTGCGCTAGGAGTAGATTGCGGCGTACAGTTGGGCTGGGGTCTATAACAAGTTGGGCTTAGAGGGCTCTCTGACGGTTCACCAGCTCAACAAGTTGTGCAATGCGTTTGTGCTTTTTGTCCGCCCGGAAGTTGATGTCCACCCCGCGGATCGTAGGCTTAAGGGCTTCCCATAGGATAACTTTGGACGGGGCCGAGGCGGTGTTGGATGTGAAATAATCGGAGATGGCCTGCCTTAGGGTCGCCTGATAAACCGGGTCTCGGAGACACCAGGGCGACATCCGCCACCGGAAGGGGGGCTTTTGAGATCCCATGCGGAGTTTGAAGAGGACAGGGGAGCGAACAGACAGTCCCCTGGGCAGGATATAGCTATGTGATATCCTATGGATGTAGCTATGTGGCATGAAGACATAGTCCAAGCGTGATAGCATGCCGTGAACAGCGGATAAAAAGGTAAACTCCGCCTCAGCAGGATGATAAGCCCACCAGACATCGGACCACCACAATGTAGTGGCCAAGATATGTAATTTGGATCTACTCGTCTGAGGTTCACGTCTCAGCTCGCGCAGGCGATCCAGGGGTGACATGACATCGTTCCAATCTCCGCCCAGCAGTGTCAGGCCCTCCGGGAGTTCACCCCAAAGCCGTATGATTCTATCTATAAAGGTATTTCCCGGGGGGGCAGCATATATGCTGCCGATATTCACATGTTCCCCGTGAAGCGTCTCAGATATAATGGTGTAACGACCACCAGGGTCTAGCCAATGTTTGGAGAAGACAAATGGGACCCGGCGGTGTATAATAGCTGTGCCCCTAGATCCCCTGTCGAACCCAGAATGATAAACTGTATGGTACCAAAATCTGGTGAGGCAAGGAGCTTTAGTGCCCAGGCGATGAGTCTCTTGCAGAAGGAGGATGTCTGCCTCACAGCGCTTGGCTTGTCGGAGAACCGTGCCCCTTTTAATTTTATTGAGTAGCCCTCTTACATTCCAAGATACTATAATCAATTCCCCAAGCTGGGGGGTACCTGTGTGTGCTGTCATCTATCGTGCGTGTGAAGACCATCTTCAGCCGTGTGCATGTAGTCGTGATGTAGCCTCTGTGTACGTGTGAGAACTATAACAAGTGAAAAATTTCGCAATTTCCCATCCCAACCCACCCCCCATCCCAATACTGCCACCAACAAGGAGCATCTGTCGCGGAGGAGGAAAGCCCGGGGCCCCAATAGGGGATCCCGGGGGACCTCATCCAATCATATCCCAACTTCCCATGAAACATGAACAGAGATGTCCAGAGGCGTGGAAGTGCCTTAAGATCACGTCCAAGCCTACGTGGTGCTCCAAACGGTTAGAGTTTACCAAGAGAGAGTCTACCCGATCGTGGCCGGGGTCGGAGAAATGAAGACAATTGGCCTTCTTTACGATTCCTCGTCCGGGGACTGAGAGCGCCAATTCGATCTTGATCTATGTCTTCTTTTGGAATTATTTCTCTTTTGTTGATTTCGCTGCAAGCCCTGAGAAAAGTCTGATTCCAGTGGCGGCGGTGTATGAGGTTTGAGATGCGTCGCTTCGTCCACCCGGGTGAAGACCACTTCTGGCGCGTCAAAGAAATAGGACTTTTGAGTTGAATGTGACTCTCATTCGGGCCGGGTATAATAACATATATTGTATGTTGAGGTCCCAGAGTCTGTGCTTGGCTGCGGTGAAAGACTGGCATTGTTGTTGTACCAGCCTGGTGTAGTCTGGGAAGACCATTATATGGCGCGACTCGGAGAGTAGTTGATCCTTGTGATTCCTGGCGTATTGTAGGATGGCGTCCCGGACCGCATAATTCAACAACTTGGCGATCACTGGTCTAGGCCTCTCTCCCGGGGGTGGTTTCTTAGTCAGCGCCCGATGTGCCCTCTCAACGACAAAGCAGGTGGATAGCGAGGCCTCCGGCAGAAGGGCCTTCAGCCATTGTGTAAGGAAGCGGTCAATGGAGGGACCCTCACATCCCTCTGGGAAGCCAATAAAGCGCAGATTATTACGCCTAGACCGGCCCTCGGCGTCCTCCACGCGGGATGGTAGTTCCTGTGCGACAATGGTGAGCTTATTCACCTTCTTTTGCAGGGCCGTTACTGTGTCTTCGACTGTTGAGACGCGTGTCTCCGCCTCCGTGATGCGATCCTCAGCCTTACGGAGGTCCTGGCGTCAAAATGATACCTCGGTCCCCACGGTGCCGATTTGCGCATCGAGGGCATCCCGGGATTGGATAATTGCTGCCAAGAGCGCCGCATTATCTGGGATCGGGCCTCCGGCTTCCCCTCCAGCAGCGCCGCCAGGGGCGGTAGTAAATTGGTCCAGGGTACTCTATTTAGGGCCGGAGCCCCCGGGCCTATCCTTGCCCATCTCAGCAGGAGGAAGAGGAAACGACTCGCTCCAGTCGCCATGTCGACTCACCGCCCACACAGTGTCGAGACGGGTGCCCCGCGAATCTCGTCGAACGACGACACTACGGGCCGCCTCTGACCACAAGCCGCACCAGGCCTAGCCCGCCCGCTTCTGTAGCCCTAGGCGGCCAGCCAAGCAGACCCCCCTAACGGGATCAGACTCACCGGACCCCTGACCCGCGGCGCGCCCCAGCAGGGGCCATGTGCCCAGGATGTATTTGCTGCCACAGGTGGAGCCCCACAGCCGTTCCCTGGACCGCCTGGCACCAGTGCTCTCTTTATCTGCTTCTGAAGCCCCAGCAGGCGGGAATCAAAACGGGCGGCACCAACTACTAAGGAGGACCACACCGGCGAGCCCCAGCGGGTCTTGTTCTGGGCCTGGTAGGTGCAAATCTTCTGCGCCATATTTGGGGCCGAGCTTGGCCTCCCCGTCCTCTCCACGGGGTCCTGTTCTCCTCCCAGTCCCACCGCCGTCGTGGGCTCTTTGATGCAATTTTGTTTGCCACCCTTTGTGCTTGAATCGCCACGCAAAAGATGATTTTTAATTTAGGGATGGCCGGGTAGGGCCCAACTCACCCATCCCGGTGTCTACAGCCTCAGGCAGGCTCGCCCCCATGCACTGCCAGGCCCACCATCTCTTCTTCAGGGCAGAGCGGGCCGGGTGCGCCGCGACCCAGTGCCACCGACAATCAAGGCCTCGGCCCCACCGTGGGTCCCGCCGCTTCTCCGCTGGATACCCGCTGACGGCGATCTCTAGCGTGGGCGGCCCAAGCCAGCAGGGGAGGCCCGCAGGGGGTCACCATATGGCCCCAGGCGCCCGGGCACCACCACACCAGCAGCAGGCAAGCTTCTTCAGGGGCCGCGGGCCCGCAGGCACCCCGGACCGGTCCGGCCCCGATTCAGGCCGCCGCCGCCCCCACGGCAATACTTCGTGGTGCTGCCTCACCGCCGGGGGCCCGGCACAGCTTTCGTCCGCCTCCTGGGTTGCGACTCGTCCCGGGCGCCAGGCACAAGGAAGGTGCACACCCCGCGCAGGCCCAGGCCCAAGCCACCTTTCAGTCCATCGCGGCCGATTCCGGCCAGGGGGCCACCGTTTCGCCCCACCGCAGTGCGCCCACTAGTCCCCAGGCGCCGATGGAGTCCGGATGTTTCGTTTGGGCAGGATTAATTACGGATTACTGCAGATTAGCGGCTTGGATGCCGGGAGCCTCGTCAGGCTGCATCTGCCATGAGGGCTGTCCAAGCCACGCCCATCATATACTTTTTAAAATATTGAAAAGCTTAGAGGCGGCCAAAAGTGATGCTGACAAAAATCTTAAATACATGAACTATTGTTACGATGCATTAAGATAAAAGCATCAGCATTCGTATTTTAATGGTCTGACCTACAAAGAATGTTGATGATGTATTGTACAGAAGACAGCCCAATAACTCTATCATACATTGAACCCATTTATCTGACTAATAAAATCCAAATGTTTCTGTGATCTCACAAAATTAGGAGGTAGTGCTCCTAGAATGTACTGCCAGTGTTACCAGGTAGCAAGATAGCAAGGTATCAGGATTTGTTAGCAACATTTTGTTCCTAAATGGTGTAGTTGGTTTCCTAAGTTGTGAATTTACATGAACGATAAAACAATGCAACTGCCATCAGTAAGCATGCACACTTTCTGCATCCATACAGCCGGGGACCCCATCACCGGGGGCCCGGCCATATTTAGAAGGGGGAGGGGGGGCACGTGGCCCCTGTCTCTGGGCCATATTTCAGCACGAGGACCCCACCCCTGCTGCCCACACAGGGCACCCACCATACACCCGTTCGGGTCGCAGTGGAGACCCAGGGCCCCAGTTGGCTCCCACATGGTACGGGAGTCGGCATTGCTCCCACCTGGAGGAAGCAGCTATTTATGCTCCAGTCGGGAGCAATATCTTGATCTGTTTCCCTGACAGCATCAGTGCAGACAGGGAAAGAGATCAAAAGTCTGCTACCGTTTAGCGGGAGTTTTTAAAAAAATGCGCTCGCTGTATATCAGGCTGTGTACAAGTCTTTGCATAATTTATGGACATTCTAAGCCTGAAAGGATATTGTTTTGACTTATACTATGTGCTCCCTTGTGTCTGGACAAATATACCCCTCTCTAAAGGAGACGTATATATATATATATATATATATATATGGCTGACATATAGAAAATAAAGTGAATTTTGAAATATCGCATCTGATGTTGGCTCCGTTTGTCGATGGAAAATATGTCAAGCGTTTGACTGATATATATATATGGTCATGTGATCAAGGCCGCTTGTACGGCCGAAACGCGTAATGGCAGAGGACTGGTAAAAATAAAAAAGAATTTTGGCACTGAATGAGGTCTGCACTCGTTTTTCCGGAGGATTGTGGCGAGGAGAGGAATATATATATATATATATGTGTTAGACTTGGCATCTTTTGGCGTGTTTCCCCTGACTTTTTGCTTTCTGACCTCCCGGTTTTGACTCTGTTTTTGCTGGTGTAATGATTCTGCGCACTTTCCTCACTGCGGTCCAGTGGGAAAGTGCAAGTGCTCCTGTATAAAATGTATTATGGATTGGTGTTTCCATGATTGGCCTATTTGGTTTATCTGTCAGTCCCTTGTAAAGTGCACTGCGAGTGCCAGGGCCTATAGACCAAATGCTGTTGGTGGGCTGCAGCACTGGATTGTGCCACCACGCAAACAGCCCGTAAGTGTAACTCGGGCCTGCCATCGCAGAGCCCGTGCGCAGCCTGGGGCTGCCATGACGACTTGGCAAGTGCACACACTTGCAAGTCCCTAAACCTTCCCTTTGCTACATGTTAGTCACCCCTAAGGTAGGCCCAAGGTACCCCTGTGGGCAGGGTGCGTTGTTACGCGAAAGGTAGGACATGCCCGGGTGTGTGTGGCATGTCCTAATAGTGAATCACAGCCTAGTTCGTTTTTCACTATTGCAAGGCTACCTGTTCCCCCTAGGCCAGAACGGGCAGTTTTGATTATTACAGCTTATAATCCTAACTGACCCCGGGAACATGGTAGGAAGTCGAGTTTAGTATGCCTGGACTCAGAATGATAAAATGCAGCTTTTAGTGAAGTTGGTTTTAACATTCTGTGTTTGAAAATACCACTTTTAGAAAGTGGGTATTTTCTTGTCTAACCATCCAAGCCTGCCTCTGCGAGGTTGTGTATTCCTTGTCTGGAATGTGAGTGACAGGGGCTGGGGGATGCCAGGAGACAGGGTGAGTCAGCACAGGGCTGAATAGCAAGATCTACATGTAGATGGGTGGGAGGGGTCGCACCTGGGCCCTGAATAGGACAGTGCCTTCCCTCCACAATGCTGGCTCCACCTCCTGTGGTGCGTCTGAGGTCCCTGGCCGACTCACTGAAAGAAGGGACGGAGACTTGTCAACAAAGTGCTCCAGAACTGGTTTGGACTAGGCAAAGGCCTCTCTGCCTTCAGAGAACAAAGGAATTTGGGATATAAATATTGGGGCCCTGACCCCATGAATTTAGATCTCGCTGGAATCAAGGAACCTGCCAAGACGAAGAGCTGGAAGAGCTGCCAGGAGGAGTACTGCCCTTTGCTGTGTTGTTGCTTTGTTGGGTTGGCCTGCAGTTGCTGCTTCTGTCTTGGGCAGTGAAAGGACTGGACTGAACTTTCTACAAACTTGTGCTGAGTATCTCCAAGGGCCTGAAACCGAGCTGGCCTCCTGTTAAGAAGTCTCAGGGACTACAAAGTCTTCACAAGCCTCTGGGTACCGCTGCTGGAACGCTGTTTCAGTTGCCACAGAGGAAGGGACCTGCAACCGACTCCGTCAACCGAATCCATCCCTGGCCGGTGACCTGTTTGCACCGCAGACCGCATCGCCCCGCTTCGCATCGCAACCCTGGTCTCACCGTGGGCGACGTCCGACGCCGCCAACATCGAGCCGCTGCTTGCACCGTGACCTGTGGGCACCGCAGTTCGCATCGCATCGCTTCACTGAACCAACCTGACCCGACCGACGCGGTCGCTGCAACTGGCTCAAGAGTCGTGACCGCACCGCCTTTGGGGCACCGCTCGCACGTCTGCGACGCACCGCTCCGACTCGCACCGCTGTCCAACGCCAGCTCCCGCACTCCGGCTTGGTCGCCTGCATCGCAACCTGTCAGCACCGCATCGAGCATCGTCTCGCCCTGCATCGCACGCCTTGGACTCACCGACTCCGTCTGCACGACGCTCATCGAGCCGCTGCCTGCACCGCATCGAGGGACACCGCACCTTGCACCGCTCCGTCTTGCACCGCAACCGCGACGAACGCCGACCGGCTCGTACACTCCGTACCAGCCACAACGAGAAAGGTACTGTAACCGAGTCTGTTCATGACTCTGCTGGCCCGTATCGACGCGGTCGGCTGGAACTGTTAGACTCTGTGGTTTTCAGCATCACGGTAGGCTCGGACGGAGCTACCGACTCGTATCGAACTTTGCTTTTGTGCTATTCCTGCAAAGAAGAAGTTAACGTATCAAGTATTCATTCGTAAAGTATAGTATTGTGGATTTTTGTCGTAATTGGTCTTGTCTTGAGTATATAAAATATTGGTTATTTTTCTAAACTGGTGTGGTGTCCGTTTGTAGTGCTTACACTGTATTACTGTTGGTTATGTGCAAATGCTTTACACACTGCCTCTGAATTAAGCCCGACTGCTCGTGCCAAGCTACCACGAGGGTGAGCAGGGGTTACTTCACGAGTGTAACAACCCTTACCCTGACTAGGAAGAAGGGTCCCTACTTGGACAAAGGTGCAAGCCCTTGCCAACTAGAGATCCCATTTCTAACATTGGTTGTCAGCGGTGAGGATAGGACTTGTGTTTGCACTTGACTTACAGTGATTGGTGTGCACTACTACCATATCGCAGACCATTACGTACCACATACTGGTTCTTTTTCTTTTGGCCTATTTTTGATCTTGCCAGTTTTCAACTCACGACTTTTGTCATGCCTGAATCAATTGCATCATCCGTTGCATCTCTGGAAGTTATCTTTGAGGAGGACAGGTTGGAATCCTACGCCGTAAAGGAGTTACGAGCGATTTGTAAAAACCTGAAAGTCCAAATTAAAGGCCTCACAAGGAAGGAGGAGCTACAGAAGGCGCTGAGGGCCTGGGTAGCAGCCAGACATGCCAATGGGCAGCCTGGTGATCTCAGTGAGGAGGTGGAGGAGCCTATTTCCAGGGTGGATGTGCTTTTGGGTAGGGGGGAACCCGCCAAGTCAGGCAGCAGCAGTCTGTCCCCAGAGGAGCTGGAGGACAGACGGGAGGCAAGGCAGTTCGAGCTGCAGAAGCTCAGGCTGGAGAGTGAGCGGGAGGAGAAGAGATTGGCCATAGAAGAGAGGAAGATGCTCTTAGAGCATGAGAGAGAACTGAAGGAGCTGGAACTTAGGAGTAAGTCAGGCTCAGATGGTGGCAGCAATTCGTCCAGAAAGGCAGACAGGATTGTGCACATTCCCAAGAACGTAGGCAAGGAGTTCAAGAAGGGGGATGACATACAAAGGTGGTTTCAGGGTTATGAGGCAGCCATACACATGAATGGGGTCCCTGAGGAGAATTGGGGAGCAGGATTGTGGCCACTTTTCCCGGAAGAAGCAAGGGATGCTCTGATAGCTTTGGGTAAGGGGTATCACCTCACCTATGCTGACATGAAGGATGCCCTTCTCACGAAGTATGGTCTTACTCCTGAAAAGTACAGGGATCAGTTCAGGTCCAGTAAGAAGTCTGATGCCAACACTTGGTTGGAATGTGTGGATGTGTTCTGCAGGTCTCTGGATGGTTGGGTGAAGGGCAGTAGTGTAACAGATTTTCAGGGGCTCTACAACTTGATTGCATGGGAGCACTTGTCTAGTCTATGTTTTGCAGATCTGCGCCAGCACCTAGTTGATAGTAAGCTAACTGACCCCAGGAAGCTTGCTATGGAAGCGGACCGCTGGGTGAGTACCAGGGTCCACAAGAAAGCGTTTGGGGGAGACTCAGCCAAAGGTGGGCAGGGTCCCCAGCAGAAAGGTGGGGGGACAAGGGTAAAGCACAGGAGTTCTCTAAAGGGCCCCAAACTAGTACCCAGGGTAAAGGTTCCCAGCCCCCCGGTGATAAGAAGAAAGGGGTCTCCACAGGGAAGCCTGTTGAGACCGGCCCCACTAAGTGTTATGCATGTGACCAGGTAGGTCACTTTAAGGGGACCCCAAGTGCCCGAAGGGGACACAGCCACCCACCGGTGGACAGTCCAAAGTGTTGGCTAGTGTAGCGCTTGGGGAGGAGGGGTGCCCACAGGAGGGTGGGGATCCCGCAGAAATGACCCTTGTCTCACTAGGGGACAGTGAGATGGTCCCAGGGAACCAGGTGCCCCCTAACACAAAGAAATATAGCACCTGGGTGACCATTAATGGGAACAGGGTAGAGGCTCTCAGAGATACTGGAGCCAGTGTGACCTCAGTCCGGTGTCACCTGGTGTCTGAGAAGCAAGTAGTCCCAGGAGCATTCCACCAAGTAGTTGCTGTAGACAACTCAGAGCGCCAATGTATGGTGGCGCAGGTTCCCTTTGAATGGGGGTCTCAGGTCCCTTGAGGGTGGTTGTGAGCCCTACCATGCCTGTAGATTGTCTGCTAGGGAACGACCTGGAGCAGTCCTCATGGAAGGAGGTTGAGCTCAGGTCTCACTTGGAGATGCTTGGGTTGCCAGAGTGGGCATGCGTGTCTACTCGGTCAATGGCAGCCAGAAAGGGTGATCAAGAGGACTTGGAGCCTGAAACAGTGGCCCAAGTCCCTGCCAAGAGAAAGGGCAGGGGCGCGGGAAACCGGCCCCCGAAGTTCCCGCGGACCTCGAGGGGACGCCCGGTGCCTACAGGGGAGCAGGTAGCCAAACTGGGAGACATCTCTGAGCTGACCCATTGGCAGCAAGAAGGGGGTCCCACCAGGGAGGAGTTCTGCAGGGAGCAGAACGAGTGCCCTACTCTGGAGGGTCTGCGGCGGCAGGCTGCAGACCAGGCAGCTGGTAATCAGTCCGGGTCACATCTGATCTACTGGGAGAGTGGTCTCCTATACAGTGAGCCTAAGGTTGCTGAGCCTGGGTCAGCCCGTGTGCTGGTGGTACCCCAGCGCTTCAGGACCTTCCTACTGGGTCTGGCTCATGACGTGCCTTTGGCAGGACATTTGGGGCAGGCAAGACCTTTGACAGGCTTGTCACCCACTTCTTTTGGCCCCAAATGCGAAGGCAGTCAGATGCACACTGTAGGTCTTGCCAAACTTGCCAGGCAAGTGGTAAGAGTGGGAGGAAGGTCAAAGCTTCTCTCCAACCTTTTCCTGTTGTTGGAACACCCTTTGAAAGGGTAGGGATGGATATTGTGGGGCCACTGGATCCCAAGACAGCCATGGGCAACAGGTACATCCTGGTCTTGGTGGACCATGCCACCCGGTACCCGAAGTCAATCCCTCTCAGGACAACGACGGCGCCAGTGGTGGGCCGGGCGTTAATGGGGATCTTTTCCCGTGTGGGATTCCCCAGAGAGGTGGTTTCCGATAGGGGGACCAATTTCATATCGAAGTATATGACATCCCTGTGGAAGGAGTGTGGTGTAACCTACAAGTTCACCACTCCTTACCACCCACAAGGAAACGGTCTGGTGGAGAGATTCAACCAGACCTTGAAAGGCATGATCAAGGGTCTAACAGAACCCATGAGGCGTAAGTGGGACGTCCTCTTGCCATGCCTACTCTTTGCTACAGGGAGGTGCCTCAGAAGTCTCTTGGGTACAGCCCCTTTGAGCTCCTGTACGGCCACCCTGTCAGAGGACCTCTGAGTTTGGTAAAGGAAGGCTGGGAGGCAGCTCCCAGGAAAACTCCCCAGGATGTATTTAGCTACATGCTGGCCTTTAGAAACCAAACTGCCCGCTTCAGGAAACTCGCTCAGGCGAACCTAGAAGCAAGCCAGGAAGAAATGAAGAGATGGTATGACCAGAATGCCACTCTGGTCGAATTTCAACCTGGGCAAAAGTGTGGGTCATGGCCCCAGTAGCACCTTGTGCCTTGCAGGACAAGTGGACTGGGCCATATGAGGTAAAGGAGCGCAAAAGTGACGTCACCTACCTGGTGGATTTGCAGGCTCCAAGGAACCCTTTGAGGGTCCTTCACGTGAACCGCCTCAAGCCCCACTTCGAGAGGTCCGAAGTGAGTATGCTCTTGGCGACAGATGATGGGGTGGAAGAGGAGAGTGAGCCTCTCCCTGACCTCCTGTCTACCAAGGAGCATGATGGGTCAGTAGAGGTGTGATCCTCTCCCCTACTCTGACTCAGGAGCAGCAGGGGAACTGTCGCCAGTTGTTGGGACAGTTCGCCCCACTGTTCTCTCTGACCCCCGGTGTTACTCACTGGTGTACCCATGACGTGGACACTGGTGACAGCCATCCTGTGAAGCACAAGATTTACAGGTTGACTGACCGGGTCAGAGCCAGCATCAAGGAGGAGGTCTCTAAGATGTTGGCGTTAGGGGTGATTGAGCCCTCCCACAGTCCTTGGGCCAGCCCAGTGGTCTTGGTCCCAAAGGCTGCGGCGCCCGGTGCCACTCCAGAACTCCGGTTTTGTGTGGACTACCGTGGGCTCAATGCCGTCACCAGGACTGACGCGCACCCCATCCCCAGAGCTGATGAGCTCATTGATCGGTTGGGAGCTGCCCGGTTCCTCAGCACGTTTGATTTGACGTCTGGGTACTGGCAGATTGCCTTAACCGATGGGGCCAAGGAGAGGTCCGCATTCTCAACCCCAGAAGGTCATTACCAATTCCGGGTGATGCCCTTTGGGTTGAAGAATGCCCCTGCCACCTTTCAGAGGTTGGTCAATCAGGTGTTGGCTGGGCTGGAGGATTTCAGTGCCGCCTACCTGGATGACATTGCTGTGTTCAGTTCCAGCTGGGAAGAACATTTACAGCACCTTGAGAAAGTGTTGAGGGCTCTGCAAGGTGCAGGCCTCACGATCAAGGCCAGTAAGTGCCAGATCGGGCAGGGTTCTGTGGTGTACTTGGGACACCAGGTAGGAAGCGGCCAGGTGGCGCCCCTACAACCCAAGATTGACACCATTCTGGCTTGGGAGCCCCCAAGACCCAGACAGAGGTGAGAGCCTTCTTAGGTCTCACCGGGTATTATAGGAGATTTGTTAAGGGCTATGGCACCATCGTTGCCCCCTTAACAGAGCTGACCTCTAAGAGGCAGCCCAGGAAAGTGATCTGGACTGAGTTCTGCCAGAAAGCTTTTGATGCCCTGAAGGCAGCCATGTGCACGGCGCCCGTGCTCAAGGCACCTGACTTCTCCAAAGAATTTGTTGTGCAGACTGACGCTTCAGAGCATGGTGTGGGAGCGGTGCTCTCACAACTGAACGAAGAGGGCCTGGATCAGCCTGTAGTCTTCCTTAGCAGGAGACTACTTCCCAGGGAACAGAGGTGGAGTGCCATAGAAAGGGAAGCTTTGCTGTGGTCTGGGCACTGAAGAAGTTGAGACCATACCTGTTTGGGACTCACTTCCGGGTTCAGACAGACCACAGGCCCCTCAGATGGTTGATGCAAATGAGGGGTGAGAATCCAAAACTGCTGAGGTGGTCCATCTCCCTACAGGGAATGGACTTTACGGTGGAACACCGTCCTGGTACAGAACACGCCAACGCAGATGGTCTGTCCAGGTTCTTCCGCCTTAGTGAAGAGAACTCCAATGGGGTTGGGTAGTTCTCCCTACTTTCAGCTGGAGGGGACATGTGTTAGACTTGGCATCTTTTGGCGTGTTTCCCCTGACTTTTTGCTTTCTGACCTCCCGGTTTTGACTCTGTTTTTGCTGGTGTAATGATTCTGCGCACTTTCCTCACTGCGGTCCAGTGGGAAAGTGCAAGTGCTCCTGTATAAAATGTATTATGGATTGGTGTTTCCATGATTGGCCTATTTGGTTTATCTGTCAGTCCCTTGTAAAGTGCACTGCGAGTGCCAGGGCCTATAGACCAAATGCTGTTGGTGGGCTGCAGCACTGGATTGTGCCACCCACGCAAACAGCCCGTAAAGTGTAACTCCGGCCTGCCATCGCAGAGCCGTGCGCAGCCTGGGGCTGCCATGACGACTTGGCAAGTGCACACACTTGCAAGTCCCTAAACCTTCCCTTTGCTACATGTTAGTCACCCCTAAGGTAGGCCCAAGGTACCCCTGTGGGCAGGGTGCGTTGTAGCGCTGAAAGGTAGGACATGCCCGGGTGTGTGTGGCATGTCCTAATAGTGAATCACAGCCTAGTTCGTTTTTCACTATTGCAAGGCTACCTGTTCCCCTAGGCCAGAACGGGCAGTTTTGATTATTACAGCTTATAATCCTAACTGACCCCGGGAACATGGTAGGAAGTCGAGTTTAGTATGCCTGGACTCAGAATGATAAAATGCAGCTTTTAGTGAAGTTGGTTTTAAAATTCTGTGTTTGAAAATACCACTTTTAGAAAGTGGGTATTTTCTTGTCTAACCATCCAAGCCTGCCTCTGCGAGGTTGTGTATTCCTTATCTGGAATGTGAGTGACAGGGGCTGGGGGATGCCAGGAGACAGGGTGAGTCAGCACAGGGCTGAATAGCAAGATCTACATGTAGATGGGTGGGAGGGGTCGCACCTGGGCCCTGAATAGGACAGTGCCTTCCCTCCACAATGCTGGCTCCACCTCCTGTGGTGCGTCTGAGGTCCCTGGCCGACTCACTGAAAGAAGGGACGGAGACTTGTCAACAAAGTGCTCCAGAACTGGTTTGGACTAGGCAAAGGCCTCTCTGCCTTCAGAGAACAAAGGAATTTGGGATATAAATATTGGGGCCCTGACCCCATGAATTTAGATCTCGCTGGAATCAAGGAACCTGCCAAGACGAAGAGCTGGAAGAGCTGCCAGGAGGAGTACTGCCCCTTTGCTGTGTTGTTGCTTTGTTGGGTTGGCCTGCAGTTGCTGCTTCTGTCTTGGGCAGTGAAAGGACTGGACTGAACTTTCTACAAACTTGTGCTGAGTATCTCCAAGGGCCTGAAACCGAGCTGGCCTCTTGTTAAGAAGTCTCAGGGACTACAAAGACTTCACAAGCCTCTGGGTACCGCTGCTGGAACGCTGTTTCAGTTGCCACAGAGGAAGGGACCTGCAACCGACTCCGTCAACCGAATCCATCCCTGGCCGGTGACCTGTTTGCACCGCAGACCGCATCGCCCCGCCGCAGCGCAACCCTGGTCTCACCGTGGGCGACGTCCGACGCCGCCAACATCGAGCCGCTGCTTGCACCGTGACCTGTGGGCACCGCAGTTCGCATCGCATCGCTTCACTGAACCAACCGGACCCGACCGACGCGGTCGCTGCAACTGGCTCAAGAGTCGTGACCGCACCGCCTTTGGGGCACCGCTCGCACGTCTGCGACGCACCGCTCCGACTCGCACCGCTGTCCGACGCCAGCTCCCGCACTCCGGCTTGGTCGCCTGCATCGCAACCTGTCAGCACCGCATCGAGCATCGTCTCGCCCTGCATCGCACGCCTTGGACTCACCGACTCCGTCTGCACGACGCTCATCGAGCCGCTGCCTGCACCGCATCGAGGGACACCGCACCTTGCACCGCTCCGTCTTGCACCGCAACCGCGACGAACGCCGACCGGCTCGTACACTCCGTACCAGCCACAACGAGAAAGGTACTGTAACCGAGTCTGTTCATGACTCTGCTGGCCCGTATCGACGCGGTCGGCTGGAACTGTTAGACTCTGTGGTTTTCAGCATCACGGTAGGCTCGGATGGAGCTACCGACTCGTACGAACTTTGCTTTTGTGCTATTCCTGCAAAGAAGAAGTTAACGTATCAAGTATTCATTCGTAAAGTATAGTATTGTGGATTTTTGTCGTAATTGGTCTTGTCTTGAGTATATAAAATATTGGTTATTTTTCAAAACTGGTGTGGTGTCCGTTTGTAGTGCTTACACTGTATTACTGTTGGTTATGTGCAAATGCTTTACACACTGCCTCTGAATTAAGCCCGACTGCTCGTGCCAAGCTACCACGAGGGTGAGCAGGGGTTACTTCACGAGTGTAACAACCCTTACCCTGACTAGGAAGAAGGGTCCCTACTTGGACAAAGGTGCAAGCCCTTGCCAACTAGAGATCCCATTTCTAACAATATATATATATATATCTTGAGCTTGGTCAGACATTCACAAACCTGTAGCACCTCAAGCCATTATTATAGGTCCCTCTTAAGTCGGAAGCAAAAAATCCTCAAAGTTCTTTCACATAGCTAAAATACTTCAAGTGGAATGCCCATTGTCACAGAGTACCCTCTCCACCACACAAACGGCACCCACTGGTCAACTATGATGATCAATTGGCTAGATCTGACCCAAAGCAATAACTATTGAGGGATATTTTCTCTGCCCAGGAATACCGCATAAGAATAAGTAAGAATGGAATTCTTCATTCTGAGGCAGGACAGAGCTGCGGAAGGAATATTATGATGCTATGGTTCAAAATTAAAAGAGCAGGTGCAGGATTTTAAAAGTACAAAACAGGGCAGAAGTGTTTTCAAGCCAAAATACTTTTCTAAATAAATCAATCTTATCTTTGGGGGGCAATCAATTCTAATATAAGGAGCTAACAGAGATTATTTAGATCAGCATAAACTTGTAACTGAAGGTACTTTTGTTATGTTTTTGATAAGTATAACTTTAAGAGCCAATAGAGTTATTTAATTGAGTCTCTTTTTAGCCTCTTCCAAAATGATATTTATCTGTCTGAAATTTAGCTTATTCAATATATGGAAATTTGAGCTCTCTTGGAAGAATGAGGTAATTAAAGAATGCAGGCTGTATGGTTAGAAGTGAGAACCACTCCTGCATATTGTGTGCGCTTGTCCAGAAGTATTAAATTTATGTAGAAGATGGCTCCACCAGATGTTTGTTCAGCTAGGTACTTCGGTCCTGTGTGAGCACCATTAATCAAATCAATCTGACTGTATCCCTAACAACATAGGGAGCACTCAGCCTGGCTATAGGACCATACCCAGCCTAAACCACTCGTCCCAACCCAATAGACTAGTCAGGCAGCTGTCAAATGACGATCTACTCGACCTCCAAGATGCCTATTACCCTACCTCGGCCGATCTCACCCGACTCACCACCAAAATCTAGACTATCATCTCTCTCCCCTTCAGGTCATCCCGCCCCAATTCTAGGTCTATCAACAAATCGAATCTCACTCAAGTTCCCATCTCTCATACGCCCTCTAATACAACTACCTCTAGTACACCCCTTAAATTCGCATTACTAAACTGCCGCTCAGCCGTGAAACACGTGGCTGACATAGTTGCTCTTATTGTCGACCAGGACCTTCACATCCTAATGCTCACTAAATCTTAGTTAAACGATTCCTCTGCTCCCACTTTGGGCACTCTGGTCCCCCCCAGGTATGCCATCATTAGATTAGACCGCCCAGGACACTCAGGTGTGGCCTCGCCCGTATTACAGAGCCTCACTCTCTGTGAAACAATCTCACACTACATCTTTGCCCTCTTGTGAATACTTCAAGATCGACATCTCCACCACTAACAACTCAAAGTGCTCCCTCCACACGTTCTATCAACCACCGGGAGTAATTGCACGTTCTTCGAACAGGTCATGGAGATTATCTCCTACAACATTGATGACCATACCAACCACGTCTTCCTTGGTGACTTCAACATTCACTGGAACAATACCAATGACCCGCTTGTGAACTGTTTCAAATCCTTCCTTCAGGACCTCAACCTCATCCAAGTCTGCAACAGTCCGACCCATAATAAAGAAGCCACACTTGACTTTATCGTAGCTAAGGAGAACACTTTACAGGTTGATTCTATTCTCCCGTGCGATTGGACTAAGCACCACTGTTCCACCTTCTCCCTAAATATTAAAGCAATCACCTCCAGGGGCCAACCAAAGGAAGCCAAACACTGGATCTGTGACACCCAAAACATTAACTCATGCACTATATCAACTATTACAAATCCCTGTTCCCGCCTCCCACCATGACCGATGCCCAGAACCTCACTGATCACTGTTTCAATTCCATGTCCGAAATCATGGACACCATGGCCCTAAACAACTTAAAAGAATCCCGTCCAAATGATCCAACCCCTGGTTCAAAATTAACCTTAACGAAGAACAGTGACACCTCAGACTTGCTGAAAGAGCATGGAGACACATCCCTTCCTTGGCCAACCTCAAACTTCTACGTCAAAGACTGAGCACCTGCAACAGGCACATCAGGAACTCCAAAGCAGCCTTCTTAGAAAATCAACTAGACTCTGCCACTAACAGACCTAAGAAATTGTTCGAAATCATCAGAAACCAATCTATCTGCATAAGTGATCTGGCTTCCTCAAACAACGAAGCAGCCTTTAACTGTGAAACCTTTGCCTCCTTTTTCACTGAGAAAACATTGCAAATCACTAACGACATTGAAACCGCTCTCAAACTACTTCTGCACCCACCCTTCCTATACCCTTCCACAATGGATAATAAAGCATGCCCGTATAATCGCCTCATCTCACCCAAAAATAACGCCTCCTGGTCTAGCTTCATAACCCTCGATGAGATTGGCACTCTAAATCTGCAGACCTCCTTGAAATACTCTAACCACTTCATTGACCCCCTCATTCTAAAAAAAAACAACAACTCCGACCCGTACGACCCCCAACAACTACTGCCCCATCTCCAACATCCCTACTCTGGCCATACTCCTAGAAATTGTTTTGGCACTTACAGCTCCACAATCACAGTGAACAATTCAAACTCTGAGACCACTGTCAATCTGGCTTTCAATCGGGTCATAGCACCGAAACTGCTATGGTCCACATTGTTTATGATGACCTTCGCTCACTTGACCAGCATGCATCTTGCCTCCTGATCCAACTGGATCTGTCAGCAGCCTTTGACACCATAAACCATGCTACCCTGCTTGACCTTCTAGAACATAGGATGGGTTTCTCCGACACCATGCTAAAATGGTTCTCCCCTTTTCTACACAACAGGTTGCAGCGCTTCCTAATCAATCACACTCTTTCCAAGCAGTCTCCACTATCACTATGCGTTCCCCAAGGCTCTATCCTCTCCCCAACATTGTTCAACATCTACATGGAGCCACATGATTGCACCACCCCTAATGTCAAAGACTGTCTCCCTCTTCTCTCTGCCTTGAATTGCACCCCACACATCGTCAACTCTGCCAAATCCCTAGGTATAACCTTAGACAAAGACCTCTCCATGCAAAAACACATCAGCGCCATCACTAGAGGAGCTAACCATCAGTTGCACATCCTTAGGAAACTAAAATCTTTCCTCCCTGCGACCAACCTCACAACTGTGACTCATGCACTTGTGCTTTTGAAACTAGACTACGGTAGCTCTACCCTTGTGGGCCGCCCGAAAACTTCACTTGCACCTCTGAAGTCTAGACTCAATTCAGCAGCGACGCTCATCACGGGATCAAAATAAAATGATCACATCACCCCTGACCTTCAAGCACTGAATTGGCTACCCTTTGAGGCCATGATGCATTTCAAAATTGCTTGCATGACCCATAAAAAAGCACTGCACGACAAGCCCCCCTTCTACCCATCCCAGGAACTGACCCTATTGGGTGGAAACATATCTTGCAGAAGCACGAGCTTCTTACTTCTTAAGCCACAAAAATTCAAGAAAAAGAAAACCTCCAAACGATCCTTCTCTGGAATGGCTCCAAATATTTGGAACTCTCTCCCTACTGAGATTAGATGCAACCCATCCACATCCTTCTTTAGGAAAGAAGTCAAAATCTTTCTATTCAATAAATTCCTCTCTCACGGAGGACTAGGCCTAGCCCCCGTCCTCCATTTGTCTGCTGTCTCTTCTTGCACCGAAACATGGCTTAGCCTTGGATTTATGCTACACCAGGTGCCTCTTTCTCCATGCTTACCACATTCACATGTACTTTGTTTGAATATTTTGTACTCTTATCTCCCTGCTTTCCTTTCTCACACGCACTATATTTTGTACTATTATCTACTGTTGCTTTATTCCTTCATGTTCTCCATCTTGTCTCCTTTGCTCAGTTTCTGAAAAGCGCGCTGTCATCCGCTGGGGTCTTAATCGCGACATACCAAATTCTGAATAAATAAATAAATGTCCACTCATTTCCTCATTTCTGGAAGCAACTTAAACTTCTGCCTCTCAATAAATACCTAACCCCCCACTAAACCTTCTGTTTGGTCTGTTGCTCTGACCCCACACCCCCCACGTAAATTTGAGCATCTATACCTCAGGGAAACCTGTGGCCCACCTTTCTCCACCCTCGTAACTCCCTACCTCTTGTATATATGGTTACCATGTATTTTTGCTTATGCTTATGTAACCAGGGTAATTGCTGCTATTTTGTTTACCTATCCCACTGTATATTTTATTTAGATATCCACTGTATATGATTTATTTTTTTTATTCCGTTACTATGTATTTTTATTGACTCTTTCTGTACCTTGTGTTATTGCGGTTGTGCTTACTCTGTGAAGCGCTATGATACCTTTGGTCAAGTTCACGCTATATATAAAAAAACTCATTAAATAAATAAATAAATAAGAATCCATGAAAATCCATGTCAAATGAAATAAATATGATAAGTGTCTGTTCAGAAAAGCTCAGAAAAATAGAGTTTCCAAAGTTTCAGTGCAATTACTAAATTACATACTAAGCAACCAATCACAGAGTAATCAAGGATAAAGAAAGTCATGAGTCTGTTTTGGATGGCATCCGAGTAGGGAACAAAAAATATTTAAATTTTGTTGCATTCCTTACAATTGCTGCATCATATGTTGAAAAGGATAGGTTTTCCCGTTTGAAAACAGTTACGTGACATAAAAAAAAAAACGAGTTTGCTGCTCATTTGTAAAGTTTGTTATGCCACGTGTGTTAATGCCCTGGAAATCCACCATGGAAGAAAATTACATCAACTAATGGTAAATGAATATAACAAATTGCACTTAGAAACAGTGGATGAGGGGATTACATTTAATGGGCCAGATTCCCAAAGGTAATTTGCACTTTTGAGTAAGTTTACTACTTTTCAGTATTCCCAAACTGCAATTTCGTAGTAACTTACACTTTTGTATTAAGTCCAGCACTACATATGGCCAACCACTGGTATTGCAACACCCTCCCATTGAAGATAATGTGCAGTTTGTGTAAACCAAAAAGTAGTAAACTTACCTTAAATTGTAAATTAGTACAAAAGTGCAGTTTGAGATTAGAACTTTGTAATACGTTTTGTAGTACTACTGTAATACTACAAAACATACTACAAAGTGCAGTTTGGGAATCAGGCCGAACCTCTCTCTCAGTATATATAGGATGAGCTCAAAGAGTTAAAGCTGTATCACCAGACTTGCACTGCATTTGTTGAGGATGCCAATTGTTTTTCCTTTTGGACTACAATTTTCTCAGACACCGTCAGAAATGTAGTTTTGGTGATTTCATAATGTTGCTGCTGAGTAGTGAAATACAAGTGTTAATGCCTAATCCCCTCCTCCATGTCATTAACAGAATCAAGAATTCCTTTTACCATAGGACAGAACATTTGAAATTGGCTTCTGTGACACACACTGTTACACAGAACAACAATTCAGAACAACAGCACCATGTTTAAATTGCTGGAAATGAAAACTAGAAGGAGGAGGAATAATGTTAAAACATATGGAGCACAAGCCAGAAAATACTGAGGGTAGTTTTCAAAAGGGCGGAATCTACACAAAAAAATGCATGAAGAGGTACTAACACCTTCTATCGTTTTGAAACATACCTTTGGGAGTTCATTGACATTGTACAGGTTTGCAGCCACTATCCACAGTGTGTCTGGAGAGCAGAGTACCAGGTCTACTGCGGCATCTGTGTACACCCTAATCCGGGATATCTCGTTTAAAGCAGGAACTCCAAGCGTGTAGAGAAAGCCTCCCCCGATGCCTGCCTGCAACAGAGTGACCACTGAGATGATGAGCAGTGGGACAAATAGTGAACAAACTACAACTAACATAATTTCTACCCACATAATGAAACATACAAGCTAAGGCATGGCAACAACCACTAATCAAAACGAGGTTGTCGATTATGCAGTTTGAGTTTCCCTATTCATAATAAGTAAACATCTGGATCACAAACTCATTCGGCAGTATATTCAGAGAATGTTTAAAAGATGCAATGGTTCAGGGTTGGCCCTAATGGGTCCAGAACAAGAGAATAAAGTCCCGGGTGGGACTTTAAGAATATCAATTTATACTAGACATTTTAATCGTCATAGGAGCAAGGATGTAGGGAGACATATATAGTGTAAAATAAACAGTTTATTTCACACAAGTATAAATTTTATACTTAAAGTAGTAATCAAGTGCTCACATAAAGTGAAGGTGCGTGATGTGACAAAGTGAAAGTGAACTAAAAACATAACATCACATTGACAACATAATTGGAACTCCACATGAGTATATACAATGAAAGGGGTTCCTGTTGTAGGGGTCGACGAGCGTTTCGATCTTTTAATTATTTAAGATCATCTTCAGGACAAATAGTGAGCAGTCTGAAACTAAATCGAAATGAAGCATAGTTACAATATGTCCCTACATAAGGACCAATTATAGTGAATAAGTGCTCCCAGTGTTTTTTATATAATAAAACCAATTAGCGCGCAACTTTTTAGGAAAATGAGTAGAATCAATCTAACAACGTGAGAAACCATTGAGGGATCATACGCGCGGGGCGCCGAGTTAGCTATGGGAGGGGGGTGGGGAGAAGGGGGAGGGGAGGGGAAGGTGAAGTTAATTAGCGTAAGGGAGCATCATACTTATGAGCTCACGGTAGCGAACTTACTTCCAATGTGGTGTCACTATCCAGAAAGAAAGAAGGATGGACACTCTAGAAATGCAGGCGGGCCTCTTACGTGGAGAGGTAGTCAATACCTAATATCAGGGGAATAGAGCATGAAATGAATACCCACGTTATGTCTGGAGAATAAATAAAGTGGAACAGAATGACCACTTACTAAAGTAACGTCCAGAAAAGTAAAGCTACTTCCATCAGAAGGTGGCGTTTTTCATTAGGTGGCGTTTTTCATTAGGACCAATCATGGGTTGTTCACAGATATGGGCTGTGGGGATAAAAGAGTCAATGGCCTACAAGGTCTATGTTTGCTCAGGGGGAGGGGGGAAAAAAGTGAAAGGCAAGCTGCTTACTTATTCGTGCCTGTTAGTCAGATGCTGAATAAAATCGTAGCTACTTCCAGCCGAAAGTAGCATAGGGTGAACAATCTGAGCTGCAAGAATGAAAGAGTATACAATTTAAAGGGAGGAGGGGTTTAGCGCATAATCCTCGGCATACCACTCATTCGATTATGTTCTAACAAGGAACTATTCCAAAAGCAAGTTAATTAAAGTGCACAAAGGACGGGATAGTTGCTATTAATTGAAGGTACTCAGAATCTATGATGAGAGACTAAACGTGCAAGTTAGGTTAAAAATGGGCGGAATACTCACACAGTGAAGCGTAGCTTGTCCGTATCCACGAACTAATTGGGAAGTAAACCAAGGAATCAAAATCGGGACCCAGGTATTATATTATACCAGTTAGAGAAAAGGAAAATTAGGAGAGCCTAGGGGTACTTACTGAATCAGGGTAACGTGGGAGGATCAAACACCAGCCTGGACCGCGCGCTGCAAGTGAGGTAACTGTGGCGACAGTACAGGGAGGATGAAGGGAGTGACTTAAATAGTGTTAGTCACGCGATATCTGAGCATAATTGGTAGCAAGGGCGAAATGCGCATGCGTTTTTATATAGTGTCCCCACTGACGCTAGAGTAGTCAGTAGAAGGACTGTTTATTCCTTATGGCTCTGTTAGGGGCGCATGCGTAGTGGAGGACGCTGCCGATTAGGGTGCTCGGTAGTCGATATCTCAGCCGGATGATAACAAATAACAAGGGCGAATTTGCGCATGCGTTTAGTGTAGTGTCCCCGCTAACGCTAGGATAGTCAGTAGAAGGACCTGTTGGAGGCGCATGCGTATTGGAAGACGCTGTCGATTGAAATGACTAAATATGCTCGGTAATCGATGTATCAACTAGATGATGACAATTAATAATAAAAAGACATTTACATATTAACGAACAAAAATAATAATAAAAATAAATAAAGCAATATATACATGATAGTGGTTGATGAGTGCGATGAGTGTTAGATGTATCTGCCAATGACATGAATATTATAACGCTAAATAGTGTAATCATATTACCACATGCAAGCTAATTAATTATGCATATGAATACCGCAGCAGATCCACAACCGAACATCGAGGATAAAACAGAGTATATTTAACAGGACCAAGTGAGCGTCATGGTCTTATATACAGGTATTCCATTCATCAAAAGAGTTTAATCCATTCTCGATAGTCCTGCAATTAAAAATCCGGCCAGTGAAAAATTGACTGCACTTGAGAGCTTAAAGAAAAAACACATTCGCACAGAATTACATGTGCTCATGCTAACTGAGTATTTGAGAGCCAATATTATCCCTATTGGCCTCCAGGTCCGCAACATACCTGCTATATTTCTCAAAGATAAAAAATTCAAAACAGGTTTTTCCCATATTGGTACCACTTGCTCGCGCCATTGGATGGTCCTTGGCATAGACACAGCGCTAGAGCACAGTAAAAAAGAACTTGAGGAGATTCAGGAGCTGGAACAAGCCATTCGTGCACTAGACAGTCTAGCAGACGCAAAGGGGGTTCTAGAGAAACTTGAACGCACCATTCTCGATTTCCAGAACTTTGAACATCATAAAAAATCGACTAAGGTAACAAAAGATATCAAAAACTATAATATAGATAAAACCTACCCCTATCTTCAAGAAGATTTTTTCAATACCGGCCCACAAGAACAACAGAGGTACCCTGCAGGCACCTGGGGCAGATTCAGGAATAGAGTGCCAGTAACATTTTCTGATTCATCTGCAGAATCGGACGGGTCTGAAGCTGCGGAAGGTCCTAGTACTTCCTCCCGCAATCCTCATTTTTTAGGCAGAGGCCAAACACGGGGTACAGAGATCCCGAGGGGGAGAGGCAAGACCCGGTACAACTTCCCACCAGGGGAACGCCAGACGAGGAACAGGTTCTACCAATGGGGATACCAGTACTAGATATTGTCTGTACCACTTTTCCCCCACAAATGGAGCAAATACCAATCTTCAACCTCTCCCAACACCAGCTGGCCTCAACTGATATTGCTCTACTGAGCAGAGGCCTATCTTTTGTCATCAGCGAAAAACCCAATTGGTTTAATATACAAGCTGAAATCTTCCAATTTTTAGGAAAGTTAGACTTCATTCCTTTTTCAAGACAGAGATACCCCTCGTAAGACTGACACCACGGGCCTTCGCCCTATTTCTACATTCAACCCTCCAAGTAGCTCCATGCCACCTGAGGTCATTACCTTTGAGCATCTTGTCCTAAGAGATCTCACTAAACTTAAAGAAAATTACAAATTCACTCCCTTCAATGTTAGTCTAGATGAAAAGAACAGCTTGAATAAACTGAAGAAAATAGATAACATTGTGATAAAACCATGTGACAAAGGGGAGGAATTGTTATTCAAGACAAGACCTCCTATGATGCAGAGATCATACGCCAAGTGAATAATACCTCTCATTATGAGCTTTTGAGTAATAACCCCTTAAGAAGCATCAGTGATCACATCCTCAACGTCACTAAAGATGGTTTGGAAAATGGCTTCATCAGCAAGAACGAATTTCTCTTTCTTAACAACAAAACTTCGCGTACCCCAGTTCTGTACACTTTACCCAAAGTGCATAAGAATGCGGAGGCACCTCCAGGTAGGCCAATTCTCTCTGGTTGCGGCTCCATTTTGGAGCCCTTGGGTAAATATATTGACTTCTTTATAAAAGATTTAGTACAGCACACTTTGACTTATGTTAAGGACACGACCCACTTGATTAACTTAATTGAATCCCAACCTTTTGACCCTAATACAGAACTCCTTGTCACACTTGACATAGAGTCTCTGTATACCAATATTCCACAACAAAAAGGTATAGAGGTCATTAAGAAACATCTGAATAACCGCCCTGCACCTCATCAAGTACCCACTGAATTTATTATTACATTACTTGAAATTGCCCTTACTAAAAATTATTTTCTATTTCAAGATACCTACTATAGACAGTGCAAAGGCACTTCGATGGTAGCCATTTTTGCTCCAAATTTTGCAATCCTGTTTGTAGATGACATGGAAACTAACATCATTCTCAATGCTACCAACCCATATCTTGAAAAAATCCGCCTATGGCGTAGATACATCGATGACGTTCTCATGATTTGGGGCGGTGATCAAAATGAACTTAAGATTTTTGTGATTGGCTTAATAACATCCAGCCAGACCTTAAGTTTACATATAATTATGACAACGTTAAGGTGGACTACTTAGATGTTACCATCAAATGCCTAAATGGCAAACTGTATACTACTCTTTTTAGAAAGCCCACTGAAAGGAATACTCTATTAGAGTACCATAGCGCACATCCCAGGGCACTCAGGGATGGCCTACCATATGGTCAATTTCTTCGCATTAGGCGCAATTGTAAATTTAAGGAAGATTTCTTCCAAGAAGCTGAAGTACTATGCAAGAAGCTGATGTTTAGAGGTTACCCCAGACGATTGGTCAAACGCGCCATGAAAAGGGCCTGGTACTCTCACCGTGAATATCTGCTCCAAACACGTGAGAAAACACCTTTAACCAGAATCACATGCGTTACCACATTCAGCTCAGTGAGTAACAGACTAACTAAATTGATAAAAAAACATTGGTCTGTTTTAGACCCCCTAGAGTTTACCACAGGATTGCTCCTTTTCTCATTTAAACGTGGCCGCAATATAAAGGACCACTTAGTGAGGGCGTACACACCCAACAAAAAGGACAACTCTATCCATTCATATTTCAACTTACCGCCGATAGTTGGTCACTATAAGTGTAATCACTGCATGGCATGCGATTCTACAATAAACACTAAAGTTTTTGAATATGGTAACTGTAAGCACGTATTGAAGGCCTTTAGTAACTGTAATTCCCAAAATGTTATTTATTGTATTGAATGCCCATGCAAATTGCGTTACATTGGCCAAACAACACAGAAGGTCAAGGCCCGGATCTCCCAACATAAAAGCAGGATCCGTTGTAAAGTCCTCTGTGCACCACTAGTGGAACATTTTTTGGAACTAGGTCACTCTGAAAATGACATCACTTGGCAAGTGATAGACAGCCTTCAGATAAATACGAGGGGTGGCAACCAACAATCAACCCTCAACCGGCTGGAGTGCAAATGGATTTTTAATTGCAGCACTATCGAGAATGGATTAAACTCTTTTGATGAATGGAATACCTGTATATAAGACCATGACGCTCACTTGGTCCTGTTAAATATACTCTGTTTTATCCTCGATGTTCGGTTGTGGATCTGCTGCGGTATTCATATGCATAATTAATTAGCTTGCATGTGGTAATATGATTACACTATTTAGCGTTATAATATTCATGTCATTGGCAGATACATGTAACACTCATCGTACTCATCAACCACTATCATGTATATATTGCTTTATTTATTTTTATTATTATTTTTGTTCGTTAATATGTAAATGTCTTTTTATTATTAATTGTCATCATCTAGTTGATACATCGATTACCGAGCATATTTAGTCATTTCAATCGACAGCGTCTTCCAATACGCATGCGCCTCCAACAGGTCCTTCTACTGACTATCCTAGCGTTAGCGGGGACACTACACTAAACGCATGCGCAAATTCGCCCTTGTTATTTGTTATCATCCGGCTGAGATATCGACTACCGAGCACCCTAATCGGCAGCGTCCTCCACTACGCATGCGCCCCTAACAGAGCCATAAGGAATAAACAGTCCTTCTACTGACTACTCTAGCGTCAGTGGGGACACTATATAAAACGCATGCGCATTTCGCCCTTGCTACCAATTATGCTCAGATATCGCGTGACTAACACTATTTAAGTCACTCCCTTCATCCTCCCTGTACTGTCGCCACAGTTACCTCACTTGCAGCGCGCGGTCCAGGCTGGTGTTTGATCCTCCCACGTTACCCTGATTCAGTAAGTACCCCTAGGCTCTCCTAATTTTCCTTTTCTCTAACTGGTATAATATAATACCTGGGTCCCGATTTTGATTCCTTGGTTTACTTCCCAATTAGTTCGTGGATACGGACAAGCTACGCTTCACTGTGTGAGTATTCCGCCCATTTTTAACCTAACTTGCGCGTTTAGTCTCTCATCATAGATTCTGAGTACCTTCATTATATAGCAACTATCCCGTCCTTTGTGCACTTTAATTAACTTGCTTTTGGAATAGTTCCTTGTTAGAACATAATCGAATGAGTGGTATGCCGAGGATTATGCGCTAAACCCCTCCTCCCTTTAAATTGTATACTCTTTCATTCTTGCAGCTAAGATTGTTCACCCTATGCTACTTTCGGCTGGAAGTAGCTACGATTTTATTCAGCATCTGACTAACAGGCACGAATAAGTAAGCAGCTTGCCTTTCACTTTTTTTCCCCCTCCCCCTGAGCAAACATAGACCTTGTAGGCCATTGACTCTTTTATCCCCACAGCCCATATCTGTGAACAACCCATGATTGGTCCTAATGAAAAACGCCACCTAATGAAAAACGCCACCTTCTGATGGAAGTAGCTTTACTTTTCTGGACGTTACTTTAGTAAGTGGTCATTCTGTTCCACTTTATTTATTCTCCAGACATAACGTGGGTATTCATTTCATGCTCTATTCCCCTGATATTAGGTATTGACTACCTCTCCACGTAAGAGGCACGCCTGCATTTCTAGAGTGTCCATCCTTCTTTCTTTCTGGATAGTGACACCATATTGGAAGTAACTTCGCTACCGTGAGCTCATAAGTATGAGGCTCCCTTACGCTAATTAACTTCACCTTCCCCTCCCCTCCCCCTTCCCCTTCTCCCCCCCCCTCCCATAGCTAACTCGGCGCCCCGCGCGTATGATCCCTCAATGGTTTCTCACGTTGTTAGATTGATTCTACTCATTTTTCTAAAAAGTTGCGCGCTAATTGGTTTTATTATATAAAAAACACTGGGAGCACTTATTCACTATAATTGGTCCTTGTGTAGGGACATATTGTAACTATGCTTCATTTCGATTTAGTTTCAGACTGCTCACTATTTGTCCTGAAGATGATCTTAAATAATTAAAAGATCGAAACGCCGTCGACCCCTACAACAGGAACCCCTTTCATTGTATATACTCATGTGGAGTTCCAATTATGTTGTCAATGTGAGGTTATGTTTTTAGTTCACTTTCACTTTGTCACATCACGCACCTTCACTTTATGTGAGCACTTGATTACTACTTTAAGTATAAAATTTATACTTGTGTGAAATAAACTGTTTATTTTACACTATATATGTCTCCCTACATCCTTGCTCCTATGACGATTAAAATGTCTAGTATAAATTGATATTCTTAAAGTCCCACCTGGGACTTTATTCTCTTGTTCTGGACCCATTAGGGCCAACCCTGAACCATTGCATCCTTTAAACATATACTAACCCCAGGTTCACATTTCGGGGTACCCTTGTTCTCCCATACTACCTAATAGTATATTCAGAGAAGGCATGAATTAAATAATTTGGTATTTGCGAGGTTACATCTTTTTAACTTAAATGTCAAATTCGTGCTTGCAAACTGTGTCAAACATACGTCATTGAAATCTGTTGTATTCATGCTAACAAGAGAGTTCGACTGAAGGAGGAACTAGGTACAGAATGTGTCACTAGGAAGGAAACACACCTTGAAAAGATGCATTCATATTTGCGATTATTAATTGCACTGCAGTAACCAGATTTGCATTCTCGGAATACGAGTAAATAATTAACAGTGCAAATGTATTGTCTTTAAAAGCCTAATACATCTGCCCTGAATGTTGAGCCGATACCACAAAAAAGCTCACTTTGATTAGTGTAGAAAAATTAAAATGTACTACCTACACAATATATTTCTTCAAATGCAATCAATTGTGAGACCCAACAACAAACTGTCATATACTTTGTTTATCTTGACGTGGTATTGCTTTCTTACAGTTGAAAGTGCAGTATTTCAAAAAACAACCACCTGTTTGCTACTTAAGTATTAGAGATTACACAAAGGACTTATAAGATATTTACTTTAAAATATGAACATCAATGAGCATAAAATTTAAATTTCATAAATGGAAACTTTGAAACACACACACACTGAAACAAGCATTTGCAATGCAATAGGTCTCGCATTTGCGAAATGTTAAGCTATTGGCATTGTAAATGACAATGCTTTTAATGATCTGTTTTTAAAATCAACACATAGATAAAAGCTTTGTCATTTACAATGGCAGTAGCTGAAAGTTTCGCAAATGCGAGACTCATTGCATTGCAAATGCTTGTTTTGTATTGCACAGCTTCCCTTCCATGTTTGCCTCGCCATGCCCTCGGTCGTGCTTTGGGTTCTCGTGGACTGATTCGTTAATGGAGGGCCTCAGGGGGTTCACATAATCATCTGATCATAGATGATCTTTAAAGCGTTAATAATAATAATAATAATAATAATAATAATGGAGATATTGTTTGGTGCTGCACTCCGCTTCCTTGTTCCAAAATGTGGGATATCCCCCACTTGGGCTTTACATTCTGCTCATATTATCTTGCTGTTTTTAATCCGATTTAGACATTTGACACCCCAAATTCCGCCCAAAACAGGATTACAAAGTGGACGCAAATCAGCACATCATAACGGGAGAATGCTACTGTGCCACGTATGCCCCATTCCAACTTGCTAAATTTGGAATGGGGCGCAATGTGCGCACCTCCCATTAACTCAAATAAGTGGGTGTGCAACTTGCACCCGTACGCGTGGTGCTCCGCAGTGGCAACTGTCTGCAGAGTCGACCAGGACAGCTTTCAGTGGGCGATGGCTGCACTGTGTACTCTGGATTACACTGGCACCATAGGGGTAAATCTCGGACAGGACAGAATTATTGTGTGTAATAAAGGACAACACACGGACACAACACTGTCACACTAAGTGCTGCAATATGCTACATTATGTGCACTATTTTGCCACGTTTTGTAGTCCGTGCCGCATAATTCGGTCCTGTACCGTTCATTCATGCCATTGGCCCCGGTTATACGGTAACCCCAATAGGCCCTCATTAAAGCCCCCTCCAACATGCCCACATATTTATTTGGTAAAGTGACATCCTTTTAGATAATACTCAGGCAGGTTAAAGTATTGCTGTGAAGATGGGTTGGACGATGAATACCCTGACCCTGCTCGCCTGGGTGAAGGGTGAATGACCCCAACGACCTCTGCACCGGAAGAAAAGAGAGTGTGAGGACCCACACCAAGGCATCACTAGCTGAATGCCGGAAAGTTTCCACGATTAGGAAGTCGAGACTGTTGGCTCTCTCAAGATCACGCTAGTGACATGTACGAACGGGGGTGTCCCACTCCAGAAACACACAGTTTATTAATTTGTCTACTGTAGGACGATGAAGCAATCACCAAAGTCCCGTGAAGTAAAACAAAAATACAGGAAGAAATACGGTTGCATTGCAAGCGGCGTGTCTGGAAAACCCTGACTCGAATCCCGGCTCGCACATTGAAACCAATAGTGTGATCCTGATCAACCACTTCATCTCACCGAGCAGTGTATTTTTAATAGGCAATTTTGGGAGCATTTAGAAGATTCTGCGTGTGCCATAAAAATGCATAGTCTCCAAGAGAGGTAAATCGCTAATTCCATTATTGCGCAAGTAAAAAGACTCTTGCTTTGCGTCTGGCAACCCTATCAGGACCCTTGTCTGTATAGCTAAGTTTATGTTTAGAAATGGTTATATTAAAAGATGCTGGCTGCAAAAATGTTATATAATGTACCATTCCTAAAAACATGTTGAAAGACTGAATTACAATTTCCTAGAGTCCTATACCTTCGATTTGTGTACGAGGTGCTTGGAGTACCTGAGCTCCTGTCCTACGACATATTTGTGTAAAATTATTTGAAAAAGCGTCACGCAGAGGGTCAAAGGGGACTGAACGGGCTGTGCATTCTACCCATGCATACAAACCTTCACCATGAGGATGGACGACCTGAGCTGATACTCCACGCCTCCACGCACATCAGCTGTAATAAGAAACCGCTGGTGTGCAAAGCTGTGGGCACCAGGTCTAATAAAACTAGTGAAGTGGTGTGCACAGCCATTGACATTACCCGTAATATTAAAGACTCTAGTGCTACACTGGGTATATTTCTTAATTGCCACCTTGCAACGTTTTAGGATTGTTTTGCTGAGGAATCTGGGGACGCCCTACACACCTGCTATCAACGTCTTTATACTCACATTAGGAATCATTTGTTGAAGCCATATCGTCCTGCCCCAGAACACCTACCTACGTGGGTTCGATACAAATATTCGGCGGCTAACTGCCATTTGAGGATGGCTCTGACGGCACGGCCTAGAGTTTCAAGGGAGGCTAGGGAGGCAAGGCGGGACTGCACGCGGAAACTCGCGGCCAGGAAGAACACTCTGAACTGAAGGAACTGGGAAGAGCTGGAGTTAGCAGCTGCACAGAACTGTACTATGGCATTCTGGGACACAGTCAACAGTTTCGATCTACCGGTGCTGAATGCGGCGGGGGGGGGCACCAATTCGGATGCGGCGAACTACAGAAGGCAGCAAAAAAAAACTTGAATTGTGTTTGGATACACAAGCACACTGACGGCAACCAAAGTATTCAGCGCGAAGTCGAAGATCTGGTAACAGAAGAATGGGATGATCCAGGCAGCGTGTTGCTACAAAGAGAAACAAGCATGGAATCGAAACCTGTGGTGCGCGCGCACCACAGAGGAGCGGGGGCTAGAGAGCGCGGCAGCAAAAGCGAGACCAACGCGCGCTGCTGTGCGTTCTGGCCACCGTCGGGAATGGGCGCGGCAAAGGCGGGACATGCGCCCGCCTTTGACCAATCGCGTGCCGTCCCCATTAAAAAAACGAACGCTCCAGCCAATGTGGGCTTCTGAAAACAAAACCACACGCACGAGCGTGTGGGTCGTTTTCAGAAGCCCTTTCTAAAGGTCTCGCGCTGCGCGAGCAGTGCTGCGGACTGCAACGCTACGCGCGAGACCTAAAAAACGAAGTTAACAGGGATGTTATAGTTAGGTTCTGTATTTACAGCGCACAAAACCATAGAATATAGTTAAGAGTTATTTCAAGTAACTGTAACTCGTGCCCTAAGATAACTATGTAACTCGCCCCCTCGCCATGGAAACTAGGTCCTAACTATAACTACCAACTGGTGACCGGCAGTAGGTTATTTATATTTAAATATAGTAGTGTATTAGGAACGGGGAAGGGGAGCTGATGGGACCAGAGAAGCAGCTAGCAGCACTGTCTAGAGGACTGAGAATGAGGAATTACTGACGGGTCCAGAGAAGCAGCTAGCAGCACTGCCTAGAGGACTAAGAATGAGGAATTACCACTGTGACCAGACACACAGCTGCAGCACTGCCTAGAGGATTTAGAATGTGGGAGGTTACTGATGGGACCAGAGAAGCAGCTAGCAGCACTGTCTAGAGGACTAAGAATGAGGATTTAGTGACGGGAACAAAGGAGCAGCTAGCAGCACTGCCTAGAGGACTAAGAATGAGAAATTACCACTGAGAACAGAGATACAGCTAGCAGCACTGTCTAGAGGACTTAGAATGAGGAATTACAGATGGGACCGGAGAAGCAGCTAGCAGCACTTCCTAGAGGACTAAGAATGAGGAATTACCACTGGGAACAGAGACACAGCGTAAAATGTGGGAATTACCGACAGGACCAGAGAAGCAGCTGCAGCACTGTGTAGACGATTTAGGATGAGGAATTACCGATTAGACCGGAGAAGCTGCTAGCAGTACTGTCTAGAGGACTTAGAATGTGGAATTTCCAACTGGACCTGAGTAGCAGCTAGCAGCACTGTCTAGAAGACTTAGAATGAGGAATTACCGACGTGACCAGAGTAGCAGCTAGCAGCACTGTCTGGAATTTTTAGAATGAGGAATTAATGACAAGAGCACAGTAACAGCTAGCAGCACTGTCTAGAGAACTTAGAATGCAGACTTACCACTGGGACCAGAGAAGCAGCTAGCAGCATTGCCGAGAGGGTTTAGAATGTGGAATTACCAACGGGACCAGAGTAGCAGCTATCAGCACTGTCTGGAAGACTTAGAATGAGGAATTACCGAAGGGACCAGAGTAGCAGCTAGCAGCACTGTCTGGAATTTTTAGAATGAGGAATTACTGACAAGACCACAGTAGCAGCTAGCAGCACTGTCTAGAGAACCTAGAATGCAGAATTACCACTGGGAACAGAGAAGCAGCTAGCAGCACTGCCTAGAGGGCTTAGAATGAGGAATTACAGACGGGACCAGAGAAGCAGCTAGGAGCACTGCCTAGAGGACTAAGAATGAGGAATTACTACTGTGACCAGACACAGCTGCAGCACTGCCTAGAGTACTTAGAATGAGGGAATAACTGACGGGACCACAGTAGCAGCTAGCAGCACTGTCTAGAGGACTTAAAATGAGGAATTACCACTGGGACCAGAGGAGCAGCTAGCAGCACTGTCTAGAGGACTTTTGATGAGAAATTACCAACGAAACCACTGGATTCAGAGAAGCAGCTGCAGCAGTGTCTAGAGGACTAAGAATGAGGAATTACGACTGGGACCAGAGAAGCAGCTAGTACCACTGTCTAGAAGACTAAGAAGGGGGAATTATCACTGTGACCAGAGACACAGCTGCAGCACTGCCTTGAGGACTTAGAATGAGGAGTTACTGGCGGGACTAGAGTAGCAGCTAGCAGCACTGTCTAGAGGACCTAGAATGAGGAATTACCATTGGAACCAAAGAAGCAGCTAGCAGCACTGCCGGGAGGACTTAGAATGGGGAATTACTGATGGGACCAGAGAACCAGCTAGCAGCACTGCACAAAAAGGTACCATAACGAAGGGAGCAGCCGTTGGAGCCAGGAATAGGAACAGCCAGGTATGGCAGGCAATACGATCCAGGTCCAGCAAGAAAACGTAGACGAACTGGAAAAGCTAGGACCTGGGTTGGCCAGCAACAGAGGCCAACATCATACAGGCCCAGAAACCAAACCAAGAAGAAACGTGTAGGAAGCAGAAGAGGC